>JAOTQP010001546.1:58654419-58666329 GCA_026413545.1 Cichladusa arquata
CTGTGGGTGCAGGCTGGATTGTGGCTGGGTGTTGCCCTAAAAGTGAGGGATTTGTGGTTGTTAACTGGGTGGGTATGCATGGGTTTTTTTTTTGTTTTTTTTTTTTTTTTTTCATTGTTTGTTTGGTTTTGGTTTTGGTGTGGTTTTTTTTGTTTGTTTTTTTTTTTTTTTTTTAGTTTGTTTGTTTCTGTGGGGTTTTCAGTTAATTTTTTATTTTTCTGAACAAAGTGAAGGGCATACTGGACTGCACTGAGAGGATTGTAGCCAGCAGATTGTGGCAAGCTGCTGTCCCCCACTACCCAGTGCTGATGAGGCATGTCTAGGGTATTTTGTTGGGAATTGTGGCTCTTGCCTTCTCATCATGAAGGATATGGAGAAGCTGAAGCCTCTTGGGAAGTTACCCAGGTTGGGGCCTGGATGGTGTGACCTAGATGGTGTGATCTCACCTGAAGGGAGCTGGGCTGGTTTAGTCTCAAGATGAAGAAGAGTAAGGGGATAATCTTAACAGGAGGTTGCAAGAACTTGAAGGGTGGTTATGAAGATGACAGAGACGATCCCTTTGATAGCAGCAAATAATACAGCAAGGGGCAGTAGACGCAAATTGCAGCTTGGGAGCCTCAGCTTGAATGCTATAAATCTTTGCTCATGTGTAGGAGGGTGGTGGAGCAGAACAGACTGCCCAGGGCAACCCCTGTCCACTGAGGCTTTCAGTCCTCAGCTAGACAAAGCTGTGGCTGATGTTATAGTCTTGGTGATAATTCTACTTTGAAGGGGGTGTTTGGCCTAGATGGCCTCCAGAGGTGTCTTGCAAGCAACACTTCTTTGATTGTAGTGGAAGTGTAGCCTGCAATTTCATGGGGTGTGGGAACAGGTCGATGCAGGTTGAAAGTGTTCCAGCCTGGCAGAATGGCTGGTTGGTCTCTGCTACAGAGAGACATTTTCTTAACCTTTGCTCCTTCTCTGAGCAGCAGTCATACTGGATTTTCTTTTCTTCTTTTTTTTTTTTTTTTTTTTTTTTTTGAAATGATGCATTCACAAATAACCCAGGAGTGGGTTTGCAGAAACTCATGGACTTCTTTGCCTTTTTTACTTTTCCCCCTCTACGTGAGTTGGGCAAGATTTATGCTGCTTCATGCAAACTCATGTATAAACGTGATTCACCCTGCAAGTCAAGCATGAAGACAGCAAGGGTTTAGGGTTTGACTTCTTGCTCCTGTTATTTGGAGAGTATAGCTCTCCTAGTTAGAGGATGTCTGGAAGTTCTTCCATGTGATTTCCATTGTTTCACAAAAGAAGCATCTTACAGTATTCAGTGCATGCTGAGGTAAAACCCCTCAAGCCTGTTTAACCCTTGGCTTCTTAAAGGAGGTGAAGAAATGAAAAACTCTCTTTCCAACATGGAGGATGCCTTATGTGAAGATACATTTCTCTCTGTTGTCAGACCATTTCTCAAAGCATATGTGAAGGTGATGTGTAGATATGTGACAATAAGGTCAAATTAAATCAAATCAAATTAAAAATTAATTTAAAACAGTTTAGTTAAATCATGTTAAAATTCTGTGTGGGTTGCTTTCATTCAGTATTAAAATGTCGTATTAAAATTCAGTTTAGTATAATTCACCTTAGGAATGGATTACGGTAAATTGGATTAAAGTAGACTAATTCTGGAAAAAGAGGCTACATGAGTTTTTCGAAGTTAAATGAAATGAATTCAGAAATAATTTAGACTAATTTTCATGGTTCCAATGTGTCATCCTGTGGTACATAAACACTCTTTTGTCAAGATCAAAATAAGGTAGGTATATGATTCAGCCCTTCCTTGCTCTGCTGAGGATAAACATCAAATCTCTGCTTTTTAAAGTTGAGCCCCCATTTTATCCTTCTGTTTTGGGAAGCCTCTGAAGGCTGTTAAACCTTTTTCCTCAGTGTATCAGGGAGGTGCATTTTTCAGGTTCTCCAATGAATTTACTTGAGAAGAAGCAGGTAATCAGGTGATATATTGTACTTGTTCAAGTTGAGATGTGTAGACTGTAGCTTTTAGTACAAGGCTATTTTTGAAGTTATCAATAAGGGGATGTGTATGAAGGGGTGTCCCCAGTAAACAGCAGTCACTTAACTAAAGGTATGGCATTAAGGTCTGTCAGCAAAACTGATCAATCATTTGTGCAGTGCTTTCTTCAAGAAAGCCTTTCTTTAGCCTCAGAAATACTTCAGATAAGGTTCCCAAGGCATCTAGTCATCTGGTTTGGGGCAATTTAAGGAATTGCTATCCATGAGTGTCTGCTCCAGTAATCCGGGTCAGAGCTTGAAACCAACATGTAGATCATGGAGAGGGAAGTGTGTTTAGTCCTTTGTGACCACAGTGGATGGCCGTGCTTCTGCCAAGGGGGCTGGGCCGTGCTCCTGCTTAGCACAGGGGGGACTTAACTCCTTCAGCTGCTTTAGCCAGTCCAGCGGGAGTTAGAGCAGCGAGCGCATGGTGCTGGCAGATTCTGAAAGGGATTAGTTTAAGTCTGCTTGAAGCTGTGTGCTCTGAAGTTGTTACAGGCAACCTTTTCATGGTTAAAAATCAAGAAACTAGCTGCTCCTTACCAAGAAAAACATGTCCTCTCTCCCAAACCCTCAAACTCAAACAATCCACAGAATAACACCTTTGTGCATGATGTGTTTGATGGGATGTATATTAGTATTTGTGAAACAAGCTTTATCCATATTGTCAAAACTTTTTGAGCCAATATATTCAGGCTATTTGGTATTTGGGGAATGTAGTTACCTGCTTGTATTTGTTTTAACATATGATAGATTGAGTGCTGACTTTTTTGTGAATTTAGAATTTGAAATGGAAGCAATCTTTCATTCCGGAAGTATAGAAGCTTTTGTTTTGTAGAAGATCAGTGCAAAATTTTGTAGTAATTTTCAGTAAGTTCAGTGTAAAATATGAATATCCAATTAAGTAATTTTGATTGGCTATTGTGTTTCTTAGTGCTTAACTAAAAATGAGAAGAGTAGATTGAGTTCTCTTTCACCTAGCCAGCACAGAATTCTTCAGCAATTTTCTGTGGACAGGGTGCCTTCTCTTATGGAATGCGTGCTACATGTAAAGATCTCTCAGTTTCAATTAGTTAATACCACATTTACTGTATTTGAAGGAACAGTCCCCCATTTAAAGTATGTTCAGTTCAGGGTTTCATAACACTAACCTTTGAGACAGCTGTGATTGTAGCATTTTATTTCCACTTCTATAACTCATGTGTGTATTACTGCTCACTGTCCTGCTATGTCACTTTCTGTTTCTCTTTTGCATGCTGTATTTTCATTCTGATGAAGAGTTTGATGCACTATAGAAGACTAGAAACCTGTTGTCATGAAAATAGATGCTGAGGGCAAATATGCAGATAATAACAAAATGTTTGCTTTAAGGTTCTGCTTTGAGAAAGAAAGATCAGTTTCTTAAGTTGCTTTAGATGGGAGGGGGGAAACTCTCTTTTCCACTGGTTGCTAGTAACATTTGCCATTGAAATGATAGTATTGTTGACCCAGAGAAGTTTTCTTTTCTTTTTTTTTTGTACAATACACTATTGATGATCCCTCCTTGCCTTTCAAAAATTCAGGAATAATGTTGATTCAGATACTTTTTAAAAAGTGAAACCGCACAATATTAACGAAAGTGAAGAAAGAAGGAGGAGTCAACAAAAACTGAAGTACCAAAACGACTAGATTGTGTTTAGTAGAATGGCTGTTTTCATTTTTTTTATTATTATTTTTCATTTTTCCCCACTCTCTGTGATTTAAAAGAAGTACGAAGAAAATGTTAAAACATTAGTTATTGGTCTAGACCTTTGTATCCCATACTTAAATACTGGCAGTGTTGCATCTTTTTAAACTTAAAACTTAAAACTTCTAGTTTCCTGCAATTTCTGAAAAAATGATTGAACTCTAAAGGGTTTTTCTTGATTATTCTTTTTAAATTGACTGCTTAGGAAAGTTGAGAAACCCCATTCAGAGACTACTTCAGGACTACACAAAGCAATTAGCATAAACTTGTGGTTTCCAGTTAAGACTTCTCATTCACAAGAAAAATCTATCCCATTTTTGGCTTGCTATTTTGAATAAAAGAAAAAATTCTAAGCTTTCAATACTGGATTTTTAAAATAATTTCAAATATAGTGTGTAGGCTTCCAAATTGCTAGATGAAGACTGATTTGTTGTTGGATGATGTCAAAACCAATTAAATTAAAATTCTGTTGGGTTTCATGCATTAGAGGTTGTTCTTTATAGGATCTTGAGCTTTTCTAGGATTCTGTTGTGGTAATGTGTGCTGCTTGAATGAGTTAACACTGCTGGCAGTTCAAGTAGAAAGAAAAACCTGAGGAGAAATTATGTTCAAGTGGGTAGCCACTTGCAATATGATACCAGTCTTGAAATTCCTAGAGCCAGATTAGTATGATCTGCTTCATTCCTACAAATATGGACCTTGGGGCTTTCTTCATTGTCAAGTGAATATGTTGAAGACACAGTTCACTGTGGAGCCATGTGTTTTATGGATATTACATACTTCTTAGCTTGAACAAGGAGGGAAAGAAATGAGAAGTGTGAATGTTTTTGTTTTCAGGCTAGCTTCTAATGTCAAGAGAAGCAATTTGATAGAGCATTTGGCATTGTTGGAAGAAAAAGAAAAAATAATAAAAAAATCTGCTTGCATTCAGGAAGTTTGGTATTTTATTTCCCCTTCTGTGTTTCTAGGAACATCTTAATTGAACAAGAAATCTTTCAAGCATTGCCAAAGCAATGCTGCAAAATTGTTATACCTGTTTTCTCTGAAACTATAGCTGCCTGTAGCAAATTTGTGAATTAAAAATGATTCACACTCCACTTTTTGCATGAGACAAGGAACATTTTTAAAAGTTGTCAATAAGGTGCATGTATGCATCCCTATGTAATTTTTACTTTTCTGCATATTAGTTTATTATTATTACCCCTGCTCTGTTTTGACTTCTAATTATTGAGCACTCATTCGAGTTGCTTTCACTAATGCAAACAGAAGGGAAACCAGGAGAGAAACAATGAGTCAACTGAAATGATTATTTTTTATGCAGGCAAGTTGAAATTGATTTGTTCAGGTGCTATGTTTCTGCATTTTTCTAGGATTATCAGCTTCAAATTTGATTCCATCCTGAGGCTGTAGGTTCATCTGGCTGAATGTATAATTTGAAGCTGATTTTACAGTGTATTTTTGGGATTTGTTGGAGGGTTCCTTCCAGCCTGCCTGAAGTTCCAGCATTTGGAGGGAAGTGGAGGATCTTAGGGGGATCTTGGAGTTCCTCTGAAACAGAAACTTCGACTGGTAGGAGACTGCCCTGGCCCCAGGGATTTGTGCTTTTGTGTGTCTTCTTTAGCATTTCTGTGACCTTTCTGCTCAGCCACCTCTGAGAGTGGTAAACAACTTCCCAGTGAAGACACTGGAAAGGAAGTGGGAAGAGACTGGCTGAAGCTTGGCTTGTGTGAGCTGTGGAGGGTAGTATTACTCATGGTAGCTTTAGGCTGTCATGGGACTTTGGGCTGAACTTTACATACAGATTTAGTGCTCTGGAAAGTACGTGGTTATGGTAATTATGTCTTCAATCCTACTTCATTTCTGAAAGTGGAATGTGGAAGTAAAGGGATTTTTAACTTCTCCTCAAGCTTGAGTAGATTTTGACTGTTGTCTTAACTCAAAAATGTGAATGCATCTGGGTTAACACGGCTAGCAGTTTTTCTTCTTCTGGTTTTCCTTGAGATAAGGTTAGGAGTAGGTTTCTTGGCAGCTGACCTGAATTGGCGCTTCTCTTGGTGTCTCTCTCTTCCCTTTTCCTTGGCACGAACCTGCCTGTTCCTGGTTGGCCAGTCCAGCCTGATAATCCAGCAGGAAGCCATTCCTTGAGGTGCCACTTAGGTGGAAGGGAGGGCCAGGAGCGATTCTGTTGCCACAGGGAGCAGTGGTGCCAGCGGCGATCCTGGGACTGCCGGGCTGATTCCCAACCTGAGAGAGCTCCAGATCCTTGGCTTTGTGGCTCGGGTGAGCATGAGTACAGGCACAAAGGGTGGAGGCCGTAGTCGGTGTGCCACTAGGTAAGGGTGATGAATATTAAATCATGCCCCTAGGTTTTCCCTTCATCTGTTATCCTGTTTACTGGCAGCCCTTTCAATTTGTTCCCCATCAGACATGTCTGGGTAGCTTTCTAGGGCTTCAGAGTTAAGGCTTGGTGTTTTGCTTTAACTTGGGTTGACTGCTTGCTGTTGGTTAGAAAGGATGAAGTCCCAGCTCTGTTTGCCTGGGCTCCCTGCAGTTACAACTGCAGCTAAAAGGGTGGAAATTCTCCAGAATTCTCTATCCACTTCTAGGGGAAGGATGCAATTTATTTCATTCTGAAACACTGTGCAATGCTTGTTGCCAGCAGTCCTAGAAGAAAACCAACAAATTGTGCACTGTCATATTCCACCATATGCTGGTTTAGCCAACTCAAATGCCAGTACTCTCTGTAAGCCTCCTCTATGTAAACCTCTTCATGCCTCCTGTGGCGTCTTTGACCCTTTATTAATATCTGTTTTCAACTGCTCAAAAAGGTTGCAGTGTTACTTTAAAGGGTTTTGCATGCTTGTAGTTGTGACATTATTTTTCTCCTGCGAATTCAAGAGGTAAAAAGTCAGAATTGGTAATCAAATCTTCATTCCTTACCGAACTTAACTTAGAATGTATGCTTCCCCTTTTGCCAATTATTTTGTGTCAGTCTGTTTGTAACTTTCCTTGGAGAGCATGTGGAAACCTTTTATAAGCATGAACGTGCTAGAATTAGTGTGCCAGCATGCTGGAGACATTTTTCCTATTGGATTTTTTTTTTCCTAAGTAGTCCTCCTCTAGGGTTAGGCAAATAGGGAAGCAGACTGTTAATGATATTGCTATTTTTGTGCTGAAAGACTTGAATAGGACAGGCTCATGAAAGAGTTGAAGTGAAACTATTTCATTTTTTTTAATTCAAGGTAACTTTGATATCCTTCTGGATGACATTAGTCCTATCTGAAGGTTTCTGTAGTGATTCATAAATTTGAAACCAGATAGTATTTTTGTAAAAGCAAATCTGCTGTTTAGCATTGTAGCTTAATAAGTCCTTTTCCATGAAAGACTGAAAGTGCTACCTCTTCTAGATGAATCATCCTAATTATATCTTTCCACTGTAATTGCACGTGTAGTATTATTAGGTGGCATTAAAGATGTAAATTATAAACATTGCAGATTTATTCTTCAGATTGTAGTTTCAGGGCTCTGACTTCTTGGTCTTGAAAATGTTGCATGGAGGTGAAGTCTGCTGCTTCTAATCACACTTTTATTTTATGCGTTCCATGTGCCATTTGGTGCAAACCAGATTGTAACTGCAATGCTTTGCACAGATATATGTTTTTCTTGGAGCAATCAAGGAGCAATAGTGTTATGGAACTAAAACCCCAGAGTTTATTAACTGAACAGACAGAAATTGTGACTCTAGGATTTTTATCTGTGACATTCTGGATTTTTAAAGGTGTCCGAAGTGGATAAATAACAGTAATAAATTTTGATAGTCTGACTAACAGAAATATGTGGCCAGGGCCTGCTCTATACAGCCATTCTGTGTTACCAGCACTGGTATTACCATTAACATGCTACCTCATCTGCATTTACTAGAGCTGAAGGTTTTTTGTTGTTAGTGATTACATTTAATTATTTATTTATTAAATAAAAAAGAATCTTGCCAGGGGCTGCTGTGGTCTTAAAAGATTACTTTGTAGAAAATTAGACAGGAAACTTGTGTCACGCTCAGTACTGACCTTGAGGATGTAAATACACAAGCATCTGATTTTGACAGACTGCTCTTAGAAAACACTACTTTTTAAAAATATCTTTTCCTGGCTTAATCATCTGAACTTTTAGCATTGTGTTCTCCTATGCCTAAACTTTGAGTCAGATTTTGTACTTCAGCAGCATTTAGAACAGAATCCCTGTATTGAAATGTTATAGTGATCGCACTGCGAACAGGGAAACCAGATTTGAACATACAGATTTGAAAATCCTCGCTTTTTTGGGTTTTGTTTAAGTAGGGTTAGATATATCTACGAGAAACAATAGAAAGATTTGTATTGTTCTCTGTTGTGTAGGCAAACTGGAATCTGTGCTATCAACTTATTCTCATGGTTGTCATTCGTGTCAAGTTTGGGAAATAGAAGGATTCTCTGGGAAGAGACAAACCTAGCTTAGAGAGGTTGCTGTACTTGTCAGTACAGTCTGGATTTTGTCTCTATGAGAGGGACAGAGAACACTATGATGTGTCTGAGAGGTGTTTGTTGAGTTTGTGACAACGTAATAAATTTTGGCAATATTCATTATGTTACATTTTGTTGTTAAATATTAAAATTTATTAATGCTATATGCGTAGTGATAAATATAGTTTTGCCCATAATTGTTCAAAGACAACTTTTTTTTGTTGTTTAGTCCTTATAATATGTACTAGAGACTAACTTGGATTTACAGGTTTTACAATATTGTCTGCTAGTGCTAAGTAAGGCACTATTGTAATGCTTCTGGGACACATCAGAATAGATGCCTCCATTTTTTTCACCCTTCCTGTTTAATTAATTTTTGTTGGTCATTAATTCTATGTTGATCCCTTTGTTCAAGTCATGGAAGGAGGACAAGACCAGTAGGATTTATTTAAATTACTTATAATGTTCCCATTGCCATCAATGTAATAGCTGAATGCTTTATGAAAGCTATGAAATTTGATGTAATAACTTCCCTGTTTTTTAAAGACGGTTTGTGGGACTTAATACTTTCTCTCAGACAATGTCTGCCAATGAGTAGCAGAATGCATGGCAGAAGAAGAGAAATAGTGTTGAGAATAATTCAGATAAATGCATTTTGCAATCTCTCATGTTACAAATGCTAAGTGTCTCTTGGAGGTAGTTGGAAACATGAAATTGTAAGTGCTTACAAGCTGTGGTTACAAACGTTGAAGTTTAGGGGAATGGCAGTTTATCTTTTTTTGAAAAGTAGTCAGTTTAAAATACCTAATTCTGATTAATGGGCTGGTACTGTGCTTCAGTGCAGACAGTCATTCTTTCTTTTGGGTCTGCAGTGGGAAAACCTCTAACTGGGAGCAGTGAAGAAGTAATCTTCCTCTTCACTGACTGCTGCACTTTATCTGTGGAAGAAACCCTTTGAGAACTTGCTTTTATGTGTTCCTCTTGATTTTTCTCTGTCCTTTCACTCTTCCATTTGGCTTTTGTTCTTTCAGGTAATGGAGTAAAGTTTGGAAGTTACCAAGTTTCATAACTTCCGAGCACTAGTACAAAGTCTGAGGACTTCTACTGTGAGCAGTGGTCAAAGTAAAGATAAAGAGAGAACCTTAACTATGAACTACCAAGTTTTTGCACAGATTTAAACCTGGAACTTGTTTTAACTTTCAAATATTTCTAACAAAGCAATTTGTGAGGGAGTTTATGTGCATGTTTTTGTTGTTCCTGTGGAGTTGTAAGTGTAAATGGCATTTCCAACACAAAAAAGTGTCTAACTTCCCTTCTCGGAAAAGCTTATGAACTGAAACACAAGAGAAGCTGTGGAGCAGTAGCTTACATCAAGGAGATAAAAGAATGACCAGGAAAAAGGTATAATCTGCATCTGAGTTAAGATGAAATTCCTTATTTTATTCTCAGATTTTAAAGGTATTTTTAATCAAAGCTTAGTGGAAAACCTGCCTATTTTAAGTAGCAATTTTTATGGGAAACAGGAAAGCTGAACACAGAGCAGACTTTGAGCACATAATTTATTATCCAATGCGCAAGCACGTATGAATGGAATAACATAAATTAGTAGAGGAGGCAAAAGTGCCATTTTTCATAGAGATTGAATCTACAGGACAGCATTAACATTGTAAACATTTTAGCAGAGGTCAGCGCTAGCCAAGCAGTGATTTATAGGGAATGGCATAATTTCTTTTGGTCAACACACAAAGTAAGGTTTAATTTCCATCTGTATTTGCTTATTACTTGCTAGTGTTTCTTCCACTCCCTCCTGGTCCCTCACCCCTCCCCCCACCCCACAAGCATTCCAAAGATAGCCCAGGAATACTCTTGGGTAAAATCAACTTGAAGGCTCTGGAGAGCTTGTTTTAAGGAAGAGATTAGATTTGTTTGGACAGGAATGTAAAGTTGAGCTGCTCATAGCGTGGTGTCACGCAAGTGCATGTAAATTGTTCTAACAAACAAAGTTGGACACATTTTATTTTACATGTGATGTTGTTGCAAGATCTGTTTCTATAAGTAGCCTATGTTTGAGATAGCGGAAAGCATCAATTTCAGATGTTTGTAAGCCAGATTTGTAAATTACAGAAGTTGTGTGTGGGTGGCTTATTTTGTTTGTTTGTTTTCTTCTGGGTTCCGGGTTCCGTTTCCTTCTTTTTTTTTTTTTTTTTTTTTTTTTTTTTTTTTTTTTTTTTTTTGTTATGAGAATCTTGGTTAATTTTTTTACGAAAGAAATTCTGTGTAATTATATGTACACTAATTATAAATGCAACATTAACTTGATGTTTAACTACAAAATCAGTATGTTTTGCCAGATGTTTAAGTAGTGTGATTTTTGCAGGCATTGCTCATGTGCGTACTATCTTTTTTTTTTTTTCTTTGTTGAGGTGGAGTCTTGGGTGGTAGTCCTAGGAACAATTAGGTACAACCACCAGAAATGCACAAAAACCAAGAACATAATTTTTCTGATACAAACATATACATTTTCATTGATTTTTTGACTGAACTTTAATTTCTCTTGGAATTTCAAGTTTCATATACACAGCAATTTTCTTTAGAGCTGTATCCAACTTATTTGCAGATGCAAGCCCCATTTGTCAGTAACCAGGAAGTAAAATGAAAAAAAGCATAGGAGAAGAAACTTTAAGAAAAGACTTGAGATGAGTGCTTTGCTTCTCCCTACCTTTCAAAGAAGTGTCTTTTTCTTCTCAAACCATTTAATTGTGGGCATGAAGGGATTTTTGGTATTGCCAAATTGTCTTTTTCTAACTAGCTGGGTCCTATCTGAATGATGGATGGGGAGGCTTTGCCTGTTGCAGTGGAGTTTAAACTTTCTGCTGGAAGAGCTCATATAGCCAGGAAGCTGAGTGAAAGCTGTTGGCAGTGTGTGGTATCTCCTTGTACTGCAACCCATGAAGACTCTGTTCTCTAGGGCAGCCTTCAGGAAGGCAGGAGACAGGCAGAGATAGTGGATGGGTAAATATCCAGGTGACCTCTGCTCAGGCTCTCAGACTTGATGTAAAGTCGGCATTTTGTAGATACCTGATGGTTTGTTTTTTCACACAGGCAATGCTGTGCCAAAGTGCTGTCCCATTTCACCAAAAACTATTACGGTCTGGGGGAAGATGCTGTTGGAACCTCAGTTGGCTTGAGCTTGCCATATTCTTTGTTTTATGTGTCTCCTCAGTTTTTTGGTTTCTCCTTCTGCTTGGATCCACCCTTTCTTTCCTCTTTTTGGTTGATGGAAGCAAAAGAAGCGTTAAAAAAAAGAAAAAAAGAAAAAAAAGAAAAAAAGGAAAAAACTCATTAATTTCCTACAATTTTACATTCTGGTGGGTTTTTTTTGTAGTTTGTTTGGGTATTTTTGTTGGTTCGGTTTGGTCTTCCCTGCCGGTGCGTTTCTCTCGAGACCACCCCGAACAGCCGCGTTTCTGCCCGCTTTCCGAGCATCTTGCGGCGCCTCTGGGGCCGGGAGGGGCCAGGAGGTGGCGGCAGAGAACTCGCCGGGGCCGCGGGCGCGGAGCCTCGGCCGGAGCGCGGTGCCCGCCCGGGGCCGGCGGCGGGGCCCGGGAGCCCTGCCGGCAACCGGGCAGCCTTTTTCTT
>JAOTQP010001546.1:58673255-58694239 GCA_026413545.1 Cichladusa arquata
AAAATCACTTCCAGTTTTAAATTCAAGTTTTATATTCAAGTCATCTTCAAACTGGGTTGAGGTTCTTAATTGTTCTCTCTGAATTTTATTTAATTATGTTAATCAGGGAATAGCTGAAGAGTAGCTAACTATTAAGCTATTCCTAATGGCTATTCTATTAATAGCTAAGGGCTAGCATAGCAGTTAGCTCACTGATTTTTTTTTTCCTTGCCAAACTATGTCTCTTTTCCCTTGCTTCTTTTGCACTGCATACAGCTGATCCCACTGACTGAAGATGCTAACAGAGAGTAAAGCATTTCCCACCAGTTATTCATAACACTGGTATAACGATATATTTGTTTTATGCAATATGCTTCTAGCTATGTTTAACTTTCCCCTATTTTTAGAGATAGTGCTTTAAACATTTTAAATGAGCTTAGAATCAGATTTCTTCCTCCAACATAGTATGACTGAACCCTTTAGAATTAGCAAAATGTGTTCCAATAGAATTGAAACACCTGTGGCAATTGCCTGAGTTTGTAGATATATTTCTCACTCTTTAACCACAAAAGATATAGACCAGAAATGTACTTTAATACATCATGTCCATGATGCATGTGCTGATATAAAATGGAGAAAACAGAAACCAAGAATTGATTGTCCGCTCAAATAATGAATTTTGTTGTATTTTTCAGTCATTTGTTACCTTGTTGTTTAGTGAGCCAGATTCCTTTTTTCTGCTCAAGCTGAAAGATTAGGAGGTTGAAGAATAATCTCTCAGTACACCATTAATGGGCTTGTCCTTGGTATAGATGCTTTAAAAATGCGTTTTTAAAATTCATGCAACCTTTAATACAGCATTGCTGCTGTTGAACCCACAGTTTAGCAGGAGTTAGGGAACTTCACACATTCTCTCACCCACGCAGTTAAACCTTTTGATACTTGGCTTATCTGAGCTGGGAAGTTGTCTGTTTCCATTTGTAAAATAGCTGTGACTAAAGCTGGTCTTCTGGGGAAAGGTTAAAAGTTCCTTGCATTAGGAAGTGTGGATCTTTCCACACAGATGTAATATTTGCTGAAAGGAATTAATGCTTCTTAGTGCTTCTGGTGGAATCCTCAGCTAGGCTGAAGTCTACCTGCTCTCATGATGGATTAAAAAAGAGCCAGGGAGAGTGGTCTGACTGCTATTTACCACAGTTGGGTGAATACAATCTCCAGCTGTTAGTTCCACCTTCCAACTCTCAAATCCTTTAGTTTTTCCTGTCTGCCCTTTCACTAAGCCTATGAAATATAGTTTAAAAAATAGTTAACCTGTTATATTTTTTGAAAAGAAAATCTGGCATAGGGAATACTCACACTTTTGTTGTTCTTGTGTCATAGATTAGGAAATGGGATTTAAGTGATTTTTAGCAGTCAGGCAAAGGGCAGTGATGAAAGCAGGATGGGCAGGCTACCATGCAGGTGTATGGGGGGACAGGTATGCTGAAGTCAGACCACCTTCCTCACTATCTCTTCCTAGAGACATCTACTCCTAGTGATTATATTCTGGATGATTTTACTGTTCTGTACTTGCCTGTACAGGACTTGCGTTTTTTCCTTAAGGAAGAGCATGAAAGAACTTGTAGGGCTACAAAAGGAAAGATTTATATCATTTGTAAGTAGATCTTTCCTCTTTATAAGGGCAACAACCCCAACACAGGAAGTTTTATGGGAGTAGGAAATTTACTGGGGACATGGTGGTACTCGTGGAGGAGGATCCTGAAGGATGTTTTCAGTTGCTTAATAACAGCTTGTTTGTACATGCTGTGTGTATTGCTATCATAAGGAAAGGGTTTTGTCTTCTGTTCTACTCATTTGTGTCGTTTTTCTGATGCCAGTGGAAGGATGAGTGGCCCTGTCCTCAGACACTTTTTCAGGGACAGCATCTGCTTATGCTCACTGGTTTCACCAGAACGAATGCAGCTTTAGCATAGATCTTGACAGGCTTGAATGCTTGTCAGTGTTGTTTTCCTTTTATTCAAATTTGGCACCTAATGCATTCAAAGACATGCTGGCAGATCATCTAATTGAGAGTTTTGTATTTGCTTGGTTAGAAAGATTTGCTGAAATAGGATATGCTTGACAGATTGGTTGCAGACCTCCTAGGGGGAGAGATGCCATTACCAGTGGCTTAAATGCCAGGTTGTAGGAGCATAGTTGTAAATATGGATATATTTTCATCACATCTTAGATTAAAAACTATTTAAGCTGTGATCTCAGGCAGAAAATAAAAAATAAGATCTTGGCACCTTTCTGATAAAATGGGCTGTGTAATTATTTAGATCTGTAGTAATTGTTTAGTTTAACCTGTGTTATTTCCATTGGCCATCTTGTGCTCTGGATAAGCATTGTGAACTGGGAAACAGAGGTTGTAGATATAGGGATCTTAATGACTTTATTCATGGTCTACTGGACAAAATATTGTCCAAATTTAATCTGATTTCTTCTCAGTTTTGTGACTTCAAGGAAGTCGGGGGATTGATTGAGGAATAAGACAAGTACTCTGGGAAAGCACCTTTGTAAGGCAAACCTGCTGTTTTTGCAGACTGCAGGTATTTCACTTTTGCTCTGTAGTCTCAAAGGACAATTGGTGTGTGATGCTCAGCTTGACAGCCAATTATGTGCTCTTGTGGGATTGCTAAGTGAAATTGGCTAATTGATAATTTGGCTACTTATTCTTGCTTGTACTTTACAGTTTCTTTGTAATAACTATTGCAAGAGGTTTAGGACGTCATAGTCTTAATGAATGTAGATAAACAAAAGGTACTTGCAGTCTTGCTTTGGCATCAGAAAGTAATTTTTCAGTAATCATGGATGTAGGAACAGGGTGTAGAAAATTACTTTGTAGAAGTCTGAGACTTGTATTTGGTAAACAAAAACAACAAGACAACACTATTGTGAATTTCTGTGAAATTTACTTGCAGTAAATTATTATGAAGGCTTTATTTCTGTGATTCAGGTAATGGGATATTGGGCTTTTTAATGTGAGATCACAAGTGCTTATGTGCTCCTGGTTCAGTAGTCAAAACGGTGATACATGATTGGGAAAATGAGATAACGCAACATCCCAGAATGGCTAATCCAAATTTATGTTCAATTGCAGAAGAATGAAAGAACAAATACACGCAGAGAGGCTGAGTCATTATCTTGGTTTTGTAAATAATCCTTTCCCAGAAGTGGCATTAACATGGTTCACACTTGGGGCTTTTGTCTTAGAGTTCCCATGTAGGCTTAGACTTTAAGGGATAAATGAATGAATCTTGCTATCACCCTTATGATTGGGAGTACTAAATTATAAATAAAAATGCTGCTTGCATAAACAAAACCATTTGGATGCTAGTGGATAATGAAATTTCCAACTTTATTATAAACTTTCATAACAGAAATACATCAGTATTCAAGTACATATTAGATTTTTCATATGCCACCTACCATGAACTGTAAAAAACCTAATGGTTTTCTTGTAGTTTTCTCCTTTTTGAACCTAGATGGAGGAAACAATTAATGCTCCTGTAGTGTCAAAAACTCCAAGACAGTTGTGGAACAGTTATCTGTGAATGTATTTAGAGTGAAGAGTAGCTAGTGTTGACTCACAGATAGCATAATTGCCTCACACATAGCATAATTTCCCTTTCTTTTTTTTTATTCCTTCAGGCCTTGCAAAATTGTTTTGTATCTTGAAACATGTTTAATGGAGCTATTAAGAAGTAATGTCTTATGTTTAGGAGCTGCACTGCTATCATGGGATATCACCAATGAACCAAAATCACTGAGATCATAGTACAGTTCTAAATATTTAAAAACAACTTCTAGTGGTGTATTTTATTTTAATTGGGATGATTTAATATACAGAAAATCTTATTGTGATGAAATGGCATTTTGAGACTTTCTGGATGAATTTAGGCTGTTAAAATCACAGTTTTTTAAATTTTGAAGTATTCTGGCTGTCACAGTTGAATTAATATGTCAGTTATTACAGGTGGTTAGATCTAATGAACTGCTGTGGTAGTACTAAATACAATGCTCTTTATTGCTGATGTCATTTTGGAATACGGAGAGAAATTCTGAATGTTTACATCTTAAGAAAATAAGACTAGTATGGGATATGTTTGATGTATAACTGTTCCTCTAGAAATGGCAGAATATGAGTAGGTTAGGCTGTGTCCAATCTATTTAAATGTTCATGGTGATTTCTGTTTTGGAGGGTTTGTGTTGTCCTGACTGACTTGGCTTTCAGTATTCAGGCAGGGAGGTGCAGGTCAACAGAGTTTTTCTTGTTGAGTAGGCTTGGGTGGAAAGCGTGTAAGGTTTTCTACCTTTTTTTTTTTTTCTTTTCTTTTTTTTTTTTTTTTTTTTTTTTTTTGTGGTCCTAAGGACTGAGAGGTGGTGCAGTGGGAGAAGGCAGCATCTGCCATGCCCCTGCATCTTACTATGCTTTCCTCAGATCAAATGAATAGTAAAATAAGTGGTTTTATCCTCTTCCTTCTTAACAGTGGTTTGTGTCCAACTTCCCTGTGTAGATAAAGGTACAGGTATTTGAGCAAGTTGTCACAGGCTGAGGGAGGGCATGAACTTCAAGCATGCCAATGACTGAGCAATTGTACACCCTTGTGTATCCTGTGGTGCTTGTGGAAAGAACCTAGCACCTAAGTTATGTTGAAACAGGATTTAGGAGACAGTCAAGGAAACAGGAAGAGAAGGACTGGCAAGTGTTTCTTTCCTTGTAATGTTGCACAAGGTTGAAGTGGAGCTAATGAATAACAGCAGCAAGGAATGAGAGCCTGTCCCTGTTCCTGATTTTGAGTAGGGTGTAATATTTGTAGCCCCAGTTACTTCTGCTGTGAAAGGAAGGTTATTTGAAACAGCAGGATTAAAAACAAGACACTTTGGACACTTCCATAATCAAATACAAAATGATATTGCCTTTGCAGTCCAGGAAGGAAATGGTTTGGAGGTCTGTAAGGCAGAATAACCTGGATAAAATATCTTTAAAGTTCTCTGGGATGCATTGAATACAGGGAGACATATAGTTTCAGTTTGTCACAGCTATAGGAGTCTATAGAAAGACTTATGGCTGTGTTCTTGTACAGAAAATATGCAGACATGAGGTGTTTTTTAGATTACAAGACTGGCTTGTAGAAGACTGAGAAAAGAATGTAGTGATCATGAGCACGTTGTTCCTAGATGCCTGTAATCTGCCCTGTAATTAGGCAGTGTGTTTGGATAAGCTAACTCTAGGAGCTCTGCTTCCTCATAGGTAAGAAAATGCAAATTGGGGAGAAATAAGTGTGGTGGTGGTAGCAGAAATGTGTGACTTAAAAAATAAGAATCAGACTCATGAGCAACCTGTAATGTGTATGAAAAGTCTGGTGTTAGAGTGTAGCTATATCTGTGATGTAAATTCAAGCCTCACAGAAGGTAGTTTAAAACTGTGTCTTATCTGGACAGTATTTCATTTGGGGATCTGCTTTCAGAGTATAAATTAAAATATTTTTTGTCATGCTTCTCATGTTATTTTTCCATGAGGTTATTGAAAGATGATTTTGACTGTTTCTTGGAAGAGTTTACACTGTGCTTAGCTGTCATGTTTTTTTTTTCTTGTTTTGTTTTGTTATCCCTCCAACTGACAGTTTAAACTTTCAGAACAGTTAAAGACAAATTTTTCAGGGGGCCTTTCTGAGCCACGATGTGTTACTAGATTAGTTTGACTGCCATCAGTCCTAAATCTGTTTCACTAGGATATATACATTTCATTGTTGTAAGAAAAGTCAGGTTTATTTTCTTCAGAAGGTCTTCTAATACTTAGGAGTTATGGTACATCTGCCAGTAGGAAAAGTTTAGAAAACTTTTTCTACATAGAAACTTAGCCTAACCTCACCTCAATGAGCAATAGAAAGTGGAGTGATTTTTCATTGCCATTTGTTAACAATGTCATCCTCCCTTTCTTTACTGAACTCCAGTCAATTTTATGTTGCTTATGTGAAGTCGGTGCCTTCTGCTTTGTCTTAGACAATACTTTACCAAAACTATGGACTAGTAGATCACTGTTGTTTTTCAGACATGGAAATGTAATAGGATAGGCATTTGTGTAATAGGTGTTTGAATTCTGCTAAGGACTTGTGAAATTTGGAGAGTGTTCCCTTGTGTTTTGCCTTGAACTCTACAGTTAATTATGTTACTCTTTGTGAAAGGAATATTTCTGAATCGTTTGGGGATGTGATAGCAGGCAGATGGTGAAAATTTGCTACTGAAATGGTCAGAAGTTTAGTTGATGTGCAGGATCTTGAAAAACATCAAGCCTTAGAATGCTTTGACTGCTGGCATACTTCTTTAGTTTTCTGTTTTCTGGTTCTTTACAGTGTTCATGTGCAGTTGAAATATTTTGCCTGCTTTAAGAGTTTATAGTTCTGTTTTAAATAATTTCAAATGTTAGTGGGTGCTTTCATACTTAAGAAGTGCAAGATTAAGTGCTGTATGTGATACAATGGTACTGTGTGCCAGGGAGGTAATGGAATACTAAAGAGGTGCTCAGCATTCCATGTATACTTACTTAATCTGTCTGTGTGACTGCCAGCTATTTCAAGGGAGTCATCTTTCTGAAGTCTGTCTCCTCCAGTGAGCTTTTGGGGTGAGGAAAATTGTCTACATCATAACCTTTGATCATATGCATTGCATTTTACATAACAAGGCAATTCAGTTATTAACAATGCTTTTTTAATGTCAAAGTTGTATGCCACTCAGAAGCAAACACCCTTTGTTTGGGGATATAGGTATGTTTTCTTTGCATGCTAGTTCAAGACTGCCAGTACAGAGATCTATTCTGTCTGTAGGAACTCAGAGAAATCCTGGAGGGTGCATGCTGGCATTATACCACACTTGGTCAACAGGAGGTAAATAACAGTTAGAAGGAAGAGTGGTTTTATAGTCATAAAAAGCAGTGGTGGTAATTTTCATGCTATGTGCAACAGAAGGTGTTTAATTAGGTTGCAAGTTTGCAGTGGGGTTTTTTGGCAATTTGTTTCTCATCAAGTCATAAATCCCTTTCTTCATATAAAACTAAAGCTATTTTTGTTCGTGGTTTAATGAGCTACAGTTTATGCAGCAGCAAACCCATCTTCATTCACTTATATCTGAATGACAATATAGAATTTTCCCCCCTCCATCCTGGATTACCAGTATTGGGATACCTGATTTATACCAGGTCTATATTGAGGTACATGAGTTTTGTGTGAAGTGTTTGTGTAAGCAAGCATCTAAATGGTACACATGGGAAAGATGCATTGTTGCAGGGACCTGCCTTTTAAGCAAACACAGCTCTTTACTAGTTAAAGACAGGTACTTTGTTTACATTCACACTTTAAGCACAAAGATATGTGTTTTAAATAAAGCTGTGTGGAGATGATAGGTTGGCTAGTAGAATTTCTCTTATATTATGGAATGCACTTATTTTATTGTCTTTCAATTGGGGTTTGTCTGGCAATATTTCCAAAGTGTCTTTGGAAAGGAATTGATAAATTTCTTTTCTGCAGATTGTACTTTCTGTCCTATGATTTCAGTTAATGGATTACCTGGTTAATAAAGTTACCTAGTGACTTACCCTGGCCTTGCTGTTGACTGTGAGTGGGAAGGGAACATGTTAAGTGACAGCCATCATGCAAGATCCTCTGCTCTCTGGGCTGGTGTTGATGTTTGGTACTTTTCCATTAGCTGGAAGCACAGATATGGCTGTCAGAGCACTGAATGCTTGACTCTACATTTTTATCTGAATGATAGTAAAGTGCCTCAGAGAATAGAAACAAGTACAGTGCTTCGTGAAGTGTGTCTTCCACAGTGTATCTCTGACCTTACTGTGTAGGAGTCCCTGCATCTGACCCAGCCCACTCCTCGGATGGTTTCCCTGAGCTGGGGCTGGACTAAGGTTTGCTCTGTATAGGCGGGGTTGGTGTAAGGCACTACTGAATAGTAGGATGAAATCTGTATGGTTTTGACCAAGTTCTTACCATTTCTCTGCTGTCAATTACATAATTTAAGTAACTTTCTTTTTAGTTTTTTCCTTTTTATTTTTTAAATTTCTTTATTTTCTTCCTCCTTTTCTGAGTAGCTTTGTCACTAAAAAAGGGTCAGGAGAAATACAGTGTTGAAAATTTTCTAATTTTCTTATGCAATATGAAGAATAGCTGTGTACTTTGTTTCTAAGTATGAAATGATAAGCAAAGATATAATCATAGTATTTTACAAAAGAAAGGATATGGTAGTTTTATTTTGCTCCCTATTCCGTCCACATCTCCTGGTGTTCATTTTTGTTGTGAGCCGAGGACAGAGATATTGATTGTAATCCATTCACCCTCTCTTATTTCTCCTCCTCTATGTCACAATTTTTCTCCCTGTGACCTGTGCCCTGTGCCCTTGCTGTTCTATAGGTGGATATAAGTATTTAATTGAGCAATCTGTAAGATGAAGTATTCCCTTATTTCTGTCTTTCTTTTACAGCTTCTACCTTGCCTTGTTAAAAAAAAAAAAAAAAAAAAAAAAAGATAAAACCCAAGCCTGTGACACAGAGCAGAAACATGAATCTATAAATAACTGTTAATAAATGTCTCTGACTGAGCAATGCAAAATTATGCTGAATGTCAAAGGAGTTTTCCTTTCACCTTTGGTGTAATCTTTGTGGTTACCAGTAGCAGTATTTTTTTCCATTGAAATCAGTTTCTAAACTGGAATGTGTCAGTTTATAGGGGCTTTCTATCACCTTATTAGAAAAGCAGGAATGCTTCTAAGGGGGAAAGAAAATTTGAAGAATCCCAGATGCAATGAGAGCTAGGAACAAGTTTTCTAACTTTAAGAGAATTCTTACAAGTTGCAAGGATGCAGAGAAGTGTTCTCTTCCTGCTGAAGCTTTTCTGGCTGAAGAGGCTGATGCATGTAGCTGTTTGCAATTGCTGCCATGAAGAGGTGACTGTCCTCGTGCCTTCTACCTCCTCTGATTCTCATTTGCTCTTCCCTACTTGTCCAAATCAGTTGTGTAAAAAGAGTTTGCGCCCCCAAAGCCACTGTTTTATTTTTAGTTGGTAACTAACATATACAGAGAATTCCAAATGGCATTTTTTCATAAATTGTCTGCCTTATTTAAAGGGCTGGGGGATGGAAGAAAAGGAGAAGGAGTTAGGGATCTTGAGATGACGTCTCTGTGTGGGGTACAGCTGCCACTTAGTGTGCTGTGTCTAGTCCTGTTGGATGGGGCAGGATGTGATTGCTTTGGAGAGGTGGAGGGGGTGTTGTTTTGTTCTATTTTTCAAATATTGGAGAAATCCTTCTTTTTAGTGCAAGGCTGCGTATCTCTTGGTTTCCCAAGGAAGGTTCTAACTTGAGATTTGGTGATCTCTGACCACTGTGAGGAGAGGCAGCTCGCTTGATACCACTAGGAGTAGATGCATAGATTCTGTCTCTTCCTTTGTGTGTGCGCCTGTGATTGATGTTTTTCATTGCTGATCCTGACAAGTGGCACTATTGTACTGAGGTGAGGTAGAGAGAAATTGTCAGATTGCTTAAATCCCTGTGAAGGCTGACAGCAGAGCTGTGGTGGAGGAAGAGGGAATACAAATAACTGAGAGGCTGATTTCCACCTCCCTCCCCCCTTCATTCTACCCAGCCCATGTCTTTTTGAGTATGAGGGTAACACAAGGCAGTTCCACGTGGGAAAGTTAAGGAATTAATGTGCCATGTCTCAGTGTTACTGTACTGGGGCTAAACAGATGGTGTAATTAGCCTACAGCGGTGAAGAGCTGTTTTTCTGGTAAGATAAAAGGAAGTAGTTGTAGGTGGTGGAAGAAGAGTCTCTTAAATTGGCAGGGCTTACAATGTTTTTATACAAATGTATGAAGTGTATGGGTCTTACAGTTCCTTCACAATTGCAGTTATTTTTTCTTTATATTTTTGTTCGTTGAGTGGCTTATAAGGGAGAAAAATATTTTGTTGAATTATTCTTCAACAATTTTACCAAGCTCATCTGGAAGAGTCAAGGAATCAAAACCAGACATTCTCTTCTCTTGGTTAATGTAATTGTATCTCTTTGGAGTGATGGGGGAAAAAATCTTCCTTCCTTAATGAGGCTTGGGGGGCTATTGGAGGATGACAAGAGTCCGTAGGAGGTCTGTTCTTGACTGACCCCCACATGTTCTGGGTTTTGAACTTGTTTGCTTTTCATCTCTGATTCTGGCTTATTTTTGGTTGGGATATTTTAAAAAGGCAGGAGCAATTATAAATAAAATTTAGAAGAAATAAACAAGATTAAATATGGCTTGCACAGTTTGAAAAAGGGAGCATCTAAATGAGAATGATGGAAAGATGAAGGAACAGCATCAGAAAGAGAGGAAAATTGTTTTATTGGGAGAAAATACATCCACAACTGGATCAAGATTCAGTTTTTGTTCATTAGTTGTAAGTCCTTTAAGTTATTACTTTTGCTTGCTTATGAAAAGATAACATGCGTACTTGCTTTTTAATCCCAGGTCTTCATGTTTTGACTCTAAATGAGTAGGATCTCACCTATCAATGACTTAGTCATTCTGATTTCTTGATAGTTTGGTTAAAAATGACTTCTTAGACATATTTGATGAAGGACCTGATATTGGTGAGTAGAAAATGTGGCAAAAAAGTTTGCATTGAAGATTTTTTTTCTGATATTTTTCTTTCTTATTTCCCAAGAAGCAGTTAGGTTTGGTACATTGGTTTTATTTGCCTTTGCTGATAGAGGCTGCTTTCTGTTGTGCAGTGGTAGCTTCTGCCTGCGTTCAGAACATCTAATTTATCTGTTTACTTGAAAGAGAAAGAATATAAAATCTCCCAATATGCTGTGATATTTTTTTCCTTTTCATCAAAAAAGACCCTAAATATCCCTCAAATCAAAATTTGAGCCTTATTTCACAGATCTTGTTTTTGCATCCACTTTCCTCAGAGAGGAGTAGTTGGGAAGTGCTGTGTTTTGGTGGTGGTCTGTATTAAAATACTGCTTCAGGAATATTCACATGATTCTGGCCCCCACTACTCTCCCCTCCACCACCACCCTTGCCCCAACTTGTAGTCTGAAGGACAAGAAGGTAACAATAATCTACAAGGCGACTTACCCATTTCCTTCAAAGAAGGAACCTAAGGGAAGAGAGCAGGAGGGGGAGGATAAAAGTAATGAAGGAATGCAAAAGGCTTATCCTGAACATTGTTTAGCTGTTAATGAAACCATTAGGGCATTAGTTTATACAGTGTGGCTTTTGGTTGTTTGTTTGGTTTTTTTGGGGGGATTGGGGGTATTGATTGCTTTTCCTAAAAAGATTTAGTAGACTTTCCATTAAAAGTGATTGAGAAAGCATGGTGATAAATGATTTTCATAAAGTCCCTACATAATGAACATCAGTTTGGGTGTCTATTGTGTGAATGCAGGTCATAACTTCTTTTAGGCAGCTGCCATTGTTACAGAACTTCCTACCATCATTTCCTCTTGCAACCATGGGGAATGAGCACACCCAGTGGATACAACCTCTGGGCACCACTTACTAAAAATATTTCATCTAGTCCTGAGTACTCCTGAACAGGCAAAGGGGCCAAAGGATGCCAGCAGCAGTCTCCAGGTTAAACTGCAGCCCCTTGCTCTCGCTGATGCCAGCTGCCTACTTCCACTGGCTTGGCTGTGTTCCCTGAACACCTTGCTCCTGGGCACACGTGGCAGGTTAGAGCACTCAAAAGTAATGGAAGAAGATTTTTGCATTTCACACTTGTCTATACTTTGACTCCATTATTCCTTCAAAAAGGACTATGGATTTAACAAATCTAGGAGGGGGAACAGGGATAGAAATGGTATTTCAGCACATTTTCAAGGAATTATATATAAGGTAATAATATGTTAAGGATATTTCTGAAAGTTCACTTAATTCCTGCCTTTCAAAAGGGTTTTAACACTGTAGCTGACATTTAGGTACCTAGTTTTAATCAAAGAGAGAGGTGGTTGGATTTAGGTTAAATATCACTCCTGTCAGCTCCTCTTTTGGTTTAACAAGAGTCCGTGTGTGTGCATAAATACATATGTGGTTGCATGCCTATTTTTAAAATATACATACTTGTGCTCTATGTAGTATACATACAAAATTAATTTTATGTAAATACAAATCGTGTGGGATGATGTAAATTTCTACTGCCTTTCTTTGGTGAGGATAGAAACTTGAGAAATAGTGATTATGTTCACTTTTATTTATAAGAAGTCTGTTGGAAGATTAAAATACGTATTTATTGCATATTCTCCTGGCATTGAGAAGGATGAATAACAGAGTTGTTCCCAGTCAGGTATTATCCTAATAAGTTATGATGAATCTCAGGGAGGTTATCTGTGCTCCCCACTTCATCAGTATTGCAAACAGTCTGTCCTTAAACTACAGAACAAATTCAGGATGCCTATGTTTTTACTAGATATGCATTCGTTTATAAAAATTTGTGTCCCTCTTTCAGCTATTGAATTTTATTTTCAACAGCCCTAATGTGTGTAATTGTTGCAAGTGAAGATTTTTATGAATAAAATCATGCTTTAATTGACAGGACTGTCAGTTTTGAATCCCTTTTAGATTGGGAAAAAACATATTTTTGAGCTTGAATTCTCCAACATTCAGATGTACAGGAGGATGCTCAGAGGCATTACTTTTCCTGCTTGAAAGTGTATAGACTAGAGGCTTATCTTGTTGCAGACACAAATACTTCGTGGCCCAGAGTATGTTCTCTGCGACTGTGCAGCACTCCTACTTTTGAATTATGGTGTTTTCTCCACCAGTGCTTGTTGAGCAAGGCCAAATAAGGTTATGGAAGGTGTTTTATGTATTGAGTTAATGAGCTCAGTGAGAGGCAAAATACAAATGCTGAAGAGATCAGAATCAATCCTTGGCCATTGATTAAATACACCTTGCAAACCCATCTGAATTTAATCAAATCTCTTGATTTAAACGTTATATAACTCTTGTACTTTTTCCTTAGTTCAGTGAAAGACCCAGATGTCTGCTTTGACACACTGAAAAAAAAATTAGGCAAATTTTCAAGGTTGAAGTGCTGTCCTGAAGTTGATCTCTTCTGCATTTTGTCATGCCATGCTCTTTGCTCTGGCACAAATATGAAACCAACTGTCAGCTTGTGGGGAACAAAAACACCCTGGCTGTCTTTCTCCAAAGACAAATTCATCACTTTGTAAATAATACAATGTAACAAGAGTTTAGAGGTACTGAAGGGCAATTCCAGAGTCACTTTTATTTAATGTCTTTTTTATCTTTAAATACAGGGATTGTTTTGGGGAGTGTGTGTGTGTGTGTGTGTGTGATAAGTACTGGAAACATTCACTGAAGCTGTGTATTAGCCCATTGCTGAAGAAAATGCATTTCCTTTTTAGTAGCTATTGCTTGCTCTTAAGTATATGTACAAGCTAGCTTGGAACAAACATTTCTCTTTCATTAGTTTTGATACATTTACCTTGCATAGTTTCTCTGCTTACTGAATCTTCCCTCCCACTCCTGTTAATGTGAGGACAAAATTATTACAATAGCAACATTCTAGATGTATTTATTTGCCCGTGGAGGAAGTGATTTAAGTTGTGATAGTTGGTATAGTTCACAGAAATCGCTGTGTCCCTGTGCAGTTTTGCTCAGGTTAGCTGACCTCTGTTTGGAGGCCAGGGCAGCCCCAGAAAGTTGGAGGTAATCTACTGCAGCTGGCAGGTTTGGACATGCTTTTGCTCGTGTTGTACAGCATCCTTACATCAGCATATGGACAGCTGAAATATATAGGAGGTTTCAGTTTACAGATGTCCTCATTCTAGAAATCCACCAGAATTACCTACTTTGTCTGAAATTTCTCAAGACTGGGAATAACAAGAGATTATTTAAGGAGTTTTTAAGAGACTCGTGATAAATCTTTCATATCTTTAAAATGTGCTTCAGACTTAAAGTGAATGCTGTTTTTTTAGGGGTAGATACCTTATGTTCCCTTATGTTCTCATTTACTCTTGAAGGTGTATCTCAGAAGAGAAAATAGGGAAGTTTTGCTGTTATGTCTCAAACAGGCTGAAGACTGCTTTCTATTGTCTTCTCCTGACAAAATATTTTAAGAATTTTGAGTAGTCAGCTTTGATTCACTCAATATACTCTGCTTGTAAACTTCTGGGATTATTGTATTTCAAAAGGATAACAGGGATGGGGTTGTGCTAAGCTGGAACCACTCCTTTTATCTAAAGCAATGCAGTAGTTCTCATTTTGGGGAGCTGTCAATGCTATGTGCTGTTCTCTTGTCTGGAGACCTGCAGCAGTGCAAGAGAATGGGAAAGAGTTGCTGCAAAAATGTGGAAGAGACCAGCTGCCTGTGATCTTAGGTAGAAAAAGAATTTACAATCCAAATAGGCAGAGCTATTGGATTTGTCCTGGTTTTAAAACACAAAATATGTTTAGGAGCTTGATTTTTTTAATGTTTTAGAACTAATTTGTGTTTTCTAAATGTTTCCTTTTCTTCCAAAACCCTCCTCTATAGTAATTTTAAGACATCAGGGAAAAATCAAAACCAGAAGGGCAGACCAGGTGTGTTGATGCCCTTCTTTCATCCTTGACATTGACACTTTCTATGGTACACAAATGTGACATAGCCTTTCAGTGCAACATCTGGCCTGTTTTAAACATGTATAATCGGTCAGCTGTAGGGTAAAGAAATTAATTCTTAGAGTTTAAAAACATCTTAATTACGATGATGATGATGTATTTTTTTTTTTCTCTGAATGTACTGAAAGTAATTGGGAGTGATCTCATTCTTCATGAGTGTGTTGAACTCTTCTTTCTACCCCCATCACATTCTTTCTACCCCCATCCACCTCCGTCGCAACATGGGTGACATGTTGACAAATACTGCTGGAGGAGTGAGTTGGAGTGAATGGCTGTGTCACAGGACACCTGCATATCCCAATCCTTCATTTTAATTCGGTTTTAAAGTGTTCATAAATTAAGTTTCATGAATTAAAAACAACTGATGGGTGGCAAGGAAAGTTGTGATGAGGTAGTGCATGTACTTTTTTGTGCCTTGAGGACATGGAGTGAGAATATTACATTTTGGGCAGATTCCAGACAGATTTGTGAACAACTGGGGCAACAAAATTTTTTGAGATAGAAATAGAGAGGATGATTCATAAGCAAGGGTGTCTGGAATAGAGAACAAAGAAGGATGAATCAGCAGGGAAAAGAAAAGCCATGAGGTATACAGAGATCACAGCTTTAGAGTGAATGTAAAAGGGATTACAAAGAAGTTTGGGCTGGGAGGGAGAAGTCATATAAAAGTGTCAGGTATATAGCATTGGTTTTGCCAAGAAAAATAGTAAAAAGCCAATCTGGCCTTGCAAGCTCTCAGGCTAAAGTATTGCCTAGTTTTCTAACACAGGAAAGTAAGTAAGCATTTCCCCCCACCTCCTGCTCTTGTTCCCCTCACTGCCCCTGCTCCCTTTGCACACTGGGCTTCCAGTCATCCTTAGTCACTGGCAGGATTTCCTTAGGAGCTTTAACAGCAATTTTATACTGTCTTAAAAGTGGGTATATCTATTTATGGAAATCTCAAAATATTCTCAGGACCTGACAAAGGGAAGTTTGTAATTTAATTTATGTGTGTTAGCTTCAGGCTGAACAAACAATGAAGTACTTTAACCTTGCATGTGCTCACTTGGTACTAACAGCTTTCTTGAAGAAATGTTTAATGTGTGAACTGAGGCCACTTTAAACCTGTGGAAGTATCGGTGCAAATTAAATTTATTTAAGATTTGCCTCTGGAATTATGCATTCAATTTTCCAAATATTTTGTGTTGGAGCAGCTTGATGGGTGGGTAGAGTATAGTAATCATGGTTTGAATGGCTGTAGTTTACAGTGATGTTCTTGCTATTTTTGGCCAGAGGCAGATTTCTGTAAGAGTGTCTTAAAAGCACAACATTGCACATGTTCACATTTTGAAGGCTTTTTGCATTTTTCATATTCTTTTTATATCATTTCCTATCTTGCAAAACCAAATGCTTTTGCCCTTTTCCAGAGTACGTAGAAAAACTATTTTTAAAAGTTCTTTTCCATCTGTTAGTTTCACTTATTAACAGAAGAAAGACAGTGAAGGAGGTGGAAAGGAATACAGCAGTGCAAGCTGGTATTTAATTCGGCTAAACAAACAAGCACATTTTAAATTATCTTTACGTAGCTGTTTCATTCAAAATTCTCTAAAGAAAAATCCTTCTTCTGTTTTGAAGGGCCTAAAATTGTCTAAACACGTCAGTGCAGTCTTCTTGACTTACATTAACGTTTGTTAAAATAAGAGGTGAGACTACCCTACTGGTGATTTTTCCACCCCCGCCCCTTCTCTGTGAGGAACATGGAAACAAAGCTGTTCCTAAATCTTCAGGATTTTTCTTCTTTAAAAATGTACTTTTAGACAACATTTCACAACAATTTGAATTGAATTAATAGCAAATATGCTGAATGTTTATCTATATGTATTTCTTGGCAGAACTCCAGAGAGCTATTTAGAACCAGTGGGGAAGTAAGTCACTAAACCTTTCCAGTTAGAATTGTTTCACATTGATTTCTCCACCACTTAAGCTCACATAAGGAGGAAGAAGTATTTGCATTTTCACTAGTTCTCTGCTGTAGGAGAACAGATTATGGGACATAGGGAATGGGGCTACAACAGACCCTCATCCCTGATGGGGTGCAGCTGTATAAGATAGGTGAACATCATTGAAGGAGAAGTGTGGAATGCTGATGTGTATTGACCAACCACAAAAGAGTAAAAGGGTACAAGGTGTTATGCATGTGAGAGAAAAGGTATAAAGAACTAAGAAGAGAGAGGTGTTGGAGCTAGCAGGTCATGCTGTGAGAGGAAGGATTCTGTGTTGTGCTGTTCATGGGATTGCAACAGAGAAAAGGCAGAAGGCTTTAATGAACTGCTGATGCTTGCTACCATCTTTGGCATTAGTCTTTTGAGCCCACTGTCAACTGGGGAAGATTTCAGATAACAAGGGGCTGATGCTGGTGTCAGTCGTGTGGCCACCGTCAAATTGGTGCCCCAAATCGTTTTAGGGGTGAGTGATGACAAATGGTGTCCCATGTGAGGAACGGGTGACAGCACTCTGCAGGGATGGACTACATTACATGACTTAGATTTCAGTGAGTTGGGGAACACTCAGCCACTTCAGCCTCATTTTAAATTTGAGTTAACAGAAAAAGGGATTCCTTGCTTGCTGCTATATGCTTGTTTTCTCTGTGCCCCATCAACAGTTTTTCTTATCATTAATGCTAGTCCGCTGATTTTGCCTCCCCAGGGGGAGAAACAGTCTTCTTGACTGTCTGGTTACCACTGTTTCCTGATATATTTGTGAGTCAATATGTTTGCTTATTTGTAGAGAAGTGGAAGGAAACGGGACGCCAAGGAAGTTAATAGGAACTGAGGGGAGAATGGTTTGCAGTGAGAGCTTCACCTTTCCTGTGGTGGGCAGCAGCGGATCAGCCTTTCCCCTGTCTCTCCTGCAGGGTTCAATGGCAGGAATTGGATTACTTGGTCTTGAACTGCCCTGGACAAGGGGTATTATTTGGAGACACAATGATGACTGGGGAAAACTCTGTGTGTGGAGATGGAGTGGAGCAATGTTGGGTTAAACAGTCTTGGGTCTAGCCAGGCCTTTTGTCTCTGGTTACTGAAGGCTTCTTTGTGTGTGTGTGTGTGTGTGTGTGTATCAGAGCACATCTGTGATGTGTTGCTAGTCAAGTAGTGTATGTGAATTCCAATCCTTAAATTAAGGCAAGAAAATAATTACACATTTTGTAATAAATATTGCTAAATGGTGGGATTTTGGAAATTCCATTCTGTTTCTAGATTCACCTAAAAATCATAGGATCTTATTGCTCTTGTTTAATGCCTAGGAACCTTATAAGGAGGTGGAAGTCTTGTTTGGTGTGCAGCTGAACATGTTTTCTTTTTTTCCCCCGCCCAGTACTCGAATTTAATTAAAATATTTCTGAGAAACACTGAATTTAAAATTACATGGCTCTCTCCAAACTGATAAAGAAACATTTACATGTGCTGTTATCAGGAGCACATATAATTTTAATTATATTTCCTGCCTGCCCTCAATTTTGAGTAGCACAGCTGGGAGGTAGCTGGAAAGAGGGCAGATGAGAGAAAGATGATCGTGTCTGAGAAGTTTATGAGGACTCTGTCTTGGAAACTCTTTTGTAAAACTCTTCACTTTGACAGCAGCAGTTGAAGACTTTCCCCTTGTTTGAGATCCTGCATCCTTCATTCTTCCTATGGTAATGGAGAACAGATTCATGGCTGAGGGAAATTGCTTGCTGGGCAAGGGCTTCTTCTATGTTTAACTGTGTGCCCCCAGATATTCCTGCTCCAAATGGTATCCAGGCTAACCCCTACCTTAACAGAACTCTCTTCAGGCACTGCCAGAACACAGTCTGTTTTCTTGTGACAAAGCCATGGCACCCCCTGCTTTCTTATTATCCCTTGATCTTTATCTAATGCACTTCGGAGGGCCTTGTATGTATTCTGAATCACTGTCTGCTCAACTCAGTCCTTGATAATAGGCCAAAAGAGTGTATTTTGCCAGACTGGAAAGATAATTTTAGGAAATTATGAAGTCAAATGTTTTCATGCCAGCCCCATGCCCACCATCCCAGTTTTGTTTCACACTTTTTCTTTTGCATGTGTTTTTGAAACCAAAGTGTTTCAAAGAAGGGATCAGAGGAGATGAGGGTTCATGGAGTAGCAATATAGAAACTATGGAGAAAAGCCCATCCAGGTGAGGTCACAGTTTGCAATATGGATTATGGAAGCAGAGTGAATCTGTGCTTGGGACTGTGTGCTCTCACAAATTTCAGGTTAGCATGATGATCCACTAAAACTGGATGTGTGGTCATTCCCTTCTTTTACAATATAGTGTAGCATTTTTTGCATAGAACATAATTTTAATAGGGTGAACAAGCTGAGTGAGAGACTAGTGTTCAGTGAAGGTGAAGGTTGTGAAACACCTGTTCTCCTCTGCCAGCCCTGTTTATGCTTTTCAAGTCATTGCTTTTTCATTTCATGTTTTTGGTCTATTCATTCTGGCCCAAGACTGCTCTTCTAGAACTCTCTTTAGACAGCATTTACATTACATAACTTCCTCTTATGCAGTAGGTACGCTTGAAGTAAAAATCTATGTAACAGCAACTGTGGATGGTGGAATGTGCAAACCTAGTCATTTGAAGTCATGTGGAAAATTTTCCACCAAATTTGTGTGATTCGGATTTTACAATCTGAATGTAGAGTAGACTCCCATATGTTAAGTGAAACAAGGCTTCTCTGAAATATCTTACTGGACTTCTTAACTCTTGGTTTGCCTTTGGTCATTTACCAGTTGAGCCAGGTATTAAAGGTGGTGAGAGGAAGTGAAGGTATAACTTGAAGATCATGAAATGCAGATAATTTCAAACCATGTAATTCAGTCTAAATTGAAACTTAACCATATTTAAATAGATGGGCTGCCAATCTATTTTCTAATGCAGACATACCAGTCTTCTGCTACTTATTGTCTATACTGAAGAGTTCTCAATGCTTGTGTTTGTCAGATTGCACGTGACTGGCATAGGGCAACATTGCATGGTTACGGCCTCTCTTCTCATTTGCAGCCCTGTAAAGTATATACACTTTCAGTAACTTGGAGTTTGGGCTTCTCTAGGGTTAATCATCATAGATAAAAGCTAGGCTTGCAAATGATTTTCTTCCTCTCCCAGTTAGTGTGAGGTGGCAGTCCCTTGTGAAGGAAAGTGGGATGTTGTGCACCCACAGCTGCCTTCCCTAGTACAGAGGCATCTAGAAACCCTTTGGGAAGTCCAGGTTGTGAACTGGTACTACAGCAGCAGAAGAGGCTATTGAAACCTTCTGGCTTGGTTTTTCTGGGAAGTCAGGAATTGTGGATTCTCCTCAGCTCCAATCTGGTCTGGTCACCTGGTGAGACTATGGAGGGCTCTGCAGCTGTTACTAGCATTTCTGCATGAGTTTTTGTTGGCACAGTTCCAGTGCTTGCAACCTTAGACCAGGATGTCTCCCCAAAAAATGGTATTAAAAATTACAAGTGTCCAGTATGTATTGGTGCTCACCCTCAGTGGGGCTCCACAGTCATTGGGAAGGAAATGTGAAGCAAAACACTACCCTAGATCATGATGGTGTAGTAGAAACTTGCTATAGGAGAATGAGTGGTTCACCACGCAGAAAAACTGTTTTGTTAGGAGCCAAGAGGCATAGATTCCAAGTACTGTTTATCCTTGTTTCAGGTCTACATCCTCCCTTAAATTTAGTCTCTTACTCTGTGAGGACAAATAGGATGGCACTTTCAGAACAAAGGTGATGTGCTAAATGAGGAAATATGCGATTTCAATTTCTTAGTACAGAAAAAAAAATCTTTTCTTGTACTTAATATTCTCTCAGCAACACCTGCCTATTGCACTTTGGCAGCTCCTGTTCCTTCTAACTGGTTTTTGGATTAAAAAAAGGTATGTTCAGATATATTAAAAATCGGAATGAAAAAAATTCTTATACCTGCTAGCTTAACATTTGAGTTTGCTGGAAGAGTGAAAATTTTCTTTGCTGCCTCTGTGTTACACAATCTATGCTTGCAGTATTTTCTGATGATGACGTGAGGCCATGGTGAGCTTTTAAAATAATTTTGGGTGGCTAGTAATATTATCTAAAAATGCAAAGGTTCAGGTGTACTCTGTTGGTATGAATGTTCTGAGTATTGTTTTTTCTCACTACATACAAAAATAAGGATGCCTTTTTTGGATTTAGCTTATCAGTACTAAAATCCATATTAGGGGAGTGTGTGTGTGGTTTTTTTTTTGTTTTTTTTTTTTTTTTGTTTTTTTTTTTTTTTTTTTTTTTTTTA
>JAOTQP010001546.1:58694339-58754345 GCA_026413545.1 Cichladusa arquata
GCTCAGTGGCGCGTCGCAACTGTTCAGTTCGAATCCAGAGGAGCCTATGAAGAATTTCCGTAGTCCAGAGGTTGACAGGCCTGAGAGGAGACGGTCTGTGTTTCATATCCTTTCTGCCTGGGCTGGGAAGAAAAATTTGAGATTTTTAGTATTTTTGATTCCAGTTCACACTCCAAAATGTTTGTGCTTGAAAGCCTCTGTTTGGAATGTTAGATGGGCTTCTGGTTCTGCAAACGAGCAGAAAAGATTATGCCATTCATAAAAGGGAAAATCTGGGAGTTTATCATGTCCTTGTCTAGAACTGACTGTCACTTAAAAATCCAATTAAATCCCTTTAAAACCACATTAATTCCCCTGAACATAATTTCAGTGATTGTAGCTGCCAAGTTTTGTACAGATAGAAGATATTCCTTGTCAGTGAGAACAATGTATTTTCCTTAGGGCTTGGCCCAGGAGTGAGTGGGGTGTCTTTTGTGTCCCGCACACAGGGCATCAGTACAGAGGGGGAAATTTTCCAGCTACCTTTTGGAAACAGCAGCTGTTTAGTCTTTCTGAAGCTCTGAACTATATGCTAAGTGAGGAACAGTGTGATGCCATGGCAACCCTGACTGGACAGCCCATTATCTTTTTGCTGTGCCACCCTTGCTAGGGATGGACAGCAACGAAGATTGATCTCCTCTTAGGTCTGTAGTCATCTCATATAGCTTCAGGCATGCAGCTGAGGTAACTTCTGTCTGTTTAGCTGCAGAAGAGGTGCAGAGCCTTCCAAGGGGTAATTCAAGCCACCAGACCTCCCCTAGAAATAGCTCTCTTTCCCTGTTTGACTGGGCAGAAAACTAGGCTTTGTTCTCTGGCTTAGGTGAGTCAGCAACATGCCTAAAGGAGGAGGGAACCAATCTGGGAGTTAGCTGGGGCACCACAGTGGTCACAGGTGACTGGGGAAAGTATGAGGAGTGGTGGTCTCACAGGCATTCCCATCAGCATGAGCACAGCAGTGTCTGGTGATGCCAGCACAGGGGGTGGTGCTGCACTGTTGGGCTTGCTGAGCAGCTCTCAGGTGGCCCTGTGGCCATTCCAGCTGGTTGAATGTGTCTGTTCTTCCTGGTGTGGCCATGCCATGCCTCCTTGCCAGCAGAAAGAGAGTGGTTCAGTCTCTTGTCAAGCAGGTCATTCCAGTGCCCCAGACTGAGGAATGGACTGAAACTGGAGTGGGTGCCTAGCTCTCAGATACATCACGTCTTGTAAGACCACAGTTTCTCTTTGGCACTGAAGGTGAACCACAGAAAAACTGATAATCTGGGGACAGAGAATACAGAAATTTGTAAGACATATCCCCAAGGTACAGTCTGTTAGTAGTGTCACCAGGGTTTCTGCTCTCTTGTCATCTGATTTTCAGTTACATGTTTGACGAAACTCTCTGCTTTGGTTCAAATATTTTCTTTCTCAAACCAAGAATATAATATTTAAGAACCATTTAAAGAATGAGATGGATCCATGTTTGCACTTGTGTTCTGGACCGCAATATCCTCTGTTAGAGGAGAGGTTTTTATCTGAGACTTTTTCAGCTGTGTTATTAAATACTGCTATTTTAAGGTCTTGTTCAGTAAGCATAGTATTTTAATAAAACATGATTGTGAGCATGGAATAAATTTTTGGGGAAGTGTATGACTATTCAGTTGGAACCAACTGAGGGTGCTGCTTTTTCTTTTTGCAATGAATACCTTGATCATTCTCAATCAGCCTGTAGTTAAAGTGTGGCTGTTATGTCCCCATGAAGTTTTTTTTTTTTTCTAAAGTTGCTAATTATGTGCCCATCAGAATAATGGAAAGAGTAATTATCCTTATAGTGCTTAGTGACATTGAAACCTCTATTATTCTGTGATTGGAGCTGCATAATTAGAGATAATTGCTGCAACTGTATTGTCTCTTCAAATATAGCTCTACAATAATTGCCTTATTTTAATTAAATATGTTTGGGATTTAAGTGGATCTTCCTTCATTTACTCTACTAAACAGAAACTTCATTTAGGTATAAAAATGCTTTATGTTGCTAACTAACCACTGATTTAACACATCACCTATTGATTTCACCTAATGTGATTTTACTTGTTCTGTTTGAAAATTACTCAAATCCAGTTAATTAAATATTAAAAAAAATGCATCTCCGTGTCCCAAGGCTGGAGTTCAGAGTGAAAATCCCAAAAATCTCTTATCATAGAGCTGTAAGACACTGTCTTAAGACTCAACTTTCTGGAAAAAGCAAGTATGTTTTCCATGTGTAATCAAAAAGTTTTGTGAGCCTCAGCACAGTTGTTTTTGAACAATTATTATTGTGTCTTCCTCTAATCAGACTCTAAGAAGCCAGGTGCTTTGTATCAGAAAGTGCAGTTGGCCCAGATTTAGCATCCACTGAAGATATGCTCTGTGCTTTATGATCTCAGAACCTGCTGACCTGACTAAGGAGGGTTTGTGGGCTGATGGCCTTTCTTCATCCCCTCATATGGCATTATGGAGGCTCCTTTTATCAGTTTTTCATGCTTGATCTGAGAAGGTGTTGGGCTGCTCACTTGTGGAGGGAACATCTGAGGCTGATAGCCCCTGTCTCCACCTTTGCATAGAAATGTCACTGAAAATTTACTGCATAATGCATACCTGCATACAGGTATGGCAAGTGGAAAAGTGTTCACAGTGACTCTAAATGGAGCTAATGAGATATGGGAAAGACTTGGGTGTCCTGAGAGACCTTTCCTTTAAGCTATGACACTTTGCACTGACTTTAAGTTAGCCTTAATTATATATAACTCCTTTTAGAGCTTTGGTAATACCTTCTGCTGAACTGAGTTGCTCAGGTCACAGCTGAGCAGTGAAGGTCAGTGCAAACAGTATTTGCTGGTGCTAAGATTGCTTAGTGGCCTAAGAAAAAAAAATTGAGGCCTTTGTTATTTTTTTTGGGATGTTTGAATCACTGCTGATTAGAACTGGTCAATGTTTATCAGGTAGTCAGGCAAACCCAGCATAGTTCCTTGCTATGAATAACAGCAGAGCTTATGATATTTTGGGAGTTTAAAGTTTTTCTCCTATTTATTTCAACATTTACAAGATCAGCTCAGGATTCATGTAAAATGCAGGAGATGTAACCTTTAGCAAAAAGAGAGCAGGAAGTTGCAGGGAACAAAATCAAGATCATCAACCTTCCATATAAGTACTAATATATGTCCTTGTTTAATTTACTTTGACTTTACTGACAGCTTGATTGCACTGCACTGTGAGTGGACTGTTCAATCCCATTCTAGAGTGCATTAAAGCAGTAGTATTGCACATAATCAGGCTCAATATTTATACTGTGTGTGGTCTTACACTGAACAATAGGAGGTTTTCAGTTTTGAATGGTCATGTAGTCAAAGAGAAGAAAATCGAATGCTATCATGATATAGAGAATATAATTTTACTAATACATTATAAAGCTTTATATTTTGGGTATTGATACCTTATATAGATAACACTCATTAGGTTCTAGTAGCACACCTAGTGGTGCAAATATTTAATTAACGTGTTTACCACACAGGTCTCAGAACATGGCTATAAAAATTATAAAGAGGCAATCTGAGAATTGAAGATTTTATTTCAAAATTTTGCATGTGGAAAGAATCATAATGCATACAAGCAAAGTACTTGGAAAATAGTGATGTTACTTTAAGTAATTTCACATCAATTTGTATTTCTATTCAAGCTTAATTTGTCAATATAGATGGAAGGAGTATTTAAAAGTGAGAAGATGAGTGCAACAATTATATTTTATTCTTAAGGATCTTTGGTGTTTGGATGTAGTTGGGGAAGATGAGTGTCATAATTATGTTTCATTCCTGGGTTTGTTGTATTTTGTGAGATAATTGCATTCAAAAGAATACTATTTTAACATGAGCTTCCTCATTATTATCCCACGCTGTAAAGATATAGGGGTGCTTAGCCTTATGTGCAAAATTCTATAAATAATTAGACTAAACTTTAATAAGGGCAATTGTCTGGGTGCTTTTTTTTTTTTATGTGTGTGTGTGTGTTTGTTTTGGTGAGGATTTTCTTTTAATATTCCCATTCTTGCAAAGATTTAATCTTTTCCTTTCACCTTCAGCCCTGAATCGTGTGGGATGACCCAGTCTTCTTTGATTCAAGAGGATTATAAGAGAAGGGCAGAGTGATATGCATTTCAGAAAAATGAAACAGGAAATCTTGATCCCTGTAATTTATTGTTATTTGTTTCACCACACAAACCATTTCTGGTGATGCCATTTTTGCCATTACCAGAATTTTTTGAGGGGGTTGAAGGAGAGAAAAGATTGGGTCACAGGAGGGTTTTCCTTCAGACACCATCCACTGATGGATTACCTCATAATAACATGTTCTTAGAATCTTCTGTTGTCTTCAGACAGTCATGAATAATTTGGAGGAAAGGGCCACTTTGTAATTTTTGAGAGCAAGAAAACCTGGATTTACTTCAAGATGGCACTATAAGGAATTGCTCAGTCCCAAGTAATGTCCAATGAGGAATTTTCCTGGGTTTTTCTTCTCCTGGTGGGGGCTCCCTCTTGTAAGTAATAAAATCAATGGACTACATGCTGATACCTAGAAAGAATGTCTGTGATGTTTTGTGACAAATTACTGGCTTGAGTTAGTGGGTTGTGCCTTCCCAGTGGCAAATTACTGGTTAGTAACCAAGAAAGGGAAATAATGACAGTTTCCCTCGAGGTAGCCAGTCTATTTCACCAGCAAAATTGAAAACTCTTATTTTCGAACTCATGAGAAGTTATATTCCTCTATAATTCTTTCAGAGACCCCCAAGATCATTTATTCATACAGTTTTATGTCCCACATATTCATTATTTCCATTGGAAGATCTCATCTCTGTCTTTTCCAGATTCTGAGGGTTCTCAGCCATATCCCCCTTTTACCTTAGAATATGATTTATTTAATCTACAATCATAAATGTAAACATCATCTTCCTGCAGACTGTTGAAAGATCTACCTTAATTCTGTAGACCTATCTTATGCAATTCTAAATATCTAAATATCTAAAATCTGATCTATCTGATTGTTCCCTCTTGAAAAGAGAAGGTTTTGGGGTAACCAAATTGTGGTCACCTGAAGGGACCCTACAAGAAAGGTGAAGTGAGACTATTTACAAGAGCGTGGAGTGACAGGACAAAGGGTAGTAGCTTTAAATTGACAGAGAGTAGGTTTGGATTACATATTGGAAGGAAATTCTTTACTGTGAAGGTGGTGAAGCACAGAAGATGTGGGTGCCCCATCCTTGGAAGTATTGATGGCCAGGCTGGATGGGGCTCTGAGCATCCTGGTCTAATGCAAGTTGTCCTTGCCCACATCAGGGGGGTTGGAACTAGATGATCTCTCAAGTCCCTTCCAACCCAAGCCATTCTATGATTCTATGGTCTAATAATTGATTTTACATCAAGCTTAACAAGGTTATAAAGAATCCATCAAAATTTTTCTGTCAACCTTCATCACTACATTATATCTCAACAGCCCTGAGTCCTGCCATCCTCTCTGCCTGCTGGGTATGAACAGAGCATCCTCTTCAAAACAAACCTCTTATAGTACTGATATCACCATCATTGTTACATTTGTATCTTCTCTCTCCATAACTTTTCTATGAAGAGGAAACTCTTCCATCTACGAGCTCCCACAAAAAAGAAAAAAATACTACATGCTTTTCCTGTAGCCTTTTTTCTATCCTTGGATAGCAATCACACTTGATGATCATTTCTCCCGATTGTCACATCTCTGAATCACCTTCACAGCTCTGCCATCTACTGCATTGTTCATCAGGTATTTACTCCCTCTCTTCAGGCTCTTCACAACTTCGTTCCACGCTCATAATTATCTCGTATTCAGTTCCAAGAAGTTACCTCCAATCAGCCTATTGGATAGCTTTCATTTTCAAACATACTTTTTTTTTCCATTATGCTTTTCCCTCTTAGGAAGAATTTAGAAAATTATCCAAGAAAATCCTTCATTATTCTCCTCTAAATTGCTCCTAAAGTCTTTCTTTGATGTGTCACTAGGCTGTTGATGCGTTAAAACCACAATATATCATGCTGAATAACACTCATCTATGGTGATTAATTTTAGCTTTATTTGACATCCCCAGTATTCTGAAAAGACAATAGAGAGATAAAGATAAGCTGAGTTTATAGTCACAATAAATAGGTCAACAAATCCACACCCATCTTTGTTTATTTCTTTATAATCAGTGGCAGAACATACAGGAGGCAGAAGTAATAGTTTTCTGCATTCAGTTGCAAAATTGCACACCAAATTTGACAGAAGATTATTTATAACTGTACAGGCACATTTAGTTGGCTTCTTTTCCCAACCTTGTAAAGCAGCACCAGCATCACCAGGCTGAGTGTCAATTATCTGCATTCTCTGGGAGAGTCCCAGGTTGAAAGTGGTGTCACAATTGGTTTGCCTCACCTTAACACTGTGCGTATTCATACTGTTAGAGAGATGTCTTTGAGAAGGAAGTGTTAGAGCATGCAGCTAATTTTAAAGCTGTTCAGTAAAAGTGGGTTTATTTTGTCTGTGCTTCTTTTACTTCAAGAGACCCATGGCAGTGTCCAAAAGAGGCAGCAAGACTCAGCTCCTGGAATCATGGATGTTAATAAGGTGAGATGTCAGCCTTGTAGTGCCTTCCTTTCCTGTGAGTATTTTATATTCCTTATTGCTCCCTTTGAGTCTATATCAGAGCTAGCCTTCAGCAACAGAGCAATGGGGACAACCATAAAGCAAAAGAAATATAAAACAACTGCAAAAACTCTTTCCTATTCACCTGAAAACCCGATGGCAGAAAAGTGGTGTTCGTTAGCAGATAGGGCCTCCGAGAGGGTTGCAAAGAGCTGGCAAAAACTGTGGATAAGAGGGCTGCCAAAAGAAACAGAATAGCAGACAATAAATGTCAAAATATCAGCCAGATCGTAGAGGAATTAACAGAAATTGGAGAATGTATTAAGATTAATCAATTTGACTGAGAGTTGAGTGGATGACACTGCTTCCTTCCCTCTGGGGACAAAAAAAGGGAAACTGCTTTGCCAGCTGTATGGTAATCTTGAGATGGGAAGCAATAACAGATAAAAATAATTTGGTTTTGGTTGATGCAACAAGTTACTTAAAAGGATTTTTATAGCACTATCTGAAAAAGCTTACAATATCAGCAGCAAGGTTTATACACATATACATCTGTAAATTAGATCCATCAACATAATCTCTATAATTTTCCATCAACATTCTTCAGAAATACAGAAAATTGTTTCCATAGTTATTCATTAAAAAAAAAATGACAAAGCAGTGAAAAAATGGCATTTTCCAAGCATCTAGTAAATCAACAGATGGCAACAACACAATACTATTTAATATTTTTTTTTAAAAAGAACAAAACCAAACACACACACACACACACACACACAGAAGTCTACATCACACACAAAAGTTAAACCCTCTTGCAGAAATTTACTTTGGAAAAACCCAGAAAAAATACCACAGCAAAGCATAGAGACAAAAAAACTTTTGCAGTAGGAAATGTAAAGGCATATTCCTCCCAAATACTATTAATCCAGAAATCTGTCCTAAAATCCTTCCTTTTGTTTTGTCTAGGGAAATCAGTATATTTTAGGTTTCTCATACATACACAATCTTTTCATACCTAAATTCACAGCAGTCATTTGCCAGCTCAACCTTGCCCTAGTTACAGCCAGTGCAAATATTTAACTGACATCAAAACAGTAATCATCTTGAATTTGGAAAGTCAAGAGCAGGTATTGTGAGAGATGCACAATTAATACCTCAAAGGAGGAGTAAAGTAAGGCAGTTTAAATAAATTAGAAGCCAAGGAGAAATGGGATGCTACTGCAATAGCAGAGGTTTCATCACACTCTCCTGAGGACTCATGCCACAGCTCCTACTTGTGCAAACCACAACAGGCACCTGCACTTACTTCAAACATCATCACCTCATATTAAGTCCACAAATCCATGACAATAAGTACTTGTGCCCATTTGCAGCTGGAGGATAAAAAACACATTTTTCAGTCCCAGGCAGCAAGAAAATTACTACCCTGTGCAATTCTCAAGTAAAACCAGTCCCATAGTTAGAATACTTGCTTTCTGGTTTTATACTCTGCAGGTAGTGTTAAAATATTCCTCAAGAAATGGAGAGAAAGGGGATGATTTCTCCCACAGAAGAGGAAGGATCTCCCACATCACTCAAAAATATTTAATTGTTTTTTTATGAGAATTGGAGTACATTTACCAGATTTTCATAACAAAAATTTAGCTCATCTACCTGAAACCAATATTGGTATGGCATTGGTATGAAAAAAATATTAAACAGTGCAATTTCCAACAGCACTGGCCACTTCTGTTAGTGTTACTCATGAGAGCACCAAGAAATACACAACATCTAAAGAACAGAGGTTTTCATGGTGGTATGGGAAAATATCTGCTTGTTTTGACTTCCCCAAAGATACCTGTGTGTTTTGGTGACTGAAGATTTAACTGCTTATATTCAACTGCCACTGAAGAGTTCACTTCTTGCTTATATTTTATCTTCCTAGAAGGCAGTCACTAAAGACAGCTTCATTAACTTCCACAGAGTCCTCCGCTGTGTAGAGCTCAGTGTATACCTCTGAGGTGGAGGTGAGAGTCTCTCCTGAGATAACTGTTCTGGAAAGAAACCTGAAAATGGTGAGGTGGAAAAACTTGTAGAGGAAACTGTGAAAAGCAGTCAAGAAAATATCATTTCAGTAAGATGTTAACAGCTAACAGAAGTGATGGAGAACAAATGTATTTTTAATTTTCTAAAAGCATAGTGTAGAGTCTGTCCATCTCCAGGAAGCATAAAGAGAGATATAAAACTGCAGCTCATTTGAGGAAAGACAGAACCCAAATATTGTAAATAATATATCCTGTACATTTTTTTGCATGTTTATATGGGAATATATTTGAATTTCTAACCTTTGAAGTTGATTGGTGGCTTTTTCTAAATATTAAGTTTGTTGGTCATCAGTGGGGGAATGTGTTTGACACTGTGCCTAGACAACTCATCACATACCTGTGGCTTGGCCTCTTTTATGCTGATTTCCCAAGCTCTTTAGTGGCAAAAGAAGTCCTAGAGAATATCCAGCATGCTGCACTCCATGCATGTGAACAAAAGACTTTTATTTAGTCATTTATCCATTTAAAAGAACTAATTAAACTAAACTCTGCAACAAAATTACATATATACTATAGCAGTTAGTGCTTCTGATCCCAAAGCCAAGATATTTTCTTACATAGAGGTCTTCACATAGTTTTCACAGTCTTTAAGGGGAAAAAAATCCCTCGTCCTCCTCCTCTGTCTTTATTGAATAATGCCCAAATGACCCAAGGTCTATATGATGACTCAGAGAGTTCCAAGTTATATCTCTGCCTTGAGATTCTTTCATTCTGCAAGAAAAGACCTGAGACAATCAAGGAGCTGGTCACAATATCTCTATAAAGCCTCTCCAATGTAGGTTTTAAAGCCTCTCAATGTGTCCCAGGAAGTGATTAAACATGTTTGGCTGTGGCCCTCTGCATTTACTACTTATATTGGATTTGTCAGATTTGGAGAAGTTTTTACAGAGAATCAGTCAGCTTCGTTTGGACTTGACTCTTAACAGGGGCACTTGAGAGTGAAAAATACTGAAAATATATTCTATCAAAGCAAAATATCAAGATCTGGATTAAAAAGTTGGAAACAGAATGGCAAAAGGTAAAAACCAATGCAGTTCTTGGGTTATACTTGGCCATGGGAAAATTTCACCTGGGTTCATGAGTCCTTTCTGGAAGCTGCTGACAACAAGTAAATAAGGCCTATGGTCACTCTTTGCTCAGTAACAGAACAGATCATTTAAAGGAGTACATTGTATCAGTGCATGGAAAATCCAGTGCATGAAAAAAGGTGAAGGAGAAAAACAGCACCTAAATAAAGACTTCTGCACAGCATGAACACCCAAAGGGTTTCACCTAGACTTCTAATTTTACTTCTGACACTCATGGATTTTTCAGTGTTTGGCCTTTCAACCCTAAGTCTTTCTTTTATATTGCCATTTTGTTTGGGAAAAGTTATAGTAGAAAAGAACTAGAAAATATCAAAATTCAGAGAGATTGAAATTGCAGTCTGCACACACTGATGCAGGATTGCAGATGCCAATAGAATATGCCTGGAGAAGTAATTTCACAAAATATGTACATTCTCACAATGTGATTCTGTGCCGTTTTCCCTGTTGGAGATTGTATCAATCTTGCAGATTAACTGCTTGCTACTCATTCAGCTACATCCTCCCTGGGACTGTGGTTCTCTTCATAAATGATTCAGGCAGCAACAGTATGCAAACTTAACTCCTTGATGAGGAAGGAGCAGCTCCTTGATATTTTACTTTAGATTAATGCATTTTACTCCCTCTTACTCTGTAGGGCTGGCAGCTAGGAGATGGGTCTCCCAAGTGAGTGATGTATCTCATCTCATCGTTTTGATCATTTCTACAGGCTGAGAACCAACTTCTAACACAGACAAAGGACTGACCTAATCAAAAAACCACCAGCAGTCAGTGATAAAACCAAACAAAGTATATTTGGACATTTTTTCCTCATCTACCTTTAAAATGTGATACTACAGAGAATGTTGGATTATTTTTATCCCCTTAGGTGTCACATTCACATTGAACACCTGAGAAAGAGAAACTGAGACATGATGCATAGGGCAGCAGTAAGGGAACACTGAAGTGACAAGGAAAAGAGCAGCAGGAAGCCTGAGAATGTAAGGGACCATAACCAAATAGTGATAAGGATGACTTGCTGCTAGGCTCTGAAGGGGAACAGAATGATCTGCTGACAGCAGAATGAAAGGCTAAGATTTACACCAGAACTAGGAAAAGGTACTGACTATTGGATTTCCTTGCAAGAATTGACAAGTCTGTCACTCAGACTGTTGCAGACAAGGAAGATGCACAATATCTGCCATAAGCAAAAGACATGAGATATGTGTCTGTGGCAAGGGCAAATGCTGATAGAAAGGGGTGCAAGGCAAGCACAGGAAAACCTCCCCTAGTTGCCCTTCAGATTGGAACAAATGATCCTGCCAGAACAGCTCTGCCCACAGGCTCAAAGCAAGATGATCTGTGTGATAACTATCTCTGTCCCTAATACAGAGAGTGCATGGGATCAACAAGAAAGTGAGGATTAACAGATAAAATAATGAAATAGCTTATTTGCTTCTGAGGAAGATTTCTGATGTGCAATGCTTGGGAAGAATTAAAGGGAAACAGTCTTTTGACACAGGGATTTCCTTGCTGCTGTTGTCCTTAAGGTATCATTAGCACAAATGTCATGTTAAGGTTGACGACATATTTTTATGTGTTTTTTAGTGTTTGATAGTTCAGGCGCTTGGTAAGCTCCTAAAAAGAACAGAAATCTTTACTTATTCAACCAGCAGATAAATCCAAGCTCAAAATACAGAAGAGCCCTCTTAACCATCACAGGATCTGAGTCAGCATGCAGGATGAAATAGGAAAGAAAATCCCTATACTATACTTGGGCTTAGATTGAGATTGTTTAACTATCTATCTTAGAATGGTGAAGTTTTCGAGCTCCAAAGCCTAGGACAAAGTCATTCTGGTTTTGGACATTTTACTGCTATTATTCCTAAAATTAAATCTTAAATTGAAGCTTTTTATGAGGAAGGTATCTCATCAAATAACAAACACATTCTTGTGAGTTTCCAGCTATATCTTATGCAGGAACAAAAAAACCAAACAAACCTCTTCCCCCTAAAGGAAAAAAAAAAATCTAATGAAATCTTACATAAGAACTTACTAGAGCCGCTGAACAAAGAACAAATCACAATATCCAAAAAGCAGCACAGTAAAGTGTTATATCAGAAATGTGTTAAACAGAAAAGTGCTAAACAGAAATATGACAAAGAGAGGATGTTATTACTCATTAAATTGGAAGTGTATAAAGCCTTATCTGATCTACTAGTATTATAAACCAGATATCTTACACCTAGCATTTTATATTACAAGTAAAATGCTCATTATGTTTTAAACATTTTAGTGCCTGATATTGACTTTAAGTCTGCAGAATAGACAATTCAACACTTGCCAAGATCATATTTTACAGTTTAATCATCCTTATTCTTAATGATTCACACTTTATTTTCAGCTGTCATGTTTCTAGTTTTGTCTTCCAGCTGATGGTTCTTGTTAGGCAGCTCCCTGTTTGACTAAAGAGCTCTGTGATACCCAGTAACTTCTTCCCATGAAAACATTTATCCACATTGATCACATTTCATTCAACTCATATTTAAGATAAAACAAACCATATTGAGCTCTCTCTCTCAATCTGAAATTACCCTCAGCCCTCATAGTGCTTCTGTTGATTTCCTCTGCGTTCTCGATTTTTCAGCTTCCCTCTTTAAATACTAGTTCATCTCATTTTAGCTGTTTGCAAGCTAGATCCTTAGCCTAAACAAGCCTCCAAAGTCCCTCTACAGTCTAAAGAGGACAGAAAGCAACTCCAGAAAGCAAACCATCCTTACCCCTAGACACTTCTGTCAGGATCAGGAAATGGTGATTCAGATGTAACTTGTTCTCCACAGACTGCAGCAGGAATTTAGGCCACACATCTGTGCTGTACACCCCACTTCCAGAAGGCTGAATTTCAGTTAATTCAAATAAATATTCAAACTCGGGTATCAGCTGCTTTCATCATGTCTGTCCCTCTCTGCCACATCATAGCAAAGAAGCTTGTTTTGATTTCTTTCATGGTCCATGACCCCTCTATCCTTGCTAGCAATGCTCTTCCAGATTGCATTTTCTCCTTTTGTAATATGCATTTGGACCTACCATGTCCTGGGAAAACACAGATCACTATGCAAGCTGTATTACTATTCCCATTGTTGTTATCATCATTCAAATAGTTTCACATCTCAGCTGAACTTTTTGAGACTTCTTGTTTAGGAGGTTTAATTAAATAACACTAAGCTTCACAGATAAATGGCAACTTTGATGCAAGCTGAAAGCTTCTTTCAAAGATAGAATAACTCAGCATACTCCTTCATAAACAAGACCTAGAAACTCAGATAGCTGTATTGATTTCAGTCTTCAAAACAACCATAAATTTTGGAAACTTTAACTTCATTTGGTAATAACATCTTTTAGTGATACAACATGAGCTTGTCTCAATAGGTAATGGTTTAAAACATCTCAATTCTGAAATGTATGAAATTATAGAGAGAGAAATAACAGTTATTGAATAAACACTTATCCCTAAATCTTAGAATTTCCAAGATCCTAGCATAAATAGGCAACAAGATGTTGTGAAAAACCTCTGCTATGATATAAATCAAAGAAAACCTTACCACAAGAGTTTAGAGATGTTCCAAAGGCACTAACTATGAAATAACCTACATCTTTGAATTAGTGACCTTACACCTGAGCCACCTTCAATACCTTGCAGCCATTCTAAAGCTGCAAATGAGCTTTGCTTCAATTGCTTTTATGTATTACATTGGAAAGCATAAATAATTGTTTTGAAATCAGGAAAAATCTGCAAAAAAAAACAGATCTCTATGTATTACACCATATAAATGAAATAAGGTGAAATTAAATCTTCACATTTACAAGGGACTATATAAGAAAACTGAAAGATAAAAAAGGAATGAGTTAGAAAAAGAAAAAGAAAAAAAAAAAGGAACATCAAACTATTAGAAGAGAATTAACAATCGACAGTAAAGCCAAAAAGGAAAAAGAAATGGTAAGGAAAACTACAAGTGGCATTATCAGGCAGAAGTCATTTCTCAACTATGCTAGTTCTCAGTTATACAGGGCTTTTCTTTGAGAAGATACCACACAGAAACATTTAGAGGGGACTCATGTTTCTCCCCTAAGAGATGTTCCAGAGACATAGGAGGTGGCACTGGGGAAAAATCCCAGCTTGTGCAAAATGGGAGCAAGGAGGAAACAGACAGGTAGGCTACCCTTTGTGCTGCAGCCCAAAGTTGCTGAGATGGTTGAAGAGATAGAGAATCATTTGCAAATAGAAAGTGGGCAGAGGTAGAGCTGTATATAAGTTCTGCTTCTTCCTGTTCCACTTTCTCCAAGCCAATTTGCATTTTACATAATTAAGAATTAGTTATGTTCGTAGCTTTTCAATCATTTGAAATGGGAGTGGGGGAAACTGTCTTTTAAACCAGCTGGTCTTCAGGGAGATGAGCACTGATCTTCATGTAGCAAAATGCAGAAATGAAACAGGTAAGATGCCCAAATAACATGAGTTCTTTCTTGTGAGAAAAAAAAAAAAAAAAAAGAAAAAACAGCAACAGGCAAAACTGAAAGAAAAGCAAGTTTTAAAAGATACATCATTTAATCTGGAACTATAAATGCAAATGTCTTCATCACAAGCAAGTTACCGAGCTCTGCAGCAACTCAGTCACACTGGCAAATATTCATAGTATTTTTGATAAGTCAGCAACCCATTAGCCTCTCATGGTCATCCTCCAGCATTAGAAAAAAAGATACTTATTTTCATGTGCCTTTCCAGAAAATTAGCAGTCTAAAAGTATTCTTCAATACCTGTTCTGCAAGGTATTTTCATTCAGCAAGGAATTTTAAATCTTGCAATTATTTTTTTTTCTTTTTTGAATGATCGATTTGAAATGAATCAACAGATTTTAAATTATTTCAAATAATTTGAATGAATCTATCACTGGCAAGGTCAAAAAATTATTTCATAGTGCAAATTAATTACATTATAATTTATTTTTGCTGGTTTTTAAAGGAAAGTAGAAATTTCAAGGTAAAAATGGAAATTTGTCTAAAATTCAAACACAAAAGAAATTAGAATAACTTAATATTAGGACTTATTTCTTCTTCTCTGGGTCATCAATCAGTGCTTCTTAGGGCACTGCAGTAACTCTGAGTGATCTGGGAAATGTGGAAATGGTCTCCCAAAGAAATCAGAACAATGCAGACTAGGGAATCAGAAGAGAACATGGACTCTCAGTAGGGAGCACTAAAGATGGATGAGGTGAATGTTCCAAAGGAACAGAGAGTACAGGTCTACCGTTTTACCATTAGAACAAAGTAATCTGAAATGTGTTTACTATGCTGTGGCAGTGCAGCACCTGGCAAGGTTCTTTTCTGGGACAGAGGACCTCGAACCACCTGGCTCGGCAAAATAAGAACAAGTCTTTTATTTGGCAAAATCCCCTTCAGAAAACATTATTTTCTTCCCTTCTTTCATCCCCAAAGCCTTACTGAAAAATGAATTAAGAATGCCAGGCTTAAAACTGTTTAAAGTCTATTGTCCACTACACTGATTTTTATCAAGTTAATAAAACAAACATAAAAGTGCTGTATTTCTACTGAGGTTGTAATGAGACATTAAGTGTTATGAGATGCATCACCACGTTAAGTGAAACCCTCCAACCCCCTTCCAATGCAGAATTATTTGTCAAAGGAATCATCAGCTAAGCTGTAATTTGTAGTTATGCCTGTGCTTACTTTAGCAGCAATCTCCCTCTTGCCCATAACTACCTTTCTTGAGCTAAGATAAGGATGTTCCTGCAGCACTGAATAAAGATTTGCTAACATTTCTTTTGTCTTCTTTTAAAGTTGAAATTTTTGCTTTCTGCTTTGCATTTCATTGTGGGTTATTGTGGCATGTGAGTGAAACTTGTCAAGCTCACAGTGTCAGCAGCCTGGAAATGCTCATGCTGCTAACTAGCAATTACTCACACAGCAGAGCTAGATCTGAGCAAGCATGGGCGTCTTTGCAAAGCCTTCAGAACTTCAGTTTCAGCTCCCAGTACATGCTATTAATGACAAACTACAAATCAGGGAAAGAAATGCTTTTTCAAATGAGGCATTCAGCTTGGGAGATTTCCATTCACTTTGCTACAGCTCCAATCAAGGAACTTGGGAATGTGCTGATTTACATGGGACCCTGCTGGCATTGCCGAGATGACAGATGGTACTTGGCCAATCAAATCAAATCAAAATGTGATTCTTTAAAGAAATGTGGCACATTGTTCCAGTGCTCATATATGATGTTTATTTGCAAATGTATCAGAGATTTCCACCGCTAATGACTAAATTTCAAGTTACTCAACTGTAACTCAGATTGCCATCTTTTTCTTCCAAGCTGGGAATATTATTTCTCACAAGTGAGGTGGGGTGGGCTTCCAAGTGCACTGACAAAAAGCCATACCAGCCTATCTTCTGTTGACAGGAGATTTGCAGCCATGTACAGTATTCCCACATTTTGCTCACAAAGTAATTCTAGATTTTGTAAAAAATTTGTCATATTGATCCCATTTTACATCTTTCTCTTTTTCCCAACTGAACAATAGAAACGATGTTTGGTAATAGCACTACTATTATTAATTTGATTACAAATACTGGAGTTACATAATGGAGTTATCAAAATACAAATCCACCTTCACGTAGATTTATCTTATTGTCTTAAGTTGCTATGGCAGCAGGCAAAATTACTAGAAGTTCCATAAACTTTCTTTTTAGAAGAGCATAAGTTATTTTAGTTCATACAACTTTAAAAGTAGATTAATATCTGTTATTTACCTAAACAATATTATTTCTCCTTTAGAATTTGAGAATTTTTTCCTCAAACATATAACTCCCTGTTAGTCATTATTCACTACGTCTTAGAGATTATAGTTAGTATCTCCCAGAGGAACTATTTAATAAAACAACATGAAATAATTAGGTATCAATCCGTAAAGATTTTTTTCTTCTTCTTCTGTCTTAAGAAGAATAACAGATTTAAGAAGATAACCGATTTTACAGTCAAACATGTTAAAATTTGTCACACAAAATCAGATTTTAGTTATCCCTCAAGGCCAGGTTGGGTGGAACTCTGTGCAACCTGGTCTAGTGGAAGGTCACCCTGGCCACGGCAGGAGGGTTGGAACTAGATGTTCTTTAGTGCTTCCCGCAACTCAGACCACTCTATGGCTTTATGAGTACAGATATCAAGTGTGTTCAAGTACTCAAACAGCATCTTTGACTTAATGGTTTATATCAACTACTTAGATCAGTTATTCTAATCTGTGTTTTGTCATGACCAGTTGGGGATCATGTAACAGAAAATAAACCTTGAGAGATTTATTGGCCTAGGGAAAAAAAAAAAAAAAAAAAAAAAAAAAAAAAAAAAAAAAAAAAAGATAAGTGAAGAACAGATGTTTGTACTTTCCTGATGTGTCACAAGCAAAGACTAGACTTGAAAGTGTTGTGGAAAACCCACACTGGTCTCTAAGCAAGATTCAAATCTAAGGACATCCAATGTTGAGCCAGGATAAAAGGCTGTCCAGAAACTCACCCCACATTGAACTGCTGGAAAAGTCAACTCAAAGGAGTAAGCTTCACTTGGCAGTGCCAGCTCTCCTTAATGACAATCACGTAAGACTTGGAAAGTCATCTGCACATTCTTGGCTAAGAATCTCCTCCTCAACATTCACAATTTAGGAACATATGGGCTCCCTTGTCAGCTTACACTCATGCCCATCTGTTCAGATGGCAAGGAGTCTGCCCACAAGTCAGTCAGATGGCTGCTCCAGGGTACACGTGGCATGCAATTATGGGTTTAGATGAGCAGCCTGCACAAGAGTGAAACCGCTTTTTCTGCTGCAGGATATCTCTCATCTGTACCAGCAGTCAAGCATTGGCACCACTTGCCTCCTTACACTTGAACAAAGATGTTTGAATGTATTTGACAGAAAAGAAAAGGAAGCTGTCAGCTGACCACTCTCATTGATGGCTGGAAATAGGACTGCCTGGTAACAGAAAAGCACACAAAGGAACTTTCTCAAGATGCCTAGTCTTGGCTAATCATGCAGACTTAATGGGGTTACAAAGTAGTCCAGAGGAATATACAGAATATACAGAACTACAACTGAATATTTCAGTGAAGATTAAGGCATAGACTGCAGTACCTAAAATATACCTAGAAACAACATTTCACTTTTGCTTTCATCTTCCATTGCTGCTGGGAAAATATGGGGACCTGGTGAGAGCAAAAAAGATCATCTAACAGGCACAGTCAACTCCTAGACAATGATATGACCTTCATGGCACAGCAGCATTTAGAATGTAGGAGCTTGCTTTTCCTATAACAAGTTGGGAGCTGGTTTTAGATTTTGTATTAGCTGCTCCCTAGAAATACCCTTCAGGCACATTAATTAGCAGGGTTGCACAGTGGGTTTAACTTGGATGGCACAGGGCATCTAGGAAGAAGCTTTACATCTGCCCAGATATTGAACAAAAATTTAGTTTTTAACATCTGTGTGGCAGCAACCCATTGAAGCAGAGTCCTCTTTCCTTCAGTGAAGACGTATCAGGTGAGCAGGTAAAATGGGTGAAGACAGCTGAAGGACTTTTCCTGTGCGTAGTAATGCAGCATCCTGGCAGATAGGCCCAGAAAAATTTTAGAGAACAGAGTACCACATACCTATATCAGCACTGCATGTCTGGGATAGAAATTGTACATTTGTATCCAAGCAGGGGTTAGTTCCAGCATGAACTGGAGAAACTTTTAAACATTTACTGTAGTGGTTGGTCTTTCATTTACATCACATGAAAGAGCATTCAGCTGCTACTTTTCTGAATCACATTAATTTTTTTTCTGCAAATACACAAAAATTTATGACAAAAGTTTGATATCCCACAGACTTGCATATTTAAGCACATGTAGGCATGCCAGAAGAAGCTTGAGCTGCAGATGAAAAACTCCCCTGAAATTATCCCTGTTCTGAATATTGTTTATCCAAAAACTTTAGGGAATAGCTTCTAGCAATTAGTATACTCAAAAAATAAATATTTTTTAAAATAGCTTCCACAGTTCAGAGACCAGAAAAGGACTAAACTGGTAGTTAATATTGTTTGAAATGTATAATCAGAAATCCTGTAAAATGCTGTCTTTCAGTTCTATTTCAGTAGAGATTAAATTAGGAGACAGCTGAACCACTTAATGAAAGTAAATCCACAAATAAGAACAAATCCAAAGAAAATAATTCTTCAGTAAGCAGTGGAGATTTATACAGGTTTAATACAATTAATTCTACTCAAATAACACAAAGCATTTCACTCAAGTATTTGTTTTAATTCTTTAGGTAATTCACACTACCGCTTGTATTTCCTTTCTATAAACTTTTGAATAATAAAGCTCTTTTTCTACAAATTCAGTGGAATATGAATTTCAAAGTGTGTTCTACATAATAAATAAAAACTAGTTTTAAAATCTGGTCATTAAGTAGTACAAATAAAGAATACCTTCAAGGAAATTTTTTATGTATTTCAGATAAAAAGTAACTGTGCACAACGTGGTATTTATTAATATTTCTGTTTCTGTTTTTCAGAGCTAATTTTCCAGTGTGTTCACTGTGTTTTTTTCTTAGCAAATAAGGCACTAAGAGACTGTACCAGAGTACTTGCAACCAGAACTAGAGGCTAACATGATCTTTACTTAGTAGCCAACATGAAATAAATCCTATTGATTTATGTTGATTTGATTCTCAGGTTTAGAAAGTTTTATCAGATAAAAGTGTAAGGAGAATGTTTCACTGAAAAAAGTGTTCATTTTACTTTTCACCTTTTTTTTTTTACCTTTCTAGGTATTCCACTTCAAGAGCCGAAGAAATTATAGCACTCTAAAAGGCATGAAAGGCAAAGAGCAGTAAATTTGGCCTTGGATCTAAGGCAGCTGTAGAACAATGACAGATGAATTTGCTAATATCATTTATATTCTGGAAAAGGAAGAGGGAAAAAATCCACAAAAAATCCCTTGACTTTTCATGAATAGACACAGTATCAAATGTGGTGATTCTCAAGCTACTGGGTCTTACTTTCCTAGAGCTTATCATTACCAAACCTAAATGGACTGTCATACAATTGACTATGATTCAGTACACACCCCATAAAAAAGCCATAATTTAAAACAAGCATGCGGGAACACACATAAGTAAAACTAACCTCAATAAATTCAAACTTCTCCAAACAACAGACAAAACCACAAGGACAGATGGTCTACTGAATGCCCAATATTAATACATTCTTAATACACTTTTTCACATTACTATGTTAGGAAAAAAAGTACACCAAAAGTAGTTTCCCATGCTAAAGAAATTCCATTAGGTAAACTTTTTTGGACGTTCAAGAATTAATGCCACAGGTATAGAAGGGACATATTCTGAAACACTTTTCCTTCTGCTCGTTAAATTAATTCTTGCATGAAAATTTTGGTCTTTCCTCTTGAAAACATGCAAATCTAGTAAAAAAAAGGATTACCTAGACTTTGTCCTACCATTAAAAATTGAGATTTTGAACTAAATCCTAAAAGTTTCAGGACCATTCAACAGTGCATACTTTTGGCTTTTGATTTCCCAGTGTTAGGGGTCCATCAGCTCAGCACCTGTGAAACAAGGTGAGCTTAAAAGTCCACACACATATAAGGAACTAAATACAGAACTAAATGGAGAATAGGAGAATTTTAGTAAAATTACAATGATAGAAACTCACATTCAGTCACGGCTTTGGATCCAAAATTCAGATCACCTAAAGATGTCAACCCTCCCAGATGCAATCTCTGAGAAAAACAAATGGGCAACAGACACAAACTAATCTTTTTAACCACATTCAGATCAGTAGTGTTTACCCAATCTGAAAAGCATGAAAGACCTATTCCCTCCTCTATCTATACAGAGGAAAAGCAATGCATGAAAAAATGCTATTTGAGATAGCACTTGCATTGGGTTATATCTAACAGTTCCATCTAAATACGTACTGCCCAATAAGTGCAGAGATTATATTGGGATGCAGTACAGGGACTGAGAATTTGGGCATGCAGGTGTGTTTCCAAAGGAACCAACTAAGTTTTGAAATAGCCTTTGATTAAAAAAAAAATTAAAACTAAGTCAAGCCAGTTGGAATTGGAGATCCAATGCCTATAGACATTTACTAAGGATCAATTCTACATTCACAGGATCAGAAACTAGAACAAATGACTTTGTAAAACCACAAAATAAATAAGATTCCTTCCAATTAGTATGTATCTACCAAATTTTTATGAGTACAATTCTGTATACCAAGAACTGACACTTTCACTCTGACACCACAGTCTTTCAGAACTCTATCTTTATTTGAAACATGAAAAAAAGGAGTAAAAATTTCAAACATTACTGACTGCACAATACCAACCTACAGAAGATCGTGACTTCTGAGGTATTCATGTTGTCAGAGCATCCACCAAAAGTACAAAAAATTGTCCTCCAGCACTCTTTGAATAATGGAGTCTGTCCTGTCACTAAATAGAAGCTTGGAGTGAGATGACAGGGCTGGAACACCAACACACCCAGAGCCTGTGCAGCAGACACTGAAAAGCTGAAACACTTCAGGAATGGAGGGGCACTCTGGAACCGCTGCATAATGAGTCCTGACGGAACAAAGAAAAACTTTCCCTTTCCGTACAATTAGGTTGCTGCAGACTGGAATTGATTATGCAGACCTGATCAGCAAGGTTACTCAGCCTGGAAGTTGTGCAATCCACAGAATAACATTTTAAGAATACAGTCTTGAGTCAAAGCTTGTGATTAATATTCTGTTAGGGACTGACTTGATTATTCCAATTATAAGAATTAACTAACTATGGACTTTAAAAAAATGTAACCATGTGGGAAATCCCTTGCAGTGCCACAGTAACTCTCGTTCTTAACACATTTAATATATGACACTAGTGTATTTAAAACTGGATTATTTATGCTCATGTACATTAGAAGAAAAGAGGCATTCTCCAAAAGCAGAGATGATAGACCAGGGAAAGCCTTTCTATGACACACAAAGTTTAAAAGCATTTGTCCTTGAATGCAACAGGGGATGGTGATGCTGTAAGTGGAATGGATACGTGTGCGAATGCCCACATCAATAAAAAAGGTTTGTACACTGTTAAATACAGTCCTTGGAGATCAGCTAATTAGCAAACTAGAGAGTTTTAAAACTCTCAAGTGAAATCTTTGAACTGAAAAAAAAAGTTATCTACTAATGAAGTCCCCTGTGGATTACAGTCTAGATTTGGCAGCATTCAAACTGTGATAGCTGAATTTCAACTAACCTGATACAGAATTCCTGTATCTAACTAAGCTGATACAGAGAAGTTGCATTTAAGGACAGAAAAAATGATAGGTACATACATAAAATACCCAGAGACCAATATCTCTCTTCACAATTATTAGTGTTTAAGCTGTAAGGTGGAGAAGAGCAATCTAAACATCCTTTCCCTGAAAGGGAAGTGGCAAGTAAGGTACACATTTATGGATAATTGGTTTCAAGCAGTATCTGAGAAGTCTCTCACCCGTACAAAATGTAACAGAATTAATTGCTATGAAAGTCACATAAGTATATATTTTAAATATATTGCACAGAATTAAATGTGACCTCTCCTTTTCGGGCTTAATGGTTTCTGTAAAAAAGCTTCTTTTCTTGTGTTGTTTAGCATAAAGTATTCCATACTTTAGCATTCCATAAAGGTTTGCAACTATGCTTGAATTAGAATCTTTAATCTAATAAAAAAATACGAGCAGACTAAATATCCAGTGAGGAGCTCCATATAGATTTAATAATTGTACTAATCTTGACAATAAGAGAAGAATTGTACCTGAAACAGTGTTGCTTCTTGCTTATTAGGAAACATGATTTATCACACTGCAACCAAGAAGCTGCCTAGATGAGCCTCATTATTTAATAAACATGATATATTCATATGTTTTATGATTCCTTCTCTCTCTTTGACTACAAATTCTGGGAATTACACAGAAGTGGTTTTGCAAAACAATCAAAACAAATTAAGCTCTGAAGTTATCATTTTCCTAAAACTGCCACAAGTTAGAAAAACAGAGACACAGAAAACAGAGATCTGCATTGAAAACAGGAGAAGTTGTTCCTTATTCTCTAGGAATAACATTTGGGACTGAAAAAACTACCATCACAAAGGCCAGGGCAGTCAGGGGAAAGGGAAAAGGTATGAATAAAGCAACCTCCAAACAAGTGGCTCTGATAAACAGCAGGATTATTACATCGAGACATACATATGAGGAGAGAATTACATTCCTTGTCTCTTACCTACAAAGAGTTTTCCAAGCACACATACTTTTCCAGGTTGAAGGCTGACACCTCTTTGACCTGTGGCTCTGTAGTAGAAGAGGGAGGAAAGCACTCCCATGCTACCTTGGAGAGAAGTACTGCAGAGCTGTAACAGAAAATTATAGAGCAAGGAACACCTGGCTTTCACATTCTGTAATTCCATGAATTTCATTAAATTTCATTATTTGTATGGGATTTTCTCCAGCTGGATCCCTCTAAGACTACGGAATCTGATGGGCATCATCTGAAAATACTCAAAGAGCTGGCTGATGTCAGTTTGAGGCCTCAATCAGTGACCTTGGAATGGTCTTGGGAGTCTGGAGATGCCTCAGTTCACTGGAATCTGTCAAATGTTGTCCCAGTTTTCAGGAAGGATGACCCTGAAGACAATAGGTCTGTGGAGAGCTAGGCTGAAAGGATAGTGCAAGATGGAACCTTCCCCAGTGACTTGCAGCTGTACTGATTGCCAAGGAGTGGAAACATCTGTGTCTGCCCAATCAGTTTGGGGGATATAAAGGAGTGGGGTAGCTGGCCACATTTACAGGCACTTTCACCTTAAGACTGAGAGTCTGCTGGAGTAAGGGCAGGAGGCTTCTGGCTGTGCTGTGAGGAGGTAAGGGACATGCAGTCCTGTAAGGGACAGATGTGGTGAGAAGATGCTATGTGAGGGACAGTCAGAGTCAGGTGGCTGGGAAAGGGACAGCTTGGGGTTAGCCAGTCATGCAGAATGAAAGAAGGAGTCAGAGCTGTGTGGAACTGCCTGTAAGACAAGGAATCAATGCAGTATGAAACTGCCAATAAGAGAAGGAATGAGAGTTACCAGAGAGAGGTCTGTGAGAGAAGGAGTCAGGGTTGCATGAGAAAAAGGTGTGTAAAAGAAGGTGTGGAGTTTTTGAATAGAGACTGGTGGGAATGCCAGTTAAAGGCTGGTGGTGATACCAGCCCTGTCCATCTGGACTTATCTGTGACAGGTTATTATATATGTGTATGTATATATATATATATATATATATACAAAGAAAAACACTCCAAGGAATCTTCTGTTTGTTTGGGTTTGTTTGTGAAGGACTCAGCCCTCGCATGGGTGTGCTCATTTAGAATTTATGACTTGACCCTTCTTTCTTTAATGGCTTTAAAGACTTTCTTCTCGGGTTTGAATGTGCGTAGGTGTTTAATGAATGTTAATCCTGTACAAATGAAAGATGAAGAAATGTGCATGATGCTATGAGCCCTTAAGTCAAATTTCAGCTTAGTAAAGCTTTGTATAGGTCCTTGAGAAATTTGTTGCTCCCTATTGTGCCCGATGTGAATACAACAGATTTTAAATTGCTTGCTTTGTTTGCTCTCCCATGACCTGCTCACTGCGATATGAAAAGCAGATATATAGCTGTCCAAGTCTGATTTGGAGTTAATCATATCTATTTTAATTTCATCCTAAGTCTTAAAGATAGGTCTCTTTGTTTAACAGTCATGTGGACTCAGTTGTCTGACTGGAAAAGGTAGTCTGTCGTGTTTTGTATCTTTTATCATTGAGTTAAGGATAATGTCTTTCTAGGTGTGCTTCTAGCTCCTCTTAGCTTTTATCAACTGTGGGCTAGCTTTTCTTCCCTAGTTAAAACTTCTTTAATTGAGAATCAAGGAGCCCTCTTCCGTAAGCAAGGCAGCCACTGTTATTAAGCCTTTTTCCTACAGTAGTAAGCTCTCCCTCAATGGGTTTTGTAATTTATTTTTTCATGGTTTCTACTGGATGGAGTCCTTTGACAGGGCACTCTTTGCTAGTATGCTGCAAAGAGATAGTCTAACCTGTGAGAACCTAGTTATGAACAGAAAGTGTTGGGAATGTTTTCATGCTTTTAGGGGCGTGTAAACTAGTCTTCCAATGAACTTTTAATTGACAGTTAATATTCTTAGAGACCATAAGCTGGATAAATGCACCTTCATTGTTCTGCGTTGCTCTTCAGAGCTAAATGTGAATGTTGTTCAACCACAGAAACAAATGAAGTGGTTGATTGGTTACCAGGTGCAGTTGCTGTTATCAGGTTCATACGAGTGTATGTGAGGTGTTATTGTGTGGCCACAGTGGTGCCTTTTGGGTTAGAGTATTCCACAGTGCTAATACTATGCATGCTGCTGAGCTGCTGCCACCCTTGCTGGGTGAGGAGGCACTAGAAGTAGGGCTGAACACAACACAGGTAACCTTGAGGCTCTGGTAGGAAGCCCTGTAAGGCTGTAAGGAATCTTCTGGGGTTTTTTTCTCTATTTTGCATTCTAATGTAATTTTCAGGCCCCTCACACAGCAATCACCGCTGGGACCACATGTACAATGCCTGTACTTTGCTTCAGGGCTTTTTCCAGAGAGGTGGACAGCAAGCATCCCTTACCCCCAGACTGTGCTGTTCCTTGGGCTGAAAAGAGGCAGGACAATCACAGGCAGGGGCAGAGGGATTTGGGAAAGTGGTGCTGTGTTCAGCTGTGCAGCACTGCAAATCCCCATTATCCTCTGCCTTCTGAACACACCACTACCGAGGTATTGATGTATAATCACCCATAGCGCAGGAAACAGTGTTAATGTTTATTGGCTTTGTCTTTACTCTGCTTGTTCGTGCCAATTCTCATCTATAATACAGCTGCATAAAGACATACCAATGTGTAATGAATACTGAACATCTGTACAGAGTAACTGTTGAGCACTTCTTTGATAAAAGTGTTTGGAATGCTGGTTGACTATTTAAATACCCACAAAGGAATCTTGTGATCTCACTGTGTTTTATAAAACTTGCCCTAAATATTTAAAGACAATTTTGGGCTTTCAATAATAGCTTTATTGGGTGTTAGTGCAGCTCTTGAGTTTGAATTGTGCTTTTTCAGTAGCATGTGTTTAAAAGAGAAAAGTAACTCAAAATAATTATATCCTAAAATGTATGTGATAAAATATAGACTATGTAACATGTTCAGTATTTTTCGTACTGATGCTCAGTTGAATTTCAATGCCAACCACAAAAGATCTTTTTCTCTTTTTTTTTTTTTTTTTTAATTCCAATTAGCCATTAAGCTTACAGATCGTTATTTAATGGGTAGTGTATTAATGGACTTCCTACCCTAATTACTAAAATGAGTGCATCACAAATGCACTAGTCAATCAATGACTAAATGTGTCTGTTGGATCTTGAACTCTTCTTTTTCATTGAATTGCCTCAGATATCTTGAGAATTTGTCTTCTGAATTTTAGTCACACCTTGAAAATGTTTAGAGACAAGTTGTAAACATTTTGTCATTGAACTCAATGCTATTCTTAACTTGTTACCACTACCTGTTATTTTTGATAATAATTGGAGATGGTGATTTTGTTGAATGCGTAGAACCTTGTTTGGTTTTGCCCTGTAACTCTTAAAGCTCTGTGATAGTAAAACGTGAGTTGGAAATATGTGGATGTGTGTGTATTGATACCCATCTGTCAATTAGATACATATAAAGGCTTATGTATATTAAAGGTTCTGGCCTTTATTGTTCTTATGCTGCTTTAGTGTAAAATCCTTACTTTAAGCTTGAGATATGCTACTCAGCAGTAATGCACTGGATTTATATCAAGGTTCAAGCTGCAGAATAGTTGTTGAAGCTATTCTTTTGAAACCAAAGTTGAAAGTCAAAAGATGTATGCTGTGAGCAGTAGCAATAAGACATGATCAGGGCTGGTTTTCTATGTGCAGTTTTCCTCCTAAATACTCAGGTTGTATTCCAGAGACCAGGTTAAAAACCCTCTTCTAGGAATCGGAACCAGGAAAATGGAGAAACTGAAATTCAGTAAGAGGATCAGTACTGTGGATTGTAAACAAGAATAACAAAATAAGAGAACTTGTTACTTAAGCAACCTGTGCCATTTGACTCTGTGAACCAAAGCTGTTTTCTTTTTTCAGGTGCATCCTAAGGTATGGGCAGTGGGAGGTGGTTGCTTGCACTCTGCCTGCTGTGAGCCTATTTGGCTCATTTATCTTCTAGGTCAGGTGTCTGCCTGGAAAACCCCAGAGTACTGAGCTAGATCAAAGAAAAAAAAATCTAATTTAAATTGAAATAATTCAGTGATAGAAGACTGTGAATGTAATAAACTTGCTGTTGAAAATACAGGGAGCTGGTAAAGCCTATTTTTTACCTGGATCCTAACTGCTGAGCCAGTGGCCTCATGGGCAGCTAGGTTTTGTTTAGAGGGTTGCACCTTAGGTTGCTGAACACTTGCTTTTTTTTTTTTTTTTTTTTTTTTTGTAGTTTCTAAGAACTTTATGAATCGTTGCTAAGAGTTACCAAAAGAAATCCTCAACAATTCCAGGTCAAATAGACTTGAAAGACGATCACTGGCTCTTGTACAAGGCTCGACTGACAATAGTGCAGTAAGGCAGTATAATCCTAGCTTTCAAAAGACATCCATTTTTTTTCCTCTCTCATGTGGACTGCTCTGGAAGTGCTGAATAGCTTCTTAGTGAGTCATAGGTTGCAACCCATTCTGTGCTGTCAGTGTAACCCTCTTTCCCCCTTTGGTCAGTTTATCACAGAGCTGCCACAACACGACTCTTTCGACATAGCTTTCAGTCAATTATTTTCAGGCCTTGGAGTCAGCCAGTATCAAGAGTTGCTGATAAGAGTGCAGGTTTTGCAAAAATGTTAATGGCAGATAGGGAATGCATTTTTATCCCTCCAGGCAACCTGTCTCCTTGAACCGCTGCTGTCCCCTTCTAGGAAGAGAAAATGACCTTCATAGTATAGCAGCTTTTTGTTGCTAAAGTGATATTTCTATATTTCACTTTTCAGATGAGCCTTTGAATTCAGAGGTAAGCATTCTGGTGTTTCACATGTAGGCTTCGAAGAGTGTGTTGGTTTTAGAAATGAGGTTTGTCCAATGTTTGCATCTTCTGAATGAATCATTGAGTTTACTCTTTAAAATGAGAATAAATCTTCTACTGTGGTCCAGCCATAGATGGGCTAGATGCATCTATAAACAACTCCTGATTTTTTTTTTTTTTTTTTTTTTTTTTTTTTTTTTGAGAAAAACATTAAGGTAAATGAGTGACTGTTTTTTTTGTGTGTTCTAAGGTTTTATTTTTAGAATGGCAATATCTGCCAATAGAACTGGAGACATATTTACTATCTCTTAATATTACTGAAAGTTTACATCTCTGCATCCCTAAATAAATGTGATAGCCACTTTCAGTGACTTAGGCTAGTTAAAAAAAGCATGTTATGTTACAGACTAAAGGGATGATGCATATAGCTGCACACTCCAAATAAGTGTGAAAGGAATATGTCAGTGTTGCAGCAAGCAATCATTTATTGGTTCTCTGGCTTCTTGTAGTTTCAAAATTTAGAATTTATGTATATGAACCCAGCAGATCTGCATTAAGGAGTTGAAACTGTTGTACAATCCACCTTGTATTTTGAAAAATCTGTAGGAGAAAATACCTAGTAAGTCAAACTTCTGGACTTTATGTGAATATTGTTTTTCACTTAAATTATATGAAACATGGATATAAATTTGGAAAACATTTCTGTATATATAAAGCAAGCAGGTTTATTCAAGCTGAATTTTGTGTAAGGATATAAACTTTTGATGTAAATACAGAGAATGATGCCAGGATGAAGCAGAGTTTGACAGAGCTGTAGTACAAATCTGCTTAGATTCCAGGTTGAACTATTTTTTCTTTTTTTTTGGGAACCTCTTTGCATGGCTGGTTGTAACTGTTTTGTGATTTTGCATCTGCTCAAGTTTTGTGTTTGTGATACTGACAATGTTTTTGTATGATCATTTAATTCTGAACTTCTCCAGCTGCTTTTGGAAGTAGTTTCACATACTACCAGCAATATAAGAGATGTTCATATTGTTTCAGAATCTTATTTAACCTCTGAGGCCTACCTTTCATAACCTTTTTCATGTCTTAATCTGAATCTTTCTCATCTGATTCCTTCTCTTATATGAAATAAGTCTGGTGTTATGCAGAAATGGAAGCGGTAAGGAAGTGTTTCAACCTAGTGGAAGGCAATGTAATTTTATTTAGAAAGGTTTAGTCACATAACTACGAGGACAAAGATGTAGTGGACCTTGATTATGGCCTAATGCACTAAATAAATATTTGAAGTGTGCTTTAATTTTCTGCATTCTTTTTTTCTCTCTGTATCCATCAAGTGATATCATGGCCACAAAAATACTTCAGCTTTCTAGAATTTGATTGGCTGCTGTAAAAGTAGTCTTTGCTTTGAAATAATCTGCTGTGAGAGGTGTAGTACGGTGAGTTGAACAGACTGAACAGTACAGACTTCACTGTAATAAGTGTTTCTTAGGTGTGGCAGTTCTAGGCACGTTATTTAAGAAACATTAGAAAAAGTGTGAAAAGGCAGTTTTTTAAAACCATGGGGAAGTCCAAAAATTGTATGCTTCAAAATTTTGTTGTCAACAGGGCATTATTAATCTGTTAATTGAGTATTTCAGTGTAGAGAGCTGCTAATCACATCCTGCCTATTCTCCCCCCTGCCCCACATTCCCACAGATATTCTTATTTTCATATAAGTGTTATAGAAGTAACAATTACTTTTTGAAAATGAAATCTATTTTTGAGGTTTAGGTATTGTTTTATTTCTCTATGATTAATCTGTTTTTTGGTAACTTTCCCAATGAACTTGTACAGGTTCATTAATTTTGTCAATGTTAGTCATTAGAATCTTTTATCTCTTAATATTCATGATGTGGATCCAGCAGGGCTGCATTTGGGAATATCTGGCTGGTGCCAATAGAAGCAGCAGTTTGAACATCACTGTTTAATTTCCTCTTAAAATTGATCATGTTGCCTTTGGGGCTCTATACACTGGAAATATTCTAACCAGTTTTAAAACTGGTTGGAACACTTGTGTGGATCATGGGCTCTTCTTCAAACAATGCTGGTTTGTTTGACCTGTTTTCTCTCGAAGTAGCTCAATAAAATGACCCCAGACTGCAGTGTTAATATGCTGCTTATTGCTCTTCAAACACATTGGGAATCTTTTATTCCACTTAGAACTGTTTGTATACAATTCTAGATTCAAAATCACTTTGCCTTTATTTCTTCTTCTGTACATAAGTTGTCAAGCTTGCCTTCTGAAAGGTCAACAGGATTTGTAGGTGTGAGCACAAATTTGAGAGTGCTAATTAGGGAAAGCAATGTAGAATTGGTACCTATTTGAGGCTTTTGTCTGCTACTAAATTGGGTTTGAGTTGTCTTGATTTGTGTATAAATTTAGGTCAGCCCTCTAAAACTGTTCTGACCAAAGATTTGTTCATAAATCTGGTGTTTAGCTGATAGCATAGTCCTCTGTATTAGGAGGTCAGGGTTCACTACACTGTTATTATTGCTAATGTAAATCTGGGCATTTCTCTGTTATGTTGGCTTTTTGCTCCAGTGAGACTCTTTTCTGAACTACATCACAGTGCTTTATGACTGAGCAAAATGTTTTAACGTTTTTTCCCCTGCTTTTATGGGGGAAAACAGACCATTAAGTCATCGTGACAAGGAAGCATCACAACTTTTTGATTGAGGCTTCTTTTCCACTTCTTCTGTATGGAAAACAAATCCCAAAAAGTCGCCAAAAATGGGAACATTTTTGGCTGGGCTGTGATATAAAACTATTGTTGTTTACTGGCTTTAAAATTTTATCTTAAGCACTGAAAGTTGTCTTGTTTTGATAGGAGTGTTTAACACATTTGAATCCCAACTGAACTTTTTTTCTGCTTTAATTCCTAGTATAAGCTGTTATGGCCATTTTCCAGAAGTGATGACAGGTCTCTGCTGCATTTTTTTTCCACACAGATGACTAATACTGGGTATGCCCGTAGAGTGTCTTGCATCAGAAATGGCTGAGCATGCTCCAAGCCTGAGGAAGAGCATGTCAGATCTTATCCAGGGGCTGTGCTGACCCAATGCAAAGCTCAGCCCAGCTAATGTGGTGTTTTTTTTTTTTTTCCCCCTCCAATCTGGGCTTTTTAGTTCAGGCTGGCCACTATGTTAATGCAGTTACAAATCTTTCCAGAGGCCCAGAGTGCTGGCAGGACAAACTTGCTTCTGCTGTAGAACCAGGGCAGAGCAAGTCCCTGTCTGCCCAGTGCGGATGTGCTGACTGTATTTAGTGAGCCTGACAAATCACTGCTGTCTATAACCTGATGTTCTGTGGTTGCACTGATGGCAGACCCTGGAGGAGCACCTGCAGGGAGGCCTTAGGGCTGTGGGCACATGGCTGAAGTGACAGGGGCACTTTCATCCCTTTGACAGGTATTTAGTGAGGAGCCCACCCGCTTTTGGAGAAGCGTGGATTAATTTTGTGTGTGCTACTTAGGAAGCTGTAACTGCAACACTAACTTGATAATGAGAACACAGTTTTTCCTACTAGAAAAAGGGATCTTTTATTTTGTACTCGCTAAGAGAGATTTCATGTTCTTCCTGGACTTGGCTTTGTCTCTTCAATAAAAGATACTGTGGGTTTCGGTAATTAGTGGGATTTGCACATGAGAGTAAATGGTTTTCAGGTGATGGTGACAAATCTTTAGTTGCATATGCATTTTCATTAATAAAGGACATAATTAGGCTTGGTGTTCTTTGTTCCATTAGCCAAGTTCCTAGCCTTAGAAATCAAAATAGCTAAGCTTTCTAGACTGTCTCATTCCTTAATCATTGACTGTCAGAGACAAAATGCAATAAGCCATAGCTATAGCTCTTGTACTGAACACTTTTATTCTTGTTGCCTTTACATTTAGAATATTTTTTTTTTGTCAGATTTTTAGAACATCCCTTCCTCTCCTGCAAGTGACACCAAAAAATCCCCACTCTACTAAAACTCTAAAGCTGTTATACTTTACTTTTCCAGTTGTAAAGTACTAACATGATGTTGCTCAAAGACAGGACTTGGTTTTCATCACAGGACAAAGTGCAAAAATATCTCCTGGAGACAAGGGGTAAACATAAGCAAACACTTTTATAATTCATAAGAAATCTTAAGAACATGATGTAGATAACATCTCATTTTTTGGTCATACATGAGATCTCTTCCTTGAACATTGCTATTTTTTAGCTTTAAGTCAATGTATCTTCGCTTCTAGGCTGATTTTATACTGACCTTTTAAACAAAAGCTAACACTGCTGGTAATGTCCTCTAGGATGAAAAACTGCTGCTTTGTGTGTGCCCACATTTTGCTTGTCGGACAGAACGCACCACTGGTATTATTTATTTTGTGTTTTTTGCATTTTAGTTGCTGCTATTTAAGATGAATTATAGAAATAAAATTACAATTCTTAGTATACAGACAGATAAGGTGGAAGACAATCACAAGTGCTACATTTGGAAGAAAAGTCAGACTGATGAGCAATCTGTGAGAGGGATTTGTACACTATCAAAGAATTTTGGTCCTCTGTGAGCTCATGCATTATGGAAGAAAAATTATGGAACCTCGATAGAAAGTAGTTCTTCCTCCCTGCAGCATAGTTCCCTTCCAAATTTTTGCTTTCCTTCCTCAGCTTAGTAAGCAAGAAGGAAGTGCTAAATGTAGAGTAAATTGAGTTGGAGTAATTTAATGACCATTCAGTTACTTTCACTTACTGACTAGGAGAGTGGGTGGTCAAGTAGGTGGTTCTATCAAAGCTCCTGTATGTAGTAGGAGCTTCATTTTCTCTCTCACTTTCTTCCAGGAAAGTTTTGCACTTGTGACACAATAATGGAGCATCCTAAGCATCTAGAATATATAAATAAATTTTGTGTAGTTTGATGGAAGTTCCAACAACCACAAAAAAATCAGTCCTGTTTTCTTTTCTGTCAATTTAAAGCGCTCTGCTGCTCTTTTCTCAGTCAGCAAGTTGTGAACCTATAATGAGTGACTGGTGCATAGCCAAAAGCATGGTTGTGACCATCATCTCTGGACATTTCGTGTTCTGACACTCCAGAAAAGCTAATTAGGAACAGCAGTGGCCCAGCAAGGAGCTGTTGCAGTGGTTTGCCATCAAACCTCAGGATGTGTATCGTAGGCTTCGAGATGAACTGAAACAAAACTGATTGTTCAGGAATTGTTAATCCACCCTATCTTTAGAGATTCCTCAGAAAGCAGATACTACCTACTAATCTCTCAAGAGATAATTTGAAAATAAATCCATCTGTAAGAATAACTTCGAATTTTTTTTAGGCACGATGTTATATTGTCAAAGAATGTGCGGTACAGGTAGTTCTTAATAGAAGCTGAAACTGTTCTAGTTTTTACAGGACTTGGTTCTCACAAAAAATAAAATTGAGTAGAAATAATTAGAACAGAGTATTTCAAATAGGGTAGATGAAAATCTCCAAGCCTTTTACAATGAAGCTACACTGCGTAATGCTCTATTGAACCAAAGCAGTAGCTGCCTGTGATCATCAGCCCTCTTGTCAGTGCAAGGGGAGTGAGACACTGAGCACAAGTGTCTTATTGCCAGTGCCTCTGGGTAAACTCCATTTTAATAAGAATGTTAGCTGTAAGTATATTTTTGTTCATTCTAATATTGCATCTTGGATTAAAAATAGAAATGCAGAAATTTTACTACTATTTGATCTCTGCTTATATTAGGGGGATATAGAAAACTTTTTTTCCTGCAGAACAGTACCTAGAGTATTCCTTTTATAAATAAGTAGGCCTAAACTTGACTAAAGCTACTTGTTACTTTTGTAATTGGTGTCTGTAAGCACTGACTGACTTAAGACTTGCTTGTTTAATGGGGAGTTTGACATTTATTGTGATAATTCATTGTGAAGTAATTAACAGTAGTGATTCTAACTAGAAATACTTTTATTGATTTTTTTCCAGGTATTCATTCTGTTTGATTTGTATTGATTACTTATATAAAAAGAATTCTATATCACGGGGTTTTTTTCTTGGAAAAAAGCGAGTATAACATCTAATGCTTATTCACTGTTATCCTTCTCTTTCACATCTTAATACTTTTTTTTTCCTTTCACCTTATCCATTTAAATTAAGAGGCTGCTTATAAAGAGGAGCACCTCTCCTCCTACCCATTCCCTTCTATTTTTGACAGCCTGAGTTGAAGAAGGCTGATCTGTTAGAAGCATTAGCATGTGTGTAAATAGCCCCTGTATGTATAACATCTCAACTCAAATATCTGTGTTAAAAAGTTCTTGCAATTTTAGCATCAATCTGCACTTACGTATTCCTACTATATTTAATCCTGAGTAACAGCTAAGGCTTACTTCACATTGATTATACATATTTCAGGCACAGCTGACGAGAGGACTCTTCGGCAGGGTTATGTCCTAGGGCAGAACCGTGTCACTCCAGTGCTGCTCCTCATCTTCTTTCTCTTCTTGAACTGACACTTATTCTCAAATTCTTTACATCAGCAGCAATGTTCACTGCCCCCACCCATAGGCCAACTAGTATATTTGTATATCCAGTATATTCAAAACTGACTGTGTTCCATCAGCTAGTTGCTTGCAGATTAAAGCACTGATATTTGCATCTTGTAGAAATGTAAGAGCATTTAATTTTCTTGATTTACCTCTTCAGAGGAAAGAAAGATGAATCTGAAGCAATTAGTCTAGCATATGAATTGGTAGCAGGAGGTTTAAAGGTGACCTGAAAATGTTGATTGAATAAACTTAATTCATTTATGGCTGTATAATTTAAAACTAATTCAAAGTAGATCCTCCTCTGCTTACCTTCTGAAATTAGAGTTGTGAATTTCTGATTTGCAAGACTGAAAAGCAGCAAAGAATTAAGATATCCATTTGTTCCTGGCAGCAAAAAAAAGACAACCCTCTTTAGAGTAGCATCCATATAAAAACCTTCTGGCTAAGGAAAATCTTTAGTTCTTTTTGTCTGCTGCCATCTGACTGCTTCTAATTGTCTTTCACTATTTCTAAACAAGTATGATTGGTTTTGATGATGTAGAGCTCAAAAATTCTTCTATATCTCCTCTCTATAATGCACAGATTTAAAGATGATGGGGTGAGCTGAGGAAATGGCCTTGCTTCATCAGTATGGTGAAAGTTCCTTTTCTTAAAACCCACTGTATCCTGATAGTGCTATTCCTATTCTGGCAAAGGAGATTTGAGGATTAGGTGGGGTCCCATCTTTCCATGTTTTTTTTTTTTGCTAATTGATTCAGAGTTAGTGAAAATTCTCTCTTCTGTTGTGTTTAGAAGTATTAATTGCAAAACTATCATGGGGTGGGTAGTCACTTGTCTTGAATAATATTTGAGAACACTTTATATTGCCTAACATTTTCTGTACAAAATATGAAAATGGATTTGGACCTTCATGCCTTTTTGTAACTGAGTGCTGAAGGAATGAAATTTTTTTCTGACAGTCAGTCTCCTTCATGTTGGGTGACTGTTATCTAACAAATTAATTTATTTCTAACACTTTAGCTCTTTAATATTTTCTAATTCTCTAATTTATGGATTGAATGTAGTCTTGTTGAGTGGGTCGAAGTAGGTGGATTAGAAGGGAAGTAGCAAAACATTTTTGGTAATCAGCTTTCAACTTTCATTACTGCTGCTGTTGGTGTGTGTGTAAAAACCAAGGGACAGCAGTTTTTGGAAAGGATATTTCTTGTATTAGCCTGTGGCTACTCTGGGTTGAAGCCTGTGCTCTATGAGTTTGTTGCTCACCATATCTGGATGCAGCTGTGCTCTGCCCAGCTGTAATGCAGCTGGGTCCCGGGCTGCCTGCCTGCACCAAGGGCCTCTGGCCAGCACACAGGTGCTTTGGAAGCATCCTGAAGTAGTGAGGCTGAATGAAACCTCGTTTCTGTGTGGTTTCTTATCCTTTTCTAGTGAGCTGCCACTGACAAACTGTGACGTAACAAAGCTGGCAGTAACAAAAAACGTGATGTTTGATACCAAAAGAGATCTGGGTACAATAAGTCAGATGAGCTTTCAATCTTTGTGACTGTTTTAGCAAATGTGTATTCAGAGTGAGCAAATGGCAGAGCAGTGTGACTCAGCAGTGGCAGCTGGGGTAGGGATATACCATCTGTAGTCTGAAATGACACTCAGAGCAGCGTGGAGCTGCATGACAGCTACATGTAAGGTAGGTGGGCCCAGGCTGATATAGGATATTCAGGCTGTGGAGTAGCAGCACTGAAGAGCAGATGTCCAAAGACTGAGGGATCCCAGGGTAGATCCAATATTGCTGCTGTGTTGGCTATTAGTGTGATTTTTGGGCTTAGAGGGAGGGTGCCGCATCCAATTTTATCAGGTAGCCATAGTAAGTCAGAGACCTACTGAGAGTGTTGCTGAAAGAGAACAGATGTGGATTGTTTTGTTAGAGCTCTTTTTTGGGAATGCTCTGCTACTGACTCGCAAAAGCATTACTGGAGATGGAAAATATGCCAATTGCAGTAAGAGCACGCTGTAACTGCCAGTTTGCAATTCCTGCTTCCCTCAGGATTAAAAAAATACTAACAATAGTTATCCGGACAGAAGTCATCAGCATAAATAACTACTGTATAGATTGAAGGGTAACACCTCTTAGAGCTTTGAAAATATGGAGCGTTGGTCCTCATACCCACTTTTGTGGTCTGTTCTGTTGAGCTGTTCTTGCAGAGACCAAAAACAGTTGCTGGTGTTGCAGAGTAGGAACAGATCACCTAGGGATTATTCTGGATAGGTTTGTTGGTGGACTGTCTTGGTGTTCCTTCTAAATGGCATCAGTCATCACTGTTTTCTGCTATAAGTCTGCAAAATGATGTGTCAAATTTAGGACCTCAGAACACAGCCAGTGCTAAAAATTAGCCCTGCCATGTTGACTAGTCTGAGATGGATTATTAGATAATCTTGCAGCAAATTCTGAGTGGTGATTTAGTTCTATGAAATGTAACTCATATTTATATACCTGATATGGGCGTCCCTGACGTTAATTTTCAAATTTTTTTTTGTTGTTGTTAGTTCAAGGGAGAGTGTTAAGTGAATGGAACCAGGCTTTTCTCCATGGTACTACTCTCAGCTGAGCAATACAACCAATGTCAGAAACTGATTCACAGGAAGTTCCACCTGAAAATGAAGATGAACTTCTTTACTGTGTAGGTGACCATGCGCTGGAACAGGATGCCCAGAGAGGTTGTGGATTCTCCTTTACAGGAGATATGCAAGAACCTTCTGGACAGCATTCTGAGTAATGTGCTCTAGGGTGACCCTGCTTGAGCAGGGAGTTTGGACCAGATGATACACTGAGGTCCCTTCCAATCTGACCCATTCTGTGATTTAACCCGATTTGAAGGTGATTGTTTCTGTCACCAGAAGGTGATAGCTCACTTCAATGAGAGGACTATGGACAAGGAAGATGTTGAGGTAATGGGATCAAAATGGTGTTGATATGCCCCAAATTTCCCCTAATCCCTGCAGCATATCTCCCTTCCTGGATCACAAAAATGAAGGCTGTCTCTAAGAGCTTGCAGCTGAAATGATATGTTGGTGTCTACCAAATTAACTCTAGCTGATACTAATTTGGGCTGGAAGATGAGGAGTGTTTTCCATATAACTGGTCTGTATAAAAAACAAGACAAAAGTGTCATGGTGTATGGGTTGCTAGTCACTATAGAGAAGGTGCTGACAATGTCTCTTCTCTCTCTTTTCTTTGGATAGTAAAGGATGTGCTGGCCAAGTCAGTAATTTTCAATTCTCCTTGCTCTGTAGGTGGCATGAGATGCAAGACTGCAGAATAATTCTATTGGCCTCTTGGTCTGGCCCTCATCTTTGAGCTGCACTTGCACTTCATTCTCAGCTTCAGAGATGGTATCAGGACAGCTGTAACTAAAATATCTTTAAAAAACTCTGAAAAATTGCATATTGTTAACTACCCTCAACATTTGTGCCTTTGTCAGGTTGACCATTCTGACTCTTAAACAGATGTTGTTGACAACTTAGGTAAGTAGTATAGTAAGATTTCCCCTTCCCTGCATTGGATACCTATGGGCAGCTAAAAGGAGGAAACATAGCCAACCAAGGGGTTTGCTTGCCTAAGCCTCTGTGGTTTCTCATCTCCCTCTAAACCGATCTGCCTTATTTCTTATTCTAGTGATGGAGTCTTGTAATACTTTTTTTTTTTTTTTTGTGCTTATTTATCTCCTCTTCCCCTCTAATCCTCTGTGTTAACTAAATCAGAGGACAGCAAATCCAAGAGCAGCAGAGCAATAGATTTCTGCCAGTTGCTGCCATGAGTTTTGTTGGGTTGAATTGGCTGGCTTTCTCTAAGTGGGGATAAACAGTGGAAGGTAACAAAAATAAAGTTTGTTCTTTGAAAATGGAGAGCAAGGAAGTGAAAGTGGAATGCAGCCAAAGCGATGGGCTTTAAAAAGAGTCTTTTCAGCAGTGCTGTGAATAGATAAGTGTGGGAGAAGACTAATTTGTCAGGGGCAGAGAAGAGATGCCAAAGTGATTGGGTTATGGGGAGATGAAAGCTGGAAGAGAGTGTATCTCAGAGAAGCTTTTTAGTTATCCTTCAAAAATGGAGTATAGCAGGAGTGAAGGATGCGTGGAGAGGCTTGAAGGAATATGTCAATGTTGAATAATGGTACCTGTAATACTTGAGAGAAGAAGTGCTGACCTGAGATCAAGTGTGCAGTGAAAGAGTAAAAGGGTGGCTGTAACTTGTGCTGCTCTTCTCTAAGACTGTCAGAAAGGCAGGCTGAGGTTCAGCTCAGACAGAAGGAGACCACTGTAGATCAGGGGTATGATGGAGTCAACCCCACAGAAAAAGGGTTTGCAAATGCATTTGTAGATGAGGACACTCGGAGACGAGATGAAAACCTGGGGTCTGTCTTTGTTTCTTCAAAGTGTATGCAAGGAGGGGGCAGAACCCCTCACCATGCTTGTGGGTGGTGTGGATTTGTATTTGAACTTAAAACAGTCATTCACAACTTTCAGTACCTGTCGCTTCTGTTTTTTCTTAACAAATTGTGGTATTAACAAAACATAGCTGTTTTTCCACTGTCTCATACTCTTTTGGGGCAGATTGTGATATGGCAAAAAATGAGGGAGGAAACTTTTGGTCATACTTTGAGGCTGTTTTATTGCAAATTGCTTAAATTCCTCTTGTACTAAAGTGTTTCATTTCAAAATCAGCAAAATTTTTATTATGCTTGTTGCTTCATCATTGCAACTAGATTATGTGTAGGCTATTAAATATTGATTTTTATATTACATTAAAGTTTTTTATACTTTTCTTGGGTTTTGTCTCTATGAAGTACTTTCTTCTGAATGTATCGCTCTGCATTATGTTCTGTATTTTAACCTTTAAATGATAACTTGGTAGTACAAAGCCAATTTTGAGCTTTCTTTATGTTGTAATAAAGAAAATTAAGAAACAGAAGAACACAGCTTTTGTGGAAAGGCTAGTATTTTTATTTTAATTTTTATTGTTTTTGAAAAATATTTATTATTTATTTTAAAATAATTTAAATTTTTCAAAGATATTTTAAAAATTTAAAATATGGTGACAAGCGATGCAAGCATTAGGACAGTTCCTAATGTGAAATGTGAAACAGTTCACATTTTTACCTCTGGCTTTAAAAATACCAAAACAAACCCCAAATGTGAAACTCTTTAAATATTTTCACCTTCTATGAGATTTTCATTCTCAGATGAGATATAGTAGGTATTTTTAAAATTATATTTTTAAGCAGCTTATCCTGCTGCAGGTTTTCTTTTCTTTCCCTAGAAAATTGCATGCTGTTTTAGGTAATGGCATACCAAAAAATGAATGCTTTGTCATATACACCTTTGTGAATATACTGCCAAAGGATAACTGAAAAGATATTGTGAAAACATGGGCATGTAATACTTGCAAAAGTTCTAGTTGAATATGTAAATGCCTTGTCTAAGTTGAAAAAAGAGTAGTTAGTCCAATAGTGAAGTGTGAGCTTTCTTTTCCTTTTTTTCCTTTCAAATGTTCTCTAAGCCTTTGTTATTTCTATTATAACCCTTAAGAGATGAAAAACTAGAACCACTCAAGAATTCTGGATGTAGCTTATAATTTTGTAAAGAAATGTTCAGTATTCTTTTCTAATTTTTCTCCATTTTAGCTCCTGAATTACCTTTCAGCTATTATTTAGCATCAACTTGATGTTTTCCTGAAAATATTTAATTTAGCCTTAAAATTTAAAGACTAAGTGTCAAATTTATTCTTTGACTAGTGCCAGCAGTGTCTATCAGTGTCCATCAGGACAATTTTTAGCCATAGTTTTTCTTGCACTTCACTTTGTGCAATGTGTAACATGAAGGGATAGGTTTTCACTTTTGTGCTGAAGTGGTAAGATTGTCAGAATAGAGTTTCTCTGTTCTCCTTGCTGTGCTTTGGGCAGTGTGCCTTCAGGACATGGACAGATGATTGACTACGAAAGCTATGACTTCATTGAACAGTCTAAAGTAGGTTTTATCTAACTTTGAGGCTTACACTATTTTAAAAAGCCAACCCAGTGAGAATGCTTCTCCATTTAAGAAGGGGAGAGATTAAATACAACCTGTATCTACTTGAAAAATACTATAATACAGTTAAGTATTCTTGTAATAGTTAGTTTTATTGAAACTCAACTGCAGATTTGCAGACAAAAACATAAGTTTCAAGTCCTTGAGCTCAATTCCCTGGGAAGCCATAAAATAACTTATTGTGTTTCTACTGTTCTGACTGTAAATATTTCTACCCTAAAACAGAGATTTCTTGCTAGAAGTTTATGCATGTATTGCAATTTCTCCATTGAGAGTTTTTTTAATTGCACAAGTAAAGCTAAGCTTGATAGTGTATCAGTAAGTTTTGTCCAGAGTGGTGTGATGATTTGTGCTGTTTGTTCATCAGAGGTCTTGCTTAGGACCAAATCTGATGAGAGGAGACATTATTTGCTTACACCACAATTTGTATTTTAAATCAGTTCAACAGAACGTAGTGGTTTGGCTACAAGATATAAAGGAAGAAAAAGAGTTTGCTGTCAGATTACTCTCTCCCAATGTAATATACCTATAATATTTCCCTTACAATTAGGAGGTATTTTGATAAATCTTACTTTGCTGAAGAATGAAGTAACAATTAATACAAAGAGTAGTGCGTGAAATGAATCATCCATTTGACATTTATTTGATTCTGTTGGGCACCTTTAAAGAAAGACTCAAATTTTTAAGTCTAAAGAGGAAAGGTATAAGACAGAAGATAAAAGAAAAATCTCCATTTTTTGTGTCTGCTGTTCTCAGCTTGTTTATTATGACAAGTTTGCATATAATTCTGGTTTTCATCTTAGATTTTCTGTGATACTTTAGTCCATCTTGAAGCATAACTTTGCAGAAGACAATGTTATACTTGTTTTTGTGATTAAAGAAAAGGTGTCAAAGCCAGTAAGGAAGTTCAGTGCTTCAATTTGATACCAGGGAAAGCATGAGGCATTGCTGAGAAAAGTTTAAGATAAGACATCGATTTAATAGGAGATTATGCAAGGAGAACACAGCAAAGTATAGGCTGCTCCATTTAACCTTGATTCTGAGTAGGTAATGGAACAGCTCATACTTGAAGCTATTTCCAGATCTGTGATCTGTGAGGGACATCAGCAAATACTGCTGAGACATCAGTGAGATGGTGGTTGCTGTCTTCCAAACAGGGAGAGTCCCACTGAGCACCAGCAAACACTTATAAACACTCGTGGGGTCTTTGTGTTGTTGTTCTTTGTCTGTTTGTTTTGTTTGAGGTTTGTTTTGGTTTTGTTTGTTTTTGTTGTTTTTTTTGTTTTAACTGTGTGGATTACTGTGCACTGCCACCGGTTGCTCAGGGAAATTGTGCAGTCTCCATCCTTGGGGATATTTTCTGGGCAAGGTCTTAGGTAACTGTCTCTAGATGGTTCTGCTTGAGCAGATGGCCTTCAGTAGTCCTTTCCACACTCAACTGTCCTCTGATTTTGTAGACTGGGGCCCATTAGATCTTGAATTTATTTGTTGGTCTGTATCTCATTGGGTCTTTCACTAAATTTGGAAGCTTGGCTGTTTCCTGTGGGTATAGTGACCTTTACTGCTTTGAAAACACGGTTACACTTCTTTTTTCTAACCTTCCTTTCATCTTGCTAGATTCCATGGAAAGATATGCCTCATTTTAATACCTACCACTTTTCTTACTACAAAATAAGAAATGAGAGCAGTATCTGCATCTATCATACAAAAGGATTTGGCTTTTAGTCTTTTTTAGCCTGTGTGTGTGAAGGTATATTTTAAACTCACTATTGCCCATTGCCCTTCCTATTAATGTGCCCAAGTTTTGTGATTCACTGCTAGCTTAATTTTTTATGTACCTTGATGTTTCTCAAAAGATCTCTTCTGAGAGGGTCGTGTCATCCTCATGAGACTCCAGATTTATGCAATGACCGAACTCTTCCATCATCTCTCCACCTTCTTGGACTTACCTCCTTCTGAGACTTCAGAAATGACCTTTTGTAACAGCTTCTGTCATTTTCAACATCAGAGCTCTTCCATTTCCTTGCATTTAATTTGATCTTCCTTTTTGCATGACCATTTATTATTTTATACGCAGTCTTATGTTCACCTCCCCTTAGGAAGTCCTAAGCTTTCATCTTGTCCACATTCATATTGAGCTCTGTACCCTGTCTGTCCCTTGAGTTCCTTTTAAACTTCAGTCGGTATAACTTATACTCTTCTCTCATTTACTCATTTGTCTGGCTTCTGCACTGATGCTGTGGTAACTTGTTTTGTTGTTCTCCAAGAGACTTTTTGTTTTGTTGAATAGTTGCTCCTATTGTCTAGCTGGAAGCTTTTGCTCTTGTCTGTTGAATGAAGTTTTAATAACTGATAACAAAAGAGATGGGTTCTAGAATAAACTTTAAACAACGTGTATTGTCTTCTGTCACGCTGTTTAATGGCTAAACTGTCGAAGTTGTAATAGTGTGGGATGAGATCCTAAAAAGCAGTGCCAGGGAAGGGACCTGGGGGTTCTCGTTGGCAGAGGGTTGAATATGACTCAGCAGTGCCCTGGCAGCCAGGATGGCCAAAAGTGTCCTGAGGAGCATCAGGCACAGCATCTCCAGCCAGGCAAGGGAGGGGATTGCCCTGCTCTGCTCTGGGGCAGCCTCACCTCCAGTGTTGGGGCCAGGTCTGGGTACCACAATATAAAAAAGAGATTAAATTATTAGAGAACATCCAAAGGAGGGCAACAAAGATGGTGAAGGGCCTTGAGGGGAAGCTATACAGGGAGCACTTGAGGTCACTTGGTCTGCTCAGCCTGGAGAACAGGAGGCTGAGGGGAGACTTCATTGTGGTCTTCAACATCCCCAATGAGAGGAAGAGGAGCAGCAAGCACTGATCTCTTATCTGTGGTGACAGTGACAGGACCCGAGGGAAGGGCCTGAAGCTGTGTCTGGGGAGATTTAGGTTAGATATTAGAAAAAGGTTCTTCCCCCAGAGGGTGGTTGGGCACTTGAACAGAATCCCCAGGGAAGTGATCACAGCACCAGCCTGACAGAGTTCAGGAAGTGTTTGGACAATGCTCAGACACATGGTGTCGCTTCTGGGCATGGTGCTGTGCAGGGCCAGGGGTTGGGCTCGATGATTTTGATGGGTCCCTTCCAACTCGGTGTATTTGGTGATGTGTAGTTTTTAGGCCTATTTTTGTGGTGGAGTTGATGGCATGATTAGTGGAGATAGAAGTTGAGCTCTGAACTCGTTTCTTACAAGACTTTGTTTCAGCTTTTTTTTTTTTTTTTTCCCCTTGGAGAGTAAGTTACAAAATAACCTAGCGCTCAATGTAGAAAATTTTTTGATTTAATGTACTGTTTGTAGGGCTGTCTTCATTTAGCATTCCTCCTGAGTTTAATCTTGTTCTTATCCATTGCCTTTTAACAGCATATTGTGAGAATGTTTAGAAGAAATGCCTGAGATTGTGATATCTACACTAGATTTTCTATAGATAAGCAGTAGCAGTGCTATTGGTAAAGGTGGTGTTTTCAGAAGCAGCATTGTAAGACCACATATCAATTAAAAAAAATCAAAGTGAATAATTTTTTTTTGAACTCTCAGTTGTTTTCTTGAAGTCAAAGAAGTTGTTTGCTGGCCTTTTACTATTGGTAAAGTTATGAAAATATTTATCAATTTCAAGGACATGATTCCATCTTTCTATATTCCAATTTTTTTATTTGAGTGGTATAACTTGTCACCAGTGCAATTGGTCAGAAGTTGCAGGAATACTGAAGCTTGCAGCCTATGAGCTGAAATAGGAAATATCTTTGTTCTGTGGATGTTTTAGCTTAGGTATTGATGAAAATCTACACATCGTTTCATGAAACTGTTAATTCTTCTCATGGTTTCAGAAATATCTTGTGAACTGAAATGGAAATTGTTTTGACTTTAGTTCTCTAGTGTGATCTGCATATGTAGGGTTGTTTGCTCTCTGCTGCCTTGGCCATGTAAGGAAGGATGAAAAAGACATTAAGCAATTGTGACTTTTCACAGCTACCTGTTGTCACCTCTCCAGTAAAGAACAGAAGAACTCCTTTTACCTGAAGAACAAAAGGAAATTTAAAGACAATTTTGTTTAGATTATGTTTTGCTTAGTTTGGAAACTGAAAGATAGCATAGTAGAGACTGCTTTCTTCTCCCCTTCATCTCTTTCATTTTTAAATCTTGTTCACTGCTGGTAAAGTATGGAAAAGGTTCCTCTTTGCAGTGAGTGAGAAGATGTTTGAAATTGGAGATGTACAAGCCTTTTCCAGGCTGGGTATAGAGAGTGAGAGAGGCTAATTTAATAGAAGAAACCTAATAAATGGCATGGTCAGGTAGACCACACCTAATTGTGAATCTTCATGCTCTTCCAATATTTGAGGTTAGGATAAATGCTGGCATTAATAGTGATATCTTACCCTGAAGAGTGCAGGAAAGGGTGTCCACCTGTCACACATTCTCCATAACTTGCACCTAATAATTATCCAGTTCCTGTCTTTCCATTATAAAATTATCTATTATTAAGTTAACTATTTATTAATAAGGAATATGGAATACTGAAAATGAGAAGGAACATGGATAGATCAGACTTGATTGTGAACTGTTTAGCATTTTGTCCCCTACTCTTCTCCTACTACTTAACGGCTTTTGGAGGGTGGGCTTGGTTTTAATTTCACAATGATTTATAGCAAGTACTAATATAGGAGAGGCTTGTCCACTTCCTTGTTAGAAAAATTTACATTTCTAGATATTAGGTTCTTTGACTGTTGTAACAACACCAACAAAAGCCCCATTACTAAAATGTAACATTGTTACTTTAGGAATAATTTGCCATTTTTCCTATTTTGCTGTTGATGTTTGCATTCTTGAGACTTGAAGTTCCATGCTGTGATTAAAACTTCCTGATGTTTACAACAAGTCTAGAAAAACTTAAATCATTTGCAGGTAGTCACGTTTAGTTGTTTTTATTGCTATTACCTGAAATCAGTTGTTTTGTGTAATGAATTTTAGTACTACAAAATAAAATACCACTCTAAGGAAGATAAATATTCTTGGTATTTAGTATGATTTCTCCTTGTAGTGGAGAATCTGTAATTCTCCTTAAGTGCAGCTCTTTTCATGGTTATTTTTTTAACACTAAATAGTGCCTCTGATCTACTGCCTTTTTAGATGGCATAGGTTAATTAAGGTTGTTTTAGTGTTATGTTTCAGTAGGTAATACTTAACATAAGCATTTTAACATAAGTCATTAAAATTTATCCTCAAAATGCACTAACATAAATTCTTAGTATAGTCTTAAGTGTCTGAAGGCTCTACAGTCAAGGTGTGCTAAATTGCTCATAATAGGAATAATGTGGTGCCTTTAGAAGATGAAAACATCCTGTGCTTCAAGGTGTACTGTAATATAAAGAGGTAAATTAATGTGGTAGGTGGGTGATCTTTAAAAGCAGAACTTGTACCTGGATGTATATGACTGAAAAGATACACACTATAGCACCTTTATCTTCAACCTTTGAATTCTCCACTCAGTGTGAGAAGAAAAAAAATCACAGAACTTTTACCTGACATCACAGATCAACATAATTTTTTACTGGGCTCTTGCCATGGAGCAATCTGCTTTGATAGATTTAGAGCTATTCGTTATGCTTTTACAGCAGGTGGTAGAGAAAAATAAAAGCATGCTCTTGAATAAAAGGAGCAGATTGTTCCAAATAGTCATTTGAGCTGAATGAGAAAAGAGTATTTCATCCCTGATGCGACACGTTCGTACATGAAGTCCCAAAAGAAACCATTGGTAACTGACTCCTGTGCACAGAAGTTGTACTGACAGAACTTTCTTGTGTGCCTCTAGTACAACTCTTCTCTCGTGCTCTTGGTTTGTTTTTTTGTTTTTTTTTTTTTTCGTTCTGTATTGGTGATCTGCCTGTTCCTAGTGGATGAGTTTCCGGGCTTACAACCAGGTTCTTAAAATGAAGGAGCATGATATTAATATATTAAAATATTACTAGTGTATTTTGTGTTTTTGCATGTGACGACTACTGGTGTAATGCAAAACACATCTCAGAACTAAACTGTAAAGTTGGATGCTTTCAACTGTTTTTCTACACATGCCATTCTGAGGCTGAAAAAAACACTTTGTCGTGTTAGGTTATAGAACTAAGTAATGAAGAACACTTCCAAATTCTAAATATTAAAATGGGCATACAGACTTTTTACATGCTACTAGGGAATAGTATCTTATATCTAGAAGTCAGTAGATCTCCAGTGCACTGTCCCTATAATGCTATTCATAATAAATGTTATGAGTATCTTAAATTTAATTTAATGTTGTTCAATAACGTTCAATTGAATGTTTCTGTTCTAAACCGTAGAAGTGACATAATCTCAAGGGAGTGCAGTGAGAACTTTGGAATTGTTAGAAAAAGATTGTTAGAAATTGTTAGAAAAAGTTATTCAAATTCAGAATCAGTTATTCTTTTTGTTGGGAGGTGGGAGCTCACAGTAAATTTGTAATGGGCATCCATTTGTCAGTGGCAGTTATTGACATGTTCTGCTTCTAGTCTTAAGCTTATTTATATGTTAACCTGGTGGAGAAAAGATCTGTTTAGCTTCTCTTTCCTGGGTTGTTATAAAAGGAGATAGGATAAATCAAAATCATATGGCAATGTCAGTACCAAGTGCTGCTGTTAAGGATTTATCATTATAATTTAAAAAACATGTAATTTATCTTTAAATGTAAATAAATAATTTGGAATAGTTTTTTATAGGTATTTTGGGTTTCTGTGGCAAAGTTTTGGAGGGGGTTACAGGGGTATCTTCTGTGAAGAACTGCCAGAAGCTTCCTCTCTGTCTGACAGAGCCAATGCCAGGCTCCAAGAAAAGCCCTGACAGATCCTGTTAGAGACAGTGGTAGTGCCTCTGGGATAAGAGATTTAAGGGAAAAAATTTTCTGTGTGAGAAAATGTTTTTTTTTAGGATTTGATATTGTTTTTCATTACTCTGCTTGCATTTGATCAGTAATAAATTGAGTGTGGATTGCCCATGATGGTAATTGGTGAGTGACCCAAAGGTCTTTCAAAATATTCCTCTCCCCTGAGGAGGGGATTGATAGAGCAGCTTTGGTGGTCAGTGTCCAGCCACAGTCAATCCCCCATATAGATGAAGTATAAATCTTGACTATATGATTAAATATTTATTAAATCTTTGTTAAATTTTGCTTAATTTTGGGGAATTTTATGATTGATTTTGAGATTAAATTTAGGTTAATCTTGATGACCTTGTAATTAAGCAGAGCTTTAATTTATTTTCTGAGAGTTCAGTGTGGGATATTAATCTTTCTTTTTATAATGAACATTTAAGATTCTTTATCTTTCATAAATGAAAATGGACATGTAGGCAGGAAATTTTTTGAGACTTATATGATTTATCACTTATCTTTTAGAAGGGCGTTGAAGGGGAGTGTGTGAATTCTCGGTCTGTTTAAGATCAAGTTGATAACCTAGTGAAGCTTATGAGAAAAGATAATGGATACAGTGAATTGTTTTGCTTGGTTTCCATGAAATGTAAATGTTTCCCAAATACTTCACAAGCAATTGAACAAATCTGATTGACCCAAAATACAATTAGTAGCTTGAAATAATCATGACACTTAAAATTCTGTCTTCTTAGTTTTCTAGTCTAGCTGTTGGTGAGGTGTTTTTTTCTGATGGACTACCCACTTTTTTCCTTTTATTTGTCTTTGATTGTTGAGGGTGACTTGATGGCTGCTGCCACCACTGCAGGTGTGGCAGTTCATGGCTCTGGTTGATGCTGTCACATCCAGCTCTTCTGGGCTGTGTTGGCAGTGTTGTTTGAATGGAGGAGATGCTACTGACTGCCTTTCATCCCAGTCTCATCAGATTTCTGAGGTCAGACCAGTCTGGTGTATTATACTTAATCACTGCTGCCACTTTCATTTTTTTTCAGAAGCATGATAATAGAAATCTAAGGTTAATGTGGATTTAGGTACTGTAAGATCCAAAAGCATTTGAATGTCAGCACTGTGCTTCCAGCTCAGAGATTGAACAGAGGTGTACAAATCACTCTGACAGGATGTGTGTATTGGTAGGTATGGACAAATTCCAGTGGGGGGTAGTATTGAAGAAAAATAAAAGAAGTTATACATCAGTGGTAGCTAAAGGAATGTGGTGGTGATAGGTAATGGGACAGTGGTTGATAGTGAACTACTATTTTATTGAATTTTGGGGGAAATTACAAATGACTTAATAGGAGATTTCTGACTTGTCATTTGTAGCATATTAGCAGACTGTTGTCAAAATGTTAGGCAAAAAATATGAACTTGAGTTCAGCTGCTGAACTTCTTTGAAAGGTAGTGAATGTTTATTAAGCTGATCCACTACCTTCCCTGAGCAATACTATTACATTAATTGTGGACAGCGGCCCAGTAGCTAAATTAGGATGCTAGTAAGTCCTGATCTACTGTGTACTTTTGTCAGAGGTCATTTTATGTTTGCATGGTTTAAGATTTCATTGAAAATGTATACAATTTTGAACAAATGGCTTAGAAAAAAATATATCACTGCAGGTTTCACACACCACCACCTCTTCTCCTTGTGTTTTCCACGCCGCATGTTGCACTAGGTTTGTCTCTTACTGCCTGGAGTTATAGAAATAGCATACAGGCAATTGGCTGTTAATACAGAAAAGGAGAGATCTGAATTTACTCGTGTTCTAAGTCTTAAGGAGTAGTCTGCAGGGGGTTTGAAATGCTTGGCCTGTCTTGTGTTGTACTAGATAATCCCTACAGCATTGGTTGTAGTGTTGCCTTGTGTTCGTTTTTTACTTGCCTTGAGATATCTCCCTATGTTGGTAAGAGGTAAGGTGGCAGTGTGCTCCATGAGAGGAAGCCATTGGTTCAAGCAGTTGTTACAAGGTTGATTTTGTTGTGGGTTGACAATCTGTCCTGATAAACTTTGCTCATGTGCATATGGTAAATGCACACTTGCTTGTTCTGTGGGTGCAGCCATGATGTACACACAAGGAGATTGGGATTGCTTGCTGTGTATTAACAGGCACGTTGTTATTGCTAATCAGAACTCTGATAACTAAAATTAATAGTGGGTACAAAGACAAGCAATTAAGGACATTCATCTTCCAAATGAGTCTAAAAGATTCATTGGTAGTTTAAATTTATATACTGAGGGCACTTAAGCCATTAAAAAGGGTAATGGGTGCCCTGCAGGCATGTGCTTCAAAGCCATGTGTCATTTTGGGGCTGGGACAGCAGACTGATAACTTCCCTTTAAGGGAAACTGCTATTCATTTGTCAGTACAATGTTGAAGGAAATGTACATTTTTCTGATGTAGAGTGATCATAGAATTGTAATGTAAGTTAAATCAAAATGCAAGATTTATGTTCTAACTCTTTTTGGCATTATCATAATAGATGTTAATTAGATAAGTCTCTCACTGGTAGCAGAGGGCACTGGAGTTGGGACTTTGAAAAGTATAAATATCTCTCTGATACACAAATACTTCTCTCGTGCCTTACAGTCTTTGACAGAGACACTGATGTAGTAACCAACTTAGTACAAGGAATAAAATGTGGTGTTTTTATTGCTGATGTTGATGCTCTGCTTTTGTTGTCACAGGGTGATGTTTGAGCAAGTGTTGTTAATACAGAGATGCAAAACAAGTTTTAAGGGTTTGTGATACAAGGGTTCAGAACAAATTTTTCTTTAGTGTTGAGGTTTTTTTTCTGTCTTGGAGTTTCCTTGCCAGCTGAAATATTGGTTAACAGGTACTTCTGGGAGTGCCTGGGTATGTGCCCAGCAATGGGTTTTTGTGATGTAGTATTATCTAAAATTTCATTTTGTCATTCATTCAAAATGACAAATACTTTTGCAGATTTGTGGGAACTATTTGAGTTATCCTTAATTGAAGATGCAACAAGATCTCTTGGGGTGAGACACTGTAAATTTGCTTATGGAACTTAGTAAAAGGAACTTTCTCTTCCCTAGATATGAACTCTGTGCAAATTCTGTCTGTTGTGTGATACTTGAATATGCTGTTTTGGGTGGGTTAAAAACATCTTCATTCTCAGTGTGGTGACATACATGCGCACTCTTCCTTTCCTTTTGCTCTGGCCTTTCTGAGTTCCACACTGTGTATGTCTTGTACAGTGGGCAGGAATGAGCTCAGGCTGTAGCTCTTGATGGTCCTCAATCTCCCCTTTTCCACCTCCAGCCCATTCACCTCCTGAGTGCAGTGTGAGCTGGTGAGACCCTGGCAGGCCTGGAAGGGTGTTGGCTGTTTTGTGCTGTGGTGGTGACTCATCATAGGGCAACACTGGAATCTATTGCAATAAGGCGTTTTTGTTTGTTCTTGCAGTACTTGTTCTATATTTTGTATTTAAAAAGACAGACAAGAAAGTCAATACAAATACCCCTCTTATTCTAGCAGTGTCTTAGCAAAAGAAACTTCTGTTGTGATGAGCATTGTTGTTTGGATTGATGTGCCCTAATTACTGAGGACAGGGAGAAGAGGATGCAAGGAATATCCCTTGACTTTCAAAACTTGCCTGTAGTCTAATTCTTTGGTTCTTATATAACTTTTCTGGATTAAAAAAATACCACCTAAATAATAATGAATGCACTGTGCTTTCTCTTTCAGTCTCTCCTGCTATTGCCTTTTGTTTTTGAGTAGGAGGAGCAAGCTCTAGGGCTGTGTGCCATGCATAGAGATAACAGCTGCTGCAGAATTGTATGCATGACATCTGTATTTTCTTGCCTTTACACTCTGCTTTTTCTTTGACCAGGCTCTTTTGATTCCTTTGTTTCTTCCTTCTCAAACCTTGATCTTTTTCTATGATTGTCATGCTTTCTTTTCCCAGCCTACTTAATAGCCTTGAGTTAAGAATGGAATTAAAAACTTACTGTATGAGACAGGGCAGACATTACTGTGCTCCATGGGAATTCTGTCTTTTTCTCTTTTTTCCTCCCATCATTTACATTCCTTCCGTTCCTCTTTGTCACTTCTCACAACTTTTGTTATAATGTTTTCATATCTGTTGTTTGTGTGACCCTGAAAAAATGCCTTGCTGTGTTATGCTGGACTGATTTAGTAAATCAAGATTACCCAATTCGTTCTGCAGCGATTATTTAATTTCTAAGTAATTTAAATTAATTTTTCTGACTGTTTTGGGCCCAGTATTTACCCTTGTTGTCAGTGTCTGGACTGCTTATGCTTTCAGTGCATCAGTTCTTGATTTTCATCTTTGAGCTTGGTCTATTTCCAGTTTCCCCTGTGGTTTAGATAGCATGTAGCTTTTTGTCACACTCTGAGATAGGTTTCACTTCAATTGGTGACTTCAGGCTATGGTTTGCTCTGACAGAAGGTGCTCTTGGGGGTAATTGGTCGTGTGGAGTAGTGATGTTTTTACCAAAGAGAGTGAAACACTGATGGGTGAGTCGTTTCCAGGTTTTAGCTTTGTAAATGCAAGCCTGTGAACCGCGGTACAAGGCTGTGTGGGTACTGCAGTTGTGGTGGGCCTCAGAGAAACACCTCTGCTTGACTCTTGGAAGATTTCTGCTTTTAAATAAACTAATAAGATGTTTCTATTCTAGGAGGATGCACATTCGATGATGGTCCTGGCCCCTGTGACTACCACCAAGACCTGTATGATGATTTCGACTGGGTCCATGTCAGCGCTCAAGAGCCTCACTATCTGCCACCTGAAATGCCTCAAGGTGAGAAACCTCACAGATACTGAAGGATAAGTTTCTTTATAAACTTGGAGGCTCACTGAATATGGCCTCAAGGCCATGGTCTGAGATCTCTGCTTTAACCTTGATAATGGGGTAATAAAAAAAGCAAAAATAATAAATATAACAGTCTTGGTAACTGAGAAGCCTTCTTAGACCAAATATCCCTTTAAAGCTGGGGTGAGACAAAGGGAAGGGAGAAAGGAAGCCATAATTTCCTCTTTATTCTGTGCAGAATTTCTGTTGATTTGAAGTCAAATTCTGTTTTTTATATGGCAGCCAATGTATTGATTCAATTATTCAGGTTGCCACTAGAAGAAATGGTGAAAAAAGGGATACATGCAAAAACCCCATACCCTGATTCCTTCTTTCCCCTCCCCCCAACCTCCTATCATCTGAAGGTAATCAGAAAAGCTTTGATTTATGGAAATATTGCTGTTGTTAATTACTATTTAGGACAGGTAATGAATAACTGAAGAGGCACAGCCTACATGACCTTGCCTGCTCACCTTTGATGAACAGCTTAATCGGCACTTCCCAGACAGCATGATATGCTGAGAGAATGAAAGCATTTGAAATTCAGCTACATTTTCCAATTAATAATACATTAAGTAATTAATCATGCAGAGGAGGAAAAAAGGTCATGGCTATTTTATTTGTATCTAAAAGGTTTTGTGAAGTGAGGTATGTGTGGAGAAGAAGTGGGAAATGTTGCCACACAGAAGTAACCTCACCTCTGCACCATTCCTTCCCCTGCTTTTTGTGCACTATTGCAAATTATTAATAGTGGTTGATCTATATAATTTTACTTCTTAACTGCTACCTAGCTGGGTTCCCCCTGCTTTGGAGTCACTGATAACAAGCAGATGTTACCATGCCCTGTAACTTGCAAAATAAGTTAATTAAACAAGACTTACACTTTATTTAATGGACTTCTTGGTGCTTCAGTTTTGCATAAGGAAGAATAAATTTAAAGCCTGGAAAGCCAACATTTGTGATAGTCTTATATTAAAAAAAGTTCAGAACGGTATCTCCCCTAGTAAGGCTGAAATTAGTTCCTATTCAGTTTGCATTTTCCAGAATGTACATGTTTTTTCTGAAGATTGGAAGTATCTTAATTGTGATGGAAATAGAATTTTTTTTCCCAAAATGCTATGTTCTCAGACCTTTGGCTCATCTTTTATAGGAAGAAGAGAAGTTTGAGGAGTTGTATTTTGAATGAATCTAAATGAGAAGGTAGCTTCTTGTTTATCCCAAATAACATACCTCTCCTCTTTAAGCAGTTTTCAGAGTTAAGTGACACAGTGCTCTCTGGCATGGAATTTCTGTTCAGTTCTGCTATAGGCTCATTTTTCTCCCAGTGTAGCACATGGATCCTTTCAGAGGAAGTGAGGAAGTTCTTTTTTTTTTTTTTTTTTTTTTTTTTTTGCATCTGTATGTGAAATTGTGGTTGCTCAATAAAATGTATCAGAATAAAGAAATTTTTTGGAGATGGTCCAAGAGAGACACAGAAGAAGCTCTAGTTACTATTTTTTTCTTCCCATGGTTAGAGTGCTAGACTTCTTCTATCAAGCTTCACGTTTGGTGACTGAGATGTGGACTAAAACTAAGCCTCAAATCTGTTCTGATGTGATGAGCTTCCTCTTAAGAAGTTCAGGGTCTTCGGATTCTGAAGTTGTATGCCATACCTACATATTCAAGTTCATTTGTGTTTGAAATAGCATGATTTTAAATTAAGTCTAAAAAGGTAAGATGGTTCTAGAATGAGTGCTGAATTCTTCTGGTGGATCTGCAGGGAATGGAACAGCAAGAGATTCAAGCAAAAGCAGAAGGGAAATAACTGTGTGCAGTTATCTGCTGTGCAGTGTTTTAACATTGGTGACCCTGATTACAGTTGAAACTGTGTAGGTATGAGAGCATTCTACTGCTCATGAATAAGTTACCCAAGTAGAGTAAGATGTGGTAATGAAGGTATAGATCAAATTAGACTAGAGTTTCCACTTTGAAAAATGCTGTGTTGTATGACCTGTAGAAGAACCTAGGAATCTCTTAGGTGTTATGAATAAATCTTTCAGAAAAAAGTTTTTCCCCGCTCCTGTCCGTGCGGGATGGCTGCCCCCAATCTAGGTCCCCGCTCCTGTCCCCTCGGGACCGTTGCTGCTTCTGGTCCCATTCTCGCTCCTGCCCTGTCCCCGCTCCTTGCTCCTGTCCCCACGGAACTGCAGCCGATCCCTCTCGCTCCCTCTTCCTGTTCCTGATGCCAATCCCGACCCCGTTCCCGCGGGAGAGAGGGGTATGCTGCCCATGGCTTCAGCCCGCACTGGGATCCCAGGCAGGGCAAGTGGTTTCACAGGGATAAATTCCTGGGGACGTTCCCCAGAGAAAGTTCTACAGCGGTTAAAGTTGTATGTTTTTATAAGTGTTTCCAGTTGTCTGTAATGTTAATTGTTAATGTTAAGCTCTTGGCCTCACCCTGTTTTCAGCCCCAATTGTCTTACTCCATATCCCTTTCCCCTCGCGTCGGGTTAATGCTCTCGCTGCCTCCCCAAAATGGCACCTGTGACAGAGGAGGAGGAGTGACGTCAGTGGAGTACATGCAAATGAAAGACGCAGAGAATGCTGGGACACCTTCAGAGCCGAAACCCCTAAAATAGTGAGCCCAAATAACATCTAAGACTGAAAATAGTGTTCCACAGCTGGGAAAAATAATGGAGAAGGCAAAGTCGCCACCCGGAGCTGCTCTGTCTGGTCGCCATGACCTTAATCGCACCCTACCATCAGGACCTCCCCTTACAAGAATGAGCCTCTTCAGTCTTTCTAGGCACCCGTGAGAACGAAAGACCCAGGCAGAGCTGCGCTCCTTCTCCTCTTCTGTGTCGCCCTTCGGGAGCAGCAGCGGTGTGCGCAGCCGTTCGGGTTCCCCGCCCAGAGCTGATCTCTAATAAAGGCCTTATAAAGGAGCAGGTTTCCTGGCCCATTTATTTAATTAGGGTCCACTTTTCCTGTTCTGCGGGTGACGGCAGAGAAGGGAAGGAGTACCCTGAAAAACTAAGCAGCAAAGAAACGGAAGTCCTGGAGTAGGGACTGTTTTCTTTCCACCTGTTCTTCTCACGTGCTATAATCCGTCAGCTAGGCACAAACCTCTGATCAAAACCTCCTCTACATGGACACATCTTTTGTAGTGTTTGGAGCCCTTGTCTTTTACATCTCTTTGGAATGCAATAAAATAAATGGGGGCTCCAGGTATAGATCTGTCTCAGGAGGAGGCCTGTTTTACCACTGTGGTAAAAAGATATAGTACCCTTACAGTTGAGCGTGCAGCTTTCAGGGCTCTAACTGTCTAACCACATTCACAGAGAATTATTGCTGTTATAGAGGATTATACTCAATTTTCGAATGACAATTTTCAGTCTTCAGTACCGTCAGAAAGACTTATTAAAACAAGCCCCAAACGACAAAACTCCCCAAAATAAAGAGTGCAAGAGAATAGGACGTGGAAAAAAGGAAAAAAAAAAAAGTAAAAGGGGGAAAAACTGGCTATTGCTAATGTTATGGCAAGTGCTAAATTGACAAGTGCCAATGCTTTACTTTTGATTGAAGGGGGGGTGGTAGTTTAAATCAATGTTGTGCTTTGGAGAGTGATGATGAATCATAGGAAATTTCAGACCTAATGGCATGTGCTTCAGAATGCTATGAAAATATGAAGACTTCTCCTAATGGCAAGTGTTATACCAGTGTAGCAATAGTAAATGCTATTGGTAATGCAATGCAATTACTTGTAATTAAAAATCTGAAGTAATTAATGCAACTTCAGACTTCCTTTTTTTTTTTTTTTTTTTTTTTTCAGATTGACCTACATTTGTATTTCTCAAGCTGTGAGCAGAGGCAAAAGGCACTTATCTTCTGTTATGACAAAAATAAGTGCAGTACAGAATGATTAATTTCAAAATAAAGTGAACACCTAAAGCAGGTTCTTGAGTACAGCTTTAAATACCAACTTGTAAGTTATCTGAACTGCAGCGTACATGATAAAATCTTTGGATTACTTATTAAGACCTGAAAAAACGCCTGATTTCCAATATTAGCCTTCTGAGAGAACGGAAAAGTGACTGTGCTAAATCAAGCTAAAGATCTGCTGATTTTTTTGAGTGTAGCCATTAACAGTTGTTGCCTGGGCAAGATGTTGTGACAAAAAAGTGCTGATCTGTGCCCTGACTGCTCTCCTACTTTCCAGCTATTTGGCACATAGGAATGTTCTCAACTAGAAACAGTGTTTAGTAGTAATATTCTCAAGGAGTCTATGGTTTTGCCCTGTCAATCTCGTCTTACTGTGTGTGGGCTCCTTGAAGGCTTCTATTATCTGCTATGGGCTAAAACAGAGGGCTGGGTTTTTTTATGGAACATGGGGAAATTCATGTCTTCCTTTTTTTTGGACTTGCACATGACTTCTCTTTTAAACGTGTTGGTCTTATGTACAGGAAGTGCGCAAAGCTGAGTATTAATGGCCTCCCAAAAACCTTCAGTTTTTTTTTTTTTTTTAATACCTCTTAAATAAAATACTGACTTTTTTCTGGACCATCGTTCTAGATCAAATAGCCCAAGACTACTGAAATGTTTTGTACGTGGAAATGGTTCTGCAACTGTACACTTGCATTTTGTGGGAAGCAGAGCTGGTAAACAAGTGTTGTATTTTTGTAGACATGGTGACAAAAAATGAAGTCCAAATATTTACCTTATGGTTTTGGTCCATCTAAAGCAAAACATCTTCTAGATGATCAAGCAAACCTTTTAGAGCATGTATTATGGTTTCACGTGTATTATTTATATACATTATGCTATACGAGATAGAAATTGGAGAATGCTCTTAAGCTGAAATCCAATTTGGTCTATGGACATTTTTCAGTTATTTTAGGGGATTATTAATTATGTGAGGACAATTTAATTTTGCAGAAGACATAGTAAATAATAGCACTTTCTATACTACTGTAGATGTGCAAAGGGGGATTTTATCTATATTAGAAATAAATTTACTGATGGTTTTACCCCTAAGTAGAGAAGATAGTTTATTTACCCTGTTTGCTTTGCCTGTTAAAAGCTTGTAATGGGCTGTGTGATGGGAGCCACTTAATGAAGGTTTTTTCGTTTTTTTTTTTTTTTTAATGTAAGGGCTATTACCCTCCTGTTTACAAATGCATTTTGAAGAATGTCAAAATTGTAGTGGACAATACCGGTGTGCTGAAGTGGACATCTTATTTCTGATCTGTCAGATGGATAATGTGCCTGGATTGGATGTGTGCTAACTTTTTAAAATTGATTTTACAGAAATTTGAGAAAACTAAATTAATAGTAGTGGGGGAAGTCTTAGTTGTACTTGTCATTTAGCATTACTGAAGTAAAACAGAAGAAATATTTTAAAAAATCTTTAAAGCTGTTTCTTATTATTACAGAGTTTTGCAAATGCCAAATTTCTTTGTTGCAATGAAGAATATTGCAGAAATAATTTTTTTTACTTTACAGAAATTGTATATAACATTTTATACTGCCCTACTGACAAATAAATCTAAATTCACTACTCTGCAAAAAAGAAAATGAAACAAAACAATCTGGTAATTAAAATATTCACATATTCTGATTTAGACTAGTATTTTGGGGGAAGCCTACACAGCTATTTCAGAATGAAGAACTTATATGGTGAAAGGTATTGGAGAAGGAGGAGGAAATGTATTGATAAAAAAATCTCAGGCTGTATTTTCATGGTAATTTCTTTTTTATGTTTTTTTGGTAGAATGTCTGACTGCTCATGACCACATCCTGTCATATCCAGAGGCATTCTCATGTTTCTGCCTTCTCCCGGTTGTTTTGATATGGATGTGGTTGTGTACTTGTGTGGATTGGAAATAAAAAAAGAAACTATGCAGCATGGGGTCAGTTTAACCCAGTTAGTTCACTGGGCATGTGTTTAGCAAAAAGAATTGCTAAACCTGTGCACATTAGCTAGTGGCTTGTGTAAACCCCTAGGGTGCCTGAAAGAAATATGAAAATTACATCCTTAGATTTGTGTGAAACTTAAATGTTCCTGTACAAATAGTGTTGAGTATTTGTTGTGATCTGAAAGGTCAGTTGTGCTCTATTGGTGTTCTGCCTTGTACAGAAAGGAAATAACTTTTGTGTCACCTGCATGACCCAAAATGAATTTCAGCACAGGACCAATCTAAGTGTTTATGAAATGTATAGCTGAGAGAGGGGAGACAAAAGGTCATGAAATTTGTGTTTTAATATAGATTTCATATAGATGTAGCTGAGGAAGGAAAGCTGTAATGTAAATGTCATATAGATGAGATTTCTGGCCTTTTACTTCACTTAAACCTGAATTCTTCTCCTGTAAAAATAAATTTGCCAATCCATGAATAAATTTAAATTGTGTGGATGTGTAAGGGTATAGTCAGATGAAAGCTAACTGTGAAGCAGTGTCTACTGAAAAAAAAGTGTATTTCTTGAGGCATGGAAAGGATTGAGAGCTCAGCAGCAGGAGAACACTCACTGTGTCCTGGGTTACTGAGTTACTGACCTCTTCCATAGTGATGCTGCTCCACACACGATGTGGCAGCTTGCTGTTTTGTGCTACAGAAGGGTGAAGTTCAAACAGGGTCTCTTTCTGGATCTCTTTATTTTAATAGACAGGTGAACCAAGTATATTAGTCCACTGGGCAGCTGAGAACTGAATTTTCAATATTTTGGTGCTCTATGACTTGCACTGTTTGTGTAAAGATCAGAGAAATTGTGAGCAAAGGAATTTGTTAACTAGTTCATAGACTGTCAAGTGCAATTCAGGAATGTAGTGGTTTTAAAATTTGATAATTGCAAGCTTATCTGGGTCATTGCATTATGAAATAAATTGCAAAATCTTGGATCTGTGTTTGGGGCTGCTAAGAAATTCGGATTGTCTTTCTCCCTTTTACATTTCTTTGTGATAGGATAGGCGTATTTTATTTAAGGTGGGTTTATTATTTTTTTCTTGGATGCTTAAGTCTTCATATTCTCTTTCACTCCAAAAGTTGACTGATATATTTTTTCTGTTTAACTGGTCAATGTATTGTAGAGCTGAATTTATTTGAAGTACTTCCTTGATCAGAAAAACGCCTTCCTTATTCAGTAAGCGTTGTGCTTGATTTTTGTCTGTATTTTGCTAGTAGCATCTTTAACAGAAAGAAACCCACTTTTTTAGTCCACTGCAATTAATGTCTGCCTGAAGAATATGTGTAAACATCCTGATCCTGTTTGGCTAATTCAATACAGGCCACTGTCCGAGCCCTGAGGTTTCTCCTAGACCCGAGATGACCTTGGGGGGACAGGCAGGTGGTTTAAATCCTGGTTTTTCCCAAAATCTGCCGATGAGAGACTGCAGGAGATGACTTTCAGAGGCTTCAAGGACAGTTTATTGTTTCTTGTCTCTGGATCTTTCTCCCGGCTAACCGTGGTGTTCTCAGCCGGGCACCCAGGGCAGAATCTGCCTGGTAGAGGCAGGACTTATCTTTTATAGTC
>JAOTQP010001546.1:58754445-58772989 GCA_026413545.1 Cichladusa arquata
AATTTACACTCTATTTATTTCTGCAGCTTGCATTTCTTCTCTCAATGTTGATAAATTGTTCCAAGGAGCTAAATCCAACACCTGGGTCTCATTCGAGGGTCTTTGCGACCCCGCCAGGGGGGTCTTAAACCTTCCAGGGAAGCCAGAGGAATACTCTGGACTCCCACAGGCCACTATCAATCCATTGACCACTTCCAAGGATTCCTTGTTCTCAAATACACTTGGTATGAAAGTGAACAGTGGAGGGGCACAGTGAAGGATTTATAGATAGTGCGCAGCGTATCAGTGCCTTTGTGCATTTGGATAAGCCATTTTTTCATCAAGAAATTTCAGCATGAGTTTAGTAAAAGTAAAGTTTTTGTAGTAATAACTTTGGCATCTAAGTAACAAGAGTGTTGGGTTTTCATTCAGTGACACAGATTTCTTGCTGAATTTACACAATTACTTCACCTTCAAGGCCATCTACTATACCTGCTTATCTACACTGATTTGGTTAGTTTTACTTTTTCTTTTCCTCTTGTAAGTTACAATACTATTTTGTTTAGCCTTACCGCTTCCATCCAGTATATATAAAAGACAGCCTTCTTTTTCCTTGTTCTTTTTTTCCCTAGTTCAGTATTTGAAGTAGATTGGGATGTTGCTCTGAATCAGGATGCCTAAATTAAAACAAAGGGAGAAATCTGTTTGTTGTAGATAGAGTTTCAAAGTAGTAGGTCAGTCTTGGACAAATCCACTTTTGCTGTCCTGGTACCATCAGAGCTTTCATAGCAGTATTCCTGCTTGTGACACAGTCTTCTGTTGAGTGGTGCAGACTTCTAGCTTCTGCTATCTGTATCTCAAGAAGTTCAAATGGTGTTGGTAGGCACTGTGAGCAGGGAGAAATGACCAGCTCTGGTCAACTTTCACCAGTCTTGGTCAGAAGCCTGGGCTGTAAGTGGAAGTGTTTCATTGCTTGTATCAAGTTAACTGCTGCTTCAGGAATTATGGGTGTCAGTAAGAGGCATTACCTGGAACTGCTATTTTGGTACCATTGTGAAGGTGAGCAAAGAGCAAAATGGTGCTGTGCTGGCCTTTCAGAATTGAAGGGAAAACAGGGTTAAATAGCACCTTGGTAGCCAGGAAGGTGCTACAGATTATTTGAGGCATTTAGAGGGATTCATTTAGAATGTGTGCAAGGCTAGAAGTCTAAAGCACAGCAAGGAGCAGTGCTTATTTGGTTTCTCACAGCTTGCCTGCATGGAGAGGAGCAAGCCAGCCCCACTTGTGAGTACTGTGTCTGCCTGTTGTACCATTGTCCTACCATCATCTTCACTCTCAGCCTGCTTGTGTGTGTGTATATGTGTATTTTTTTTTCTCCTGAAGACAGCAGTTGCCTTGCTTTCAAATTTTCTGGGCTATTTTGGAGTGCAGTGGAGGGTCAGACCCAAGTTAAAGTACTGCTTCTTCTCACATGGCTTCATTTGACTCAGAGCATAGGCAGAGTTTGTGTACCTCTGCTTACAGAGGAGGGCATAAGGTCTGCACCTCTGGTAACCTTGAGCATTCTGTTCAGCAGCCTTTGGCTGGGCCCTCTCATAGAAAAGATAAAAAGCAGACTGCTAGTGTATATGAAATTTTTTCATGTTTGAATTGCTGCTTTAGGTTGCTGTAAGAGTAGGTGGCATCCTTCCCTGTCTATGTCTACTCCTATTCTTTAGCTTTAACATTTCTGTAGGCTGCCCTGACTAGAAACCTCATTGCTCTGCTTTCTGCTCCCACTCACCTGTGTGCAATTTTTAGCAGTAATATAATCAAATCTTGATATGTAGGAGATGGAGAAGCCAGATTAGAAGTAAGGGGAAAAAGTTAAATAATTTTACTATTTGGAAGAGGATAAGTAAAAACAGGACCTAGGAGCAATTTAGGGAGGAGAGTGAAGGAAAAATAATGTGATGCATGAAAAAGATTGGTGTTTGGACAAGATGGGGAAAAAACCCCTGTAATAGAATGTACAATGGTTGCTAATGCAGATTTTTACTTCTGAAGCAGTACACTTCAGCAGAAATGCCATGTATTTCTGTGGCTAGGGTGCTGTAGCAACCCTTTGTGCATGGGTAATCCCCCTTGCCTGGACTAGCTTCTGACTTTGGTCACAGCAGATACAAAGCCTCTCCATGGAAGCGAATCTCTGAGATACTTGCACATTCCCAATTTAGGATCTGTTATGCAACTGTAAACTAAAATCTATAACCTGAGCAATGGCAACCCCAACAACAGAAGAAGCAATGCCTATATAAGCAAACAAAAACCTTTAAGTAAGATGAGATAAAATTCACTATGCCAAATAATAGCAAAAAAAAAAACAAAGGGAAGTGATGCTTTCCTTAATGTTTTCCATGTACAGTGCCTGAAATTTTCCTGTCTGCTTAAATATTGATTTCTAAGCTCCAACCCTTCTATTGCTCAGCGTGTAATTTATGGTCCCTTGTGCTTTTGCTGCAGGTCCGTGCTGATGCAGCAGTCATTGATGTTTGTTAATAGTGACTACAACTGCAGTATTAATAAAATTATTATTTTATAAAACAGATTTTGAATCAACTGAGAAGGTTCAAACTTTTCTTAGGTTGTGGTGAGCAAATGATACAATTACTATCAGAAAACTGCAAAATATTTAATCTGTGCATTTCTATCATTACTTACTATAGATGCTTGTTCAATTTGTTTTTTTTTTTTAGCTAGTTAGGAAGATTTGTTTCATCTTGTTTTCCTTTTGTATTTTCTTCTCTGTCACTCACCCCTATACCTGCACTACTCTGTTGGGATTGGTTTTTTCCCTTTCCCACCTTGCTACATAGAAACACTTTGGAAAGGAAAAATCTGTTTTATGAGGGTTACACGAATCTCATTTCAGACATGTGGGCTGTGAAGAGGCAATTGCTGAGGTGGTGCTTGTTAGGGAAGGAGCAGCTGTGTGTCAGGTCCAGGAACAGATTCGGTGGTGTTGCTTTGCTTTGCCTTGTATGTGATGTTTGTGTTTTGTTCCTGAATCTTATTTAATCATTAGCATGTGGAATGTTGCTTCCACACACACAGTGACATTCAAAGATGTCTTTTTATTTTTTCTCTCATCTCCTTCTGGGCTTGAAAGAGTAACCTTATTTTAAGTGTGTTTTAGTGTAAATTTTAGAATATTATTAAGAAATTAAATCTATTAAGGATGTGACCCACTAGAAAAATATTACTTTTAAAATGCAATACATTATTTCATTACAAAACATGTTGCTTCTGTCCAAAGAGGAGTGGACTTTTATCAGATTTAAACTGTAGTCAAAATTGGCAAGCAGGAAAACTTGAATTAGATCATACAATTTTAATTTGTTTGGTATTTTACACACTGCCTATCTTGCAGAGGAAAAAAGCATGTTTTCCACATCCCCTCAGCAGATTTGGAAAAACACCTGTCTTCTATCACAACCCTACTTCTATCCAGACCCTTCTAGTCTAGAGAGCTTAATTTTAATACTCTGACCTAATAAAAGCTCAAGGGTGGGGGTTTTTTTGTGTGGTGATTTTTCTTCTTATTTCTTGTAGAAAAGAAGTGTTTGATTCTTATTTGTTTCAGAGGAAATAGCTTTTAAAGCTCCCAGTCTATTCTGCAGTATAATCATAGCTTCAGGAAAAAAAGTATAAAAATGTGGAAATTAGATGTACACTTACAGTGTACAGTACTGGATATCCTGAGATACTCCAGTTAACCTGGTGTTCCTGAGGTAGGAGAGAGGACCCAGCTCTCCACCTGTTGCTGAGAATGCAAAACTATCTTCTATCAGGCCCCTACTTCTATCTTTTTAAAGAATAATTCTGAGGATTTGACAGCTATTTACTCTATTTGGGATCAAACTATTTTTAGCTTCAAAAACCTAGCCTTGTATAAGCATGAACCAGACATAATATACTTTTTTAGAGAAAGTCAACAAACAGATTGAACTAAGCATCTTTCTCGTGCATTTGTGTTCTCTTATTCCCACAAATGAGGGATCAGTAAGCACATGGCATACAAACAGAAGATGCTGTTGTCATTAGTTCTTCCTCTTTGGTATAACTGACATTTGCTAACATAGCCTTTACCTTCCATCCACTTCTCCACCATGTATGCCAGGCTTTCGGCTGGCTTTGAAATCTCCCTTGTGGAGACTTTCTTGGAAGAAATAAAGAAAATATGCAGCTGAGTGACATTCGTAGTGACATTAGCAAGTATCCCTTCTACTAGCTGTAGAGATGGCTTCCTGTGTCTGTTGGTTACAGGGCATGGGAGAAGGCTGCCTTGGCTCCAGGCTTTGTAGGTGGTCTCTTATCACTTTGCTCCAGACTGGCAGTGAGAGCTCTGCTTTCTAATTAGACTGCAGTTGCAGGTAGATATTAAACCTGTGTAACTTTCCAATTAGGTTGCAGCTTCACAGGTCACAGTGAGCCAACTTAATACCTTACTGTTGAGTAAAGGGATTATTCTGCTCATCTTTACTCCCTCTCCTCCCTTGCCTTCATGTTTCAGCTATCTTCCTCAGCTAGCTTTACTCATCAGAGCTCATAGGGAGCTGATGCAACTCATTATCCCCTAGAAAATGCTGTTTTTCTGGATTCATCTGCCTCAGTGAATTGACTTGACTCAAGTCTGACAAACACCACAGCCAGCAGCACAAGGGAATGAAGGATCTGAAAGGACAAGGGATGTAAAAACAGGAGGAGAGGCAGACACAGAGTGTTGTTAGGTCATGTGACCTGTAAGCAGTAAACAGCAGTTTGTGTTTTGAATTTTGTCATAAACATAATCTTAATTTCTGCCCTGTCAGCCCCAAGGTTTTCCTTGCATGGTCCTGCTAATGCCTTTCTATTGGATCTTGTCTGGAACAAAGAGAGAATTTGTTCATCTTATGAGTAAGACAATGGATATTCACATTTGTGTTTGAGTGCTCTCTCCAAACATGGAGAACCATGTAAGCAGTTTCTTTGGAGGATTCAGACAGGTATGTACTTCTGAGTATGTTGATTGCACATTGTTGGGAAACATTCTCCAGTGGAATTCATTAGGTGTTTAAGGAGGAGGAGGTTACCACTAAGTGAAAAATGTTGCTCGCCTGGGAGCAGATGACTGCTGCCAAGCAAGTACAGCTTATTCAACAAAGAGGAATTTGTGCAATGGCTTAAAGAAAACATGGGTAAAAATGTACAATGAACTTCTTAGATAAAAAAAATCTGATGATTCCCTCTAGACTAAATAAATTTTGCAATCCAACCAGCTGACCTAGTATGAAAAAAGTCCTTAAAATTACTATGTAAATTTACTTACATTGTATGAACTTTATGTTACTCACAAGGTACACAATTTATTTTGCATCTATTGTTTATGTTTATATAAAATTATATTCATGTAATATTCATTTGGAATTTATATGAACATTTTGATTAAGGAGTGTGAAAGAAGCAAAGCTGCAAAACAGTGTATGTAGCTTATGGGTAAGGATCAGAGAATAAATCAGCACAGATGATTTTGCTGTGAGTGTTTGCTACAGCCTATCAAGAGCAGGAAACAGATGAAGCCCTCTTTATGTAGTTGATGAAAGCCTTACAGTCGGAGACTCTGAGATGCTACCTCCACAAACAAGGAAGAGCTGTTTGAGTTTGGTTAAGGGCAGCGTCAGCTGAAATGATCATGAGCCTTGAGTGTGAGATCCTGAGAAGAGTCAGTCCCCAGGGCTAAGAGCAGATTTACAGACTTGAATTTTGAAGAGCAGATTTTTGACCTCTTCATTGACTTGCTTTGCAGGATCCCATTGGGAGGTACCCTGAAGGGCAAAGGAGTTCAGGAGAGCTGGTTGATCAAGGACAGCTTCTTGGAGCACAGGGATGAGCTGTTGCCTGGCAGAGAGTAAAACAGGCGTGGCAGAATATGACATTGTGGATGAACAATGCCTGTGCACTAAGAGTTCACAGAGACAGAGGCAGGGAGAGGCCACTTTGCAGGATATGGAGAGATTACCTGCTCGCAATAGGAATGGAGTCAGGAAAGCCCAAGCTCATCTGGAATTCAAGCTAGAAAAGCTCCTGGAGTACAACAGGAAAGATTTCCTCCACTGGTACACTAGCAACAAGAGGGAAGATAAAGAGAATGTAGGCCCATTGTTTAGTGAGATTAGGGACCCAGGGACAAAGGAAAGAAAATTTACTTGATGCCTTCTTTGCTTCAGTTTTCAGAGATAAGGACTTATCCCCAAACCTTTCAAGGTCTTTGAGAGTGAGACTGTACCTGAGGAGATGTGGACAGAAGCATGTTTAACCACTTGAACATTCACTAGTCTTGGGACCAGTTGGAATGCAGCCAAGGGTTGGCAGATATTGTGAGGCTGCTTTCTCTTATCTTCAAAAGTTCATGGCACTAGTGGGGAGCTTTGCAGGACAGGGAAAAGACAGTGTCACATCTGTTCTTTAAATGGATTAGAAAAAGGATACAGGGAATTATAGATCATTACAGTAACAGTTTCCAGGCACATGAAAGGCAGGAAAGGAGTTGGTGGGAGCAGCCAACATGGGTGTGAAAAGGACAAATCATACCTGATAAATCTTACTGCTTTCTGCAGTATGAGGTGAACAAGGCAGCATGTGTCTCACATTTTGGCTTTAGGAGGCATGTTGCACTGAAACTGTAAACACTTTTGTAGTTTACTTTTTCTCCGTACTGGGGAGACAAGAGTTCTGCAGATGATGAGCTCAAAATTGGCTGAACTCCCAGATTGAAGGCTGTGATAGGTGTGCAATGTCCTGCTGATAGTCAGTTAGATATCTTTAGTGTGATGGAGGGCGGGACTGTGCTTGAAGGGTCACGGACAGGTTGAAGAAATAGACTGACAGGAACTTCATGGAGATTAACAGTGGGAGAGGGAAGGTCTTGGCCCTGGGGAGGACCAGCAGCCTCATGCAGTAGTACAGGCTGTCTGTACAGCTGAACAATGGCTTTGCAGAACCTGGAGGTCCTGGTGGAACTTGAACCAGCAGGGCATCTTTGCAGCAAGAATGGCTAACAGCCTCCTGAGACTCCTGGAGGACACATAGGAGATCCTTCCCTCCTGTTCAGCACGGGTGAGACACATCTGAAGTGATGTGCCCGGTTCTGGGCTCCCCCTGATGTCAAAGACACGGCCATGCTGGAGTGAGTGCAGCAAAAGGCTCCCAAGCTGATCAGAGACTGGGTCACAGGGCATTCAAGGAGAGATTGAGACTATGTGTGTTCAGCTGAGAGGAGAGAAGGCTCAGAGGAGACCTTATTTGTGGTCAAGAAATACCTCATTGGAAGATAAATGAAAGGTAGAGCCATGCACTTTTCTCCCGGTATGGTGGGATGAGGGGCAGTGGACACAAATCAGAATATGGAAAACTTTGGTTTGTTTTTTTAATGAGTGATAAAATCAGAGCAGATTCCCGGAGGACAGGCCTGCTATGTAGTTTAGCCTGATCTGAGCAGTGTTTTGGACTAGAATGGCCTTTGGAGATGCCTTCTGACCTGAACCACTCTAGGATTTAATGAAAACTGGTATATGAGCATGTTGCTTAAGAACTAATATAGATTAAGAACTAGAAAATTAAGATAATGAAAACTAAATAGGAAAAATAGACTAGTGAGTTGAACAAGACAGGAAATGGTGTGGGATTTTGCCTGCCACGAATTCGTGTTAGGCAGTAGTAGTACAGATCTGAGGGAGCAGAGTTCTGCTCAGGAATAGACATAGTGCAGTAATCCTTATTCTAATAAAAATCTATTTATTTTGGGTAATAACGTATTTTCTTCTCCCACTTGTGTAATAGGGATAGCGAACGGCAATTGCTGAAAGAGAGATACGTGTTAAATCAGTAGGACAGGGCAATATCCATGCAGAACCTTTTGAATGAAAGCCTTGATTTGAGATTTTTTCAAGTCTTTTAAGATGACCTAGATTATTTTTCTTAGACTGTCGATTATTCCAAGTTTTTGAGCTTTTCTTGTTTCAATGTGGTAGTGAGCTTGTTGATGGGATGCTGGTATTGTTGTTGTTTTATGAAGGTAGTGTTTTATTCAGAGAGTATTCTTCGTTTCAATATCCGTACTCTGCCATTTATGACTAACTCTATTTGTGGGAATGCAGGTCAAAAAACAATGACTCAAAAGGTCTTGGGAGCGACAGGAGAATTTGAAACCGTGCATGAATGTAAGTACAGTTGGAGTATGAATTGTTGGTGGGCAGATGTAATTGTATCTGTAGTGAGCATTTGCCCTCATGATGTCTATTTCAAAACCAAATGCTGCGAGATGGATGGGAAAGAACAGAATGGAGCAGTCAACAGTGTCAAAGATTTGGAAAGTGCCTCTTGTTGAGACTGAAGAGTGAGTCTGAGTCAGTCTGGAAGAAATTTCAGCTTTTGTGAGAAGCGCCAGAGTGGCTGCATGAGGAAAAGGTTTAATTGGTGATGACTGTTTAACCCAGTCACCAAAGACAATGTGTCCAGAGGCTGCAGGCAGAAGTCATATAAAATCTTCTCTACTCTATTTTAAACATTTTCTTTTTTTTTTTTTTTTTTTAATCTTTGAGGGAAGTTAACATTAAAACAATTTGGGTTACTTTAGGTTTTTTTGTTGCTTGTTCTGTCACTTTTTAGTTTCAGTGACTGTAATTGGCCTACTTCAGATCTTGGTTTTGTAGCTTGTTTATGTATTTATTAGTTTCCACAAGTGCAACTGAAAAAAGAACTATTTATTCAGTCTGAATTAGAGAAGTGATTGCACGGATGTGTGTTATGAAGGTGCAAAATGAGTAATGAGCTGGAATGCAAACCCCTGAAGGCAGCTAGGCCTGTGTCTTGGGAAGAATGCAGTTTATTCAGTCAGGAAGTTGCCCACTGGAAAGATTTTATTTACTTGTTAATTTCTATATTTTCAGAGTATGGTAGCATTTTGAAGCTTGTACCAAGCTTTTAAAGTTTTACCAACTTTAAAATTCATTGCCAAAATTTTCAGATTTGTAAATTGGGAAACTGTAGTGTGGTCAGGAGTTCAGCACCATCTCCCTAGATCAGGATCGCTCCTCCAATCTACTAACCCTTCCTTCCCATCTCCTAAAACCAGCTGCCTTCTCCATGTTCTTTCCCCACTTGTCTTAGACAGGTTCCTTTTGCTCCAAGGCTCATTCAGGTCTGAGATCTCAGGGGCTGACCCCACCTGCTCTGTGCACCAGCAAGCAGTTCTGCAGAGTGGAGTTGGGACCAGGTGCCATGGCTGTGGTCACTCTTGAAACCATACTTACCTTGAAACTTTATTTTTCTTTCACCTTGATCCATTGTAGGTGCAATCCCCAGATGCGAGAGGTTGCAGCACTGCTGGAGAGTCATATGAATGCCTCCTTGAAGGACCTGCATTATTTGTAAATTGTTACATATTTTTAATAGAACATTCATTTAACTTAAAGAAGGCTTCAATAAGATTTTCATAAACGTGCATCACATGCAAAGCTGCCCAAGCTGTACCTTCAGCTTCTTGTTTGTGGAACTGCATGTGCTATTTAAAGCTTGTTTTAGAGGTAGCAATATTTTACAATTTCAGCCTTTTAAGATAGAGGAGCAAGAGAGTGTTTTCTTTGTCATCATAACAGATGAGGCAGGTGTGTATTTAGTGAACAGGTCCTTGTTAAGCCAGGGATTTGAAGAGGTACCTCAGGTAGGCTTTCTGATGTCAGCTCATTTGTTACAAGATAGCAAGGGAAAATTAGGAATTAATGGATATTTTAACTTTTCCATGAGTAAATCAGAACTAGTGGTGTCGTGGGGGGACAACACATCCAAACACTGCATTCAATGTATTCTGCTTAACTTGAGCACCAAGTTCCCACATCAAGAGGAGGGAAGCAGTATTCTTTCACATCTATGCTATTTCCTATCAACTTCTGAGAAGGCAACCAGGAAACAAAATCTTTGCTGCTCTTTTTTGAGGCATGTGCTGTTTCTGGATTGCTTGCAGACTTTAGCTGATTTCGCTGCTAGGAGAAACTTTCAAATACATCTGACTTAAATAGATGAACATTTATCTTCCATGTGCTTTGATAGCTTCTCCTAAAACATTTCCTGTTAACAAAGATATTTGCATGTAAATGTTTATCTCTTGCATTCCATCTGCTCCATCTTTTTCATCCTTAACTCAAATCCTAATTATGATAGCATTTATGATTTTTCCCCAAGGAAACTGTGGTATCACTTATATAGGATGTAACATTTCTATAGCAATATTTGAAAAGGTAAATTTGAAATTTTACTTGATTCTTTTCTTAATATAAGTTTTATCTGTACAGGGAATCAGATTTCATGTGTAAGAGTGTAAAAGGGGGAATCAGAAAGTATTTTTCACCTTTTCCCCAGTTCAGTAAAACACTATTGACTGAGATGTAACACAATTGGTCTTGCTGTAATGTATAGTTACTAAATTTAACAGATGAATTATATTTATTTACTATAAATCTCAATGTTGTTCAAGTGGAGTAGGTTATGTTTTTTATTTATTCAAGTGTCCTGGATTTGCCTTTTGCTTAAACAGTTAAATAAAGCAGAGAAAAGCATTTGCTATAAAAATAATGAAGAAAATAATTAGTATCTTGGACTAAATTAACCTATGCATGCTGGTGGCACTTATGATACTCTTGGAATATCCTAGAAAATTCCTCTTTAATGATTTGCCTAAAGGTTTTTAAAATGTACCTACCCATAATCCTGTAGCGAAGTGCACAGGATACTGCAGGGTGTTTGCAGAAGGAGTCATTATAGAACATAATTCACTGTGTTAGTCCAGTTGCAGATGGGCAGTTATGGAAACAACCATCCCTGAGTTATAAAACAGTAGCTTTGGGGGTGTGGAGAGAACCCATCCCCATCACCTGTTTGTCTTCTTCCACTCTGAGACTCAGTGTGACTCGCTAGAAACGTACTGAAATCTTTGGTGGGTAGTTGAGCATTACAGTTGAGAAAACTGACTTAAAAGAAAAAAAAACAAAACCATGTTAGCTGAAAATGAGATCCGTTGTGTCCTTCTATCCCTTCCTCCAAATATAAACCGTAAATGTGGGACTACAGACTCTTTGTCTTGTGATTTGCTTCTCTTTAAAATTCTACAATTGTACAGTTACAAAATAAAAAAAATTCCATTATTAGTACAAAACTTAAAGTTGTAGTTAAGGAGGTTTATTGACGAAAGTATAAGACAGTAAGCTAAGGGACTGAATGTTTAAATTATTTGGCAGGTTTCATAAATATTTTATGATTTTGCCTTAATGTTCATATTTTAAAGTGAAGTTTGAGAAATAAAACAAAAGCATGATCTAATCTAAAATGCAAGTATTTTAAAATGTAGACTGCCATACCAGTCTGCTCTCAGATATTTTAAAAAATATTATGGAATGTTTCATGCTGAACGTAAACCTAATGTTGCTTTTAATTCATCATTTACCACAGCAAAGTGTTTGTTCTACAATATCATCAGAATATTAGTTCCCTGTAAGATCTAAACCATTATAAATCTTGGAAAAACAAACTGATCAAAGATCTGAACTTGAAATGCATGTATTAATTCTTCCCTTGGAGTTGATAGGATAGTGAATATTTTTTTCCTGTTAAATAAGAAAGTTAATTTTGGTATTTTTAAAAACCTATGGTAATTTTCATGCTTCACTAATGCCTTTGTACTTGATTGAAATTTATGATAGAAAAATTACACATAATGATATTTGTCTTTGACCCTACATGTTAATTAGAACTAGAGATAGTTACCATTTTCTTTCATTGCCTAAAATGATGAAAACCATTGATTTTGTACTTTGTCATTTCATAGCCATCCCTTCCCCTTTTTGCTCTGACTTATCTCCATTCCTCTCATACTCTCCAGAAATGCTTTTAGCTACCCTTGCATAGATAAGCACAAGGTCATAAAATAAAAGTACATCTGAAGCTGCAGCCACATGACTTTTGTTTTTCACAATCAGTTTGTTTGCTTACATTAATACATATGCACCAGATCCTAAGGATTCTACTATTTCTTTAATTTCTCTCCTCCCTCAAGTGCCTTCCTATGTGCTAAATGAGACTAAGTGATGCACTAAGGACGCCTGAGGCAGAAAGAACTAACATTTTTCATATGTATTTGCACTGCTTATCAAAAAAAAATTAATGACCTGAGTTTTAATCTTCTCTCAATTTGATGAGATGCGAGCTGTGTGCAGAATTCTTAATTGACCTTTGAAATATAATCAAGGAGTTATTCATGAAATGAATTCTTCTAAAAAGAAGTCCTGAAGACTAAACCCTTCGAGAGTAGGTGGGTATGTTGGAACACAATGTAAACAAGGAGTATGTAAAATGACCTAGGCTAACTTAGCATCTAATGTTTAGGAACTTGTTCTCTTTGCTTTACAAACCAGAGCATATAGAGAGTTATCATTGCCATAGTAAATGGAAAAATTTAGGTCAAATAGATTTTATTTGCAATTTGAGGTTCTGTCATAATGAGGGAGAAGAGACAGTGAATGGCTTTGACTCATATTTTGCTAGGGTAAAATTGATGTGATGAAGGCCAAGTTATTGATGCTTTGAGCTTCATAAAATAACAGCCAATCTTCTACTTCGGAAGGAAATGAAAGGCTATATCACCAATGAGAATAATTATATATTTTTATGGAAAGCTGATATTTTAAGGGTTCCTTTGCTCAAGTGTTTTCTCTTGAAGACCTACTTAAACATGCAGTTCTTACAGGATGCTTCATTTTTACTTGTGAGCTTGTTTTCACCCTGTAGTCTCTGTACCTGACACTAGCACAATGATGCTTCTAAATCTGACCAAACAGTCTTGACATCAGAACTAGGAAACTGGGGAATCTGATAAATGCATTTAAATACCTGTAGAGAGAATGCCATGAAGACTGAGGCAGGCTTTTTTCATCAGTGCCCAGCTACAGGACAGGAGCCAATGGGCACAAACTGAAATAAAGGAGATTCCCCTTGAGTATCTGGAAGTGCTGCATTACTGTGAGGGTCACTGAGCTCTAGCATAGGCTGCTCAGGGAAGCTGTGGAGTCTGCATCCTTGAGATACTGCTGGACGTATTGTCATGGGCAAACACCTTTAGGTTTGCTTTCCTGCTTGAGCAGGAAGGTTGAACTAGATGACCTCCAGAGGTGTCTTCCAATGTCAACCTTTTATTTTTTTGTGAAATCTTTGAATTTTGTTTTCTTATCTTGTGTAACTGTAGAATAATTTTATTAAGATTTAATGCTTATGAACTGTAATACAAAGGAGCTTTCCAGCTCTGAAAGTATTGTCCATCTCTTTAATTGTTGTGTTCTGTACATATGAAAGCAGATTTGATTTTGTTTACAGTTCTGTTAGGAACAAACTGGAGGTTAATTTCAAAAAACATTTCCTTTTCAAGTTTCACACAGCTGTTATGATTCCTGTGTTACTTTTTCCATCTGATACTGGCACTGGAGCTCAGATCAAGTTTAACTTTGGCACAACATCTTCATCTTATGCCACTTTATTTTTTTAACAATAACAATTTTAGCTTGATTTTTCTGATGGATTTCTCATATTGTCAGTGTTAATTTATATACAGTTTCCTGGGGCAACACAGACAGTTTTATTGCTATTACAGCTTTTCATTATATTGAAAATTCCACAAATAAATGGCATGCATGTCAGTATTAGAGATTTATGTGAGAGAGAGGAGGCAAGTGTAGATTTGTTCAAATTTTCTTCAAACTTTGCCTAAGTTTGTTTTTTTAATCAAAATATACTTGTAATAGAAATAATTTCTAAAGATTAAATCTACTCAGAGATAGTACAAGTTTTTAAATTGCAGAAGGTAGTTAAAATTTTAAAGTTTTTCAAGTTTGAGGTTTATGACTTGCCATATGGTAATAAGTGTGTGCATAAATTGCAGTGCATTGTGCCCTTAACTGGTGCACTATAGTAATTTTCAAATCTTTAAATACTCTATTAATGGATAGAGATTTTGGAGATTTTTTTTTTTTTTCTATCCAAGAGAAGAGAGCATAATAAAGGAGGTGCAAACCCACATTTATAACATGTATATGGCACATCTGGCAGCTTGTGTGAGGATATGTTTGTTTGGTGGTGGGAATGCCTGCAGTTGTATCTGCCAATCTGACACAGTAGGAGTTTAGCTAATGAGTTTGCTTAGCAAAAAGTGCATCAGGAGGAAGTCAGGGTTAAAAATAAGCATACATATGAGGAGGGAGTGAAAGATTTATATAATGGATATAGGACTGTTCCAAGTTGTTATAGCAACTAACATTTTAGACCTATAATTACCTATTAACAATGCTGCCAATCCTACATAGATTGCATTTTTGTTACATGTTTTTCTTCAATATTTTTTTTAAATCTTGAGATATTGCCTACAATATTCAGTATTCAGTCTGTGAAAGGCTGTCATTGATAATGGAAAGTCCATATATTTTTGTTATGTTTTGTACTGCTATGTTGAATAAAATCCCAAAACTTCATGAAATAAACCTAAAAAAAAAGAGGGGGGGGAACCATATCCGATTCTGTTACTGAAGCAATTTCTTCCCCTTCTCCCCCCCAAAAAAAACCCCTGAAAAACAGATATAAAGATATAAATCTTGGTATTACTTTTTAATTTAAATTTAAGTCATGGACTTTTTAAACTTTTTAAAATCAAGATAATAATGTTATATACTTTCTGTATGAAAATTTGTAGGAAGACCATTGGAAATATATAGAAATAATCAATTAACAATTAATAATCAATTAACAAGGCATTATTTATTTATTTACTCTAATTGTCCCACAAAGGAGAATAAATTTAATTTGTTCTTGCCATCCCTTGCATCCAAATTTTTTTCAGAAACCCTTGGTAATAGATGTTATGGCAAGTAAGATAATAAAGGTGAAAGCTCTTCCAAGAGTGAAGAAGAATTTTGAATATCAGATTTTTTCCTCAGCAGACTTTTCTTGTCTCTGAGGACTTACTGTGCCATAGCACTGTTTTAAGATTTTGTATAAATGTAAGTTTGTTCAAATCAAAATAAAATTACAGTGACAAACACACATTTACTAATTGCAAGCTACCTTGGAGTGGTCATAATGTTACCCATATTCTGCCTTGAGATTGGTCTCATTTTAGACTTTTCTTTAATTTCAAGAGAGCAGAATTCTGCCTTTTTTTTTCTCTCTTTCCTGATCTATGTATTTCCTGCATCATCTGTGCAAGAGCAACGAGACTTTCAGGTGGAGCTGTGGCAAGGCACTGGATATTTAAGGAATGTGTTATTCTGCCCGTGTCAAAAACTGAAGTTGCCCTCCCATCTTAATTAAGTGCTTTTGTGAGCCCCGCCTTGGTCACTGGCTGACAAGTTTTTCTTGACTAAGAAACAAGCAATGCAGGTATATTAATTCTTCTTCCAGGTCAGATAGCTCCACAGTGATGTGTCTTTAGCTTTGTAACCCTTCAGTTTTTCACACGTGTGGAAAGACTGGCTTATTTCGGTAGCTTGGAAAACCAGTGGACCTTAAATTGTTCAGATATTGCATAAAGTTCTTGTAGCGTTGAAGAAGAGTGGATTGTGTTCTTCTATGATTTGTGAAGGTCATCACTAATGCCACTGGATGGTTGGGTTTGTATTCATTCCTACCATGACAAGGATAAGTAATTGCTTAACACTCCTGAGTTCAGGTGTGAAAGTATTATTTAGGCTAAAGTAGTAAAACCTCTTTCTTCTTGTGCCTTTTTAGTAAGGGAATATTTAAAATAAAATTAAGGCAATTGCTGTTGGTAAGCATGGTGTGTGCTATATTGTAGATATGTGTGCATAAAATGGTGGTATTGTGTTTTCTGGCCATTTGGGAAATAGGGAATTAAGCTGGAAAGAAAGCTGGTGACCGGAGTTGTGAATTCAAGCTTTGTCAGCCATAATGAAAGAATGAGGTTCCCAGAAATGCTCAAGTTCTTACTTTTTAATCAAATGTATTGGAAGTGTGAACTATGTATCAATAAGGAAAACAGGAAAGAGTACAAGGCCTGGAATATTAAAATTAATTCTGCAAGCACATCTGTCCATGACAGCATTTTAGTAGGAACTTGCTAAAAGCTTAGAATTTAATTGAAACCCCAACTTTTTTTGTGAGAAGCTTTTGATTTTAGAAGGTAAGAGCTTGGAGAGGGCTCTGTTGAGGACAACAGATACTGAAGGATTAAAAAGAAAATTCCAGGTCATCTTATTACAGGGAAGCTGAACATGTTTTTTTTTTTAATGCATGTACACAGAAGAAGGATTTTTGTAAAAGAACATCTATGGCTGTGTTTACAGGAAGCGCTTGGGTGCTGTCCACTGCAAAGAATCATTGGCAGCAGTGAATAATGTCTTGGGAATTCAAAAGAAACTCAAACTGTGAAATTGTGGAAGTAATTGTCTGACCATCACGGACCACTTCAAAGTGTAAAGCCTGATGCCATCCTTTGCAAAGGGCTGGAGTAGGAATGAGGAAAATTAGCCAGTCATCACAGTGGGAAAAGCTGTCAGTAGGATTTCCACAATATATCCTGTGACCTTTGCTGTCCACATCAAAAATGTTTTGTGGAAGGAGATAAGTTCTGGGACTAAAAGGTTTCCATGTCAAATAAAATTATTTAGCATGATTAAACTTGCACCCTATTCCAGAGTCTGTGGAAAAATCTTATTGAGTGGTTGGTTGATACCAAAATATTAAAGTGCATGAAGCACAGTACACCAGTTGTGCGTCAATTTAGATATTTGAACTTTGAAGTAAGTCTTTGCTTACTGCAAGAAGTGCCTGATAAATAGTCAAATACTGAATTACTGTGTAAGTTGTAGACTGGGAAAACAGAAAGCATTTGTAGGCTGCAAGAAAATTGCAGTCTTGTGCTGCATGTGGATGCAACAGAGAGACATTGCTTTTATTCGGACTTAATTTGCTAAAATGGAGGGGGGAAACCCTAGTATTTAGTAGTACTTCTTTGTCCTAGGCAATTTTAGGTAGTTCTTCTATGTGAACAACCTGTTGGTAGTTGCTTGTGCAGGTGACACAATCTTCCAGTCCAACTCAGTCTTAGTAGCATTACCACTGCAGACCTACGTTGCCATGCTGGTACAAATCTGTTTGATCTGTTTTCACTAATCTGAAGTGCTATTGCAAGCATGCAGGAGATGTAGTATGTCATTAAAGAGAGTGTGGTCAGGTGGTGGCTTGGGTTGATCCAATCTTCTTTACCAATGGTGCTTTCATGCCTTCACATGATCAGGACTTGGTTGAGTATTCTCTAAAAGGATAAAGAGAATCTGAAAGATAATGAAGCAGAATAAAGAATGAAAAAGGGATAAAGAATGATGGCTCTGTTTTCACCTCTACTTGAAGATGATGAGTTTTGAAAAACAGCCTGAAGTATAGGGGAGCTTGAGCAAGAGAAGTTAGAAAGCAAAGCATGTGTGCTTTCAGATATTACACACAACCATAAACTGAACAGTGTATATCAATACAGAATAGTTTTTCTTAGAATACCTTTAGGAGGATGAGACCATAAAATAAACAGCACAACATAATGAAGAATGATACATATGTTTGAGTGCAATAAATTTTTGGGGCAGATGAAAGTGCTGGATGAACTAGCGAATGATAGGACTTTTAGCTTGAAGGTTTGGTTATATACAGTGGCTTATGACATTTCTGTCTTGCTCGTTGGAAGAATGAACATAGGAGAAAATTAGACTTTTTCTTGTATTGTTACTTAAACATCCCAAATGGCAAAATATTATTATTTTAATGTTTCATGAAATAATGTAAGAGATTATTTCAGAAGCTCCTACCTACTGCTTTCTCCAGCTCTATCCTTGCATGACTTTGAGAGAAAGTGGTTCTTCTGTACCTTTGGGAAACAGGGGCATTGGCATGACAGTTTAGTATTCAAATTTTGAGGGAGGTGGACCTGGTTTGAAATGGTCCACAAAAAGACGCAAGCATATTAAAGATAACTTTAAAGTGCCTTGTAAAGCTGCCATTCTAAGTACCTTCCTGAAAGTCTGACCCTTTTCCAAACAATAGGGATGAAAATTATTGTGAAACTCCGATTTTTTCTGTGTTGGGTAATAACATTCTCACTTTCATGCTGCAAAACTTAGTGGCAGGTGGAAGAGGTGTGCTGGGAATGAGCTTCTAGTTGTGGATATTGTTTAAAATATTGGCTCTCACATGTAAGCAAGGAGACCTTACTCATTCTGCTCTTTTGAGAAACCATGATTTATTGCAGCACTCTTGTTGTTTGGTTACACTTTATGAAAGGTGTGGGGCCTTTTTGCATTTAGCGATTCTTTAATTTATATAACACCTTCAGCATCTTGGATTAGGGATTCCTGAAGTGAGGGCAGCCTGGAAGGAACTCAGTTTGCATTCATTTGATGAAACAACCTGTCTTTTTTTTTTTTTTTTTTTTTTTTTTTTTTTTTTT
>JAOTQP010001546.1:58773089-58795614 GCA_026413545.1 Cichladusa arquata
GTGATTTTGTATATGAGAGACTGCCGAGAGAAAAAAAAAGGCTGCGTGTTTAAAAAATACCTCTGATTACGTAGTTATATGGTGTCTTGAAGCTGGAAGAATACTTGTTGAGTAATTGGAAAAGTATGTATCACTGATTAATGTATTTATGTAGTCAAGAGTACTGTTTTCTGTCAAGAAGTGAATGAAAATATAGTTTTATGGTAACAGGGTATAAATGAAACAAATTATAGTTTTTCAAGTTTATTTAAAAGCATTTTCTTTTTGCTTTTCCTTCCTCTTTCAGCACTGGAAAGCATAAAAGCAGCATTCAGCTTCACTTTTCATTCATTTAAGGTGCGAATTTTGGTTCAGATAAAAATGTTCTATTAAAAAAATAACCAAACAAAAGTGTTGACAAGCTGTGAACAGAAAACCAGGCAACTGTGTTTTCACATTCCTTTCTACTACATAGGAGATTTAATTTGATAGCCTCAGTTTATGCAGGAAAAACTCTGGATTCCCACCACCCCCCCCCCCCCAATATCTTTTCCTTCCTTTTGAAAATTTAGACAGCAACAGACAGCTCCTAAAATTGGGAATGCCAGAGGGGGATGCATCTTCAGTCTCAGCATTGTTAGTGATAAAGTGGCAGCAAGGGAGAGGAGTCTGGTAGCCAGTTTCTAGGAAGCTGTGCATGGCAGTTGGCTTATTTATGTATCCTAGGCATCTGCCTTCATAAGCTTCCAAAAGTGGTGAGGTCTTTTGTGTATATGCTACTTATTCTTTTGATCTGAGAAAATAAACAAAGAATCAAAAAGTAGCATCTCCCTAAAGAATATTTTATCCCTTTTTTTGTTTTATTTCTTTCTTTTTCGTACATGTTTTTTCCTTTATTATACTTCTCCCAAAATCTGAAGTGTAGAACCAGCAAGCTGCATGTAACTCATTGGAGATGATTCTCTAGTAGGTCTCTGCAGGAACGTCTAAGTTCAAGCAGCTTTTAGATATGAGCATATGTGTTGAAGGACACATGTGAACTCATTTCTTAAGTTATTAAAACTTAGGTTTTATTGGTCAATGGAAAGTATTAAATTGTATGAAAAAGTGAATTAAAAAAAAAAAAGCAAACATCACTTTTTTCATTCAGTGAGCTCTTGAAAAACTTAAGCATTACTGTTCCATAACATTTGTTGTAGTCTGGAAGGTGTTCATGCTAGACAAGAATTGTTTTTTTACAAGTGTTCATTTCACAGGTTCTTAGTTTTTGCTGTTTTTGCAAGACAATTTTATCCAGTAATAAAGTTAAGCGGTAATCTGTTCTTCTATTACATTCAAAGGTTTTATAGACTTGATCAATGGTGAGTATCATGAAATAAACGCTGAAATTGTTTTCAGTGCATTGTTGCCAGCCCCTGTTGGTGTTGTTCTGCTCCCACTTCCTAGGGAGGTGAAATTTCTTAGATATTCTTGAGATTAGTAAATTCCTAAGTATTTTTCAGAAGGACTTGAAATTCAGAGGGGACTCCAGGTTTTGCTAAACAGCTTAGTTTAATATAAGTGGTGTTTTATGAATTATATGGCTAGGATGGACAAGGGCTAATATTTTTTTTAGTTTTCTGTGAAACACATTTTCCCAGAGATTTTTAATAATTTGATTTGAGATTAATACCTAGCTGTTCATAGTTGCTGAGAATTTTTTTTTCTTGGTAGAAAGTGTAAATAATGACATATTTGAAAAGGCTGACAGTGCTTCAGTATGGCTATTTGATGAAAATGAGTTTTCATCATCCCCATCCTCATCCAGAGCTTGGATGTGGGGATTTGTTATAGATGTGCTTTAGGTATGAGGCATATTTTATTTGAAGAAGTTGGAACAAACAACCCCTGTCATTCCCATAATACTCCTGCCCCCAAACACAGTAAATGAAAGCAGTTCCTCAAAATCTGATTTATTATAGAGTCTTAAATAAAGAATTTAAAACTACATATCTTTGAGGAAAATAGTCATCACAGAGAAGCATAACATTTTCTTTATACCATTTACTTAATATTGTACATTACTGCTGCATTAACTATGTGAGAAAAGGGTGGTTTTACTGGTATTATTTCCATTGACACTTAGTCTTTCTGAAACCTCAGAATTATTGTTAATTCCCCTAATACTCAGAATTATTTTTGAATTAATTTATCTTCAACCATCTAGTTAACTCTTGTTCTCTGCCCTCTCTACTAGCCTGTTCTACTTGCTAGACATGATTTTCTTTTCTCTGCTCCTCTACATTTTGGACTTATAGTTTTATTTTGTATGATTATCATATATTGATAAGAGAAGTGAGACACTTAAGAGTATTATTGTGATTTTATTTCCACAATTTTAAACCCTTTATACTTCCCCTAGTCCTTTGGAAAATAACCATACCATCCTTCATTTTTATATTCTATAGAACCATAGATTGATATAATGGTTTGAGTTAGAAAACACTTTATGATCATCTAGTTCCAAACTCCCCTGTCATGGACAGGAGCACCTTCACTATACCAGATTGTTCAGAGCCCTGTCCAACTTGACCTTGAACATTTCCAGGAATGGAGCATCCACAGCTTTTCTGGGGAGTTTGTTCCAGTGTCTCACCAGAGCTGAGCCCTTTTAAGATATATATATATATATATATAACAACATCAATTAATATGAAAGATATAAAATGATTTGGGGTTTTTTTCCTAAAATGGAGCAAGAAGTGGAATAAGTGATTAATGAATTTTTTGGTTGCACTTATGTCTCTGAAGTAGATCTACATGGATGTTGCAGACTTTACTTTTCTGTACCTGAACAAGCACATCAAGAAAAAAATTAAAAATAAAAGAAAATCTTCAAATGAGGTGTTCCAAAGCAGCCCTGTAGTAGCTGCTTCCACAGACTTTCTGCAAAGATTCAGACAGGGACAGAGCTTCAGAAAACCTGCATCAGTGTCAATGTGTGCATTCTGCTTCGTTTGGCTCTTCCTTGAGGGAGGCTGGGGAGAATCCTGAGCAGGCTTTGTTTGGGTGTTTTAAGGCTATTTTTATTGCTCACAAAATATTTGAAGTCTTTTGTAGTCTGGAAATCTAATTATCTAGATATCCACAGACAAGGACTGGAAGAATTTCCAGTTTAGTCTTCTCTGTGGTGCAGTAGGTACCTGCATGCCTACTTATCTGAAACAAAACCCTTCACTACTTTGTTTTTACTGCCTATTCACTTAATGTTGTCTATGAAAATCCAGTAATAGGTTTTTGTGAGGCAGATACTGGCCTTAAGTGTATTGAAATCACTAAATTCAAGTTATCCACTGAAGAATTGCATTACCAAATATTTACTAGCAGCAATCTTTTCTGAATTGGTAGCCTAAAAGTGCAAGGCTTTGCTTTTTATGCATGGACAAACACCTGTGTATAAGAAAGGCATATCCTGGAACTCTTGAAGTACAATATTGCAAGGGTGTTGTTTTGGGACAAAGATCCTCCACAGGTTTAATGTATAAAATAATTTAGTTCAAGCTCTGTTTTAACTGGACTTTAAGAGGTTAATTTTTCAACTGCCCATACTGTGCTGCTGGACTTGGTCAAGTTGCATGCTGCTTCTCTTTATTTACCCTATTGCTGTCTTTCTCTTTAACCCCTCTCCTCCTGCTTGTCTGTCTTTTCAGCTATCAAAGCCTTGCATCTAAATTCTTACATTTACAGCATTTTGTGACTTACAACTGTATTTCACTCTTTATTCTGCTTTCCTTTAATACACCTTTGAAACGCTCTTGTTCTCCTTTATTTTGAGATGTCTCACAGCCTTGTATCATAAGATGTCTTGCAGAATATTACTGGTTTTTTTTGTACTGTGATATATTCTAGAGCTGTGGAACTGTTGTTAACCTCTCTGCAGCCCCATGGTTGCCTTTTAACAAGTGCTTGTGTGTGTTCTTTTTTGTGTGTGTGTATGTCTAGCTATGCTTTTACTTATATTAATTTTCATCTCTGCTGTTCCATCTGGTTTTGTGATACTTTTTTTATACCAGTGTATATATATTTATACCAGTTAATGTGGGGCTTCAGGGTGATCTTGGCTTTTAAAAAATTTCTTCCCCCTTATATTTACTTTCTTCCTGGGCAGGAGGCTGTTGCCATAGGAGTGTCAATTAGCTAGCAGAATAAAGCTTTAATGTGAAGAAGAATGTTTTTGCCTACTTATCTCCTTGTGATGAGTGGTCTCGAGTAGAAATTCATAAACCTAAGAGAGCTGTGTAGTATTAAATGTGTCTATTGGCTAACTCTCAGAAATAATTCAGGGCAATATTGAAGTTTATTGTACTTAGGTTTACATGTCATTGTCTTGTTCACTCCTCAGCTTAATTATACACCACCCAAAATGATTCATGAAAGGCCAACCTGGTTTCTGTTGAATCCAAAGGAACAATTAAATGTCTGAAAGTAGTGCAAGATTACTCCAATGCTTTTCATTACTTTGGGTACCACAGGTTCATGTGTGTTCAGTTTAAAATGAAGGGATAAGAGGAAGAGCCTTGTTATGACTCACATCAAATGGAAATTTTCCAGTATGTTATGTAAAGTGAGTCTCTCTGGCAGCACAGCACTTTCAATAGTATTATGATTTATCAGTATAGCATTCTCTTTTCATACCAAAGTGATGCCCCTGTCACTTCATATTAAGTAATCCAATTTTTAAGGCTTTGAATGGAGGTGAAACTATATAACCATCCCTTTTTTGAAGACAGGAGCAATGTTTCTAATTGTTTCTAAAAATGATTAATAGCTGTCCAAGTAATTGTGCCTTATAAAGACAGTGAGGCACTGATCACTCACAGTAGCAAATGTGCTTGCTGACCTTTGAATTAAAGGAGAAATTGTGGCAGATATTAAAAATTATGACCTGTTGGTAGTTTTTTTCTTCCCAAAAGTTATACCTGTCTGTGATTTTAAACTTCAGCAGCATGGTTTGTATCATATTATTATTCCTTTTTTTCCTGGAAACTATTGATTCATTGGATGTCATGTAATATGAAAGCATTAGCATTCTCAAGCAAATGCTAATTTGCAAAAAATTAATATATACTCTGAATATAAATTGCAAAAATAAACTGACAATTCGTTGCTATGATACAGAACTAAGTTCTGCCAAAAGAGAAGTGCAAAATTAAGGGTAGAGTTTGAAGTAATTGTTTTAGATAGGCTACAGGTGTCTGGCATCACATAGGTGTAAATATTATGTGTATTCGATATAAGATTTCTTTTACTTCTCTTGGCTTTAGCCTCCTATATCCCTGCACACCCACAATGTCTGAAGGTGCCTTTTGTGTAGAACAATTGAGCCTTGCAGGAGAGAGGCATTTCTCCTGATAATTCTAGTAATATGCATCATTTTATATGCTGATTTTATCACACATTGTTCAAATTAGTTCATTAAAATTAAACATCACTGAATACTTCCATAGCCACCTGCACTGCCTTAATTCCTGTTTTGCTAAATGACTGAGCCATATGGTTGCTTCAAGCCTTGCCTTGCCCTTGCTGTGTTGAGTTTTACAAAAATGCTTGATAATATTCAGCAAAAAAAGTGCTTCTTTCAAATTATATGTTATATCTCTCAAGGTATTATTTTTATTCTGTTAAGTTTCTCCGTAAATTTACAACTAAAATCATAATTTGTACCTGGCATTAAGAGAAATTAATGGATTTTATTAGCTGTGCAGACTTTATTTTCAGCTTTTGAAGGTATTTTTGGTTTTTGTTTTGATTTTTCTTCAGATAAAGTGGCAGCCTACTTGTTCCTGTGGCTCTGTGAATCTATTTATTTTCGTGTTTATGTATCTTTTATGTAGTGATGAGAACACTGGGGAAAGCAATGTGAGATGGCAGTTGTATAGAGCCAGAATGCCTACTTGCACTGATAGCTGATGGATTTCTTTTCCACCTTGCCACTATCTGCAATCACACTCTTGGTTATTCACAGCTTTCCCAAAACCAGCAAACCCAAAACTCCCCAACCCAAACAGCTTATTCCTATGTGATTATGTGAACATGTTTAACTAATTTCTATTGTTAGTCTCTAATTTTTGCTAGATGAAGTTACATTCAAAATGGAAATTGCTGTGTCATGGGTAATTTTGCTGTAATAGGGACAAAACATTCCCAGAGCTGTGGTTTTCCTTGCTTGCTCACCACTGTAGTTCAAGAAGCAGATGTGCCTGATGCCCAAGCCCTTGGGGTGCAGTCCTGGATGCTGCTTGACTACCAGCACTGATGCTGTGCTATCTTCCAGCTTGTGCCTTGTGCTGTCTACCAGTGTTCCAGCATGTCTTCTCCTTCCAAAAGTCTAGCCTGAGGTAGCCTTGGCATTGTACTACAGGAGCTGCTGAAATGTGGTCCCCCTGCCCCTCCTTTCCCATTTCCATTGTTTTGAACTAAGACAGACCCAGGAGGGGCATGGCCAAGGACTGTTTCAGAGCTGTGTAAATAACACAGAGGCTTCAGGGGTGCAAGGAGGCTGCCTGGCCATTCTGGATGGCCTGAATGGTATTAACTGTGGGTGCCCTGCCCTCACTGATCCCTGTGGGACAGAGAATTGCTGCTCTTGCTGCTGACCTGGGCAGCTTAGGAGTAGGCATTGAAATGGAGTGTCTTCTGTCCACCAGAACTGATGATTTTCATGCTCCATAACATCATCTTGTTGGTATATTTAAAGTGATAGTGAGCTGAGGTACAGATACTGGAGAGTACCAAGGAAGTCTTACAATATTTAATGAAGTGCAAATTTATTTCTTTAAATATACAAGGAGAAGAAAGGGAAGCAGTACATACCACTTAATTCATTAAGCTTATGGAAGAAACATCTTGAAACTGAAAAGGCCTTATGGCAGGCGAAAAGCTGCTGGGAAAACACTGATAGCACCCAGTCTTTCTTATTGTTTTGTTAATGCCATGGGTGATGTAATAACAAATGTTCTTTGGCTGAGGCTATTCAAGTTACTCTACCTGTGAGCCAGTTTGAGGGTAATTTGGGGTTCAGAAATTATTATGATGCATTGGGGCAGTACTCATCAAGAAGAATTGAAAAATAATGAAGAAGAAATAATTTGGTGAAACTGCTCAGGCTTATTATGTTGTTGTGAAAAACGCAGACAGAATTGGTTTGTAAACGATGTTCTGTGTAAATATACATTAAATAATCTTTTATTGAGTTTGGAGTATGAAAGGAGAATCCCTGTTCTGGAAAATCTGAGGACAGCAGCAGAAATGACAGAGGGCTAAACAGCAGCATTTCCTCTGTGTTGTCTGAAGAAAATTTCTGTCTCTTTTTCAGGACAGAAAAAGAAAATAAAACTTTTCAAGATGTTAAAGGTTGGTGCAAAGAAGGGGGTAACCTAAACTTCATGTTGGCTGGTGATAGGTTAAACAGTAATAATCTTAAATTGCAGTAAGAGAAATTCAGGTTGATGATTAGATAAAATGTTAATTGAATTCTGGGATTGAGTGCTTAATTGCTGTCTCTTACCAGCATCAGAATTTTCTGCTTTCTACTGTCACAGTCTTTTGTTCTGAAATGCTTCTATGTGCCTAAGTGCCAGGAACAGTTGTCTTCAGTTTGTGAGAAAAGAATATACATGGAGTCTATTGCCTATTTTTATCTATTTCAGTTGGAAAGAATAAAAATTCATTTTCTTTCCCCTAATTGCTGTGTATTTCCATTCTGTATAGGGAAATTCTGGTTAGTCCCTGGTCTATCTCAAGAAGGTTGATATAAGAGGAAAAAATACTTGGTCTTTTTTTAAAAAACCTTTTCTAGTAACTACTCTGTAATGATTTACAGCTGTGCTTATTTTATATTTTTTTTATATTCCCTTCACAGAGATTTTCCTTTTTTTTTTTTTTTTTTTCAGTTTAATGTTAGAATACAATACTATAAGATTAATCTCTCTTTGTTTTCTGAGATGCTACTGGATCCCTGAGCATCTCATTTGGACATTCAAAACATTTGAAGGCAGTATTATGATTCATAGTTGTTGACAACTTCAGTTTTCCTTTATGGTTTCGGCAAATTCTGATTTTGAAAGAAAAGTTTCAGAGTGTGCAATTATATTCTTAGTTCAGGATAAGTTATACATTCGCTTAGGAAGTACAACTGCAAAACCTTTATTTAAAAACCTAATTTCAGCTTAAAAAAATAAAAGAAAATAGCTTTTGGATGTCTGGGTACTCTGGTATTGGTACTGTGACACTGGAGAAACCAAAATTGGGAAGTAAATCACATAAGATACTTGGATTAAATTACCTCTGGAACATGGGTTCAATGTCCTAATAGCCCAAATTATTAAGTACAGCGTTTGGCTAATGAATATTAATGTTAGAATTTCACCAGTTGTCTGGAATGGAGGCAAGGTTCTCATCCTTCATATGGTACATATTTGGGTAGATTTATCAGGTTTTTTGTATTAGTTAATCACATTAGTTGGTGCCAAGAAAATACTCCAGCTGCATGAAGTTACCAAATATATATGATGGGCTTGGATGGATACGTTTAGTATTTTGTTGATATTGTGAACTTCAGTATTCAAAATAGAAGAGTATTTAAATAGCATTAGCATATATAAAGTAGCTGTTTGGAAGCAAAAAGCTGTTTCAAATTTTTATGAACCAGAAAGTGTGGTGTCAGGAGCAAAGATATGAATCTTCATAAACCAAGGTGTTTTCTGAGCTGAAAACAAAAATCTCCCGAACAACAAGAAAGAAGACCAAACCCTACTCATAGCTGTAGAACTTCAAGTTTTCTCTGAAACAGCAGTCCTAGTTTATATGCAGTCTTTCTCCTTGCTGTTCTCCTGGCACTGGACACTGAGACAAATTATTTCTTTCAAAACACTATAAAAAATGCTAGTATGCTAGCATGAGTGATTTTTATAATAGATAGGGTTGTTTCCATCAATTTCAGGAGTATTCCTCTGTTGAAGAAAGACTGTGTGTACTAGAGTGTAAAACTAGTTGAGCTGCTAATATAACTTGGGAAGCAAGGGAGAGCTTATTTATCCATTTGTTTTTAAACAGTTAATTTGGAAGGAAAATATGATGACCTTTCAGACATCCTAGGCTCCATCATGGCTGACGGAGATGCAGCAGGCATCCAGCCACGTGCAGGTTACAGCCTTTACTCTGAGTGTGATGTCTTAATGCTAATCAGTTCAAGTGTTTGGGAGAGAGGAGTAGTTGATGTCTGTGGAGCAGAGGGCTGTTAGCAAGGTGTGAAGCACACACCATAAACCCCATGTCTTTGTTTTAACTGCAAGCTCCGGCATCTAGGACCCCAAGGAACTCTAATTTCTGAACTTCAGGTTTTAATGTGTTTTGTAAACCTTCCTAGGTTTCAAGACAAATGTTTTAAACGTGTTTTGGCTTGGGTTTTTTGTCCTCTTTTGTCATTTTTATTGTCTGTATGAATTCTTTCTGGTATGCGACGTGTATTTGGGGTTTTTAATCTAGTCTCTGTGGTGATTAATATAGTGGGGCATGAATCCCCATACTCTTGGGTAATGCATTCTTCAGTGCATTTTTTGGGCATGTATGATTCATGGATTTTGACTGTTCTCTTTAGGTATTGTTCATCTATTTATTAAAATACTTATAGGACTGCTTGCGCTTGTCGGATCAATATTACCATCAGTAACTGGAAAATCAAAATAATTTCAGATGAAGTTTTCTGTAGACTCTTCCTTCCCATCTATGTCATATGCAGCTCTTTATGGGGCATTCAGTGTCAATGTACCATGCTTGTTAAATTGCTCAAGATTTTATTTTACAAATATGCATAACCATGTGTTCATGGTCTGGAAGACAGATGGAAGACTTCCTTGGAACTTAATAACAAGGTTTCCAGCTTTTTTTTCTTAAGCAAGTACTTGAGTTCACTAGAGAGTACTGCTGTTGTATTGACAAAGGCTTGACTTATGGTTATACTCAACTGGAGTGTGAGTCACTACAAAGTGAGGTATGTACTTCAGAGGGGAGGTCAGATGATATTTTGAAGAACAGCAAACAAATCTGTCTTCTGATTGCATAGGGTGAATATTATTTCCACTATTTAAATATTGTTTTATATTATTTTTCAAAACTCCTATCAGTGGTAATCTTTCCCAGCAGTTGGTTCTTAACTCATGTTGTGCATTTAATCAAGGTATATCCAACTCCTTAAATGTACCTGTAAAAGTGACAAAGCCTGGAAATAACAGAGATTCTTCTGGTCACTGTTACATAAAGCAGTGTTCTGAGAAAAATTAATTTCATAACAGGAAACATTACTATTTGGTGCTGAGAAAAAGTGATTGAAGAGAAAGGAATTAATATTCTTCCTGTTACCAAAAAACCCCTAAAAACCCTGTGAAAATATTTTATGAACCTCCCATGCTTTAAATAAATTCTAAGACTACTGTAAAAATTTGAGAACATTTAATTTCCTCATCTGTAAGATCTGTAATAGAAGTTGTAATCTGCTGTCACATATGGTAATGAGCATTTATTTAACTGTTGGTGATGCTTGGGAGTAGTATTCTCAGTAGATTAATTCTTATTTTTTCCCTGTCACATACTTATCCAAGGAATGACTGGTTTTGTTTCTGTTTTCAGTTTCAGTGTTTTAAACTGATAGGAGTAAGTATCTTCTCAATGCAGTTTTAATATTGTTGCTTTTAGAAGAATGATTAGTGTGTTAAAAACACTTTGAGTATGAATGCACATTCAAAAATTATATTTTTTCCCTTGAATTTAAGTCTAAATGCCACTTAGTACTTAGGAGGGGAAAAAAGCCTGGAGTGTTTGCAGATAATTTTTTAGCTGGCAACAAAAAAAAAAAAATCGTCGAAAAGATAAATTTTGATCTGCCTTTCTCTAAATACTTTCAAGATAATTGAAACAAGTTACTAGTAACTATGTTTTTAAATGGGGAAAATTCTGCTTGTCTTGAGTTTCCTCGCTTATCTTGATTCAGGTCTGGTTCTTGTTGGACTTTGCCAGGAGTCAGTTCATTTCCCTCACCTAACAAGAAATGAAACTTTGCTGTCTCCTTTCCTCTCTCAAGAGGAAGGTACAGGAGTTCTGGGTATTTTATTATGGGATTTGTGTGTAGCTTTGCAAGGGTCTGATGAGCATAGATGGAAGAGGACATGGGGTAGGAGTAAAAGTCCTGTGAATTTCAGTGGCTCTGAGATTTTGGGTCACCTTGGCTGACACTTGTGAATTCTCTGTGAGCTTGTTTTCATGCACTGCAGCAAACACACAGCAGCACACCAATGACTAAACAAGTGCTCAGTACTGATGTTTTCTATAAGACTGTCTGGCCTAGAATACTCTAAATATTTTCCTGTTTCACTTTAATTCTATCCAAATAAATAATACTCCACAGAAATAGATAATTGGATCCCCTTCTCTTGTAATATCCTCAGTAAAGTATGTCTCTTATCAGCATCTGAAACATCTAAATGCTGAATGTCCAGCAGTGGCGGTGATACAGTGGCATCCCAGACCTGCAGGTGGATACAGAATGGCCAACACTGGTCTTTCATCCTGGAGGGTCTGTCACAAAAATGGGTGGAACAAAGCTAACATAGAGGGAGATGTCTCTGCATTACTGCTCACCTTAGCCAGTCAAGTAATATCAGAGCAGCTAACAGGAATGGTGGAGGAAAACGGATTTAAACTTTTTTCTGCACCTGTTTTTCATGCAGTGAAGTTGTTGTGAGTGTATTGGCTAAACGTCCATCACCTGAAAAAAGGGAGAGAAAATTGCCATACCTCAGAAACTGGCATGTCATCAAGGTCTATTTGCTCTGCATCAGCATAAACATGTCCACAGGATTTTGGTGTTATGTATGAGAAAACTATGAATTCCAACACTTCCAGAGTGTATGTTTTTCTTATTTATTAATTTATAAAGTGTTAGTATGGAGAACAACAAAACTTCTGTATCTACCTCCAGGCCAAGGAGCAATTTTTAGTCAAAAAGTTCATCATGAGCTCTGTTGCAAATACTGCATGCCTTTGAAACAGAGTTTTTTTCATTTCTTGTGTTCCCTTTAAACATTTTCCTGTTCTCATGGAATTGAACGAGTCATGGGTGATATCATTATCAAGCCAGTAGTATCACAGTTGTAAATACTGATCAAGTGTTATACTGCCCATGGTATTAATTCTTTGGGTGATTTGATGCTGTATTTTTGCCTTGCCTGGGTGAGTGATGTCGGGCTGTGTCCCTGTTGCTTGACCTCTGTGGGTGTGGTTGGAGAGAATCCCAGTTGCATGACCTTGCTGTAGAGCCGGGCTTTTGGCATCAACAAGTACAGTCCGGAGGGCAGGACACCTTTTCTCCTCCTGTGAAATTGCGATGTCAGTGTGAAATTGATGAATTGATGAGCTCTTGCAGTCCGTGAGGCTGAGTTTCTGTTCAAACTGAGTGCTCTGCTTTTATTTTTACAGTGTAGCTTAATAACCTGCTTTGCGCTGGTTCTTTTAATAATTCTCATTTTATATTGGAAGTAGGAAACCCCACCAAAGATATGCATTCTCCAGAAAAGTTTCCCCTATGTCCTATATTTCTGTTGTTGTTTTTAATCTCTGTAGTAAACTCGGTGTCTTATCTTGACTTGCATTTGAGTTGTGGTGCCTTGGAACTGAGCTAGGCAATGAAGCTGTAATTCATGATCCTGATTCACCCCCGCTTTCACTTTGACCCTCTGTAAAGAACTCGAAACAAGCCTTCAACAATTTGAGTCTTGGGTAGGGAATGATACTGTAAACAAGTAAGTGGAAAGATACCTCTGAATTATACCCATCTAAAGAAATTTTGGAGAAATCTTGTGTTGTTTACACCAATAACATTGTTTTTAAAATTCTTAGAATGGAAGCAGGTGAAATCAGGGTATAACTGTATTGAAGATTTTAAGTGAGTATCAAATAATGTATCTTAAGTAAGATAATAGTGCTCTAAAGTAACATTTTTCTCTAGACACACTCCTTAAGGAGTATCCTAACTGATGGTGCAGGGAACTAAAATTAAAAACCCTGACAACGTCTCTAGTTTTTCTTCATAATTTCTTTGAGTTTTTTAATTTTTTTTTTCTTTTTTCTTTTTTTTTTCTTTTTTTAGTTTTCTGTTCTAGGGTTGCAGGCCTTTGCTATACATTGGGTAATGGAGGGCAAAAGAGGACGGAAAGGCTGTAATGGTTTGAGGTTTTATTAAACCCAAGCACGGGGGGTTTTACGTGGAGTGTATTTAATGTATTCATAGGATTTGTTTTTTTGTTTTGAAAAGAATATCCTTCCTGCAAGAAGAAAAACTTAAGGGCTTTTAACTTTTCATCATTAGCCTTTACTTTTTCCCTTCTTTCAAATTACGGACATACAAGTATTGGGCTCTCTCAAACTGTCATGGGGAAGACATTCTCCGAAGAACAAAACAGGCATAAATACTATTGCATGTGAAATATAAGTTTTCTGTGAATTAATATAGATGTTTCTGAACTTTTCTTTGCAGCCTGCTTCCAGTTGCAATCCCATTTCTCTATTTCAGTGTCTGTTTTTAGCCTGGAGTCTCTCATAAATATTGCCCAACACGTAATCAGGGACTATGTTACACAGGTATCATTAAAAGTTAAAAAGGTCACATAGTCTCAAGCTTTAGGATAAGGCACATAAGTGCCTGGACCTCCCACTTTGTATAATTGACATTGCCATTCACAGGAAGAGAAATTACCACAGTATGTCCCCAAAATGGAGATGGTTTGATAGTTAGCTCTTCTTTGGAGGAAAGAGAATTTACAAGAGCTGAAAACCAGCCTGCTGAAAATTACAAGTTTCACACTTCAAATACAAACCTGTTTTTCAGGAAGCAAGGAAGTGAAAGAAAATAATTTGATCGGGAAACTGCTCTGTCATGTTGATACCTTACACTGGACAAATTTTATTTTATATAAGGACTTCTTTTAAAATCTTAGCATGATTTCTTAGCTTTGATTAACCGCTTGGTGATAAGAGAGCTTGGTTTTCAGTAGGGGATAAAACCTAAGACTTCACAATAAATCAGTTGAAGAATTCATTTATTCTGAAATGATGTGTCTTTGCTACTGAATTAGGGCATCAAATTTAATGCTTACAAAAATAAATAAAAGACAGCAAAAACTATGACGTATACACAACTATGTTTAATAACATGGGTCAGGGAAAGTCTAGTAGCTCTTATTCCATAGCTGTGTAGATGCTTTTTAGCGAGTTTGTGAATTAAATGCCAAGTAGGCACCAGAATCTTCCTGAAAAACTGATCCTAAAACTGAACTGTTGGCATGAACTTGGTCAAAGCTTAGGAGATAGTGCCATTTGGCTGTTTCATAGTCTGATGTTTCCGTTTTGCGTAGGAGAGTATTGGACTGACCTTTTACATCAGGAATAACATTAGAAGCTATTAACTGGCAAATAGATAAAAGGCACTTCAGAGAAGAAAAGCTAAATGAGAGGATGGAGTTTGATTTGGAGAAATCTAAGCTACATTCAAGTAGGAAAAATTAATACTTGAAGCTTCTTGGGGGAAAGAGAACATATTTATGAATTTTAAAGATTGTAAATTCACAAGAACAGAGAAGATTCTTCTGGGAGTTACAGAAAGAAGGATGAAACAGCATCACTGTCAAACTACAAGATAAATTTTGAAGAAAAATGTTACTGATGAGTTGTGTGCATTTTGTAGCTGCACTAACTGCTGGAGTAACTAAAGACAACATGCTGGAGCATGGTGAAAAATAGGAAGTGAAAGGAATATTTAACAGCAATGGATCTTTGTCCAGGCACAAATTTTGACTTTGGATATTTATCTTCTTTCATTTCTTTGCAGCATCGTCCGAAGATGAAATTCACTGTTTGTCTTGTAAGAAGGAAAAGTGAACTTCTGCTCTTTCATGTTAATTTTTTTTCTCCATTGCCCCAAATATGTTGGGGTTTTTTGTTGTTTTTGTTTCTTGGAGGTTTTTTTTTTTGTTTATAATTTAATTTAATATTTTCTTTTTTTACTATTTTGGCATTATTGGAGTAACTCACTTGCAGTTGACTTCCTTCTTGTAAAATCTTAGTGGAAACAGAACACAGATCAGTGTGGTTTTTCCTCCTTGTTTTCATGGGAAGTGGGTGTATGCAGTATTTTACATCTGCTTGTGCCTGTCCTTGTTAGGCCAATGGGAAAATAATCATGGAGCCTGGCTCTACTGGGATTTAATAAAGCATTTAGTACTAGTATTAGAGCTAACACTAACCGCTGCTCTTTACCTTTCTGGCAACTGTGGTGTGTTGCCCTTGGCCAGCCTCTCACCCTGCCCTTTTGTGGTCCTTTCCTCAGCAGTACAAGGGGAAAAATAGTGTGAGCAAGCTCATGGGTTGAGACAAAGGCAAGGAGATCACTTAATGTGTAAATCACCAGTTACTGTCACAGATAAAACAGATGCATTTTGAGGATAAATTAACTGAATTTCCACCCCAGCACAGGGAGATGGGAACTGGGAGCTGCAGTCAGTCCATTGCACTTGGTGTCTGCTGCTCCTTCCTCCTCACCCTGTGTCCCTGCTCCATCCTGCAGCACCACTCTGAATAGTTAGCTGTTACACTTGCTCTAACCTCTCACTGAAAATCTCAAACAGGTAATCTTGGAAATTAATGAGATTGTGAGCAGTTCCCTTGTTTATGCTTTATGTTTCTGCCAAGTCCAATAATATCTTAAAATATTAGGAAGATTTTGCAGCAATAGAATTATTTATAACTAATATTAAGATATTGCAAGCATATATAATGGGAAAAAACTCCTAAGTCTTTCAGTCCTATTGTATTCCTTTCCAAGTAAAGAATTACATTCTTATGAAAGGTGTAAGGAAAGTATTTTGTGTGTTTTCCAAAGATAGAATTTTGCTGTATAGTTTACTCTGACATTGGCTTCTGATTTTCTTGGAATAGGTAGATGACTGAGGAGGGAGCAGGGTTCTGTACATTTGTGGAATGTAGCTGCTTAAGCTTTAAAAATGGAGGACAAGAGAAGTAGTTTCCAAGATGCTGAACAGATGCTTTGGCTTTGTGATAAATGGTCTATGAATGCTGTCTGGAACATTTCATGAACTGTTGTAGGACTAACATGTAGATAGATGTATGCAAATTCACTGCTAAGTATTTTTAAATTATGAAAAATGAGGTTGAGAAAGTAGAGTACTATAAAATATGTTGATATGTTAAAAATGCATGTTGAAGCTTCCAAAGGCTATAGCAGATTCCCTTACTATAGAAACAAGATCTTTAAACACTTCTAGTTTATTCGTTGTAATTTGAGTTTGATTTTCTTTTCCTTCCAGTGGTTTTATCTTGAGAGAAGTTGAGAGAAACATTTCAAAAAATCTGCAAAATTTGATTGTTATATTCTGTTTCTTCATTCCTGCCTCCCTGCTGTGCTCCTCCCCCCCGCCATTCACTTTCATAAAATGTTGCAGGGTTTATCTTCTTCTGTATATTAGCTTTAGAAATATTAGAAGTATTTTTTTTTTTCTTGTAGGAAAGACTGAGTTGATTTTTGTGTATTGCTTAAAAATATTTGCAAGATAAAGTAACAAAGGCAAAGAGGCAATTTAGATGGCCATTATTACAATTAGTACTACCAGTGTGGGAAGCAGTCTGTAATTTTTTGCTGAACTTTTTCAGTTTTCCAGTGCTTATGTGGAAGGAAAAAAGCCCAAATTGCTGATGTACAGCCTCCCCCTGCCACATGTATTGTATTTAGTAACAAAACTTTTGAAAATCTTATTCTCTGGTCTGATGATCAGGTGCTTATAAGAGCATACGTATTAGTAAAATAGAGATTACAAACAAGCATATAATTAAGCTTATTCTAGAGTCCAGTGGCATAAAAGTTGCACACCAGTGGATGTGGTTTGCAATCAATTTCTCAGGCAGTCATCAACTGATGCTAGATGATAATATTTAAAGTCTTAAAGTAACAGCAAACCTAAATAGTATAATAAGATTCCTCTGTGTTTTTATAAGTGGCTATTAATGATGAAGAAATAACCAGGAATTATTATTTTACCAAATTGTTCAGTAGAAAAATAAATCATGGATTCTGTATATAATTCCAAATATTAACTGGTTACTTATGTTACATTATAGTAGTTTTCTTTAAACCCTCCTTTAAAGAAGACTACTAAAAATATAGATTTCAATGCACTGTGCTTTAATAAGAGCAGCTTTCATTCTGTAGAATTTCTTTATCTTTTTTTTTTTCTAAGTGTTTTAGCACAGACTTGCTTTACAGGCTAGTAAATTAGCATCTCACACAGATGATTTAATCCATGTACATAAATTTTCATCTTTTCCTGAGCAACAGCTTGTGAACAATTTTCAGAATGCCTAATACAACTGCTTAAGACATAGTAGAACATGATATTTCCTTGTTGTCTAAAAATCAAAGGATAGAATTTGATGTACAAAATGATAACAGTTTATATGCACGTATTTCATAGAAGATTTTTCGCCAGTATTCATGTACATACTCCCAGGACTTCTGCGAGATTACTCATTTGGGCAAATGTTCACAAATCCATTATTTTTTTTACATTAGGTTAATTTTTTTTTCTCTATTTTTGATGGAGTTAACCTGGACTTTCCTCACAAAAAAGGGCTTTTTACTGTGATGACCTTTAGGACTGAAAGTAAAAGGAAAATCTGTCAGCAGGAGGATTCTGGAATCATTAAACAGATGGGTGGGTAAATTTAGGTTAGGAAACTTTCCTGTAGCAATGATTCAGGTCGATTATATGTTGAATTGGATATTCTCACTCGGTTGGCAAGTTCAGCCTGGCATACCCTCTCTAGCAAGCTTTCTTCTGTGGGGCTTGTGCACCTGGTCCAGAGTTGTCACTCTTGAAGAAATGGATCAGCTCTGGGCTAGGTTTGATGGCAGCCTGTCTTTACCACCCATTCTGCAGGACAGCAGGACAGGCTGATTCATTATTACTGCCTGTATAACATGTTGAAACATATGATTTCCTCCTTCTGCCTTTGTAGCTAGACAGGCACAGCCTGTTTTGTCTTGTGTATATTTGTAATACATATTTACAAGATGGACACTCTTCTAGCTGTAGAAACTTCTGTTATCCCCTTAAATCCATTGGCAAATGGATCACAAAGCAAAACTTTTCCAAAGAAATTTGGCTTGGTGTCCTAAGTCAGCTATTTCCATTGCTAATATATCTCCAGTTCTGCCTCTTTTTTTTTGGGTAGAAAAGGGTGTGATAAAGCTGCATTGAGGAATGTGGACCTTGTTTTTTGTTTTGTTTTCAGAAAATCTGCCGAGTAAGTTGAGAGAATTTTGGCCTCAGTGACCTCAGAATAGTGATGTCCTTTGCCTCTTTTTATTATCTTTTTTTTCCCATTCGTGATCCTATTTCCAAGTATCTGATTCTAAAATAAGAGAGAGAAAAGTTTGTAGGTGGAGGGATCTAGAAAGGTCCTCAGCGATATGAGATATCTTCTTAGGTACTGCTTCAGTCGTGTGTCTAGGCATTTAATAGCTTGCTGGATTTCATGCCACTTGAATTTTGAGGTTTCTGGAATAAGAAAACCTATGCATTCAATCCTTTTTCAAAGTGAATAGTCAGTTTCTTAGTATTTATCTTTTTCCTTACTTCACTTCTTTTTTTCCTCTTTTCCCACTCCCCATTTCTTAGGATCGTATATGATAGTGATTTCATCAGACCATGACCCTGGGGAAAAGACTCGACTTCAGCTTCCAACAATGAAAGAAAATGATACTCACTGCATCGATTTCAGCTACCTCCTGTACAGCAAGAATGGAGCAAACCCAGGCACTTTGAACATCCTCGTTAGGGTGAACAAAGGACCACTGGCTAATCCCATCTGGAATGTCACTGGCTCCACTGGCAAAGACTGGCTTCGAGCAGAGTTGGCTGTCAGCACTTTCTGGCCCAATGAGTATCAGGTAAACTTGCAATAAATTCACACCACTTTATAGTATTTACTAAATATACTTTGTGTTGTTTTGATCTGTTCTGATGGAGTATTCTCCCAGTGTCCTCAAGAGAATTGCTCCATTCAGTATAAATAATTGTTTGGAAATGGGTATTTGTTTTATAGCAGGAGATTTCCAAAGTTATCTGTTATTGTATAATAGGAAAAAAAAATCAGCTGGAAAAAAGCCTTGTTAAAAGAAATTGTAAGGTTAAAGTCCAGGAACATCAAAAATTATAAACTCCCAGAAATAAATTGCCTGTGCAACTGTAATTTGTACTTGTCTTCCCTCCTCTTTTGTGTATGCCTGTGTTACTGTGTCTAATTATGTGACCGTAAACTGTGTTTTTTTCCACATGACATTTGCTTCATTTGCTGTGCAGGCAGAATGGTGCTCACCTAATGAGCAGCTGTTCAGGATGTGTTTTTTTCCTGTTTGCTTGCTATGGGACAAAACCACCTGCAGCATAGGCCTGTTGTTTGGAGGGAAAATTTGTTTTGCTATTACTAGATGCTGTTTTTTGATTTGTTTGATTAACCTGAGAAAGTACCTGCAGCTGTTTTACTCAGTGGGTATTTGGTGGGGAGGATGAATCTCATACATGGGCATTTTTGTTCTGGCTGTAGGAGTGGGAAGAGTTGGATTACATGTGCTCACCTGAATTATTTCACCATGAGGTGTTTATGTGCTTACAAGCCCCTATCTAAATATTCATCCTTAGTGCTCTTGCTAACAGTTTGGATATCCAGAGTACTTATTAAACAAAGGAAAGTGGCTGCTTTTTTAAGGTTTTGTTGAATAGTGCTATTGTAGGAGTGTATCTTAAAAGCACCTTTATCTAAATTTTGTTGCAATTCCCAGCCATAAAAATGACATCCATAAACAAGCTTCAGTGTAAGTAGCCTTACATATATGGTGAAAATTTACTATCATTTTATGGGGTTTTTTTGGGTTTTGTTTCTCTGGTTTTAATGTTTTTATTTATAAAGAAATTTCACCTACTAGTGGTATTGAAACTGGGTAAAATTTGATTTAAAGTTCTGAAGCCTGGCTTTTGAGGAGGTGTTTTATTAACCCTTTTCATGTTGCTGGAAAGTACCATTTGGTGTCCTTAAACAAACCTTGGGAGCCTTTTATAACAGAACAGTAGTGATCAAGTATAGCAGCATTATATGCAGTAAATCAGGTTTCTGCTGACAGATGGCCAGGCTTGACAATGAGATTGGTGGTTGGGGCCTTATCTTAGCAACACGGGCATTTTTCACTTGTATTATAACCTTCACATTATCTCTCCACAGACTCTGCTTAAATTCATTCCTTCCCTTGCTTAGTCGTCCAACAGAATATTGAAATCAGGTGTAACCCAGTTTGTTTAAATTAAGCATAAGCCTGGAGTAGAACTGGAGGACTGCTAATGCAACCTGCTGTGATTTGTGGCCACCTTGCACAATTGCTTTTAGGAATAGGAGGGGAAATCTGCATGCTATCTATGCACAACTGCTTGTTTGCACAAACAGGGTTGGTATTTTTGTGGTTTTGGTTCCTTTAGCTCTCAAGGTTCAAGTTCAACATTACTGTTGATAGATTTGTTGTTTATTTGTTTGTTTTTAGTTTGTTTTTCTTCTCCCTTAGTTTTGAGTTGAGTTATGCTTTGGAATGGAAATATTTTTTTTCTTTTTTCTCGTATGAGTTCCATGCTGTACAGTTGTAGCTTGTGATTTTGGCTTTTATCTAGCTGCTGGTCAATGCGTTTAGCTAGCACCAAGGAAAATAAGTGCTGGTTTCTATAAGGAGATGGAAATGGTTCCTTACTAACATGGGAATTGGATCCTTGCCTGTACAAGCAAGGTGACTGCTAAAGATCACTGCTGAGCACAGCCGTTTGCATGTACTTTGTTACAATGAGGTCAACTTCACTGCCATTTCCTTCACTTTTAAGTGAAGGAGGAGAAGAGATTATCAGGGACTGAAAAGTGCAGGTTGCACTCTAAGGAAGTCTCATGTGGTAACTTGGAGGTTAGCAGCATGGCCAAGTAAGTTGTAATAATAGAGTGTTGCACCTTGGCTAATTAGCTCCCAAACAGCATTTCTGTGCTCTGCTGAAACATTAGTGCTTCCTGTTCAAAACTAGCAGAGTGTTTTTACATGTCACTCCAGTAGACAATATTAATTCAGTTTGTGCATTTTTGTATGGATTTAGCACTTCCTTTTACTCCCAGGAATACAGTTTTTTAAATAATCCATTTCCATAACTTTCTTTAACTGTATTCTGCCAGGCAATTACTTATATACTTGTTTATTACTTATTTATACTTATTTATTGCTTATTATAAACATAGTGCAGTTTATTATAATAGCTTTACTGGATAAAACTTTTTATCTAGTTTTGTGCCCTGTCTTTGCTGACAGGCAGTGGAAGCTTGTAGAAGAGTTCAGGAGAAACTCGTGGTCATGCCTCCCCCAGAAAACACTTTGAGCCTTGAGCATATATGTGGTTCAAGAACTTTGAGCTAAGGCACCTAAGTGGTGCCTTTCTGTATTCCTGATAACATTTTTTTCCTTCAATGATTTAAGCTTCTAGTGTCTACAGTATATATGACAAGGAATTCTGATTTTAGTTCCATGTTAGGACTGTTGCTGGGGGTTTCTCCAAGCCTGAGGCCTGTAATTCTTCAGCTGTCACATTTTGCACTTGGGGAGTTTCAGAAGTCCTGTAATGATACAATCTGTCTCCTGTCTCCTGCTAGCAAGGCATCTGCAACCACTGCTCTGCTTGTTTAACATGCGGATGAACTCTTGAAGAAAAAGGTTTCATTAGAGAATCCCTTGGCATCAAGGTTGATTTGATTTTGGTACTTGTTAGTCCTGGAATTTTTTTTTTTTATCACTCTGTTGGAAATATGCTACCTTTGACCTGTCTCAAGTTTACTTCAAGAGAAAAATATTTTGGGATTTTTGGGAATTTTGTTGTTTAAACTTTGTAAGTGATTAGGAGTTTTGTCTCATTGTTTTCTTTGTTGGTTATTACTGTAATTAATTTATTTTAGTTGAGATGTTTATTCCTGTCTGGATGAATTGTTTTGTCTAATGCTTCTGTTCATTTCCCCAAAGTTCACTCCTGCTTTGCACAGTAGGGGTTATCAGACTGCTGAGGGCTGTCTCTTCCTTTCTGCCTCTGTCACAGTCATTTTTCCACTTCCCTTGCTACCTATGTCATTGCTTTTCAGTTTGATTTTTTTTTGTTTGTGGTTGGTTTTATTTTTTAATTTTTTTTTTTTTTAACACTGTCTCCTAAAAGTCCTTGTTAGCTATTCTTTGTATAGTCTCACCCTGTCTTGGTTTGAAGGACAGGTATCTGCCAATAAAGGCAGAAGATTCTCTTTGAAAGGGAGAATGTAAACCCCCTCCCTCCAAATTATTATAATTTTGAAATTAAGGGGCTCTCAGGCAAAGATATGGGAATTA
>JAOTQP010001546.1:58823267-58840133 GCA_026413545.1 Cichladusa arquata
TCTCTTTTTTTTTTTTTTTTCTTTTTTTCTTTTTTTTTTTTTTTCCTCCTAATAAAAACATTTCTGGAAAATGGAAAAAACATAAAGCCAACCAACCAAACTCAAACCCTGATTTTTTCTTTCTGTCTTATCCTTTGATTAGCTCCTCCACTGTTCACTGGAAGAAGAGTTTGAAACTAAATAAAAATTTAACAACTGAGACTACACAGTAAATATTTATACTTTTTGATGTATTGATGTATAAGAGCATGGAGGAAGTGCCTCAAAGAGCATCTTCAGAATGAATGAGCTGGTTTTGGTGTGGTAGTTAATGTAATGGTTTGTTAGAGCTCTGTAAGCTGGTAAAAGTGTCAGGTGCTGTAGTGAGTCAATCACGCAGATCCAAGGATCTGCTGAAGATAATTGTCTGGAAGTAAGCACCCTGTGTCAGTGTCAAAAGTATTCCCTTTCATGGTACTTCTGGATTTTCCCCCTTGGCAATTAAAACATATCATAATTAAAAAGCAGTTCTTTTTGTATGTCATATGTATTTCCATTTCAGTTAAGGACTATTCCACTATCACAAGTGGTACGGATGTGTTTGGTTATTTCTTTCAAAATTTTCTAAAATAGCCTTTTAACGTATGTCCAGCTTATCTATTTTTGTATTTGTTTAACTCCTAATAGTAGCAGGAGACTATTTGAGACACAGTGAGAGATGCTGCTGAATCTCTGGGCTTTGCATTTCATAGAATTGTGCTTTAAAGCTCTGGAACCTAATGTTTTTTTGTTAATAATTGTGTGCCTTAGTCTTCTGCTGCTCATCAAAAGTTTGGATACAAGATATAAAGTCTTTTCTAGGTTGAAATCAGACATGTCTAAATGTCTAAACTATAAATAAACCTTGAATATTATACACCATCTGTTCATGTTTCCTTTTATTCCAAGTTAATTGTTATGGTAATAGTACACTTCCTTTTTTACTCTGGACCTTTATATGGTGTGTAGGTGAAATTCCTACAGCAAACAGAAGTTTTTATTGAAGCTCTCTTACAGTGTCTTGAAATCTTTTATGTTGCTAGAGAGAGTGGCAATTAAGACAGTAAAGTAAAAAACCCCTATGTGCACGTGCAGGTGTGTGTTAATACCCTGACACATCCATAATTAATTGCTTAGCTCACAACGAAAACATTTTGTCTTCAGAAGTCCATCCTGGATGTGAGCTTTGAGGCATTCAATACCTTACAGTGAAATAGCATAAGATGAAGGAGGAAAAGAAAGCATGACTGTTAGTAAGGGATTGTTCTGCATATCTCTGAGGCACAAGATGAATAGCCCCTGAGTTCCCTAGATATTCTGACATCCACTAAATTTATTGTTCTACAAATACCTTGAATTTTTTCACATCCAGAGACCTGTTTACAGCACAGAGATGGATCACACAGTTTTTTTTTTTTTCTTTGGTTTGTACTGTCCTTATTCATCACTTACTTTTGTCAGGACTGTGATGTCTGACTTTGGTTTTGTGCACAGGATTGACTAAGTTTAAGCCAAGGATAACCAGATATGCCAAAGGACAAAATGACTATTACTCAATTTGTCGTATCTGCCATTATTAAACAGTAATCAGTGTAAGGGAGGGTAACAGAAATGCTTTGAATAGTCCTGTCCTATCACTGTTTGCCTTGATCGAAATGGAAGTCTGCTTTGCCAAGGTACACTGTTTATTTCCCATTCTGATTACAGAGGAGAAGCCATTGCTGGGATATCAGTCATTGTAGCTATCAGCAAATGCTGGTAAATTAAAGGTGATCTTTGAATATTTTGTAGTATTTTGGTGTTAGTGAAATGTTTTCTCTTTACTGCCTATAAAGGAGTTGGCCATAAAAGTTATTGAATCTCTGGCTCTTTAAGCAAGGTGTGCAAAAGTAATTTTAGCAAATATTATGAAATAAATTAAAAAGGATGGGTTTTGTGTGGTTTAAAAGGATAGGTTTTGTGTGGTGTTTGTTTTAAAATAATTAAATCTGGGTAGAGTTTCTGTAGTCAAATGTCAGGAGTTGAGGTCTAAAGTAAACATGTGCATTGAGTTAAAGCTACTGTTCAGGTTTGCAGCTTCAGCTTGCTTTCCAGAAGTAATAGTCTTGCTGCTTTAGGTGACACTTGATTAAGTGAAGCTCTCTGGGGCATTACACCACCATGAGACAAGATCTAATCACACAATTTTCTTAAATCTCTCAAGCGCTTCTTATTTAATATTTTATAAGTATTTGATTACTCTTCATATTATTTATTATGCATCCTTATCCAAAGTATAACTTACCTGGCTGAGCAATTAAATACAAAATTTAGTGGTTGCCATTTCAGGCCAGGATAGTGGAGGAGAAAGTGCAGTGCAGGAGGCAGCATGTTTTTTACGTGAGTGTGTATGTTCTGGTACCTAATTTCCAATAATGGAGACTTTGTCAACTTTCTGCAATTAGCATATCTCAAGCTCTGGTTAGTGACAGGACAGGGATTGCCTGAACACAGCTGACACACTCCACTGAGAGAATATAATTGTTGGTGGTGTATGAACGCTATGGGGAGATTAGATCTGGTTGGAATTCTGGAATCCAAAGAGCTGGGTGTTGTAACTGGAAGGCCTTGAAACCTCAGGGTGAGGTTTGGCTGACATGGTTGGCATATCTGGCTTGAAACTGCAAGAGAAAAGAGTCTGAAATACATGGCTGAGGTACTTGGAAGCAAAGTGAAATCCTGTTTATCAAATTGTTTTTACATATTTCTCTGTCATGTTAAGTTTTGCCTTTACAGACATATGGTCTGTTCATATCAAGGAAGAGTAGAATTTGCCATTCTTATATACAGTGTGAAGTGTGTGTGTGAGAGCACAATTTATATCTGTGGATGAAATGGAAAGGGGCAAAACAGAAAAGTACTATCAACTGAGAAAGTGTTAGAGAAGGAGCAGCAAAAGAAAGTATGGTACTCCAATTTCCAAAGTGATTGGAGACAGATTATTGGAAGAAAATCTGAAGGATCTGAACAATACAAATAACCCATGAAATCTGTGACTTTTTCTTTCCAAAATTCTTTAGGCACTGGCTCTTGTATTACAAGATGTTTTGGAAGTGAGATAAAATCTAGGACTATTTGTAGTGTGATCTAGGGACATTAGGTGTGTTTTTCTCCCTCTTTAGGAGGGAGATACCCATTTTCATGACAACAGTGGGTGCCACTGTTACCTCACCGGAAGTTTCCCCACCATTTTAGCTTTGTATTTCAAAAGTATAGAAATACATTTTGGTTTATAACTCTTCTAGTGTTCGAGGGTATCTGAAATGAGGAAGCAGAGAATGAGACTTAGGCTTAATGCAAAGCTCCTGTGAAGTCCCAGTGCTTACAGGAACAAGAGAAACCTCAGGTTTTCTCAGGTAATCTAAATAGAATCTAAAAGAAAATTGTGCCTTGGAAGCTAAGTGCACTCAATTTTTGAAGAGAGGACACTAAGACAGCTTGTCAGATGAGGAGGGAAATGAATCTTAGCTTTATTGAGGGATGCATCTTGGTGGTGGTACTTTTGCTTTGAAAGATCAACCAAGGAAATGGAGTAGTGAAATTATTCTTTTGGAGATGCCAACATTGAAAAGAGAGAGAATTAAGGAAGATGGAGCTGTAGTTGCAGGAAGCCTTATTTTCACATGTGTAAATTGAGTGTATTCTGGGAAGGAGTGAGGGGAGCAAGATACGCAAGGTGGCAAATGAAGAGAGAGTCTGGAACACACAAAACTGTCAAGGAATGTCTGGTAGAAGGGAACATTGTGTTGAGGAAAGGAGAAATGAGGAAAAATGAAGTTTGCATAAGGGGAATGTTACATGTTAATTTTCCCCTGACATTATTTCCTAAGAAGGATGTTGGAAAGTCTGACATTGAACAAAAACATTGAAAGTTGTTTTAGGATCTCCATGTTTGTTTTGGTAGTGTTGTGTAAGTCACCTTTGAGTTAAGGGAGGGTCTCTTTTACAGAGTTAAGACAAGAGCTTCCATAAGTTAAGACAAGTGTTCTATGTCAGGTGCAGGTATTACACATTGCAGTCAGTATCATTAGTTCAAGGCTGCCAGGAGATGTGGGAAGGAGAACCTAAAAGTTACATGGGAAGGATCTGGGTCTGTTTCAGGCAAGCGAAAGCAGAGAGGAATCTGGTAACTGTGTGGATCAGTGGATTTTAGTAGAATATCTGAAAATGTTGCTGACTAAAAATGGCATAGTGAGTCTGACAGTTTATCAGCAGTCTTTGGATAAACATAGTTAATATTTGCTGAGACACAGTGTCCTGTTCATTGTGTGTAATCAATACCTCGTCCACATTCAAAGTATGTATTGGCAAATGTAAGCACATTCATGCACACTTCTCTATATCAATTACTAAATGTAGAAATATTTTAATATGCTATAAGTGGATAACTTGTTCTCCTCTAGGGTCTCTAGTATCTCCTTTGGAAGTGGTATCTACAGAGAGAGAGAGTTGAACTTTGTGTTACATTTAGGCTTGTAGTTTTATTTAAAAGATTTTTGAGAATTGATATCCAGAAGTAGTGTAAACAGATCAAGGCCTGTAACTTTTAACATGGAGATCTATTTGGAATAATTTTTGAAGCTCATCTTTAGAATTGTGAAAATAAATATTCTTGCACATGTATTTAAAATGTGAGCATAAAGTAAATGTATATTCTATGGTGAACTTCCTAATTTAAATCTACATGGATTTTCCAGTAGGAAACTATAGAGAATTTGTGACAGATACTGGCACTGCTTTCTCAGTATTTATTGTGGTAGAGCAATGTACTCTTGGCTTTTTCCTGGTTTTTCTCTGTGGTTGGTAAAGCTGTGTTTTAATGTTGGGAATTTCTTGTGGCCTGTGGTGTTTTGCAAACCAGGGTGAACTGAACATGATGATAATTGCCTGTGACTACAGAAGCCTGGATCTGGTGAGGAGAGAAATCATCAATCCAATCGCAAACCCTAATTTACTCCCACTTAAGAACTGCCTTTGTCATCTTTTATAAAATGTCATGTAAGTGAAAAGCACTGTGTTTAACATAATGCAGAGTGCTGTGATACAGATATCAACTGGATCCACTGGTGGGATAGTGTCCCTGCCCCCTCAGTGAAAAAAAGGCAATTTAAATATAGGTTTTTACTTTCCTTTAATAGCCAGTGGCACATTCTTTAATAACTTGCATGACTTACAATAATTAACAATGAACCTTGAATGCAGTGATTCTAAAATATGTTTGTCTTGGGCTTTAAGTTTATCTTAACCTATCTGAAGGTTACTGGTAAGGATGTCCCTCTGTCTTATCTGCTCATTGTAGATAAAAATTGTAATTTTATGAGGTGAAAGGTTAGTACTCATCTATGCAATCTTTTTCTGCCGTTTAATAATCCATCTGTTAGAAAATTATTTTATAGGCATGTTAAAAATATGTGTTTCAAATTAAAAGAAGCTATGGTAAGTTTGCTCTGCTCATTAGAACACCTAAGCTGTTTCAAGAATAGTAATTGCTTGGTGTTTCTCAGCTATTTTTCTGAGCAATTAAAAAAAGTTGGTGCATTATCCTGAAAAAGTTCAAAGAATGTGATTATGATTACGTCTCTCTCTCAGGAGACTATTCATTTGGCAAGTATTTTTGCCTTCCTTTTTCAGTGGAGAAAAATGATACATTCATGTGCAATACCAGAGAACTGAAACATTACTCATTTTGGTAGGCAAAATTGCTGAAATAGCTTATGTGGTCCACCTGTAGAAGAAACAAAGCAGGTCTGCTTAGTATTAATCTTCAGCACTTAAATGAACTTAAATCTGTTTTGAGAACAGAGAGACCCTTTTCTCTTGAATTTAGGCTTCATCATTCCTTTGTTTGACTTTTCAGTTTAGATTGTTTGTTCAAAGGCTAGTTTAAGTATCAGATGTCTTTGCAGACTGATAATAGAGGGAAGGTGGACAGGAAAGCAACTAATAAGACTTTAGTGGATATATTGAAGTTAAGGGTTTTAAGGGAGCACAGGAAGTTCTGTGCCCCCAAGTCTCTGTCTGGTTAATTTTTATCTTTGTGTGATGTGCCTGACTTGACTTGTCAGTAACTTGTCTTCTCTGCTGTGATCCAGTTTCATTTGTTGGGGTCCTTAATAGTATGTAAGTCTTTCCTACTTCTTCCTGCAATCTGAGAATATAAGCTGAATACCTTTAGCTTTCTTCTCCAAATAAATGGAAGAAACTACAAAGATTCTGTATTTAATTCTTTTACTGTTAATGATATAATGCCTGAAAGCTCTAAAAGTATCCCAGAAAAACATATCTGGAGAATTCCTTCTGAGTTAATTTAATATATTGGTCATTGCCAGTGGTGGGGAAATCGAGATCTGGTATCGCTTCTGACCGATGTTTATTTTCTTAACATCATAGATTCCACCGCTATTACTTTTGCTGCTTCATCTTCTTTACAACCTGTTTCTGATGTAGAAGTACCCTGGAAAATAAATATTTCACCGTCACAATCTCAAATGCAAGTTTCTGCTTTAAGTAGGAAATTAATGAATTAATCTGACTTGTCTGATTTCATTAAGCAAGGCATGTGATATTATGTATAACCAAGTAGTAGTGACAGTTTAAATGGTTTCAATGTTCCTGGTCTAATGTTTTCAGAAGTAAGAAGATAATTTTCAGAAAGACTTGTTGAAATTGCATCTTAGTATCTGGAGGCCTGGCATATCTGGTGTATTTAGAGACCTTTTCAAGGTCTTGGTCTTTGTAGCACTCTAGGTAGTCTAAGTGAAGACAAAATCACCAAAACATGGTCCTGAGTGCACCCCAGACATGACATGTGCAAGGATGTCAATTAATATACCCTGAAAGATTCTGTTTTATTTGTTTGGGGTTTATGTTTTGGTTTTGTATGATTTTTGTGTTTTGCTTTTTTTTTACCTTACTAAGTTAAATTTTAGAGTGTAAAGCTGGGGTACCATTGTGTGTTTATGGAGATGTGTTCTGTAATTTTTTTTAAGGTGTATCAGTTTATGAAGACAGAAGTAAATCTTAAAGCTCTTTCTTCTTCAGGGTCTCATTTTTAATGTATCATGCTCTTAAGAACCACCTGGTTCTTTTGCTTTTTCATTCACAAATACAAATTTGGTAGACTTTGCTTTACCAACCATGAGGAATTTGTAGTAGAAATAAAAAATAAAGGAGTTGAATCAGTTATTAGGCATGGGTTGTTCTTCTGTCTTAACCCGATGTGGAAATTTTGCTGCTTACACTAAAGTAAAGGTGCAGCCTGTCAAACTGATTTGTTCAAACCTACTGTGGAGCAATAAATTAATGGTTAACAGAGTTTAGCTTGCATTCCATTGCTTCACCGTGACAAAAGCCATTTTATACTTGATTTATTTGCTGTAATGTGCTTCTGGATAACTTGTTTGCATTGTCTTTTCCATGCAATTGTTTTACCTGTAAATTCGGACCCTGTGATTATCCTTGATAAATATATGGATTTACTGGGACTGTAGTTATTTGCTGATAACTGTCATCACTAAAAAGACAGTAATAACTGCCCTCTTAAGCTTCTGGTTCATTAAACTAAAACACATAAAAGCTTTGAGATGTGGGGTAGGGGGAAATGAAAAAAAAAAAAAAAAGGAAGAAAGAATGAAAAAAGCATACAAGATAATTTAGGAGTTACTGTGAGTCAGCTCCATAGTCCAGGGCAGCATGATCCTTTAGGCTTGGATTCTCACATGGAAAATGGGAATTAGCACAATAGATTTTGAGCTTTGGGTTATGAAAAGCCTTGCTTATTCAGATGTCAGCATTTGACAGTGAAGTGAGCTTGTGAGCTCACCCTACAAGTGCCGAGGGTAGGGCAAGGCTGCTGGAAGTACATTACATTGTCTCTTGAATGTGCCTTTGCTTCTCTGTGGCTAAAAATGATTGCTGGAGAACCTTTTATAGCTCAAAACTTTGTTGATGGATGACAGCATATTTTTACTAGGTTATTAGTGGAAGGGGATAGCAAACCTTTCCAAGTGGCTTATACAATTAGTGCTTCCATCATCCCACAAATGATTCATTGGCAGGAATCATCTAAAACAGGCAGGTGTTAGTTGGTAGCCAGCATTCTGGCAGAATACATCTAGTAAATATTAAAAGTTGTAAAATGCATACATGAAAATTTTCAATTAACACTTTCTAAAGAGAAAAGGATTATATTCAATCCAACCCATAGCAAGTATCTGAAAGATAGTCAAAAGTGAACTTAAGCCCTTCCGTTTAATATAAGTGAAATAAAACTATTTTGTAGGACCACAGTTTCAGAAAATCAGAATGGTCGAAGTTGAAAGTCACACCTCTGCTATCAGCTCCTGCTCAAAATTTTTTCACATAATAGGGAATTCCCAAAGGTCATTGAAAGTCAAAAAGTACCAACCTCTGCTCTAGGTTTGGAGAAGTGGCATTATGCCAGGCTTGTATTGCTGCATTTTTCAGGTAGCTACCCATGCTCCAAAGGACTGCTTCTGTGTTGGGAAGAGTTTCCTTAAGGTTTTAGTCTATTACAAAAATAAGCAAAGCATTGAGTATTTAATATGGATTCTTAGCTTCTCTCTTACTTCTACTCTCCCAATTTTAGCCTTTAAATGTAATGATTTACAGTGCTATCAATATTTTGCTGCCCATTGTTAAGAGTCATGCCTTTGTACATGGCGTTATTGTTGTTTTAAAATTAAATAATTTAAGAGCTTTCACACTTAAATGTTTTTGGTTCATTGAAGATCTGATGTTTATGGGCTATGTAGATATGTTTTTTCTTCAAGTTCTTCAGTCAGTCAAGAGTAGGGTGGATTTTTACAAAACCGTAAGTATTCCCACGTGGTAATCTACTACTGCCTCAAAGCCAGAGCAGCTGTAACTCATCCATGTGTGGTGCTTCATCCAGACACTTTCTAGGCAGGAGTCTGGAAACATTTGGCATGAGCAACTTGAAAGAAGTAAGCAAAGATAAGTGCAGAGATGTGATTTTTTTTTTTTTTTTTCTGGTGTTCGTTACTAACACAGAGTCCTTTCCAGGGTCACTGAGTCTAATTTGTAGCTTTTCTTGCCATCAGGAAAATGTCATACAGGTCCTTTCAAAGGTTTATTATGCTTCATATTAATTACCTGTTTTGCTGGAACATGTATCTTGTTTGTGGAGGTAAAATGTTATTACTGGCTCTTACGATGTTTGAATTGTTTTACTCAACAAAGCCTAACCTACAGTTCTTGCTTTCATGAAAAGAGATGATTTTACACTTGTGGTGTAGCTTTGCTTTTTACTTGATTTTTTATTTTTCCCTTGGGGATTGAATAGGTAGCTAGGTCACTTACCACTAATAAATTGTCTAAAAGGTCACCCTTTAGGACCCTTTGAAGGCATGGTTTTTGTGTGTGATTCTTCACCAGACAGCTGAGGTGAATCTTGGAGTACAGATTTCCCTTGTCAAGTGAAGCTTAAATGTAACTTTAGGGATGAGAGGAGTTCTGAATGTCAGGGTTCCTTGTAGTGACTCTGAGATGGTCAAAGAATCTGAGATGACCAGCTCAGCTGGATACCAGTGAGAAGATAGCCTTAATTCCTTTGGTTTTCAATGTCAGGAGATGTCTTATTGAGGAAAAAAGTAGTAGTAGGGTGTTAGCTGGCCTGGTAGACTTGAGATTCCAAAGTTTTTCACCCAAGTGTTTGATTTGCTGTGCTAAAGTTCTCTTGGGTCATGTCAGCTCCAAAGGCTGTCTGACAGCATTACTTGAGCATTCAAGTGGAATTAATTATGTTTTCGTGATTTCTAAATTAGTTCAGCAAAATTGTCTGTAACTTTCACAAGGGAAATGCTTTTTATTATGTCAACAAAATTTTTATATCTTAGATAAAATTTCTTTAGCTGTCCCTTTCAGCTAGCTTCCATTGTTTCTTTTGTAACATGACACTGTTTTCATGTTTATATTAATTTTGAATTTCTTGGTAATTAGAACCTATGATTCAGTGTTTTAAAATGCCTTTAACACTGTGAAAGCATTGAATAGGGCTAGAACTTGTCAGTGACTAGCATTTGTTACGGTTTTATATATAATTGGACTTTCTCTGCATGGTATTTCATCTGCAGAGAATTATTTTACTGCAAAACAAACTTTCTTCTGTGTGCTGTTTAACCTTTATCAATTCTATTGCAAGTACTAGGTTTATCTGGAATACCCTACTGTGCTGCTACAAAACTGAAAATTAATGGAAGAATTATGTATGAAGTAGAAAAAAAACTTTAAAGTTTTTTTTTTATATATTCCCATGAAAGAATGAAGTTTTGTATTTGATAAGGTTGATATAACACACCTGGTGAAGTTAGTCGATATAACTTCACTGCTTCTTTTGATTTGAAGTTTGGTTGGGGTATTTTTGTTTGTTTCAGTGGGTTTTTTGGTAGTTTGTTTTTCAGTGTTTTTGGTGGGTTTTTTTTAGTTTGTTTGTTTGGGTTTTTGTGTGTGTGTGTGTTGTACTGTGGTTTTACTGTGGTTTACAAGATAGCTTCTGCCTGCACACAGCTCTCTAGTACACCTTTCCACTATGCCTGAACAAAAAATATGTTGTAGGTTGAATTCTTTATGGAAATTACAGTATCTGAGTTTTTCCTTTTAAAAACTTTTTTATATTTTTCATCTCCAATTCTTCTTCACCTCTCTCTAATTATATGTATTAGAGCCTAGCAGAAAACATTGTCAGTGAAACACTACATTTCTGTTGTAATTAAACCTTTTAATGCCCACTTTTATCTAACTGAGGCATTGCTTTCTATATATGATGATGTGTCAGGACTGCTGTCAAACCTGGGAGATTGTGCCTCCTTTATTACCATGACTGGTCAGAACTAGTCAAGTGGAGAAAGGATAAGGAAGGTACTGAAAACACCATTCTTGCTGGTGGTGCATTGCTTACAAGAAAATGATTTTTACAAAACCTAGGAAGGATTGCATTCTGAAGGGTAGGCTTTGGGCTATAGAGCTGTTTTCTTTCTTTCCTGGCTACATTTTGTACTTGATTGACTAGGTGTGCTTTGGGAGTGCTTATTTTGATCAGTGCCTCAAATGAGCTAATGGTCGTGATGCCTAAAGTTTTGGATCCTGACAAGAGTCAAAAATTCAGTGACACCAGTCCTTAAGAAGTAAATTTTGTGTATTCCTGCAAGTGCAGGCTTAGCATTTCTGATGATTACAGGATACATTGTAAGGGTTGTGAAGCAATGGGTAAGTTTAAGTATTTCTTAAGCATTAAACTTCAGTAACTAAACGCCTGTAGGAGTCTCTGCTGTAATAATTACTACTTTTTCTATTGCATTCAAACACTGTTGAGTATTTAAATTGGTCAAAATGTTTATTTCTGGAATAATATTAGATAAATAGTGATTGTCATCTTCTGAGTTTTAAAGCTGGAATACAAAAAGATATGTGTTATTTTCCAATGCCTAAGCAAAAACAGCCTTTTTTAAAAAAAAATTTTATTTTGTTCTTCTCATCATACACCTAATTTTCAGCTTGGAACCCTTTACAGGTTGATAGGTATATAGGTAAGAGTGATGTGATTGACAGAATCTAGTTAGATTTCCAAACATCCCTGTGCGCAAACTTATAGTCAGGCTAAGCTGCCATTCTGTGAGATACTTCCTTACATACAGAATTGTGTCATCATGTTCATGTGGGACCAGAGTGGGTGCCAAAGCACTGCAAAAAACAGTGCAGAAATTTGTAGGTAAAAGCTACATTGGAATTGCACAGACAGTATGTAATTATGAGGTCCTGCAGAAGGACTCACCAACTGTGAGAGATTGCAAAATAAAATGACAGGCACATTTTAGTCTTGATAATGAGATATAAGAAAATGCACACTCCATAAAATCTGAATTTCACACACAGAATGATGGACTCAGTTGAAGCTTGCTGTTGCTGCTCTGCAGCAAAATCGTGGGGTTCATAAAAACATCAGCATAGAGCCCTGTGATGGTCAAAAAAAGGAAATGAAGTGTTAAGAATGGTTAAAGAAGTTCAGTATAAATTAGGTATGGTATGAAGCTGTTGAATAAATTATGACTCACCCATATTTTGATTACTGTGTGCCAGCTCTGCTCTCGTTATCTTCAAAGAATAATGGTGTTAGAAAGAGCTTTAGAGAGAAGGATGAGCCTAATCAAAGAAAAGGGAACAGCTTTTGTATGAGATTGGCTGGACAATCTGGGGCTCTTTAAATTTGAGACAAAATTGCATTTACATTTGAGATATATACTAGTGGTCTACAAAGTTGTGAATTGTATAAAAGGTTGACTGGGATCAATTTGTCACTGATTTGGGTCATTAAAGGATATCTGGTATAAACCATACAAATGGAAACATCTCTTAATGCTGTCAATAATAAACCCATGGATTTTTCCAAATTACAGTGTCCACTGAAAGCTTGCATGGTTTTAGAGAGAAAATCATCCAGTATATGGACAAGAAATATATTAGGAATGGCTAAATATGTAGGAGTGCATCAGTTTCAGCTTGGCACTGGATCTTCATTTGTATCTGAATGTAGGTACTTCATAGACAAGGATATGCAATTTTATTTGGAGAAGTAAATGACTATTTGTGTATCATCTGGGAACTGTGTAGAAAATTTTAGGATCAAGTCTGATTCTCTTGAGTAGCATTTGAATTACCTGAAATTCTTAGCCCCTCCCATTCTCATTCATTGTGTTAGTTCTGGTACAAATGAGACAGGATAGTTGTCTCCATAACCTTGCTCTGTGTCAGCCCAATTCACCCCCTGGAAATAGTTTCTCTCCCCTCTCCCTCTCCTCTCCATTAAAGACAGTGAGCATCTCTCAGAAGTGCACTCTATGGGCATGCAATTAAATTGTAATAAGTGGAAGGACATTTATGGTTGCACAGACAACTAATGTTTTCTGGCTAGAGTGATAATTTGAATTATTTTTCAGCTAAAATGAAAGTGTCAAAGCCATTCTTTCTAGGACTGTAAACTGAACAGCAGTACAGATGAAGTACAGGATTCACTCCCAAATACTTGTGTCTTATTAGGATAAGCCTCCTCTGGTGAAAGCAATGGCTCAACAATCTCTTTTTTCTCAAGTACTTTGTGTATTTGAGGAAAAGAACTACCTCAGATTCTTGTCTGACTTGTCAGCATTTTGAACTGCTGTTTTCACCTATGTATGCAATTCCCTTTTTCCATTTCCTATTTTGAATGGGAACAGATGTTATCAAATTAAAGCCTGATAATAATTTTTTAAGTGAGCTGCACTTTTTGCTACATTGTATCTGTAGTTATGAATGTTTAATAATTGTATTTGTACCAATTATGAATATAAAATATTATATATATAAAAATCTCAGCTCTCTAATATCTGTCCTTTTAATCACTGTATTTTTCTTCTGCTTACCTTGTAAACCTTGTCTCTTACAACTTTTCATAGACTTCTTGCCTTTCCATGTTTCTCCATGTTTTCTAGGTGTTTTGTTGTTAATTATTTTCTTCTCGTGGATCTCTATGTCTTTATCTTTCTATTTTCTGTGGATTTCTCCTTTTTTGATAACTTCCAAATCCTGCTGGGTGGAGATTACTAGAATTAATCTGGAAGGGGTAAAAAGAAAAAGTAGTAAATTAATTCCCAGCAGTATTCCAAGAAAGGTAGCTTTTTCTCCTCTGACTCTCAGTGTAAGAAGGTATGAACACACAGAAGGACACACTTATATAGGCAAAGCTTTCCTGAGAACTGGATCTAAGTTATTTCCGAGTGAATTCATAACAACCCAGTTAGACTGAGGTGCAAATATAGTTCAGTTCCTAGCATTGGTGCTCAAATTTCTTAACTAGACTTTGAGAAACAATGTGCTTTCAGAGTTTGTGTATGTTATAGAACTGTATTGTGTTATAAAGAAACCAGTCTGTCAGAAGGACTTCAAATATAGTATTTATTTCTGAGTTGCATTCCATACCATGCAACCATTTAAATAAAAAATATGATAATCCAAATTATTAAAGAATTAAAGATATTTATATTGATATTCATTACTGGGGAAAAGTGCCAACTCTCTGAAAATGCCTGAAGAGTGCACAGATACTGTCAAACAGTGCCGTGGCCAGAATTGTCAATGGGCTGTGAAAGTAAGACTCCAAGACACTAAATTAATTTCCATCATGCTGTTGTTGGCCAAGGCAGGAGGAAGAGGCAGAGAATGAAGTGGGTTTTGTAACTAAATTCCATTTGGGTGCAAACAAAACTAGAAGGAAAAAAAAATTGGCTAGAAGTGCAGTCTTAGCAAGAATGTCTGGATAAAGTGGAAGAAGGATTGTAGTCCAGTGCATCAAAATATACATTCCCCACAGGCATCCTCTTTCTGCAGTCAAAGCACAATTTCAGAAACTCTCTGAACGAACACCACCAAGCAATTCTTTGTTGTTAACTGCCCATTTGGGGTGGGACAAGACACTGGATGTGAAGAGTCTCTTCTTTTCCATCATGCATAGGAATTTTCTCATTGCCTTGAAAGAAGGAAGAATGAAATTAATGACTACTGCATAAATCTCATACTACAACTCTTCTTTTTGTTGCCACTGGAGAATGCTGCACTATTTCTGTGTTTTCCTGTGCAACTGTGCTGCAGAAGGTTACAGGAGACTATATTGTGACCTCCAGGAAAAATACAAATTTTGTTAAAATTGGTTGATCACTTGTGTTCTGTGATGCCTAACTTCTTTGAAAGTAATAGCATTTTTTCAAAATTGCATCATGTTCATCATGTTTGCACATTTAGCTGAGATAAAGCAGTATGCAGTTAAACATGTTTTTTGCTGGTGTGCTATGAGCAGCAAATCCAAAGCAAGCCATGTATATGAATAGTATGGAACTGCACCACACTGAGTAATAAATATTCCATTCAGTTGTCAAACCTTGTAGGAACTTCAACTAAATGAAAAAGGCAATGTGTCTTATATCTACACGCTTCCCACCGGGGGAATTCTGTAGAAATGAGTGTTGTAAACATTTTTTCTTTTATTTTGACAGGTAATATTTGAAGCTGAAGTCTCAGATGGAAGAAATGGCTACATTGCCATTGATGACATCCAGGTCCTGAGTTACCCTTGTGGTAAGAAATGATTAAGAGTTACATTTTTCTCTGTCTTTTCAGGACATATTTGATATTGCTGTGGACTGCTCAGTTTTCATCACTCGATCACTGATATTCTTTGTTCTTTCAATAGTATTTTTGTTGCAGCTTCCAGGAAGAAATGTGATTGCAATAGTGATTTACCTGGGTGAAATATTTTTCTGCCAGGAGTAGATTATACAGGGATAAAAAAATGGGCTTTCTTCAGTGTCTTTTTAGTCATATGCAGTTGGTGTGCATAATCAAAATGGGTTTTAATGTTAATGTGTATACTCACTGATTAAAGAAAACTGAATTGACAGATGCTTTGTAGGAGGTTTATCAGATTTTATACCTCCTTTTTTTTCCTCTCTCTCTCTCTTTTTTTTTCTAAGCAGACAAAATAGATTAAAAAAAAACCAAAAACATAAAGAAAAGAAAGGGCTTCTGTCTATTGAACTACTGAGGGATTGCATTTTGTTTATTTTTTTGTGGACAGACTTCAGGCATTTATGTTTGCCTTTCCCTGCTAATCCTGGGGAATAATTGCACACATGCAAACACAAGTTGTGACAATGAGAATATTCTATTAATAAAAGGTTGTGAGGAAGAAATTGTTATTGTGTGTTTCTGGCACTTTTTATTAAAAATTTTTGGCAATTTATTTCTGTTTAACTCTTCTCATCTTCCCTTAGACATGCCCTTTCTAAAATATGATTTCATTCTAATGTACCACATGGCTGATAATGTAATTGCTTTCTGAAATGACCAGAACATAACAATGTCCTTCTCCAGCTTTGCAAAATGATACCAAATAATAAAGTTCCAATGGCAACCTCACATTTTGTTTTCTTCTACCCCAAACCTTTTAAAGCTTTAGCTCTCCAAAGCTACCAAACTTACAGGGTATTGATTGAGTTACATTTCAATATTTCAACCAACCCAGCTATCTGATGTCTGTACTCAGCGAAACTCTGGATTCAGTATCTGGCTTTCATATTTATTTTCTTCTTTGTGTTTTGTTTTGAAGTGCCAAAACAAAAGGCACTTGGGTACAGTCATTTCAGCACATTAATAGTATGTTATGGTATTCAGACAAGCTCTTTTTTGTTACTGATGTTTAAACCCTGTTTGTTCCAATTTAATGTTTTTTCCTGTGCGTCATGTTTTTAGTAAGCACAAAGAAAGAACAGTTCAGCTTCTGTTTTCTTTAGTAATTCTGGAGAAAAGGAAGGGTGAGCTGTGTAATGTGCCCATTCCTCCAACATTTCTGTTGGCTTTTGTAGGTCTAGTAAATCCTTCAGGTGGTTGTGCCACTGAGATTTCCTACAGCCTTTCTCAGTGTGGAAAATAGATTTGTCAGCTCCTGAAATGCTATATTCAATGCCACAAATGATTTTGTTTCCAAACCAAGAGCTCTGAGTTGCATTGCAAACATAACATGAGCAGTATATATTTGCTTGAGTAATATGCTGCTAATTGGGTTTTTCTCAGTGTGATGGATTGCATACAGTCAAAAGTCTTCGGGATAATTCTTGTCAAGCGCTGCTGACATCTTGGCATCTGATCTCCTTCTTTTGGCTTCTATTTTAAAAAGACTTTATTATAACACAAAGTTATAATATAAACATAAATATATAACATATATAAATACATAAATATATA
>JAOTQP010001546.1:58848921-58878334 GCA_026413545.1 Cichladusa arquata
AGCATGGCCAGGGACATGATAGCATGAATTTTGCTAGGTTGCCTCGGGTGAGTTTTATTATAATAAAATAAATTAGAAGTGCCACCTCTAAAGGGCCAGGTGGCTCTCAATCAGATTATTTCATCAGAGCCCTTGATTTTTTCAGTAGGAGGGTCAGTGCAGCGTGATAGAAATTTGAGCTGCTTCAAAGGGGACAAGTTTGAGTAACAGCAGTGCATGATACCAAGGCTTTTACAGTAATCATGGATTTTCCTGTACTGCAGTGCAGCGTGCAGGATAAAGCTTGTCTTGTCGCATTTGTTCATGATCTTCAGTGTGTGTTTGCATGGGAAAAGTGGTGCAGCTTTTCTTGCTAATGAACGAATGCACTGTTCGTTGGAAAGTAAAATCTTATTCTAGTTTCCTATGCCTGTAGGAGACCAGGAAGTTAAAGCAAGTCTACTAATTTCCTACTTAAAATATTTAATGCTTCCCCTTAATAATCAATCAAACAAAAGAGATTGCTTGTTCACCTTTTATTCTAAGAAGATGGGATTATTTAGGCATATTATTTTAGCTCTATTTCTAATTCATTATCTGCTTGAAAAATAATTTCTTAGTCTAAGATTTGGACTTCTAAATAAAATTGGAAAATTATTCCCACTTTATTCAGTAATTAAATTTTTTGTGGGGGAAAAAGATTAAAATTTTATTTATAATTTCCCACAATAAATATATGTCATGCTTTATGATGTTCCTAGTAATTTAATAAATTTCAAAATGCCAAGAATATATTGAGACATTTGTTTAAAAGAAGTAAATATAATAGTAATAATAATAATAATTTAGAAATGTTTTGGATTTTTCTCCATTTGGAAATTGTGTCTTAAATGTTCTAGAAGAATATGTATGTCTGTGGAAAAGTGACAGGTGCATATAAAGTAAAATTTAAATGCTATAGTTATTTGTGTTTTCCACTCCACTCACTTTTTTTTAAATTTTATTTTTTTTAATTTTTAAAAAACATGATCTGGCAGAGATTGTGCATTGTTTCTGGCATTCAAACTATCCACAGGCAATCCTCTTTCTTTTTTTTCCCCCATGAAAAACACATGTTTCTCCTTTTACATAAGGAGTAAACCCAGGAATGTTTTGGAACATGTTGTTTACAAATGCCCCTTTCCTCAAGGCAGCAGAGGTTTAATGCCCTGGGCTGCTGGGGCATCTTTCCAGCCCTTGTGCTGCTGCTGCAGTTCTGATTGCAGCTTTGGGGACGGGGCTGCTCGGACGAACTGTGGACTTGTGCCCTGCTTGCCACATTTAACTTGCCCTCTCCTCTGCTCCCAGTGGCCGTGCAGTGAATCCGATCGCAAGCTAATCCGTTTGGTGATGATAATATATGGGGAGGGAGTGTGTTTTCGTGAAGGTTTTCATTCCAGGTTTGGTTCTTTTTGCATGAGCACAGGAGGGAAGGTGAGGAGGGAGTGAGGGCAGGGCAGCTGATAGGGCACTGCTGCCAGAGTAACGTGGGTGTCACTGCAGCCAAGGTGTTGACATCTTCTGATCTCTGGAGGCATCCCGGCGCCCAGCCGAGAGCCCGAGAAGGCAGCCAGAGTTGACTGTAATCATTAGCAGTAGAGTGGACTTATTTTAAGGTGTTTGCAGTAAGGAAAGGATGGGGATGTGCAAGGTTGAACTGTCCAGGCTTATAAAAATCACCGGTGTGGGAAAAAAGGAAAATTTAGAGGGAACATCGCTGCAGACAGGTGTCTCATTGCTATTTAAATAAAATAAAAACGAAACTCACCACTTTTCCACCTGAAATGCTGAGGGAGAAAGGCTGATAAGTTTTTAATTTGTATAAGATATGCACTTAAATTCTACCAATTAAATAAGATGTAGGAGTTTGGATTATTTTAGTTCCACTCGGGTTCTAAAAGATCCACTAATATTGCATTTCATATTTATTTAAATGTTTGATTTTTTTCATGAGGCACGAGAGAGATATTTAAGACTAGTTGTTAATTTACCTAAGATTGTTTTTAAGCTGTGGAGGCTTTGCTGTTGACTTTATTTAAAATATACATGATCTAATTTCATTGCCTGAAAAAAGTTTAATAAAGTCATGTTCCTATCAAATTAAAAATAACCTCGAAGTCAGAGCAATTTATTTAAGATTGTAATTTTAAATGCCTGAAATACCGAAATTAAGGAGGTTTTTTCACAGGCTAATATTTCTTTTAATCAAGTGTTTGTAGAGAGTGGTTCTTTGTGAAGCCCAGAGTTATTTTCACAAAAGAGGAGAACTGCCTGGTGGTGACCTCTCTTAAATGAGCAATTCAGGGTTATCAAATCAGACAGCAAGAGACTGGAGGAACCAAGGATTGTACAGGGTACAGCCATTACCCATTAGTATAACTCCACATTAATTTTAAATTGAATTTTTAAAACTTAATTGAGCAGCATTTTCAAGCTCTGTTCAGTGTGAGCAGGACATAAATTGAAACAGTATGTACCAGGAACCCTTAATAAGCAGAGAGCCTTTCTTCCCTCTCCTTTAAAATCAGTAGTAATGCTCTGACATTAAAAAGAAGAATTTAATTAAGAGATCGTGACAGTGCATCTGAACTCTGACTGCCTAATGAGTTACCAGTGTAAGGGCCATGCACTGAAATGAATGCAGGATTTTTTCTTTAACATTCATTCTTAGATGAGAACTCTCTTCTGTTTGAATTTTTCATCATTTTAATGATGGAGAAATATTCTAATGGATAATCTGTACATGAAGAAAGACTTTGAAAATGTGGTTGTGCAGTTGGATTCCCAAGAAGAAAATTCTAATACAGAGAAATTAGAGCAACTGCTCCAAGCCTTGTAAGATAACATGGTAAGAAATCACTGATATAAATAAAAAAGAAAATCTGAGGTGTTGTTCTAGAACTGTAAACCTTGTCAAATTTTATTTTAATTAATTTCTCTGAAAGTGCATTAATATTTCATTTTAAGTAGAAGCCAAATTCATTTTTGTTTCTCAACTTGAAGCATGCAGATGAGCTTAAGTAAGCAAGTTCTGAGCTTCAGAGTGTAAATTATTTTATATAGTGTAGGTTGGATGTGCTTCTCTGCTACAGACTAATGTTTGGCATTCCAATTTAAAGCACTGGACTTATTGAAACTGAGTCCTTAATTTTAGAAAACTCCCTAATATGTATTTTCCCTTCATAGCAGAACAAGAATGACTGCATTACATGGTTTACTTGTCAAGTCTGCTGTCATATAAGGCTTAAAGATACACCTTCGGTTTATTGTTGACTGCTTGGTATTTTTGACAATCATATGGCAAGTTTGTGTTTAGTGGTGGAGTTTGACTTCCTTCTGCTGGGTGGCTATGATGTGGCAAGGCCATCAAGGCATGGTACAAGCCTGAGAGGAAGAAAGTATCATTTGTTTATTTTGGTGACTTCAAGGCACTAGATCCAAGGTTTATATTAAGTTATCATTTCTGACAGTCCAAATCTTTGATAGATACTGGGGAGGGGGCCAGGAGCGAGGAGGGGAGAAGGATTTGGGGAGTGCAAGGCTTGAAAATCTTTCTTTCAAATTTAGTATTTTCTATCAAAAGAAGCCAGCTAGCTGGAGGGGAAGGTGCGCCTCCCACAAAATAATTTCACTGTTGTTTAGCATCACTGAAATAAAAAGTCTTTAACATTTCCCTCATTTGCTTGATATTGGAATTTAATAATTTCATTGGTTCCTGAAGTTCAATAAGGACTTTCATGTGTAGGAGTATTTGCAGGCATCAGAAAACTTTCTTAATTTTTTCCAAATAGGACCTGAGGATGGAGCTTGTGTCTGTCACAGGGTGACTTGGCTGCACCACAGTTGGTCCGGGTGTCCTAGAGCCCAGCATCCATTGCTTTTGCCCTGGGAGCACCCTCTCAGAGACCACCCCTGATAACCAGGCTTGTGGCTTTTATGAGATGACGGCAGTTTTAGGGAGAAGCAACGAGAGTACATTTTGGAAATGTCCTGTGTGCCATTTTGTTCTGGAAATCTTTTTTTACTCTTCGTATCTTGTGGCTCATTCTGGCCCAGCCCTGCAGACAAGCTCACACCTAAGGAACTGGCAGAGAGGGTGGCTGGGTGAGGGAAACTGGATGGTGTCTTCCTGCAGTGAGAAAATCACACCAATAAACCTGCAGTTGGTAAAGATAATGGCATGGTCTTCCTACTGGAATATGAGTGACTGAAATTTGCCTGCTTGATATAAATAGAATTAATCTCTTTAAACATGTTAATAGTTAGAGTGAATGCTTCAGTGGTGATTCCTGGTTAATCTACCACAAAACTGTTTAAAGTGACTAACCCATGCTAGGATGACAGAGGGTAGATGTAAAATGAAGGGTGTGAGTGTTATGAAGTACTCCTGCCTGTGACAGGAGGCTGGCTGATATACACATGCAGCATTAAATCATCTCCTTTTTCTGCCCTTGGTGTTTTGCCACAGGCTTTCAGGTTATTAAATTCTGTGGCTCAGCAGCAGTTCTTTTGGTGTTAGAAAGCTTGGAGTTTAAAACCTCAATGAAGTTTCTCATTCCAAGGTTTGATTAGAGCTAAAAACATCCACAGAGGTCATGCTTTCTATGTGTTGAGCAGAATGGGTGGTTGCAAGTAAATGCTGCCATCTTCCCAGGGACTGAGCAATGCTGAGTGCTCAGAAACTGTATCCTGGTCAGGAAATAGCATGCAGTTGATCCATGGGAGAGAGAAGTGACATTGTTTGCTCTCTTTGTGCAGGTTTCTGGGTGTTTCTTAATGCTGACTTTTGATGGAGGTTCTTGTTTTTCAACTGAAATCAAAATTGAGCATTTAATGTGAATGGTAATAAGGTAAAATGATCCCACAGGAGCTCAAACTGTTTCTATCTTACTGACCTGTCACCTGGCCCTGAAGCTCCAGACAGATTAAATTTTTCAGTGATTTGTGGTAGCTGTGCTTTTTTTAAGAACTCTCTAAGCTCCTTCCTTTAAATGAGATTTGTGTTATTCCTCTTTAGTGCCTTCCTGCCCTGCACTTTTTATTTCAGCTAGCTTTAGATGGATATGTGGTGCTTAGTATAACAAAGCTAAAATTTTAGAAGGTATTGAACTTGGGCAGATAAAAGGTAGCATTAAAAAGGAACCATCAGTTGGCTGGTGAAAAAGAGCTGTTGCAGACCTTTGAAATCCCTCAATGCCAGGTTTGTTTAAATATATCTTACAGTACACCCAGTGTATGTGTTGTAAATCTGCTCAAAGTTGAATGAATTCTCTTAGGAGCACAACTGCTGCTGCTGGGCTGTTCTAGGATGATTCCAGCTATAAGGTAGCTGCAGTTAAGTGTGTCATGGTCATGTTTTGTGCCAGCGCAAAATCCTGATGGTACCTCTTTTCACTGCCAAACTTGGTTTTTAAATGATATTGAGTACTGCTTGTTTGTTATGTGACCTCAGTACTGAGCTCCTCTACCATGGAAATGCATGGTAGCACGGTCTGAATGCATTTGGGTTGAGGTTTTGTTTTCTGTGTCTTCTTTGTACCATGATAATGATAAATGTCTTTTATATCTTTTGAGTTAACTCTACCTTGGTTACTCTTATTTTCAGAGAAGAAATGGGGAAGATATTCCAGTGGCTCAGACTAAAAACATCAATCACAGAAGATTTGCAGCTACCTTTAAGTTGCAAGAGGTGACAAAAACTGACCAGGATTTATACCGCTGTGTAACTCAGTCAGAGAGAGGCTCCGGAGTCTCAAACTTTGCTCAACTTATTGTCCGAGGTAAAGTTTTATTTATTTTCATTTTATCCAGTTAAATGCTTTCAATGCCAGTGCTTTCTGCTTACACTTTTTATTTAGTTTACATATGCCTTGATCTGAAATGACCGTGTGAAGATAGCCCTGTGAAACTGTCATAAGATGAAGGATTGCTTTGCAAAGCTTCTTACAATTGCTTTCTACAGAATGCACCAGTGTAAAATCCTGATCCCACAGTGTGTGGAATGTGCCTGCTTGCTTTTCTGGAAATGCTATTTGTTGAATTTAAGGTGCAAATCAGATTCCACCTATACATAGTTAGCATTCTCTTTTAAAATCTGTTGCCTTGAGCACACTGTGGTAGAGCAAATAATGCATTGTTCTGTTACCTGGGAGACAGGTAGAAAAAAAGAGTTGTAAACTTTCACCTACCAAGGACTGGGAGCATTGTGGAGCTCTTCTGTGATTATTTCCAATACAGAAGTAAAAGGAAAAAAACTTGCTTTTCCTACTTGAAATACTTTTTTGGTTGAAATTAATTCAAAACCTGCTGGAGTGCAACCATAGCTTGTTTGTGGAGTGATCGAGTTGGTGGTTTTTTTATTTTTGCATTTTATGATCTGGAAACATGCAACCTTGACCGGGAAAGGATATGGTTGAACATAGGAGTTCAGTTTTCACTTCAAAAATTGCGTGCTTTATGGCCTGGAATAAGCTATTACACCATTTCTTACCTAATTATGTTGACTCCAAAACTGCTTGTTTCATTCTTAGTTGTGATGAGGTTTACAGTTTTTTAACTGGGAAAGAGAAGTGGTGTAAAAACCTGTTTGTGGGGCTGCAGCTTGGTGGAGGAGCTGTTTTGGCCAGGTAGGTGCACGGGTCTGACACACAGTGGGCTGTTTTCTTGGTTCTTTGGTGAAGCAAGGGGCTGTTTGCTCAGTTTGGCACCTTGTAGTCAGACACTGCATCTGGAATGGGGACAGGGCAAGCAAGTTTGTCCTCAGCACATAGAAATAAAAGCAGTGCAGGAAATGCCCTGACCTATTTTTTATCTGGTATTTGCTGGCAGAGGTATTTTCCCTGGGAGACCAGTTGATTGAGGTCAACCAGGTTTTATGGCTGCTATAAAACATCAATAAAAATGGGTCTTGCTGACTATACAAAGATTTAGAAAACATGTTAAGGGCTTCTTTTTCTTCTGTTAGATGCTCCTTTTGTCTAGCAAACTGCAAGATGGTCTTCATCCCAATAAATTGAAATTAGTTCTATCGAAGCATGAAAAGAGACTTTTGTTGTTAGAAAGGCAGGGTAAATCAATGCATTTGTCCAATAAATGAAGTTTGCTAGTCTTTTTCTAGTATAAAACCACAATAAAATGGTGTTAGGAATACTATTTGTATTAAAAAAAAAAAACAAACCGAAACAAAAAACGCAAAATAACCCAAAAAGAGTATAAAATTTCATAGCACCATCTTTTAAAAGGCATCATATTGTCCTGCTGTAAAAACTTAGGTAATTTTGTAGATAACACCATATTTATGGCTCAAAATATAAATTTTATATTTAGCTATATATATATATACAGCAGCTATAGAATTTTTTTTTATTTTATTTTAAAGTTGAAGGTTTTACTTTTTGGGTACTTTTTATTGGAAGTCCAAGAATTTTAACTTTTTTTTTTTAATATACATATACACACACACACACATGCACACATATATAAATAAAAATATTTTTAAATGCCCTACAAGATAAACCTTCCAAAACCATTTTAATCTATTTGACACCATGGTAGAGAACAAAGATATATGTTTTATAGTTGGATTTATTGCTTGCTGTTGTATTTGAAAAGCAATATACAGTAATATATTTTCTTGTTTGTCTGGATAACTGCTAAATAAATCTTGTTAGCCAAAAAAGCATACCCATACCCTTAGGGATCAGCTACCCTGGTGTTAAAACTGTAGTGAAAATTAACCATAATGACAGGTCCTATATCTCAGTGGCACTTTAAAGCTGACATCCTGCTACATGGATACAAAAGATGATAATTTTAAAGGAAATTTTTGGGCCACTGATATGAATTGCCTTTAATAAGAGCTGGCATAGTATTGCCCATTGTCAAAGATGACCCAGGGGGAAGAGTTTATTAGTGCGTTTCCTTCTAAACTGGAAGTGACAGGGCATGCTTGGGGCCCTTTTGTTGCTGTTTGTAACAAATGAAAATTTCGCTGCAGAATTCTCATGCTGAAGAGTATTGATCTGTGTGTTCTCACAGCCAGAGGAGGGGAAAAAAAACGATGAAACACAATTTACTTTGTCATGGCTTTAGTATTGCTTCCAGATAATTCTGAGTAACGATAGGGTCTTTGGTTTGTGGAAGCCAAACTTTATTGACAACACTGTTTATTAGAGAGAGAGGGATGAGGAGCAGGAGTTGTTGCCCAGTAACTCAAAACCTCAGTGTTTGCATTCAGGGCCAAGATATGGATATATCCCATGTCTATACAGATCTGTGATACCATAATACAGGTGTAGAGGCATCTGATACTTTCCTGATGAGAAAACTATAAGTTAGTCTTGATGAGCAATGAAAGTTTCCAGTTCTATAATGTACATTATGTTGAAACATCTTTATTTAATTTTGAGCTTTAGCAGAAGAATTACTTTTAGTGGAGTTCTAAACTCTATTACAAATGTAGTTACCTCAGAGGGATGGTATACATTTCAAGACCCTGAAAGGGATAACTCAATTACTCTGATTAGTTTTTTGAAGAAAAATTGAACTAGGATAGGATTTGTAATTAAATTATGAGATTTTACCAAAAGTAGTTCCAGTCAATGATTTAATGTCTCACCTTTGTTTAGAGCTGGTCTTCAGCTCCCCGCTCAGTTGCTGCACTGTATTGATTTTTTTTTTTTTACATGGTTTCTATGGTATTGCTATTATTCTTGGATGTGTGTAGAAGGAGTTTTCCCTTTCCCCTTCCTTTTACAGGAAATTTGGTGCAGTCATTGCTGTTATTTGACTTACCCTCCTGAATATGTCCATCTGATTAATTGTCTATTTATATTTTCCTTGGTAAATTGGCAATTTCTGGGAAGGGAGTTTCTTGAAGTCTTCAGGGCTGTCTGCACTGGAACTTGAGGGAGATGCTTGGAGGGAGGAACAGTATCTGTGATAGGTAAGAGTGAACAAGAAGCCGCTGATGGTTTATTTCTTTTTCACTTGTTTCTTACTTGCTTTTGAGCAAGTCATCTCAAAGACTCTGCTGCTTAGTGTGGAATTGTAGAAATGAAGTGCCCAAAGAAATCACCTGTGCCCTGGCTCATGTGTATATTTGATGTATACAGCTCTGTAGCCTTTCCAGGCTACATATTCTGACCTTCAATCAGTAGAGAACCTTGCCCCATAATCAGTTCTTGTACTGCTTCATTGTTCCATGCTCTTAAAAATGTACTGAAATGTTTCTCTGAAGTTGTCAGTATTTGCCAGAAAAGCTACCTTGGGCATCAAGAAATGAGGTAGTGTCCAACACAGAAGCTGTGATCAACTTTTTAGTTGACATGGCGTGCTAAAAATGGCTGTGAGATGGGGATGAAGCTGATGAATAGTTTGTTGCTCTGATTGTCAAAAAAAAGGAGCAAACCACTTTCTTAAACAGTATAATAAGGAATTGCACTTTATGAAAAGTGTTTTTATACTTGCCCAAGTTTGGTTTTTTTTCAAGTAGCTGCACATTGTTAGAAAAATAATTGTATGAAACTTGACATTATGCTATTAAATGCTGCAAAATCAGCAGGAAATATGGTGCATTTTATCTATGTAGTGGATCTTGCACATATTGTTTGGAAGAAAATGTTTGTTAAAGATAAGGTAGAAAAATTAAGGATAAAACCCTCAAAATGTATGAATCTAATATAGCATTTGTTAATAATAATGTGGAGAGTTCTATCATATGTCTGGCTCTACTGATAAGTTTTTAAGTTTTATTTGAGGCATAAATTACGGCAATTCTTTGTTTTTACTACATGATCATTTTTCTTTTTAACATTTCTTCATCCAATCAAAACATCTATTCTCTGCTGAGTTCAAAGTAAGGTGAGGTCTCTGCCTTGATTTAGAGCTTCAATATGGAATTGTCTTCAAGAACCTTGGAAATCCAAGTTAGTAACAGCAAAAGAGGGCAGTTTTTCTCTAGTGTCTTCTAAATGTTCTCCCTAAAATCCTAAGTTCTGATGAAATGACCTGTTTCTAGGCATCTGACCTGTTCGTATAAGTTTGTGGATATCATTGTTTCTTTTATTTGGTTTGACATTGCAAGCAGTCTCTCTTCTAAGTCATCAGGTTCAAGTTTTGGTGGGATTTGTGATTGTTTGTCTTTTCTTTGTTTGCCTTATTGGGCTGAGTTTGCCATCAGAAACAGTTCCTGTTACGCAAGCCTGGCAGAGGCTTTTCTGCCTTTCTTGTCTGAATCTCTTTAGGGATTTTCTATAGGAAAACTAGTAATTTGGCTGGCTCCTGGTGATGCTAGAACACTGTGAAGATGGAGTTTGCCCCTGGCAAGTAATTCTCCTGGGAACATTATTCTTTTTCTTGTACAAGAAAGCTTTGAAATATTTCCATTTGAGAAAGGTGTGGACTGAAACGCACTTTCCAAATTTCACTGGTACTTGTTTTGTCTGGAAAAAAGCCCTGAAATCTCTAAGTTGCTTCAGATGTGTGTACTCAGTTTTGTGACTTGGTTTATTTGTTCAGTATAATAACAGACTTAAAAATATGTCAAGGAGAGCACTAGGTGGCAGGTAAAAAGTAAATACATCAGGTAGCCTGAATTTATATTCCCTGCTTGCAAATAGACTGAAGTATTTTCATACCAATTTAGCAAAATGTCCTGTATTTCTGCCCTCCATTATTAAGTTCTTTGATAAATAGGAAATTCGTAAAAAAAATTTTTCCCCACTGGTGATATTACCCACCATCGTAAATATTAGACAGTTCAGGTTATTAGTGATACTTTGTAATGTGTTCAGAAATTCAGTCTCCAAGAGAGAGTGGTTTTGGACTGTGTCTTTGAAAGTCTTGAGGAGCGCCTTTGGTGTGTGTTTTTCTGAAGTCACTGAATTTCAGACCAGAGAGGAAAGTGAGGAGAGAGATTTTGCAGTCCAAGTTATTAAAATCTGTGGGCTTTGCATCAGTGCTTTGGCTAAATTTCCTTTTGAATCTTCAGCAGACTTCAATAGAGGTATGCAAATATTTTATTTGTGTCAGAAGACCCCTGTGGCCTCTGCATTTGGTTCACAAGATGCATTCCTGAAGTATTGATATTAATACTGGTACTTTTTTGGACACTCAACTCATCTTCAAAATTACTTTATACTCTTAAGTTTCCTCATTAGTCGTAGCCTAATTCTCTCTTGGCTGTATCCCTGCAGGAACAGCAGATGACAATGTCATAATTACTTTGCAGTGATTGGAAAAGTAAGGAAATTATTTTGTGAATTTTTTCTAAACCTTTGTAATAAAACACAAATTATATTTTGGGTGTATATTTAGGTATAAGCATTTGTCAGAGAGTCAAGGATCCAATTAAGTTGATCTTTTTGTGGCATTCTCTGGTTTTAATTTCTCTACTGTATTAAGATCTTATCCTCTCTAAGTAGGTTTAACATGTGAATCTTCCTATTTTTCAATCCTCTGTTTCTTACAGCAGGTAAAGAGGTTCTGTCACCCTGAAGTCAAAGCTTGCCTCCTTTGCATAAAAAGAATGAAACAAGAATATAGGAAGATGCCTCAGAAAGTCTTTATGCTCATAATGAATAAATTGAACCAGATAGGAGTCTCAGTTTCATCATTCATCTACATATCAGAAAGAACAGCAGCTTCACTTTCTGCTCAGGCAACTCTGTGGAAGTAACTCTGCTCAGCTCCTTTGCTCAGACAGCATTTTTCTCTGGTTTATATAATTAATAGGTGCATTGCTCATTTTCTTTAGGAAGTGCAGGAAAGCTGCTTTTGCTGGAAAACCAGGAGAAAATAGTTTTGGCAGGATTTTTCAAAGAAGCCAAAGAAACTGATTCACACAAGGTAACAGAAATGCCAGGTATTTGGCATAGGCTCCATTCCATTTTTCTGTGTTGCGGAATATTGTCTGCACATGTTTATATTTGAAATGGCAAACACAGAATTGTTGAGACTGAAAGGCACCTCTGAAGGTCATCTGGACCAAACTCCTCCTGCTGAAGCAGAATCACCTAGGGCCAGTTGCCCAGGATCATGTCCAGATAGCTTCTGAAAATCTCCAAGGATGGATATTCTGCAGCCACCTTGGGCAACCTGTGTCAGTTCTCAGGCACCCTCACAGTAAGAAAAAGTGTTTCCTGATGTTCAGAGGGACCTTCCTGTATTGCACTTTGTGCCCAATGCCTCCTGTTCTGTCACTGGGCACCACTGAAAAAAGCCTGGCTCTGTCCTCTTTGCACCCTCCCTTCAGAGTTTATATACATTGGCAATATCCCACTGAGCCATCTCATCTCCAGCTGACTCTTGAAATCTTTCTGATGTGAGCTGTTGCTTTATTGTAGTTCTGATGTGTTCTTCAGGAAGACCTGAAACATTTAAGGTAAAGCACACATTTTGCTTTTATTTCATAGGACTTGAATTTTGTACTGCTTGATATTGGCTAAATTAATATTCTCATTAGGCAAAAACTAGCAATTTCAGTGCTGATGATCATCTTCTTAATGGGTTCTCTGAATTTAAAGGTGGCTGGTCTGGATCAGAGCAAGAACCCAAGTCCTGTAGCTCTGTGTCCTGCCCCAATAGCCTGTGACTGGGGCAGAGTATCAGAGAAAAGTAGATGTAGAAGCATCCTTTGCTGACTTGGAATTTTTCTATCCCAGGGGTCTGTGGTTCAGACTTTGTCAAAGGACAATACCCTCTCAGCCTGGACATAAGTATTGTGCCTTAATTTCTCACTAATAAGCATGCAGGAACCAAAACAGATTAATGGTTTACTAATTCACTTAATTGGTGCAAGGGCTGGTTTTTTTTTTATAATTTTCCTTGCCTGGCGTATATTTTTCCCTGACATCCATGATGGATGCTGATGCTTTGTGGCACTTTGATTCACAAGTCTGAGCATCATGAGTTGCTCTTGTGTTTTCTGCAAGGCTTCGTACTGCCTGCATGAGAGCACATGGCATAGCAAACTCTGTAGAAGTCATCTCTTCTCTGCTTCCTTCTCAGTGGCAAGAAGCATGATGGGCATACTCTTTTCACAGGCTCTGGGCAGAAATCAGAAGGAAAAAGAGAAGGAGGAAGGCTGGGAATGCTAACAATTAGCTGAATTGGTGTTTGCATGGCTATTCCTGCTTTTTTTTTCTGAGAGCTGCTTTTCTATATGTCAATATATTTTCATTTCTTGGCATCTGATCACATCTAGAGCTATAGATAGCTTTTCTTTTGTCTTTCCTAATTAGCAGGTGTGACACCATTTTATGTGTTATTAGGTGTGACACTACTTTGTGTCCAGGAATGAACACGTAGCAGGCCTGACTGGTTTTCTGATGGCTGTCTTTGACCATGTTACATAAACGTTCAGGCAGGAATGTGCTTTCAAAGCAAATCTCCAGAAAAGGGCCCTTCCCTGCTTGCCAGGCAGTGGCCTGCTACTTGTTCTTGTCAGCTCTTGTGGAGACCTTGCCATGGCTTGGCAGCAAAATAAATACAGCTGCAGGGTCAATGAAAATCAGTGGGAGCCTATAATGGGTGGTGACCTGGGATGATCTTGGCCGAGTGCGTCAGGGTTGCAGAGGAGTTAGCTCTGTGCTGTCAGGCTTAGTGCTGCCTTTAGGTAATATTCCTCATGAGTTTTCTGCCTCTGTGGCAGACCAGATTTTATCAGCCTCCTTACAGGCAGCATAAACTGGGTATCACCTGCTCTGCCTAATCCAGCAAAGCCAGGATACCGTGCAGCTTTCCTCAGCCTGATTCAAAATGGTGTTGCTGGTGATACCACAGATGTGCATCAGTGATTGCTTGAGTGAGATCTCACTATTTAGGTGCTCTCCTATAACTGACATTTTCTCATGTGCCTGCTTTTTGTGAAATTACTTAAATGAAACCAAACACCAAATAAAGCATTTGGGAAATTAAAATTTAATTGCTTTGAATAGTGAGATCCTTGTTGGCCTTTAGGTTTGATGGGAGTCAGTGCAAAGGGAAAAAAAAGAGGCAAGGGAAAAGCTTTCAGCAGGTGTCACTTCAGAGAGGAAATAAGGGGATTCTTTGTTTCTTATATCTGTGTTTTATCCAAGTACAGTGACATAAAGATCATTTACAGTAATGTGATTTTTCTCATCTTAATTAGAGATGTCTCCAGACTGCCCCACCACATCACTGCTGTATTTCACTCAGATAATTTCCCTTCCAGTATCTGGTCTCTCTCTACATTTGTTTAAATCAAATATTTCATTTGAGTACTCAACTCAGAATGGTTCTCTCTCAGTTTAAATGCCACTAACATGACCGTGGAGGTTAAAATATTTACTTAAGTATAGACAAGGTTTCCTTACCTGCCATCATTTTCCAGTTTGGGGGAGGGGAAAACCCCTCTAGGTTTGACATCGTTGTATTGTGCAGAGTTGTTAAAAAGGCTGCCGATGAGTAGATGCATGGTAATGATGAAAAGGGGTGCATTTGGAATTCAACATAGATGGCAGAAAATGCAGGATGTCAGAGAAGCCATATATTAAAGGGAATTTGAATTGGAAACTGAATCCCAACCTGCCACTGGGGGCATTTTGATCATTTTGATTTATTAAACTTTTATAACAGCATTCAGAGGAAGCTGAATTAAAACGCTTAGTCTTGGGTGGTTTATGGTACACAAGTCATCATGCTAGTGAAATCTCGCCATGATCAATGTAGAGTTAATTTAAGTTGCTTTTTTAATGCAGGTGCACCTGTGTGCTTTAGTATGTATTTAAAAATCTAACAGTGTTCTAATGCTGAATCACTTAACAGAAATACAAAGTGAAGCCACACCGACATTTATTTTCAGCTGCATTTGAGTGAATCTTGCTAGTAAATGGTAGTCGAACTGCAGGAAAACAAATTGCATATATATTCCTATACCAATTTTATATATTGATAAATATGCACACATGATAAAATAGCTAGCAATGAAAATAAAACTATTTCCTTGAAAAAAGGGTCATGCTGCTAAAGACATAGGTGCTTGTGTTGTACTGTTCTGACCATCTCCCAGCCTCAGCAGCTGTACGTAGTCTCAGTGAGCACCGTCCCTGCAATAAAAAGAAATCAATTACTATTAGAGTGGCACTGCAGGTTAAAGGCATTACAGGTTCACACTCAGTTTTGCAGCAAGGAGATGATACTTCGCTGCAAATGGGGAATGATGCAAAAGATGGATGAGACAGAGTTCAAGGAGCAGTGCTGTGAGGGTCTGGCACTATCATTCCAAGCTGTCTCAGAGACATGATGGATGATTTGGTGGCAAGAAGCAATAATACCCGATGATGAGAGATTCCTCTCCAGATCTTGAGCCCACTGCATGCTGTCTACCTGTTGGTGTTCTCGTGGCATAATGATTCCTGATGTGTTATGAAGAACTAAACTATTGTTCTTAAGCAGCTAATTTGGAATGTTGAATTTAGTAACCTAGATTTTTTGCCAGCTTCTAGGGAAGCAAGTAGCATATCAAATGCTCCTGCACGTGGTGAATTTAATTACCTCTTATTTATGTGTGGTACCTGTTGACAGGATCTTGTAAGCTGTGCTAATATGATAGGTAATTTGTTACCTCCAAAAATCACTTTCTGTGTGCCCTCTGATCATTATCATGAAACATGATAAATGATCTAGCCCATGAGGTGTAAATGAAAATGAAATGGATAATTTGATTCTATGTCTAAATTGTTGCTGGAAAGTTGTTGCAATTATAACGGAATTTATTTCATAAAAAATGCTTTGCAATGTGCCAAAGACCTTTAGTCATCTTGGTTGGGAGTTATTTGAACATAATTTTAAAGAGATTACAAAAACTTTGCTCAGAGTAGTTTAGATAGAAGTTTCTTTTCTTTCCTAAAGAGTTTTAAATATTTGTCTATTTAATAATTCATATTGCAAGATTTTTCTGCAATGTTAACTGCTGGAATATTTGCAGAATTATATAGAAAATGGTGAGAAATATCTGCCTACCCTGAAGAAGAGGGAAGCTTAGCTACATGCAGGAAGATAGATTTCTTCCTGCTGAGATGCAGTGTTGAATTTGGATGTGCTGGTTTACTAGAGAGCTTGTCATTGAGATTGATATGGAACTGCTAGCAGGCATGTCTTGGAGAACATTTAAGGAGTGTTATAGGCAAAATGAATGTGTTTCTCTCCCCTGTTCCCCAGGTATGTTCACAGTGATAATGGCAGAGTCTGTGTCCCACCTCCTTCATGAGGAAGGATGACACTGTTTTATTAGGACTGATATTTGCATTTTTATGTCTCCCTTAAATTTTTTGTGATTTTAATTTTATTTATTTTTAAACTTTGTTTCCAGTACCTCATCTATAACATTTCATGTAGTTCTCTGTCCATTTCCTTAGCTTTTTGGCATGTCTTGTACTGCCAAACACTTTGAGTGTACCGTCCCAATTGATGTCTGCACGTGGTAACAAGTGAAATTTTTCACTTTCCTGAATTCTTTGCTATTAAACAAAAGAGAAACTTTGTATTAATGGGTTTGGGGACTAGAGACAAAACTCAGGAACAGTGTTAGAAAAGAAAGTGAGAGTACCTTTTTAGGAATTAAAAAATGCTTAGAATTGACTTATATTAGGAACTTTACAGACTAATAAGAGTGATAGTATGGATTGTGGGAAAAGTCTCTCAACGGTAAATTTAATGCTACATTTTTCCTTCAAGAAAGGAGGATGTAAGTACAAAATATCACGGAATGATAGAATTTTCAAGGTTGGAAGAGACCTTTAAGATCATCAAGTCCAACCAGCAACTCAGCACTACCACTGTAACCCCCAAACCATCACCCAGTGCCAGATCCAGACACTTTTTAAACACCTCCAGGGATGGTGACTCCACCTCCTTCCCAGGCCACCTATTCCAATGCCTGACCATCTGAACGGTGAAAAAAGCTTTTTTTCTTCTACTTTATATGAATCTCCCATCTCACCTTAAGGACATTTCCTCTGTTCCTCTAGCTGCAGGCACAGCAGGAGAGATCAGTCCCCACCTCACTGCAAAAACCTTTCAGGGAGTTGTAGATAGTGATGAGGTCTCCCATGAGCTTCCTCTTCCCCAGACTGAACAAACCCAGCTCCCTCAGCTGATCCTTATAAAACATTTTCTTGATCTTTCACGAGTCTGGTTGCCCTTCTGTGAACACTCTCCTTAATCAGTGTGATCTGAAAGGTGTAGACATTCCATGGTATTAGTTCAAGGCTTATAAAGCAGAGATAATTTTTGATGAGTTCTTGTTTTATTAATAACAATTGTCCTAACTTTTAATGAATTAGTTAATTTGAATAAAAAAATACCAGGAAAAATACTTTGCTCAATTTGGAGCTTTTGTCTGGAATTTTCCATAAATAAATAGATTATAAGGGAAATTAATTTGAAATTTACTTGAATGTACCAAGCATCTTATAGTTTGTGGAATCTAGATGAACCTTTTATTCAATTTTTCTGATGTTTATATTAGCTTTTTGCTCCTTGTGCCTATCTTGTGGTAGATCCTGTAAGCCATATGGAAGAATACCTGTTTGTGGACACAAGGTAGAATATTACAAACATCAATGCCATATACGTTTTTAGTAAGGCTATCTTACTTTAGTAAACTGGCTTACTCATTTTCTGAGAAAATCAATAATTGTATTGTTTACCCAATCTATTTCACCATCCAATAAGGATTAAGTGTAAAAATACTTTTTTTCTGTTTTACTTTTTTGACCTGAAGTTTCAGTTCTGAGTTTATGTGAAAATCTCAACTTTCTTCTTATATTGACATCCTCATGGTAATATAAGTTGTGTTTTTTAACAACTGGAGATATAAAAGCTACCTCTTTTGAAGGGAGATAGGGGTAAACTAGATGTTTTTCTTTGGCTTAAAAATTGAGATTGAAGTCTCATGACTTTTAATGCTTGCTTTGAACTTTACTCTGACTCTGAATTGTGTTGACAGCAGTTGGAAATGTCTTGACTAACGATTTATTCTTCAGCTTTCCACTTGGACTGCATGACTTGCACGTCCTAGAAAAAACAAGATACATTTAGCGTGATCAAACTTGTGCTCCATGGGCTGCATCACCAGCCACTGCAATATTTTTCTCTTGTTTTTATTGGAGATAGAAAGAAGCAGCTGTTTGGCAGCATGTGAAGCACAGCTTCATTTTAGCAGCTGGATACTTTCAGGGTGCAGTTGCAGGGTGCTTTGTTGTGTTCTTTTGGTTTTTAATATGTGATGCTGAGGCACAGTTCCTGCTTTGAATGTATGATGCATGGTACTTGGCCACCTTAGTGCACTGAAGAGGAGAAGACATATGCAAGTTCTTACAAGTATAGCATATTGCAATCCTCACTTTTGCCAATGCCTTCTCTGTTTATTTATTTTCTTTTCCTATTTTGCACCTCTGGAATTTCTGCAGTGTGATTTAATTCTGCCATCTTTTGTGCCCTACCTGTTGATTGCTACTTCTATCCGTGGAGCAGAGAAAATGCTGTCAGGTTGAATGTGCCAATAAATGACAATGAGGTAATTGAGAGGTGATAAAGTCTGTTTTACTAGAAAGAATAGCTCCTTTTCCGAAAGGTTTTATAAAGGTAATATAATTGGACACTTCAAGAAAAAAAATTGGACTGGGTCTGTATTCTGGCTGGCTGCAGACATGTTTAAGATGCATTTTTAGTTTAGGCTTACAGACTTCTTTACTGAGATTCATCTTTGTTTTGTGCAGGAAGCTGCCTCCACCTTTTAATTTTTACTTTTTGTTTCTTAAGTTCTTAATCTTCAGCTATCTCCTAATGCCATTTTAGGAATCTATTTGACCTTCCTCTTGCATTTTTCTTTCAACATGGCTGCCTAAAGAAATATTTAATTTTCCTGGGAGCACCTCCAATACCTACTTGACCTCTAACTATGTATGTGGACTATGCAACACAAAGAATTGTGCCCTAATGACACTTCTCTTCCTTCCAAATTACTGTCATTATCAGTGACATTTTCACAATTAGAAACAAAATGATCCTTGCTTTTTTACTTTCCATTGTTCCAGGAACAGCTTTAGCCTCTTTGAATAATATTAAAGAAGGTTAAAGAACCGATAGAGAGAACACAGGCTGGCTTTTCTTTCAGGCCAAATCAAATGATGGCTTCTAGAAGGTGACCAAGCATCTTTCTGGAGTTGCAGACAGATAAGAGTGGTTTAATTAATGTTTTGTTTTGTCCAGATTTTGCTGCCCTTTACCAAAACAAACCCTAAAGCAGGAATTTAGGTGTCAGTGCTTCCAGACTGGAACAAAGAATTTCTTAGAAATGTGTCATGAAAGGAGGACAATGTTCTTGCTCTGAAACAGAATGTTTTGCACAGGTGCTATTGCTTGCATTATAAAAAATGGAGGGGCCAGGCAGGGGAAGGTGTGTGCCAAACAGTACGTGCAAACAGTCACCTTATTAAGGAGACTATCCCCTAAGACATTTGCATCATTAGGACTTCTGATAATTAAGATGAACTATATTTCAGTAAGAAGACAGCCTTCTGGCCAACTGACTAAGCAGATGCCAAGTGGAAGCAAATGATGCTAAGTTGAGCTCTCAGGCAATTAACAGAAATTAATGGACCAGGTACCTACAGTCTGTTTCCTGTGGCTGTCAGTTCCGTGTCCTTGCCCTTCCTGCACTTCCAGCTCAGATGACTTTCAGGGGTTTAGCACCTGAGGTTTCCTTATCGAAATGTGCTGGCATTTGTCACCTGCTTAGCAGAGCTCACAGGATTCCTGTGGTGGATTAAAAATCCCACAGGATTCTGAAATTTTAATCAGTTGAGTGGAAATAATTGAAGAATTGAAGCAATTCTTCAATGATAAGAATCCTGTTTTGACTCATAGCATAATGTTACAGAGGAAACATTCCAGAGGGACTTACTATGTGTAAAGAGCTGAAACCTGTCACTCACCATTTGGTCTGGTTTCAACCTCATTTCTGAAAAAATGCATCTCCGTATTGCCATAATTTATGAAACTTCCTAATCTGTGAAGGAATTTCTTGCATGCCCTGGTTTTGACTGATTCTGTGCCTCATGAACAGATTCATACACCAATTATTTATTTGTTTATTTGTCTGTTGGACCCTTCCTTAAAGATATATATGTAGGCATGAGCAATGTCTATGTGCAACAGCATCTGATGTTACAGCAGAGGCAACAAAAGGCATGGTCCTACCTTGCTTTTCTCTCTCCTACTCCCTGTGACTTGCTATTTCCTCTTCTTTTACATCAGAGCATGCTTGGCCCTCTCTCCAGTGAGCTGACTGGGGAGCTAAATTAAAAAAACCCTGGCACTGTAGAAAGAAGTGGGCGTTTTGTGTCAGACTCGTTTACTAATAGTAAAACCACTGGTCTGGAAAAGATGGAAGGACCAGAGAAGAGGTGCTGGTTCACTCCCCACAGTGATATGGTCATTTTGGGTTGGCTTAGATATGATGTTAAACTGCATCCTCAGCCTGCTTTGCAAGTGGATTACACTGTGCTACAAAAATCTCTGTGCCCACAGGGAACTGAGGTGTAGAATGGTTCCTGAGATAAACAGTGTTGTCTTGGGGGTTTTCTTTGGTAGCAGCTCCCTTGTATGAACATGCCCTTAGAGGAGTTGATATAACAGAAAGGGGCTGACAGGAGATACAAGTATGTTCCCTCAAGCCCACATTATCTTGTCATAGCTGAGGAGATAACCAGATACCAGCATGATAGGCCTTAATGTAATAGGCCTGAATAGAAAATCCCACAGTAAACCTCCTCTTTGGGGTGTTACGGGAAAAAACAGCTGGTCTTGGTATGGAAGAGGAAGAAATCAACCAGGGAAAAAAAAAGATAAATAAAAAGGAAAAGAAAGATATGTAAAATATTTCTCTTGAACTGGACATTTTTTTTAATTTCAGAATGCTAATCAGGCCATTTAAATACATAATTACAATAACACTTGGAGTGTCTTTCCAACAATATACTAATGAAGTAAGCTATTATGATTTGTATAGGTGTAATTAAAGCATGGAAAAGCAAACATATCAGTGTAGTTGTTTTATCAGTAGCATTCAATGAATAATAAGATGGACAGCTATGCACACATCACTGTGCTGCTCTGAAATGTATTTGAAATTTTCACCCAAAGGAAAAAAGTGGGGCCAAAATGCTTGTTAAAGGATTTGTTAAATCTAAATTAAAAATATTCTTCCACTGAGGAAAAAGTGATTGATTGCAATATTAGAAGAAATCAAAGTTTCTCAGGAGGACAGTTAAAAGGAGTGAGGCAACCAGAGGACACTGTTAGGCATTCAGAGAAGAGGAAAAACAATACAAAGGAAAAAATAGTATACTGAAGAGCAAAAATTATGATCTTGGATGAGAAAAGTGCCATGAAGACTTGTAGATGGAATAACAGGTGTTTTGTGGATTTTTAATAATTGATTAATATATGGTGTAAATGACGCGTGAACAGAAACGCTTCATTAAATTACTTGAGAATAATTAGGCAACATATCAAAGGGAAAATGGTTTGGTCTCTTTAGTGCTTTCAAAGGGTACTTTGAGCTTCAGCAATGTTACTGGCCTGGCTTCCGCTACCCATTTTTTACTTTAGGTGTTGTAGAGAAAGAAATGATAAATTATTCAGGCCAAGAAAAGGAACACCACAGAGTTAGAATACTCACCTCTGGGTGAACTATTTAAACTACCCATGAAACAAAGGCAGACAGCAGGGCAAAACATTTTGCTTTGGCAGGAGAAGGTGTGTAGAAAGTGTTAGTTTAATCTTCTTTTAAGATATTTTATAAGTTGTAAGCCCCAGTATTACTCATGGATTGGCCTGCAATGAGAAGAATTGAGTGAGTTCAAACAAGCTATTTTGCTTGCTGACTTTGCTTACCTTTGCTGTTCGTTTTCCCCACACGATGGGATAGGAGAACTTCATAAGATGTATGTGAAATGACTTAATGAAGGTGCAACATAATTATGGTCTTCTTACTACATCTGTATTACATTAACCATTCAGGGATGTAAATCAACAGAAAACTAATCTTCTTTCAGTTGGTTAACTTATATTGCTTTGCCTCTGCAAAGTAGCTTTTTTTTTTTTTTAGACATAGAGCTCTCCATTCAGGCATCAGAAAAAAAAAAAAAAAAAAAAAAAAGAAACCTTTATGATTTATATATGATTTAAGTGTGAAAGAATTGTGACCATACAGCCATGCACCATCCACACCCTGAAAGAAGAGGATAGTTGCATCATTAATAGCTCATCAGTTGCATCATTAGTGCAGAGGGCACTCATCTATAATGGATAACATGGACTTAAGCCTGTGGGTTATTTCCAATATCGTCCCATATTCAATGAGTAGCTTGGCAGCTAGCAGCAGCTTCTTGGCTTTTCTTACTTCTAGAGAACATGATAGTGACTTCAGAAAGTATTGCTACTGGGCCAAAGTCTTCTTAGTTTAGTGTATAGGCTTAGGGAAAGATGTAAGAATGAGAGAGGCACTCCATATTCCACTGAGCATCTAGTAATCTATAGCTTAAGATTTATCGAGCCAGAGACTATATCAATAATGTGAGTAATATCCATTACACAAACCTACAGATTTGTGAAATAATTTCTGAACTTGTGGTTTTTTGCCCAATTGGGAGCAATGAGTTCCCACAGTTAACTCATTATTCATGGAAGAACGTACTTCCCTCCGAAGCTGCCATCTATTTTCACTCCAAGAAATAACAAGTCATTCCATATTAATGAGTTTAATGCCACTTGTCATTTCATAAACATCTAGTATGTATTCCTTCAATCATCGTTCTTTTATGTTGAGTGTTGCAGATTGATTTAATATTTCCACATAAGAAGTTGTCCTAGGTCTTCAGTAATTTCTATTTGGCCATTTCTATGTCTTCTCTTCTAGCTCATCTGGCAGGAGATTCGAAAGAGAGATCTATGTAATTTTTTTTAGATGAGAAAACATTATGGGTTTATACAGTCACACAAGATATGCTTTATCACACTGATATCTTATATTTTTGTCTGAATTGAACTGACAGGGTCTTGAAATTCCCAACAGAAATATTACTCCTGTCTGATTATACTGATTTAGAGACCATAAGGGATCCATAAGACTCAATGCACTGCTTTGTATTTATCAGCTTTGACTTTATTTCCCATTTTATTTCTTAATTCTGCAGTATCTTAAGGAGAACAAGAAAAGCTGGATGTGACTATTCACAAAATACCAGCTATGTAGCACAGCAGATAAGGATACTGCTGCTTTAATTGGAGCCATCACTAAAAACCCATGTTTTCTTACTGGCACTGTAGGTAGACATATGACTTAGTGAATATTAAGGAAAATTGTTCAGCCTCAAAAGGAAGGTTGTAGAGGCTCCTCTGAGAATCTCTGAACCTTTAGGGTAAGGTGATGTCCTTGGAAATGGAAAGTTTCTGCACAAATTCTGACTTCAGTCAAACAAGAGGAATGGATGTGGAATGTACTTATGCTGACAGATTAAGTGTCTTCTCTATAATTGTCAATTATGTTCCAAATGCCTCTTTTTATTATCTGGTGCCTCACATGCAACTAGGCTGAAAAATCAAAGCATCATTTTGGAAATGCTAATGTAAATGTTTTTTTTTTCTTGCAGTTATTTTCTGAATTTGGATTAACTTTTTTATCTTAACCTTCTCATCTTTTATTGTTTTCCTATACACATACACACCCACCTGTAGAGGAAATCCGCAACACCCACCCTTTCCTCCTCATAGAGAAGTGCAACCCCAGCCTCTCTAGCCCGTTTCCTTCCAAAGCAGAAAGATTTTGTGTGTGTGTGTGTGTGTGTGTGTGTGTGTATGGAGTTATTCTATTTTCAATTTATAAGTCACTGCACTTAGGAAGGTGTAAAATATGTGTGCATGAGATTGGTTTGTGGTACCTCTATGTTCTTGACTGTAACCAAAGTTAACTATAAAATAGGTTTCCTCTACTTGTGTGGCCCTGAGAAAGGGATTATTTGAACACTGGAAAAAAGCCAGAATCGGCTTCATGCTCAGGATTGCCTAGCCCCTGAATTTTCACTGGCTGGATGTGGGTACTAATGAGAGGGATTTGCACCCCAAGAAGGTGCCTCAGAAGCTGGGAAAAGAAGCTGTGCCAAGTGGGGATAACTTAGAGATACAAATCTTGCTGAACCTTGACTTCTCAGTACTGTGACAAAGAACTTCTTAGAATAAAACTAGTGAATATTGGAAAGAAAAACTCTAAATGAAAAGGAGAAGGTTCAGGGGATTTTTTTTTTTAAATGTCAAAATGCTGTGTTGTGGCTTCTTGTGCACGGAAAAAATGTTATGTGCATCTAAGCTTGCCTTCCCCATTACAGGTTGAGGAGGAAGGTGCATAATTGTTGAAGGCTTTCTCGAGAGCAGGCAAGATTATGTGTATTGAGAGGTAGAAGCCTAAATAGAGTTCAGTGGGGCAGCTTCACCGGTCCTCTGACTGAGTTGATAAAACTGCTTTTTTTATGCCCCAAACTCACATTTATCAGAGGGACAGCAAGTCCCATGAGAGAAGTTTCCTGGTGCTTGCAGTTATTTAAAAGCAAACAAACCTGCCAAATTCTTCAAAGAACACTCACACGTTAAATTTTTGAGGCAGAACTTTAGAATTCAGCAGTAAGAATCATGACTTTCCTTGTCTTCATCAAACACAGAATTTAAAATTTCCAAAAAACTACTCCCAGCTTTGGGTACTGGGGCCAAGAGAGCTTGCTGGTAAAATTGCACAATTGTTTTTCCCCATGATGGCATGCTTTTGTTACCAACATTTATGTAAAATGTAAGGGCTCCTTTAAGGTATTGCTACTGTCTGTTTAACCGGTAATACGGTCACAACTGATTTATTTTTGTCTCCAAATCTTTAGAAATGTGTTCTTAGGTGCTTCTTCAACATACCAACAAAGACCCAGGCTTCAACAAAATGCCCATTATGCACAGGCCATCTAACTGTAATAAACAACATAGGTTACTTGTGCAATCTTTGAAGGTAGCAATTTCCACAATGGTGCATATTATTATAGACTATATTATTACCAGTGGATCTTGTATTTGGAGAGAAAAACCTTACTGTACAATTTCTACCCTAATAATTTATTCTCTTATTATTTCTGTAGAGCTGTTGAAATTGTTAGCCTTTCTTATGTGAATACACAAGGCTGGTTCCAGAACATTCAAGTGTGCCAGCCCAGCTTAAGTAGCTGTTGGTTAGTATCATATTCAAGAATTAAAACATGCAGTAGCAAAATAAGAAGCTGTGTATTCTTATTAAGTTTGCACATCAAAAAATTGATAAGATGACTTAGACTGATTAAAATAAGAGAGCAAAAAAAAGATTTTCTTTTTAAACTAAATGCTTGTGTCAGTTGAAATAAGATGCAAAATTTAGACTCTTTTACTGTACTTGAGGAATTTCTATTCCAGGTTCTTATTGATATTTTGAACCTTTTTTGCAACAAAACAAAGGTAACAGGCTTTTATCAACTGATATAAAATCATAATATCTCATAAAGATCTCATTAGCAAGAAGAACTGGTGGGGTTTTCTGTTCTGATTTGTTTTTCTAGAAATTTCTTTTAGAGTCTTCATCACACTCAGAATCCATTTGGCAATGGTGTGAATGGCAGCTGCTTTGTTACCCTCATTTCTTAGGTATTCCATAACATCTGTCCTGGTGCTGTGGCAAGGATGGTTACTTTTGGTGGTTACTTTTGGCCACCTCTATCCCCCTGCCCCTTTCTGAGGCTGCCTTTCATGGTAAAAGCAGATGTAATATCCGGCATCTTCTTAAAAGTTAGTCTCAATCCTTGCCTTCCCTTTTCTCCTCACTCATGAACCTGACCTTGTGCTTCTGTTTCTTTGCTGACACTGGCTTTTGTCTGAAACCACTGGGAGTTGCTGAGGGACCTAGGAAAGCAGGGAACTTCCATGTACACCCCTGCAAGATCAGTTTTAAACTTAAACCACTGTGAATGTAGTGTAGAGGAGTGACACTGCAATCAGCGCTGAAGGTGGGAAGTGGAGAATTAGGTTTGCTCTCTGAGATGCATGGTAGATGATGCGCATTTCACATCTGTGATGTAAAACTGTGGTGTAAAAACCATTTTGGTTTCTGTTGGTTCATTGCATAGATTGAGGGAAGTGTCTCAGTGCCTCCTAAAATTAGTCCCCTTTTCTGTCATTCCAGTGGGCTGCCTTCTGGCATTGTTGGCAAGAAATATTTGGACATGCTGTAATAAGAAATGTGAAGACATTGCTGGTGGGAACATCTATATGTATCTTAGGAAAGACTATGAGTAGAAAGAGAGGGAGTTAAGCAAGAAAATAGCCCCTCAAAAATAAGTTTGCTTGAAAGTGGCAATGAATTCTGTCCTTTCTCTCCATAGATTTGCATAGGTTGAGCACACACAAAATCCCTCTAGATAATCATTAATGTGTAACCCTTTTATTGCCTTGTATCAGTTTTTCCTTTGATGGTAGCACTTTCAAGTGCTGACAGAAAGCTTTTGCCATCCATGAAATGGTATACCTGAGAAAGAACATAGCAGAATGGCTTGCAAGTCTGAAGGGGAAGGTTTTCTGTTCATCTCTGCCCCCTGTGCATTTGTAAGGTCTTGCCTTAATAATAACAACTGTGTGTCCTTCCTTCCTTCCTTCCTTCCTCCCTCCCTCTCTCCCTTCCTCCCTCCCTCCTCTCCCCCACCTCTGTGCATCCATGACTTAACCTGTGGTTTGGGTTAATGGTTACAGTAAAATCAGTCTCACCTCTTACACACTTAAGTTTGCTTAAGTTTCTGTAATTGCTATTAAACACAACTGCAAGTGCTTGGAAGCCAAAGCCATGCCAGCTGTTCCTCTCGTCTGCAGGTACTTTAGAGTCCAGTACTCTTCTGGTGCAAGGACATATACAGCTCATTGCATTTATAGAGCACAATACAGTTTTGAGTCCTGTCTCACAGTGCTACTGTCCCAATAGCACGTGACTCACTTTTCTCTGCCATTTAAAAGGCAGGCAGGAGAGCTGGTGATAAAAATTTGTGTTAGTGCTGGCAGGTTATAATGCGATTTCCAAAATAAGGCATACAGGAGAATTCCAGGAGAGGCAGGAGTGCTGTCTGGATGAATTTTTTAGCTTTCAAGTTTTATAGATAGGGAGAGCCACTGAGATGTAAATCCGTGGTGTAAAACCTAAAAAAAAAAAAAAATTAAAAAAAAAAATTATTTTTTTCCTCCCCTTTTAATTTGTATCTATTTATTTATTTATTTATTTTCGTTCCCCTGTATTCTGTTGAAATGCTCTGGTTTTGTTGCAGGTGTTTGAATTTTTTGAGCTTGATTACTAATATGTCACTGTAAATTTTGTCTGTCAGAAAGTTTCTATATTTGGGTTGTTTAGGCAGTAAACTGAGTGTGTGAGCATGACTACAACACCAACAGATATAAGAATAATGCAAAAACCTTCACAATCTCATTTTACTGGACCAGTTCAGATTTAAAATTAAATAAAAATAATCCAAGTACTTAGGAAATAAATATATTCCCATCACACATTGCATCACCACATAAAACAAAATTTTGGAGTCTCTAAAACAATATTTTGTTCTTCAGGCATTCTCTCTGTAATCTCTAGTTTTATTCCTTCTCACCATTGACAGCGTGTGGATGTGCATGCAATTGCAGTATTGTCAAATTGCAAAGCCTTGTAGAGTTGAGAGTAATTCTTTCTTGGGAAGTACCAATTTTGAAGAAGACATTTAATTTTGTTCTCAACCTGCTGGTTCCTGACAATGAAGCAGATAAAATATTTCTTTCCAACAGTAATCTCAGCATTGGGATCTCGAGGGCATTACTGATACATGTGGATAATGAAGTCATTGTGATCAAGTCTTTGCTGAAGATATTTCTACAGCTGACTCATTTATGCTGACTGATTTTTTTAAATTTTATTTTAAATTTGAATGTCTTCTCATTACAAGCACCTCTTTTTTTTACGTTTTCTCATTTTTCCTCTAGGCATGTGCAGCATAAATGTCTTTAACACAATGCAATCTTTTTGACAAAATGTGTCATAATCTTCTAATTGATTCCCATAGTAACATAGCCTACTATCATTCAAAAAATAGGCATGTGTCCTGATCATAAATTGTGTAGAGAGATGACATATTCCAATATTTAGATAGACTTTTTTTGTTGTTTTTGCATGTAAGCTGGGCATGTTCCTAACCTTGTTTACAGTTTCTGCTGACAATGCTAAAGCTGCACACTGTTCCTTTATTTTAAAGGAAGATAATAAAATGAACGTGGTGGTGTTTCAAATCAAGGTGAATAAAATGCCATGGTGATGCATAGGATATAACATCACTATGCAGAAGTTAGCAGTTTTCACCGTTGAAATAATTCCTATTTCAGCACTTTAGGTGGTCAGTAACTGCCACGTCACCTAAATTAAACGTATTTTAGCTGCCTGAGCTTGCAGACTTTGGTGTATCTATGACACAAACTTTATATATTAGGTGCTCAAAGCTAAAACAGTAGCCTGAAGTGAGCTTGTGACATACTGTTCCTGTTTGCAGACCCCAAATTAGAGATATTATGTTGAAATATGTCAGTACTGTACCTAAGCCAGTATTATGAGCTCACTGTTCAATTTGCCATTTCTGTTCGTTGCTGTTTTTTCTCCAATGACTGATTCTCTAGGTAGTTACCTGAATTTCAATGTTATAGACATTTATTTTTAATGTTTATTTAAAATTGATGCTTTCAGTTTTTTCATTTCAAGTAATAAAAGACAATGAAAATGGTCTTACAAACTCTCTGAAGAGAGTTGGATAAATCACTTGATACCACCTGGTTACTAAGCCATTGCTTAGAATGAGTTCTTTTGTTCCAGACAACTAACTCTCTTAATTAAAATGTAACATCTTGTAGGTAATATGTCTCACCCTCCGGACTAACAGCTAGTGCCAAATACTGCACAGTTGTGATAAATTCTATTTTTAAGTCACAGAAATAATTTTCTGAAGTCACAGAAAAAAGTCTGTGTAAGTGGAATTAGAAAGACAAAAAGAGTTTGAGAAAAACCTTTATAGCAGAATCGTAGATCATGAGCTGTTTAAGTTTCTCCATGCAGCCAGCATCACTTACGGTCGCAGAGCAGCAGCTGAGATAAGTTAGAATTAGTTTTTGATTGTGTTGGAGTTTGGCTTGCTTTTGGCTTTGGAGGATTTTTTGTTTTGTTTTGTTTTGGCTGTTTTTAGGTTTTTTTTTTTTGTTTGTTTGGGTTTTTTTTTTTTTTTTTTGGTGGGGTTTT
>JAOTQP010001546.1:58878434-58912317 GCA_026413545.1 Cichladusa arquata
GGGTTTTTTTGTTTTGTTTTGTTTTGGCTGTTTTTTGGTGGTTTTTTTTTGTTTGTTTGGGGTTTTTTTTTTTTTTGGTGGTTTTTTTTTTTTTTGGTGGTTTTTTAAATAAATGTAGGCCTGTAGCTATATGCAGCACTTCCCTGTAAAAGCCTACTGATTTCTACATGAAGAAGTCATTCTGTGCTGTAATACGTCCAAGTTAGTTACTTTTATGAAAAAATCTTTGCTGCCTTCTCATCAGTACAGTGCCTTCTCCAAGCTACCTATAGAAGATGAAGATGGGAGCAATAGAAACGTTGCAATCAGAAAAGAAATTTAACAATGTACAATTTTTAACAATGTAGAAGAATAAAGCACCTGTTAAAACGAGTTAAACTTGATAAGTAGAGAGACGTTTTTGTCCACTGGGAGGAGAAAAAAAAGAAAGACACTAAGTTATTAAGAAAATGGTAAATGAGTTTATGAACAAACAGAAAAGCCAAGCATTGGCTTGGGGAATTATTAATTAAATTCCCAAGGCTTGTAAGAGCTCCAAAGGGCTTGCAGCTCTTTGGGTTTTTATTGTGTTAATTTCTCAGCAGCATTTGGTCTTGCAGTAGTGAAGGTGATTGTAAAACTTCTCAGATGTGAGTTTTTTTGAGGGTTGCAGATGGTTTAAGAAAGTGTGCCTTCCTGCAGCCTCTGCAATGTGCCCACCCCAGCAGCTGAGCTTATCCTCCTTTATTCTGATGTTTTTCAGATGCATTGTGTCTTTTGGGCAGGAGTAATCTATGTAGCTGATGTATAGTATGTCTGGCTGAGAATAAGCTTGCACTTGTTCTTTTCCTTGGTCACAAGAATAAGGTGGGCTGCTGAGGTGAGAAAAGCAAGTACCACTATGGAGTGTGCAGGCAAGAATCCCATGAGCCAAGTCTCTCATGGCAGCATTTCTCACCTAAGATTGGGTCTGTGTCTGCACCTATGAATTGAGTAGTTAATGTTGTCCTGATGTAATTTTGTTTATTGGACTTCCCATGTGAAGCCTGATTAGATATTGGAAGGTCTTAGAGGAATGTAGACCTAAAGGCATGTTTTTAATAATGCTGAAGAAGAAAATATGTTACATTTTTGGACTGTTGTGGTTTTTTTTTATTTTTTTTGCTTTGGTTTTTTTAAAAATCTTTTTGCATTTCCTAGTTTTCAGAAGCCAAGCAGAGTGCTCATCTTCCATTACTGAATTGTCCTCAATGGGTTGCACAAACTATTCGAGGCATAAGCTTTTTAGTTTTTTTATTTGTCTTTAATGTGTTATTGAGCAAAACCACTAAGGACCAAACTACTCACTAGAGATGGAATGTCCAGAGTGACAGACTCAGCTGTGAGTGTAGTCTGTCATGCACAGAAAGAGAAAACTCAAGATCTTTTTGGAAATTTAAAAATAAACTGCAGAGGCTGTCCATGACTTTAAGGTTCATGATACGTCTGCTATTCATCAGGTCTGTGCTTTAAGCTGAGCATCCCTCAATCCTCTGCATTAACCTGCTTTTTAACTGAGCAGAAGGATTTCTTATCAGGCAAGTACTGTTTTTTGTAATGCTTTCCCCTTAGTTGACAAAGTCCCCTGTTTGTTTTAATACACCTTGTATTGGTGCTCAGAGGTGGTAGGTCTTGTCAGGCTGCTATCAGCATAAAAGACAGCCAGGTGTCCTTGCAGGCAGGCCACCAAGTCCAAAATAAACTTGTCTTAAATTCTGATTTTTTTTTTTTAATTCTGTCAGAGCAGTACTTCCTTACAGTTTTGGAGAGTTGAATGAAATATTTCTGTATTTTAATATAGTCTGTATTAAAGATACGGCACATGCACAATGCTTTTTGCAAAAATAAAGGAAAAAAACAGTATTTGGGCTTAAGGCCTCCATAGTTTTTTTTTTTATTTTCAAACTGTTTATAGTTCATTTTGTCACCACCTTCATGACTGAATAATTTCTTTTAGTTATACTTCTTCAGAGTTGTAGGTATGAGAAACATCTTCTATTTTCTCCCCAATTTATAATTAAGAGAATGCGGAATTTCCTACTTGTATTGTTCTTCAGTTACTATTCTCATTGTTCCGTTTGTAGTTTAATACTCTTTTGAATTTAAATTTTTGGTCACTGCTTCTTGTTAATTCTTTTTTTTTTTCTGTGGGATTAACTGACTTTTAAGACTGAAAATGTTGTTTCCCTGCTAGTACTTGACTGCCATAACTTTTTATTCAAAATGTCATTAATGTTCTCCAAATTTTAAACAAATATTTCTACTTCTGGTTCTCAATACTTTTTAAACCAGATAAATCTCTAGAGCAGTATGTAATCTTCCAGGGGCCCTGGTCCCACAGGGCTTCCTATGGCATAAATTGTGCTCTACCTGTGCATAGCCACTGTGGGTCAGGCAATGAACCTCCCCTGAATTCAACTAGGACACCAGAGAGCTTGTAAGAAATATGCAGACATGCTTAAACAGCTTTGCAAGAAATTTCCCTAGAAGAGGAAGTGAGTTTAGTATAGGTGGGAGCTGAGTCAGTCTTGAGTCATTTGTGGAGACATCTTTGCTATAGTCCCTAGAACATCCTGTATTAGCTGTATTTACATGACTTTGTATTTTTGTCTCTTTGAATTATGACAAATTTTAAAGGAACTTTGTATTCTTTTTGTTGACTTACTAGCTTATGGTGTAATTAAAACATCAATTTTAATTTCTGGGGAGGCGAGGCTGATGTTGGGATACGTATAATGAATAAATGCTTTGTTATACTTGTAAAAATTAGCTTTGTTGTGTGTATTGGGTAAAACAGTTAATGCTCCTCAGCATACCAAGTGTATGGCTTGGTGTGAGATCCTTCACAGAGATCTTTCTGCTAGAGCAGAGTCATAGCAAGTGTCACAGCAAGCGTCTCTTGCGACTGATACATATGATGCTCAGCAAAACGTGACCCTTGTAAATAAGATTTAAAAATAAGATTTTATCAGACATGCATCCAGTATCATCTTTTCCTCCAAAATGGAACAATATGTAGAATTCTGGTTTATTTTTACTTTTTGCTTTGAACTGATCATTAACAGTATATGATTGCCAGTAAGATACAAATGAAGCTATCTTCCTTTGTTTTAAACTTAAGAAGTGTTTAGTCTTGGAAGGCAATGTAATATAGTATGCATATCTTACTTGAGAATATTGGAAACTTTATGTGTATTATTTACTGTACTAATAACACTAATGACCTTTTCTAGTTTTCTTTTTCTTTTCTGCCTGTGAATGCATAATTATTTGCATACAATTTTTCATGTAAAAAATATGACACAACCTCTTAACTGTAGGAAGACTGGCAGAGGAGGTTGAAGCTGCATGCTTATTCTAGTCATTGGTGCCTAAATATCACACTACATTTAATATACAATGTCATATACATACTGATGTGAGCATAATGTACTGCTAGTAGCTCAGCAGAATGAGAATTTAAGTACTGATGAAATGTCAGTCTTAATTTTTTATTACCTTAGCTGTTGGCATTTTATGTCAAAACCAGAGCTGACCAAATACTGCAACATGCTATGCATGGAAACACTTTAATTTATTTATGTCTTGCAGATGTACAAGTGGTCTTTTAATATAGTCTTTCTGAGATGTTAGTGGCCATGAAAACTAGAAGAAATTTCATCAGATTTAACACCTTTATACACTGACTAAAAATACAGTCAGAAGATGAATAAGTAATTAAGCTAGTTACATTGGATAAGGAATCTTAAATTTTGTTCTTAGCAAAGAAAGAAATTAAACTCACCATGCAGGGTCTTTGAACAAAGTTTTTAGTGTATCTTAAATGCCTATTAAAATTGTGATTCTACTGATAAGTTAAACCATCTACAGGTTGAAATATTTTTTCATGAATTATTGTTTAGAACCTTATGGCTTTTCAAATAGAGTTCATCGCTGAGAAAAGGGGAGCTGAGCCCAAGGAAAATTGATTGCTAGGAATACTGTGTGCCTTAGCCATATCTCCTCATAAGGAAGGTGGGTTCTTTCTGGCAGAAATTAAGAGCACAACTCTCCGGTGGGGTTGCAGTGATCAGGATAGAGAGAGGATGGAGGGGCATCACGGTTCTGCCTCACCTGGTTTTGGGTCTGGGTGAGTGGAAACCAAAAAAATGCATCTGAGTAGGGCCCATCTGCATTGGAGGGCGTTGACAGGGCCAAGCAGGAGAGAAGCTGCAGTGGTGAGTACCTGGTGAGAATTAGCTTCCTACAATTCTACCTCTCATCCAGGCTCTGAACATCTAAGCCATCACCTGGTTTGGCTGAAGCTGGGTTTTTATGTTGTTTATAAACCAGAACAAACTTCTGAGCAGGTGATTTTTTTAGGGTACTTTTTCATGCATCTCCTTTTATTTTTCATGCCTCATATAAGAGGTTTTTCATTTTTGGCAGACTGTCTTCTCAGGGCACTCTGAAACTGGATTATTTACTACAGGTGGACCCAGATTGCTGGGGTAAGAAAAGCCAGCAACATATACTCCCTTGAAGGACATAAATTGTGTTTTAAAACTCACTGAAAGAAAAGTATTGTTGATATGTGTGGTATTTTCTATGGGAATGGCAACCAAAACATTAATAATGGCTTTGTTCTGTCTTTTCCAGCTATCAAAGGCAATTTTTAAACTGTAAAAGTTTCAGGTTGCTGTATAGACAAAAAGGAATTGTGATTTCAAATTATAATTGGAGATGTGGTAGTAGAATAATGAATGGGAATAATTAATAGAAAGCTAATTGGGTAACATCAGAAAAGTTTATCCTGGTATATTGGGACTGCATGCTTCAGTTGATACATAGTGTACTTTTGGGATTTTTGGTTGCACCTCACCTCTGGTTCTGATAGTATATTGTATTATGAAGAATATTAATAATGCTGCAGAACAATTACTTGTTCATTTGCTAACTGATTAAAATTCATGCATAATTTATTGGAACTGGGAGAGACTTTATAAATAAGTCTCCTTGGCCTCAAGAGCTTAAAAACAAAATGTGTATGCTAATATAAGAATGTGCTTTACTTCTTAACATAAAAACTTAATAGATGATGGTCTCATTCATATGAGATTTTATTTGTGATAATCGTGCTCTTAATCAAAGTGTATGCTTCTAAATATAGCCATATGTTTTAGAAGTTTATAACTTGGAGCTGGTAGTGCATCATGCTCATCAATGATGATGTTTTCTGCTATGTTGACCTTAGAATACATTAGTTTGACATTTAATATGTTAGCTCCACAGCAAATAAACTACCCTTGTTATGCCCAGCTGCATTTCTGAGCTTTGATGCAGGTAGGAATCTAAATTAATTCATAAGCGCATATATTGCCAAAGAAGGGGAAAACATTAATAATGAATTGAGGTACTTTCTATAGTTTTGTTTATACTGAAGCAGAAATGGAAATACCTTGGAGCATTCACCTTTTCACTCTGGGAGGAAAAAATCAGCTCCCGTTACAGCCACTATGACATGACTACAGAATCCCTGGTCTCCAAACTGAGTGGTTTGAGAAGCAGCCAATTTAGAAAAAAGTCTGAAAGATATGTGCAAAAATCTGGGAAACTTGATTGCTTATAGAGCTAGTAAATAAATATACTATTTGGAGCAAGCTGTGGTACATGGAAGGGAAGCTTTGCTGCTGGAAATAGAGAAGCAGGCAGAACCAGGGAGTCATTAGCTGAACTTCACCATGCAGGGAGGATGGGATGTCAAAGGAAGTCCACCACTCCCCACCATGTGTTCTGTCAATGACACTGGTAGGATCATCCCTGGGAGGCAGAATACGCGCAATGCATCTGTGTCTTAACTTCTGCTGTGTAAAATGTAAGGGTCCCCTGCTAGGGAAATCTTATGGTCTGGGGTTAAAAGTTATTTTTAATGTTCTGGCCATAAGATCCCCTCTACTGCTCAGAGTTGCTGATTTGTTAGTTCTGCATCACTGCTGTGTGAAACCCCTGTGTGTACCAAATTTAGCATTGTTGCCTAATTAACTGTAACAAATTAGCTGAAATATGAGCCATCTGGAATGAAAATGAACCTTCCATGTTTATCAGTGAATTCATTTTATTAGAAAAATACTTGTTGCTTGTGATTGTTTCTTAAATCATGCTGAGGCAATGTTTCTATGTTAACATTTCTCAGGGTAGGGGGCACCACCCCTTCTTGTTTGGTCTGTCATTACCTTTTACACTTTTGCAGCTGCATTGAAATACGTAGGCAGGCAGAAGCTGATGAGAAGAGGGGATGACAAAAGGCAGCACACATCCTATTGTTCAAGTTTCAAAATCAGTAGTAACTTACTAAAGAACAAAATATTATATGTTGTTGCCATATGTCTTTATTTTGTCATTCTCCTGGCAGCTTTGCTCAATTCTGAGTATTCTGAATGCCTGTAATAGACATCTGTATCCTTTTCCCTAACTGCATCCAGTGAGTTTCAGATTAACTGCAGTGGTACTAATTTTTAAGAATATTCTGTGCAGGGGTAGTGTATCATCTATTGCGGCTCTTTCTATAAGGAAAGTGCAAATGTGGCTTCAGTCAATAAAAGAAAATCTCAAGTTATTGGTATAGTAAATTATATAAATGAGCATAGTTTTTTTCAGAAAATATCTCAAGTAGCAACAAAATATAAATCAGGCAAGATTTTGTGGTCTCTAGCTGAGATTTTTAAAAGGAAAATATAGCATTGAGCAGATCCCAGTAGTACACCGGTCACTTCCATCAGCTGAAATTCTCTTCAGCTCTTCATTGATGTCAGTTTGAATTTGTTTCTGAGGTTTGGAATCTTTGCTGACCAAACTCTGACAACTTCCTGTGTAGACAGCCCTCCTCTTCGCGGGTTTTCCAGCTTTTGTTTTATCGCTGGCTCACTTTTTGTGTCCCCTGCAGAGCCGCCTCGGCCGATAGCACCCCCACAGCTGCTGGGCGTCGGGCCGACCTACTTGCTCATCCAGCTGAATGCCAACTCCATCATTGGGGACGGCCCCATCATCCTGAAGGAAGTGGAGTACCGGATGACATCGGGGACCTGGACCGAGACCCACGCTGTCAACGCACCCACCTACAAGCTGTGGCACCTGGACCCTGACACCGAGTACGAGATTCGGGTCCTGCTCACCAGACCGGGCGAGGGCGGGACGGGGCAGCCTGGACCACCACTCATCACCAGGACCAAGTGTGCTGGTGAGTGCTGCTCTGGAAAAATTAACAAAAAACCCAAACCTCTTTACTTTATGGCTTAATTGATTGGTGGGCCTGTGGGCTTCAATTAACTTGTATCAGGAGTTAAGGATTCCCTTCACACCCACAGGATCTCCAAGTTTCTGGATCAGTAAGGATTTGCTGTGTCCTCTTCTGTGCCTGGTCATTGGCTAGGTTCCTAATCCTTGGAGAGTAGATTAGGAGGCAGGAAGTTAGAAATCTAAGAACACATTTTGCTTCTCATCACGTGAGGAAAGGGACTTCTTGATTTCTGGGAAGTCCTGACTTCCTTGTTTCTTCACCTTTGTATTTTCAATTACATTTTAAATAAACTTGCTCATAAAGCAAGTTGCATGGGAAAAAAGCATATATTTAAGCAATAGAATCATGGGGAAAAAAAAAAAAAAGTAGTGTACTTCTGCATAATTTGTCTTTTCCCAAGCAATTACGTATGGCCTGACAGAATCTCCAAGAACTAAAATACAAATACTAAAGTCTCTAGCTGTGACTGCTCCCCAGCCATCAAGCCTACCAGAGTTCAAGAAGCATTTGGAAAATGCTCTCAGGCTCATGGTGACTCTTGGGGCTCTCCTGTGCAGGACTGGGAGTAGGACTCAATGATTATTGTGGGTCCCTTCCAACTCAGGATTCTATGATTCTCTAAATTGTAGAATGCAATTAAAAGTACAAATGGAGTGTTTTCTCCATTTTTTTACTACTATCACCAAAATCCTGTGCTGCTGAGCCCTGCAGTCTGCTTCTTGTTTCTTAGAGTGTCCCTGCATGGCCAGCACCAAGAAGATTAAGCACTATCAACTTGTGCTATATGCTGTTCCTTCTAAAGTTACCTAAAGTTGTTTTAATCTCAGCTTTCACAAGAAGAAAGATAATACCTACGTCTCATAGCTGCAAGGGAGAAAAATTATAGATTTGAATCTCAGACTGTGAGTAAAATAAGTATAAATTAAATTGTGTGTTTTTCCCTCCTACTCTCAGGTCTTCCAGGACCTGACAGTATTTTAAAGTTGGCACAGTATTAGATGTAGGAAAGAGTGCTGATAACCATCTATTAAAAATCGCATTACAGTAATCAGAAGGACAAGCTGGAGTCTCAGGTTTGCATGTGTCATGTATGCATGTTCATATGGGAATCAGAAATAAAAATAGTTTTTTCACAAGTTGGAGACGGATCTCTGATAGATGACTACTCATTTTGTTTACTTAAGGAAGAGTGTCAGGGTCTGGATCAGAAGCCAGAACTTCTAGAAGACATTCATAGGTCAGTGGGTATGAATTCCAGAAAATTAGAGAATCTTTTTTAAAGCTGTTCATAGTACTGTCTGAAGCTGATGCACAAAGCTGGAGTAAGACAAAACTGAAGGCATCTTTTGGAGTTTGTGATCGTTTTTATAATTTAGTCTCTCTTTCCAGTGAAGTAGAAAGATCTACAATCTCAGTTAAGGTGTCAGTCTTTGAGATCTAAGTAAAGTATTGGTTTAGACATTCTTCTGAAAAAATAGGAATTAGAAAACTGCTTCTGTTTAAAGAGGCTGAGATTAGACTAACACATTGAAATGGTCAAGTTGTTTTCCTAGCACTTGAAAAAATAAAACTTAATTTACCCAGTAAAGATTTTTATTTGAAAAGAAAGTAATGAATTATGTGACATATTTTAGAAGCCTGTTAGGGGAAATAAGGTTATTGTGGGTGTGGTTTTTTTTCTATTATTATTTTTTTTTAGCATAACTTTCACATGTAACGCTCCAAAATCTAGTCTGGCTTGAGAAAAAATTCCGCTTAATTTAATCCACTGTGAAATTAAGCAGATCAAAAAAATAATTCTGAACTTTGTGACAGCATTATTTTAATAATAATAACATTTCAAGCTGTTTACCTTGCAGTAAGACTGATTCTTCCTATTCCATTAAAGTGAAGGCAAATAATTGTTACTGTTAGCTATTATCAGTTAGAAGAAGGTGTGTCAAGCAAGGGTTTGTGAAGGCTGAAATATTGTGCCCAGCATCAGGGATGAGTCAGGGACAGAACCAGACTGAACACTCTGCTGCCTCCTCACCTGTCTGGAAAATGAGACAGACCTTCCTTTTCTGCAGTGTTTTCCCAAGGCTTCTGATAGATAACTGCAAGTCCTCATCAGTATGATTTTTTTTAGTTGTATATAGTGATATTTTGCTTGTAAAAGGCAAATTATAAACATAAAAATTAGTCTCTTCCAAAGAGAAGATTTATAAGAAAAAGCAAAGGTAATAATGGAATATCTCACCCTGCAGTCTCTGCTGCTGCCAGTATTGTACCCGTGACTGGCAAGTGATTTACTGTGCTATATTGGATGACATCTCTGCAGCAATATCTTCTTTCTGGAGTTTCTTCAATTATTCCTAATTCTCATTTCTGACAAGCTCACTTGTTTTTCAGATAGATACTCTCTTTTCTGTCAGTGTTCTTTGTCAATTTTGTCTTTCTATAAGTTTTATACATATTAGTTCAAATTCTGAAGCAAGTTATAATTGATTATCTGCTCACTATCAGATGGAATGGTGGGAAATAAATTAATTTTTAACATGAAGTTTGCTCTCTATACAGATTAAAAAGTGTGCATTAGTGAACGTCGATCTGATGAGATTGTGAGGATTAAAGTTTACATTCCAAGTAGCAGCAAATTCACAGAAAAAATAATGAGAATAAGCTAGATTCTGCTCTCTGTTTGTTTAGTACTTAGGCAAATAACAGCATTGTTTTCAAATGAAATTTAAAATACTTTCCCCCTGTAATTCATTCAGTATTTATCATTTCATGCTATTTCTTTATAACATATTATTGATCAGTTGTCCTCTGCTTTGCTGGAGACGTATTCTACTCCTTAGTGATTTGAGTGATGATCATACTTACCTCATTGTCATACATGCACTTTTATTATTAGGTATTTAGATCATTTTCTGTCTTCCTTATAGCAAAGCTAGAGTCTGGTGACTCATTTACAAAATGTTTCCACTAATACTAAACAAAATTGTTCTTTAATGAGGGGATAATTCTTCCACTGGTTAAGTCCTCTGACAGCCTGTTTGTCTACCCAGCATTTCTCAGGTAATCTTTCCTGTGCTGAAGCGAAGGTATTTTGTTAGATGTGTTGTTTTATCAGTCTGTGATTAAAGATAGTGCTGAGCAATCAAATATATGAAACCACTGAGTGTTTTTAAATGACTGAAATCTGAAACACCTAGAGCAAAACACTGTTTTCTTACATTATCCTTTGTAAGAACCAGGTGTATGCTTTGTTATTTCCTCTTCTAAGCACCACCTATGATGATATGGTCAAGGTATTGTGATCCCAGCTGCTGATGCTGAAGGGTACTGCCTCAGTTCTCACAGGGCACCTGAGATTTATTTCCTTCTGACTTTGCCTCTTGCCTGGGGTCATTGTTCACATTATTCTCTTCTCCAGGATTCTAACACCAAAACAAAAGGCAGAGAGTAACACTTTAACCAGAAGTAACCCTTAAGGCTGTTTTCTGTGGCTGGGGTGTGTTGTCCTTCTGAGCATATCCTCCGAGTTGTGGTTGCCTTTCTTCCCTTGGAGAGGGTAGGGGGAGAGGGGCAGGGTGCAGAAAATACGTAATAATCTAAAATTGTCCACTTAGCCTGCTTTTTCAACTCTAAATTAAAAGTTGTTTTCTTACATTGGCAGCTGCTTCTGAGTAACAGCTCACAGCTCAGTTTTATGATTAACTGATATTTTAGTGGCAAAGGAGGTCAATAGTTCAGCCTGTCCAGAGCTTAATATATGTACACAGTGGAATTGCTTGCTCCTACTTTACTCAAGTTCAGCATGAGGGTGTGCTTTTTCAGAAAAGCATGAAGAATTGTAAAGCAGTTAGAGAAAACTGTGCTGTGTGTTTTCATTTTTTTGGTTTTGATAATGAAATGAGTAAGGACGGGGGGAAGCTTTATAGCTTTAGGAGAGTGAGAAAGCAAAAATATTTCTCAATTATATTATAATTATTATTACTATTGTCATTATTGTTATTTCATTGTTCTAAATCTTTATCCACCACAGAGACCTGCTATTGGTAGCAGTTAGCCTCAAGGCATGAGAGCAGGAGATGCTGGTTCAGCAATGCAATGCTGGCACATGAACACCTGCAGCTGAAGGCTTGGGAGCTGGGCTGCTTTCTGCTGCCTTTTTAAGTGCAGAATGTTTGTGTACAGTTTCTACATGCATTAATTTCAAAACCAATATACACAGACTACAGAATACTGCTGAAATATCCTCTAACAAACAAAAAAAAAAAAAAAGGAAAGCATGGAAAAATATTGAAAAACAAAAGCAAGCTCAAAGGCTTTTGATTACTGTCTTGGGATTTATAACAGAGGGACCCCAGAGAGGTTGCCATTGAGAAAGTGACCCTGCATGGCCATCTGGAGAACTAAAATGTTGTTGTGGTTACATAAAAATTGTAAATTATTTTTAAAATGAGTGGAGTGAGAGGGACATTGCAGAAAAGAATCTGCATGTGCTAATGTAGGACATGTACAGAGCTACTTGACTCAGTGTTTGTTGCAGATCCAAGGCAGAGGGTTCAGGGTGGGGATCTGGATTTGTAGGCTTTACTGTGTGCTGCAAAAAAGAGAATTTAGGATGTTGGAGTATGAGGCAATGTGCTTTTAAATTGGGTAGAATCAACATTTCAGGAGGCTCCTGGATTATACAGCACTGAACAGATAAGCTGTGCTCTTCATTTATGTCCCTTGCGTAGTGCAACTGCAATTGTTAAAATTTTGAAAGCTAATAAAAATACAAGTAAGTGTGTAATTTTCAATCTCTTTTTATTTTTTTTTTAAATGGGGACCGAGAGAAATATTTACCTTTACAGAAAAACAGCTGTCTCCATGTTTCAAGCAGAATTTTTATCTTATTTCCCTCAAAGTAGGTATTATTACGAACTATAGCTTCAAGAGCAACATGAATGCATTTTGAGTGCTTAAATTATGTGCTTTTATTGCTCATATTTTTGTTGTTTACAGTTTGAATGCATTTTAAGGACAAACTAAATTAATATTGTACTTTTAAAAATTATTTTACATTTGTCATTCCAGAAGAACCCTCATTACACCAATATTTATAAGTTGCTGTTGTTTTTACAAATGTGTTTGGCACTTGTGATTGTTTCTGGGCTTTTGGCCAGGCAGTAATTGGAACCATTTAAGATCTTGCTATCAGAGTCCAAATGCACCAGAGTCTTGTTCCATATAGGTTTACCAACTGGGTATGATATGGGGAGGTGGAGCAGGGAGATTTTAAACCATGGAAAAAGTCTGGACTAAGGAACTTCATCATATTCCCATTAAGACTGAATACTAGAATTATTATTAAGAAGGCTTCCTGTAGAAGAGCCATCTGATTTGGACCATCATCTGGCACCAGCAACCATGCTCTTCCTATTGTGCAGCTTGCCACTGCTGAGATACCCATACCACATATAGAATCCTAATGAGGCTTATATCCATAAGAAAGGACTGTAGTGCAGCTGACTTACCTAGCAAGAGACCAGGCAGACTGCCCAGCCAAGCTCTTGTCAGATTGTGTAAATTAAGCATGGTATCCTCTTTTTCAAAGGAGTGCAATGCTGATGACTCAGTTGAATTGGCAGTAAACTGCAAGTTCAGACACTGACCTCCCCTAAATTGGTTTTCAACTATTTTTTGTTTGTTGTATTCAGCTTTGCTTAGTATCATTTATATGGTACTTGCAGCTGCAAGTTGCCTCTGCACTCTTTTGTAACTGGAAACTTTTTTCCTGCAACATTGCAAGTGCCATGTTATACAAGACATGGATTTCCTGAATTCTCTCATGCTTCATTTTTGGGAATGGTTTTGTTCGTGGCTAGTTCTTTTTGTAGAATAGTATCATATTCATCAGTAAATCACTCTGATGCTCTTCACTTAGAGATAGGATAGCAGACCTAGGTAGGTGGGCCCTCTAGCACGTCCACTCACATTTCAAAGCCTCTGTTGTGTGCAGTGGCCTCTTCTGCCTTCTTTCTGAGGTCTCTACCAGTGGGCAGGGAGGGACAAATAACCTACAGGAAGACATGATTGTGGTCTTTGTCATTTGGCACCCTAGTCAGTGAAGGTTTTGGTGCAAAGATTTTGGTTAAAGTTACTGGCTCTCTTTCTGGTGAAGGACACAAGGTCAGGATATGCCTTCACTGTCTTGTAGAGGTAGAGGAGGAAAGGGAGCAGCTACCAAGACCACACAGAGTTCCCCTTCTCTCAAACAATTTCTCCATCTCTTGCCTCACCTTGGTTTGTTTGGTGGCTTTTCCCAGAGCAGAGTATGCCACAGCACACTGAGACAGTCATGATTTATCCAAAGTGCATGTAACTAGTCAATAGATCACACTTCCAAGAGGAGCACTGTCTGTGGCAAGGAAATATATTGCAGTGCATTAATCCATGGTCCCCATTCCAGCTGTAAAAGAATGTATGTGGGCAATAATTCATATTGCAGCACTTGAAGTGCTGTGGGTGCACCCAGGCCAGATAACTCAGCCTGATTAGAGCTTCTGCGAAGTTGGGGGACTGATGTTCACAGATTTTTGGTCTGTGTCTGCTGCTTAAAAACAAGATTGCAGGCTGAGATAAGCTTTCCCTTTTGGAAGGCTGGAGCTCTTTTTTTGAACCGTGACTTCTATTTTCTAATTTCAGCTGAAATAAATATATATTTTTATTTTTTTTTAGCATGATTGATTAGTGTGTTTGATGCTTCAGTTTGGTTTCATAATTAAGGTCTCTCAACTGTTCAGGAACGCAATATTAATTTTATAGTGCTTGAGAAGTGGTAAGTACATAAATAAAGCAAACTTTTATAGGACTGGCTTTTATTGTACATTCATTTATCAGTCTATTAAAAATTAATCAGGGAAAATTTTAATGAAGTTTTTTAAGTTGCTCTGATCATTACAGCTCTAAAGTGTTCTGGAAGCATACTAATTTTTCAATTATTTTAGAGCTTTTGGCAGAGTAGTGTGGATTAGATATGGAGGGCTGTGAGTAGCAGGAGTGGAAGGGTGGAAGAGGAAAGCAGAACCAGCAGCCTGTGCTGTGGCAGGGAGTGTTGAAGAGATTTACCAAACACATTCAATATTTTTCATCTCTCTCCAAAGCCATTACAAAGAGATATCATTCATTTTTCCAAAAAGCCCTGGTTCTTACACGCATCAATTCTTTGGACTTTCTTCTGCTAGGTAAATATTTGGTTTTTATTTAAGTCTTGTTTGCTCTTTTTTTTTTTAACTTTGTTTCATTTTAATAGTGAGCAGTATAATTCTTTTCACCTAATTTGAACCTAGACTGTATGAAGTGAGAACTTAGTGAATTTCACTCTCTTTATTTTATTTCACAGTAAATCCTCCTGCTGGTGCTGAGAGGAGTAATGGACTATGTGGTACTTTTGCATGGAATGAAATAGCCTCTATTTTAACAATGAGTTGGGGAGCATATTAAGCAGCAATTCATGTCAAGTTACAACTCAGGTGATCAGTAGGTCCGGAAATCTAAAAATTACTATTCAAGGCTCTTAATGTCACCTGGTTTTGTTTGCTGCTTTCAAATAAAAATCTGGAGCAGTCCTGGAAAGCTCCAGATGCCTTGAAAAACAAACATTAAAAATACTGACATAAAGGCTCAGGATCATCCAATTAATTAAAAGCTTGTCATCTTTACTTTATGTCTGAACAGAATAATGGAACAGCCAATACCAAGCTTGATTAATGAAGAATTAAGGAAGTAATATAATTAGAGACAGTCAACAGATTTATAGAATACTCTTGTCAGAATAACTTGATTTTTTAAAAATTAAATTACAGATTTGGTTAATAAAGCTGATATTGTTCTTCTCTAATGCATTTAATTTGATATAAGGCATTTTGATTAGGAAACCAGAATAAAATCAACTCAAATGGGGAAGAACTGGCTTATATATCTAAAACTGCTTTTGTGGATTAATTGAATAAACACTTCTGTTTGTGCCCTATCAGGAACAGTTCCATGTAATTTATAAAGAAAATGTAACTATGATAAAGTTTACTAATTATAGAGTATTATGAAACTGGTAGAAGAAAAAGCCACTTGAAAAAAAGTGAAAAAAAGCCACTTGAATTCTAATTTAAAGTGGTTTGAATTGGCTGAATCTTATCTATGTTTCAAGTACAACATTTGCAGTATAATAAAAACAAAGTAGGCAATATGTACAGAGTGGGAAAAGAGACCTGAGTGTCATAGGCTATTAGGGCTGAGACTTAGGCACTGGAACTAGAAGAGGTCCTGTAGTCCTTGGCCTGTAAACCAGAGCAAAATTTCTCCCTCTTTCCTTATCTTTGGAGAAGGTTTTAAAGCTTTTGAAGGCGTAATCTTGAAATTGTTTACCAAATTAGTTTTGTTCTGACCAAAGTCTTTTATCCCTGTTTCTCCATCTCCTCTCCAAATCTGTATAGCATCCTGTTCTCTAGAATTAAAGCTATGGCATTGTGCTAGAGTTTGTTTTCAAGAGGATTAGGAAACAAACAAACAAAAAATCTGGCAGAAAGTTGTAATCTGGAAACAAAATCTTGTTGTTCATATGTGATGTGACCAGAATTAATGCTGAGTTTAGAGATACAGACATGATTTAAGCAGTAATTCTTCATGGGTTTGAAATTTATTTGCCTTGTTTCACATCTCCAAATCAACTGCTTAAGCCTTTTATTCCCTTATATACTATTATTTTTTTATTTCAGGTTAGCTTTGAAAACTATTTCATTTTATGCATTTTGCTTTTCAGGTCATTAATTGCTAAAAGCTATTTCATTACCCTTGGAAAAGACAACATGCTAAATTATCATTCAGATAATTAAACATTTCAGATACTATAACAATACCATAAGTACATATTTTGCAGTTTATTACCTTTATTTTAGAGAAATTGTGCTCAGTGATAGGGACTGGTGAAAATATATTGGACAATGTGCCTTCTTTTGTCTGCAAAATGAACTCTAACAATTAAGCTGAAATGTCAGAGCATTGGGAATATGATGTGCTCTGTTCACAGTTCACAACCTGTAGTAGCTTAGATGATTACAAATAAATAAACCAGTTGAGTTGTACCGTGTTTCCTTAAAGTAATGACTTTTGAAGATAGTGCAGAAGTACAATTCAAGAAACCTGCTCTCTGTTTTTCGCCTTTGGCATCACCTTTGACAAATCAGTTCACTTTGGTGTCTCATTGCTATTTGGAAAGCAGGGTTGACTATGAATGTTTCCCCAGCAATTTTTCTCAAATTTATTTACTTCACATGATTGTTTTGGATTTTTTTAAAGCAAGCACTTTTCTTACTTTTGTTGTGCTGACTTCAATGAGATCTTGGATTTATCTGTCTGAATGCTAAATATTTTGTAATGAGAATCTTATACAATGAAGATCATATGTAAGGGCTAAAATTTTTATTCATTCAGTGACAAGTTTTATCACTGATGTAGTGTCTGCATTCAGCTCTTAGTGTGACCAAGAGCTCTCTGTCTGTCCATGCAGAGTTGACTTTTGGTGTTGACTTGATATAATAAGGGGTGGATGGGGAGTGTGGGAAGAATGCAACAAACATACTGTATAGAAATCAGTAGAGATCAGTTTATTCCTGAAATTGTTGTTTTTGTGGGGCTTTTTTGCTAGCCCTTGTCTATTATCAGCTTAATAGCCATAATTAAGGATCATGCAAGCTGAGCACGTTCTTTTTTTCTACACGTATCTGCCACTTTACCTCGAAGACGTCTTAGGTTGCCATTACCAAGTTTTCTTTTTCTGATGCTCAGCTTTTTGTTTGGTTTTTCCTTTTTTTAACATGACCATACCTCACCTTCAGCCCCAGCTATTCCTTCCCTTCAGCCATGAAACAGAATTTAAATGTTTAAAGCAAATATGGATGCTTCTCTCTGAACAGTGGATGAGGGAATAAATAATATGTTGTTGAAATTTTTCATATGGCATAATCTGCTTGTAGGTTTGCAGTTCATATGCTGATGAATATAGTATAAGAACCTCTACAGAAAAGAAACATGTAAAAAGTTTTTTAGCTGTGGCTTGTCTTGTCTAGCAGTACTTGGAAAAGATGGAGAATTTGTATTTGAAAGACAAGTTAAGATGATAGACATTTTTCATAGTCACTTTACTGAGGGGCATATTCAGAGCATATACACATACTTTGTACAATGAGAAAAAATACATACAGCAATACAATTGTGTAGAAATCAATAAACCATGATGTTTATGCCTTTCTTTGAATTATTTAGTCAGGAATTTACTAGTTGTCATGTGCATTAAATTAAGGCAGTTCACAAATGTAAGGTTTTTTCTCCTGTGCTAATTTGATCTGGTCCCACGGTGGGGAAAAAAGTGCTATCACTCTTCAATATTGCTTTCATAAATCAGCTTGCTGTCTCTGTGTTTAAGAAAGGATTTGCAAGTTTAAGGTGGGAATTCTACAGCTATAATAATTTCTGTGATGACTCTAGGTGATTTAAAGATCTGTTAAAAATAGACATGCTGTGTGTTCTCATGGGGGAGGCTTCAGCTGGGCTGCAGCATCCCATGGGGTGCAGGTTCTGTGGAAACTGTAATCTTTCAGCGCACTCTGAAAGTCTGCCTTGTGGACAGACTTAAATTAGAAAGCATCAGATGCTCCTGCTATGTATTTTGTTGTCCTAAAACTAATCTCTTGGACACTTTACATTATTCTCTCTGTAGACATGTGTCAATGTGTGTTTTATCCACCTCTGAAGAGCAGCCATCGTGTTCTGGTAGTTCTGCGTAAGGTGCTCAGGTATGATGGGCAGGCTTCTTTCTGCCTGTCTAGACCATAACACAGGCTAGGAGACAAATATGCAGCAATTGTAGCATAGAACCATAGTTGCAACAAAACCCTTGTAGTATTTGCAATCAGTTGTTTCAGCCTTAAAATGCACAAAATCCGCCTTTAAATATCCTACTGTTATTGTCACCATCCTTCTTCCTGTTTTTCATGCTATGCCTTTCTCCATCTGATGTGGACTAGTAGTGGGGGTTAAATATAGCACTGACAACTCATGAAGGAACTCTTTTGTCTCTGATGCTAAAGGTCTCTTTTTTGGACCAGGGTTTGCTGAGTTGTTTTCTGCACAGAATAGTTGCTGATGTGAGAAAATGAGGTACTGGAAGCACTGCAGCTTTTGTAATAGAAGTTCTACTTAGTGAACACGATAGCATTTAAAAATATGGAAGTCGTATATAAATTTTGTTGTTTGAAAATTTAATAATTCAATCCATTTATTTGAATTTAGCAACATTACAAATAGTCCCCTTTATGATAAACAAGAGCATAAAGGAGGATATGGGCCTGGGCACATTAAGATGCCTTGATAGTGAGATCTGAGCATCTTTGCAGAGAGGCAGCATTAGGAAGCAGAGCTTTAATATAGTGTCCAGCCTCTAATACTTTAATTTCTGCTAGTAAAGTGTGACTTTTCATCCTTGGTAAAGTGAGTGTCGAGCTATTTAGCAAGGGACAATGCATAATGCCATCATTGGAGAGATGTATTTTCAACTTGGACAGGTGATATTTAAAGACCCTGAAGAGAGAAATGACCTGGCAGTGTAACAAGACATATCACAAGTGACTGTCTCAGAATGAATGAGAACAAGACAGACAATTTCCATTACTTCTCAGTGTTAAGGTACTACCATTATCCCCTAAACAACCACACGCTCCAAGCAATAATCATGCACTGTCTTCTTCTGTACTAATATGAAACTGGAATTCAATCTCTTTGACGCATATTGCTTCAGCTTGTCTTGTCAAGTTGTTTCTCTGCTGGAGCTCAGCTGATGTATAGTGAATGGGCTTTGTACACTGACTGAAATGGGGAAATTTCCTTTGATGCTGGCTGCAGAGGTGCCAAGGATATGCTGGAAGAGAGAGGCTTTGTTTCTTGTAGCCTATAAGTTATTGCCAGTTAAGAAATCAGTGAAACCACAAGCAATTCTTTTAACTGGTTCTTCTTTTTCAGTCCCTTCCCAGTCTGATCAGAGTCCCCTGTTAGCTGTGTACTAATTCCTGTAACACCTTGAAGAGAGGCAATCTTTCTTTTTCTGCTGTCTTCCTAGGAGTGTGAAAATCCAGCACACACTGGGTTTTATGGCAGGATTTCGCACTTCTTTTTGTCTGTTTTTTTTTTCTCAGTGGGAACCTGTACTTTCAGCTGATAGTCTCTACATCTTTTGTATCAATCAAATCCTACCTGTCAATTGCAATATCCACTGTCATTATGGTATTCTGCACATTGGCGAAATATATCTTGTAGTAAACTTGTTTTAATTCTGAGTGGATGTGCTGGATTTGCACATATGACATTTGGTGAGGAGGGAAGAAGACATCCATGGAAATTATTTTTTGTGAGAGGAGATAAATAATATGTTGCAATGTTAGAATTCTTATAAGGAGAAATTAAGTTATCACATATAAAAGTGAGGAAAATAAAGAATATCCTCTCTTGTCAGTACCATCCTGGAATCTGCTGGTTTTAACCTCTGGTGTAGTAGACAGTCCACTAATTTCATATATGAAATATTTGAAAATTTAAAATACTTGATCTTAATCAGATATAAGAGCATTTCAAATACTCAATATCTTATGCATATTCAGAATAACTTTTTAGTAACTCAATATTTATTGTACTTCTGTTGTGTTTCTGTTTTCCTAATTTTAAAGCAGTCATTTAAGTTTTTCCTTAGCTGACTGCTTCAGTACAGAAAACTGATAAACTGCCCTACCATATTCTGCATCAGATGGTAGATTATTAAGCTCTTATTTGACAAACATGAGTAGCTTACAGGCCAGGCAAACCTTTCAGGAGGTTCTCTGATGAATGCCTGGTGGACCATGTGCTTTTATGTACAAAATAGGTGTGAGGGCTCATACAGCAGCACTTCCTTGTGCCTACAGTTGTCACCTACAAGTAAGGTGTATTCTTTGCTATGCCTTTTGTGATCTAGTTTGATTATTTAAAAGCTGTATGCAGGGAGTACAAGAAATGTATTTATATAGTTGTATTTATTGCTATTTTTTTTTTTAGCCTGTGCCACCTATAATAGTTGGTATAGATTTTTCCATCTTGCCTCGAAGACAATAATAATATAATGCATATGCATAAGGAAATTGAATAAAGGTTGTTACTTATATCTCAAAGGTGGCATTTCTTAACTTTTAAATACTTTATTTTGCTCTTTTACTGCAATATAGCTTTTTTTGTGCATATAATTTGCTATAAACAACAACAGTAGACATGAAGACCCTTCAAGTTCTTTCACTTGAAAGTTTCTTCTGGCAGTTAGAGAAAAAGAAAATTAATAAAAAATGTGTTTTGACATTTAAAAGAGAATTATTTCTCTTAAAATGCATAAAAGATGCAAACTCTTAAATTGCTTGAGTTTGCATATTATGGAATATTACTCTGACATTTCTTAAACCTGCATGTGTAGCAGGTTTCTCTGTAGCAAGCTTCACCTTTGTCTCGTGAGCTAAATTGCATTAGAAGAAGAAGCTCTTCAACTCTTGAGAAGGCTACAAAATTTTGTTTGTCGTCTAATGTCTTTCCTCTGCCATTTAAGATCTTGGATGTAAGGACAGATATGACCAAGTTTGTTTCCCTGTGGCTTCTTATCCTTAAGGCTTGCACCATCAGTGTCCTTTTCACTGATCCCATTGATTTTTTTGTTGCTGTTTTCGTGGTGTTCAAGGAACATCTCTAAATCCATTTTTTCTAGCATTCTGTAACTTCTGGATTTCTATTTGTGGCACTACTGTGTGTGTGCCAAGAGTTAACTGTCTTCATCCTCTCTAGCTGCTGGCCCTCAGGCCTCTCAGTTTTTTGGAAGGATCCTGGTGCTCCCTTGACAGTTACACACTGACAGAGAAAATCCCAGAAGTGGTGAAGCCAGCATTTACTTACCACAGCCCCTCCACTCCATCCTCTATTATAGAGAAACAGCTTATGCAAGAGGACAGCATTTCCTATTATAAAATAATAAGTAGAGGAAAGCAAGAGAGGGCTTGAAATACTCCCTGCTATCATTTTCTTAGGAGTGAACTGGTTGATAAACTTCACCACCACAATAGCCACTGATGCTCTCCTCTCTCAGCTGTCTCTAGGCCATGCTGTTCAGCCTGGAAGGTGGTACACTCTGTTTCTTCCTTCATGAGGCTGCTAATGTGCAGAGGCAGTTCCTAGCTTCCCATGTCCTCCAGGGGAAAATGAGTAGTGTGCAGCTTCCTGTGGGTTTAAGGGACCAGAGGAGATGAAAATGGTGAGACACTAATGTAGAAGTTGAGATCTAATGTGCGGTAAATCTGGGCAAGAGATTGAGGCACTGCAGGGCATGAGAACCTACCTGTCCCTTGCAAATTCCTGCTGCACTTCTGCTGTTGAAAGTCTGGCATGCACCACTGTAACTGTGTGGCATGAGTGGGCAAGGGACCCATCCTTGAAGGCTGGGGTCAGGGAACTGCATGGGACAATGAGGGATCGTATGTTTTCTCATCTACCTTTTGTAGTGAAGTTTTTCATGGCGTAGATGGAAGAACCAACATCAACAGTTCCTGAATGAGTCGTGGTGAAATACATGATTCAGAATCAGTCTTCCTTGCTTAGCTGCTTTATAGAGGAAAAAAGAAAAAAGGCAGGCTGACACTCTCCGTTGTGTTCAAAGACAGGAAAAGATCTGACTAGTTTGGACTGCAGCACTGAACTGAAATCTTGCAGTCTCTGATTGCTTTCAGAAATTACCAGTGAGTGTACATCACCACTCATAGGTGTTGCTGGCAGTATTTTCTGAAAAAGTATTTGAGAGAAATAGAGAAACCTTTGTTTTGAGATTTAAAACTGCGTATATGCACCAAAACACATAGATGTGTTGAAATGTGTATCAATTTCAAGAAAAATATTCTGATAGCTTTGTAAAGAATAAAATAGTTTCAACATACTGAAACATTTTTCTGTAAATTGTTCTAGCGTCTTTAATAACCAGGCAGATGGTTAGAAGTATTTTTCTCTCTCCCAGTGTATTGCAATAGATGTGAAGGCGAAAAAATCCATACCTGTTGTATTTTCTAAATTTGAAAAAATAGACGAAACTCTTTGTTCCTGCCAGGTATCATTTGCAAAGAAGCAACCACTTATTTTCAGTACATTTTCCTACATTGTCATCATAGTTGTCTTTTTTTCTCAATCAATCATGTGATAGGGGTACATAAATTATGCCAACTACCTGGATGTCTGCAACAACATGGATTCACCTTATTATTTAGAACTCCCTGCATTGTAAGGATGGCTTATGGTGAGAGAAAGCACGAATTAATCTTAAAAGTTGTGTCAAAAAATTAGAGAACATAAGGATAACAAAGCAATACAAATCATAAATAAATGCACTTTGAAAGCTGGAAAAAATTATAAGCATCCAAGAAGTAGAAAGATTTGTTTTTCCAGTTGAAGACAGAAATTATACTTGCAGCATGAATGTTTGAGTGTCCCAACCACTGATATCAAAGAGGTTGGACTTCTTTGTGTGATGCATGCAGTGTAGTAATTTTGTCTGTCAAGATTGCTGATGATCTCTGCGGGGCCCAAGAGTCACTGGATTTTTTTTCTCCTTGGTGCATAATTTACCTCTTAGGTGTTCTACTTTTAATTCTTCCTGAAAGCGTTGGTCACTGGTTTTGTGTTTTCATTTGATGTCATAAGAACTGGACCAGTCTTTGGATCTGTGGTCAGAAGGTCAAATTGTTTTTAAGGGTGGACTCAAATATTCCATCACAGGTATATCTGGCAGCTCATGAATGCTTACTGGAAGACACCTGTTTCTCTCTGGAGCATAAAAGGGTCTAGGCAGGATAGCACAGTTTTTCAGTTGTTGCTATTGCAAGTAATTTCACTTTTCCAAATACGTGTTTAATGATGATTCCTTTGCTAGCAGTGTTTAGTGATCGCAAAACCAAACTCCCACTGGGGCATGGCCAATGAAACCTGACCTTGAAATGATAATGCAAGCCGTGCAAAAAATTAATTGCTGGTGGCATTATCTCTGCTGTTTGATTCTTAATGAATAAAGAGTTGCTGCAAATTGTAAAGTTTTTATAGATGGGATGCAAATTCCCCCTGTTAATTGTTTTTTTTATTTCAAATTTATAGCTCAGTTGCTCTTGGTGCAGTTTATTGAAGGTATCTTTTAAGAATTATTTTGATTTTTAAAGTTCCATTATAGAATATAACGGAAATACAATGGTTTAATGAAATTTAGAAGCTTAATTCATTGGTTTAATATTATACTTGCAAAGCACATAATTTAATTTAACAGTGTTAAAAAAAAAAATGTGTAAGTCTAATTTATGTTGACAAAAGCAATACAAAAGTATTTTGCAATAAGCAAGACACTAATACAGTGCACCAGAAATCGATTTCGTGTTACATATTTGTATAATTACGTAAAGTGCTAACTTCGAGGTATTTCTTATGACAGCCCATATAGCTGCATTTTCTTATGCTCTTGCTGTTACTGTTTGAGTTAAAAAGCTCATTTTATTAAAAAATGTTTGCTACCAAGCATGCCCATATAATTGACACGAGAAAAAATTTAGCCTTACATATTTTATTATTAAGTACAAGTAATTCTGCATAGATTTTGTCTCCTTGTTGCTGTAATTAAAATTACAGTATTGTGAATATCCTACATTTGAAACATTACTCAGCTTCAGCTGGTCCAAAGGGAAGGGGTTCATGATAAAACCATCTGTACTTTGTTTCACCATATACTCCTCTTAAGTGTTATTTTTAAAACCTTTTCCTGATCCTCAACAGTCATTTGTCTTTTAATATTAATTTTGTTCACTTCGTAAGCTTAGCTTCGAGTTTTAGAAGTAAGTTTCAGAAGTATGTCTTTAGGAAGGTCTTTTCTCCAGCTTCCAGTCATTTGTCTCTTTTTTTGTGGAAGATATAAGTTAAGGTGTTTTGTAATGGATGGATTGGTGGATTTTGGAGGGAAGTTGTATTTTTAATTTTGGTCAGAAAATATAAAACATGGCAGAGGGTGCAAGGGGACTTTGCTAATTTTCTTCCTTTCAAACATTTTCCCTAGTGCTAGTGGCAGTGAATTGGATGTGCTTTACCACTCCACTTGTTTTTCTCATCCACTCTTCACCTCCTGGGTATTCACTTTCCACCTTTCTCTTGTATCAGGATTTCAATTTCCAGTTAAGCATCAGATACTGGACCTGGAAATTTAAATACATCTATGGATGTGAGCTGCTGTGAATCAAAGGAAGGCTGTAGTTCTGTCCTGTAAGCATCAGAGCTTACAGGACAAAAGCATCTGCTTTTGTCCCCCTTGTAGTCACTCTTCTTTGTAACACCAATCCCAACTGCCTTTACAATACCTATAGTTTTACAGTTTCAGGGGTTTGGTTTTTTTTTTTTTTTTTGTTTTATATGGTTTTTGCTCTCTGATGACAAGGCAGAAAAAACAAACTATTGGAAGAAAATGGGAAGTCAACTGTTTCATTTCTTGTTCATGAACTCTTAAATGATGCAAAAGAAACAAGGAAATTAACATATCCAAGATTTACAGTTTCAATTTATTACAGAATATTGTTAGGTTGTGCCTGATTTTTAAAGGATGTGTTTAACACCTGTTGAAACTGAAGAGAAAGGGCTTCCTACGTCACAAGTTTCTGAACTTTTGGTAGGATTTTTTATTATTTTTATCCTTTGCTTTAGGCATTAATAGAATGAAACCACATGCTTATCTTAAAATCTAACTTATACCTACTAAACATTTATGCTCTGCAGTAGCCACGGAATTTTTGGTGTAACCAAAGCTCTAGCTAATTAGGATAACATCAGTGCATAGAAGTGCCATTGAGTATGACCCACTGGCATTTTCAAATGAAATTTAAACACATTCTCACTTTAACTGGACTAGCTAGAAAACTCAGTATTTGGACAATATTGCATTCCTTATGTAGAATGTTCAGCTGATGCTTCAAGTTCATTACTTTGTATACCAAAATGTTCAGCAGTTCAATTTTCAGCATGTAAACCTGAGGTCAGGAAATTGAGTATATTCTCAAAACATGGAGTCTGAACCACCAGGATTATTCTAGAATGCTATTATTCTATGTTTTCTGTTAGAAAGAAAATACTCTGAAATGGTGTGAATTTCACTTTTGTAAATACAAAGAAAATACAAAGAACAAGTTTTCTTCTGAAAGTACATTGGCTCTGACACTTAGAGATGTAAAATCTTTGTGTCAAGTTGATAAGTTCCAAAAAGCTATTTTTGCCTCTCTTAATAGTTCAATTCATGTAGTTGAAAGAAAATCATAAAGATAGGTAGTTTGTTTTTTTTCTAAATTTCCTATAGCTACAGTGCAATTCCCACAGAAAATAACTGAAACAAGAGTATAGAACAACATTAAAGTTCAAATATCTCAAGAAACTAACAATGCAGATTGGTTGAAAGAGAACAGATTGAATTACTGTAAATGTAGTATAGCTAATAAATGAAAGCAATCATTTCCTATGAATGAAATCTACTTTTTGAAAGACTAAGTTTGCTCAGTCTACTGAAAAGTGAAAATGGCAAAAATTAGATAGCATCTTTGATTCATACTCCTTTTTGTGTCAAAAATGAAAAAAATGTTATCAAGAATCATAAAAATAAATTAGTTTGAGTAATCAACTTGCAAGATATTACCACTGTGTAAGAAGTAATAATAATATTTGATGCCCTAGAATGAGTGGAAAATCAGCAATAAAATACTGCATGATATTATTGCACCAATGTATCTGATGTCTGAAAATTTAAATACTCTAATATTCTGAGCTTTTTAGTCAACAATATTTTCTTTTCATTTTCTTCATTTCCAATCCCAAAAAGCTAGAGTGCTTGCAAACCTTTATTACAGCAGAGTGATCTATGCCACATAAAATGGTCCCTGAGTTTTGTAATGAGAGAAATAATGTGGGATTTGTCACACAAGTGCTTGAGAAAGACTAACTCAGAAGAACAAGGAAATAAAATCATTCTAGAGGCCTTCCGTGTGATGATTTTTTCCCCCAGAAATCTGAAAGTACATCAAATGTATGGACATAATTAGAATTATGTGTCCTAAGACTTCAGAAAATACCATTGCATTCCTGTACATGTTTTTATAGCAGAATATTGTTCCAAGTACTGGCGAGTTCTTTCCTTAAAACCAAACCAGGCTTTGCATTACTTAGCTTCCTTCCAATAATTCTACCTGATTTTGTCGGTATGTGCTGACTGCAAACTTTGCCTTCCCTTTGCCAGGGAGAGCAGAAAAGATCACACAAGGCCCCTTTGCCTACTGCCAGACAAAGCCAGCCATGCACATTATGTGAGTCCCCCTTGTTGCCAGTTTAATTGGAACTGCTTGACTTTTTCACTGTAGAAAATGAGATCTGCTCCTTGTACTGGTGGAGATTTTGAGGAAGAGAATTGCCAGCAGAGAGGCATTAATTAGCTAACTGCTGCACTGCTAATGCTTTCAGGGCAGGACCAGGGTTTTGATTATCTCTGTCCATTCCTTGGACATATATCTGCAGAAGTATATTCTGCCTAGCTCATGAAATGTGCATATTTTAAGATACCTCTGATGAAATTGTCTATAGAGAATGGCATAGGCCAGGTGGCACAAACACTAAAACTGGAACGTTTCCAGTTTCATGCTGAATCCCTCAGTAAAGACAGTGATATTACTGTTAATATAAGGCAGTAGGTCAAACTCTTTCAGAACAATTAGCTGCTGTGTTATAGTGATGCCAGGCCTCCTACCTTCAAATAACAGCTCAGTCTTTGCAAGGGAGCTGGCATCTTGACATGGACTGCAAACCCCAGAAAATTATTTGACTGAGTAAAGAAATGCCATGTTTGTGTAACATCTAATCTGATGTGTAAGTTGTAGATATCAAGCTCATATCAACCCATCTGATTTAGTCTGTAAACCAGCTACTGCCCCCAAACTGTTCAGTTATTGTCGGTAATTATTTTACTGCTAGTTTAAAAATAATGAAGGTACAGTGCTTAGAAACAATCAACTATGCAATACTGAGCTTTATTACTTTCATTTTCTAGCATGTAGGAAATTATTTGGCTTTTTCTTGGCTTGAATTATACTGTACCATAAAGAACTCTAACAGTACTACTTTGCTTGAAATGTGGTTGAATTTATGGCAGCCAGCATGAGCTTGCATGCAATTTTTTTCCCGTCTGATTTCACAAATAGAAAATAAAAATTAATTTTCCCCTCTGATCTTGCAAACCCTACCTCCCCAACCAATATGAGTACATTCAGAAGACACCTCAGTAATACAACTTTAAAGTATTTTGTTCTTAAAAGCACTATACCAAAAATGTGAGGCTGTGTGTATGTCTTGTGTGGTTTTTTTGTTTTTTTTAAACTATAAGAGAAACTAAAAAAGCATTTTTGAGTGGGTGTCATATGAAGAAAAAAATGTTGATGAAAGCCAGTGTTCTCAGTGTCTATCTGAGCTGTCTGTGACAGCTACTGTTCTTTAACTATCTAACCTACTTCCCCTTCTCACTGAAGATATTAACCTTATAAGCCCAAAGTCTTTAGAAGTTAATGGCCTGTTATACAAGTCTACTCATGGTGATAGGATATTAAGTTATTAAATGTATTGTGCTATGTAACTAAACCTCGAGTTGTTCTCATAAATAATCGCTTAATTTGTTAGTTTAAATTGAGCGCATCTATTTTTCTGTAGTCCTTGTTATGTTAGGAGTGGTATTAAAATGTGAGTCTGGTAATCATCATCATAAATCTCTTGCCTACCCTATGACAGTAAAAGAAGTGTAGATCATCAGGTTTTTTTCCCTCAAAAATAGACATTTCAAAATTAACAGATTAAGGAAGACAAATTCAGTGACAGTATGTTCTGTCAAGACCCTTACATGTCCCTGACAAGCCTCACTGAATTTCATTTTACATTTTGAGATTTTCGAAGAGTTAAATTTGAATTGAAGCTAATGTTACTGACAAGAGGAAAATAGAAGCAATTGCTTTGCACTAAACAAGTTTGAATGGTTGTTAATGTGAATGACTTTCAGGCAGCAAATGTCAGAGAACAGTAGATTACTTTCTCTACCTCAGGCATTTTAAACCATCTCCTGTGGTAGGCCTGACATAATTTTTTTTTTCCCTTGAACATGGGAAGCAAAGTAATTGGAGTCTGGTAATTTCAGCCCATGGCTGATGAAGATAAATCATAACGAGTTACTAGAATGCACACTGACAGTCCACATAGGGCTACTAGAACGTGAACTCTCCCTAATGCAATATTCAAATTTTGCTTCCTTCTGATTCATATTCTAGAATGCCCCTGAAATTGTTAATTATAAGGCCAGCCTCCATTTGTTATTCTGCAGAAAATTTTATGCCAGAAACCAATTGCTTCAAAACAATTTCACTTTGTTCCAGGACTTGGGCATCCGAGCATCACACCGCTTGCTTGCCATGCCAGGGCGTGTGCATAGGCTGCTCTCTTTTGTCCATGGGGAATGAAAGCTCACTGTTTTGCTTTCGAGTGAAGTCGCCCTCCATCTGAAATGGAGTTGTTCCTCATGGCAAGTGGGTCACATAGTTGCATCACAGCATTTGTTTCCATCCAGGTGTGGCTGACTGCCTGCAGAAACTCATCCCATGGGGTGCAGCCGAAGAGCAGTCCTGCTGCCACACCAGGCTTCATCTGGATTCATCTGGTCTCTTGGGGTTAATGCCTACACCAAGGGAAGGAATGCAAAACTGGCCATGGGACAGGAACGTAGTGATGCAGTTTTGGGCTGGGTTATGCTTCTGGGGATTTGCACACATTGTGACTTTGAGCCTTTTCAACCCTTCCTAGCTGACAATCTGCTCCTATCCTTGATCCTCATGTCTAGTCTGGGCAGTCTTCAGTAGCAGGACTGCCCTTATGTGATGGCTCTAGCTCTATCCTTCTCTGGGAAGGAAAAGTAGATACATCCCAAATATTTTATTATAGAAACCCTTCATCCTGTTCTTTCAGCAGACCTGTGGCAGTGCCACATCACTGGCTGGGGGAAGGTGTGGGGGGACCTGTGGGAATGTAATTTTCTCTTTGGCTACTCCGTCTCTTGTCCTTGACTGTAAGCAGTGGTGTAGATTGCATCCCACAGCAAATTACCCAGTAGGCAGATTGACTTATTTCTGTGGTCTCAATTGCACTTGTGGTAATGCCTGATGAAATTGTTTATGCAAATAGTGTATTAACTGGAAGACACAGTGTGGTATTGATCAAAGCTATTTACTTGTTTTGATGCAATTCATCCAGTAGTTTCTGCTGAGGAGAAATATATGGAGCTTAAATATTTCATTTCAGTAGTTTCAAAATGAAATGGCTCCTCTTCTTTGATTTTGACATAATGTTTTGTTTTCAAATTGAGCTAAGCTGGTTTGTAAAAAGGATAAAAACTACCTGGCAACAATTATATTGAGACATCCAAAGAAAAAGTTTTACTTCAGTTTTACTAAACTAATTTTTCATTTTTCTATTTTTCTGTCCCATCTTTTATCTTTCTTTTTTCTTCTCGTTCTTATTTTGAACTGAAAATACCTTACAGCTCTATATGTAAGCATTCCTTGGGAATACAAAGAATTGTTTCATTTCACATTTTAGTACCTTCTTTTCTTCCCTCGTGTTTCACAGCCATGGAACTCTTTACTGCCACTGATAATTTTCAGGGGGACCTGAAAATACAGAGGAGGAGAATGAGCACTTTTCTCTGGGGGAAGCACTCTCCTCTCAGTCCTCTGTGTTTCTGATTGAAGATGTCACCTGACACTTGCTATAAAAAGCCCTACATAGATCAAATGCAGATATTTGTATGAAGCAGGGCTTTGGGGGGGTTCTTTGAAAGGAAATGGAGAAATCACCTATTGTGTTTCAAAAAAAAGATCTAATGAAATGCTGCGCAAGTCAGTCAGCTTCCGCCTCAGATTCAACATTTTGCTTGTGCCTGGATAATTTTGCCATGAGCTCTATGAGGTTTACTGTCCCCAGGAAACCTTGCCAATGCAGAACAGCTCTTCCAGTTATTTGGTTCCTCTCCAACAGCTCTGTTTTGTGGCTGGGAAGTTGAGATTTGGCCTTGAACTCTTGAGCTTGCCTGTGGAGTCATACAATGTTTGTCTCTGCTGTTGCTGTGTGCTCCAGGGCCCTGCTTGTACCTACATGATACTCAATTTTGAGGCTTCTGGTGGGAAAAGAAAGACCCTGGGGCAGTAGGAAGGGGAATTCTTGGGGATTCTGCAGCTTACAATGTTTTCCAGCAACAGAGCTTCTGTACCCAGGGGGAAGGTGTATACAGACTGAGGCATTCAGCTTATGCATTCAAAATGTTACTCAACAAACTCATTTTCCTCATTGTTCTATGTTTGTAAACCTTACTGCAATGCCAGACATTGTATGCAGGCCAGCTCAGGGGAGATGCTCCATCAGTGGCTTCTGACCACCACACCACTCTTTAACTGCTCCCATGTACATCTGGTATCACTTTCTCCATGATAACTAGTTGGTAGCTTGATCTGACACCCTCCGAGAATGAGGTATTTTATCTGAAGTTTTACACCTTTAAATTGTTGTGAAGGACTGTTGCCTGTTAGAAAGAAACCATACTTTTAAGTGCTATTATTTTAAGAGATGTTAAAAAAAGTCACAAGAACCAAGACGAGTCAAAGCCCATTTTCAGTGTTGTAGTCATCAGAAAGGAAATTTGCATCATAAATCTCATATCTGCTTTTGCCTAATCATTGATTTCTTCAAAAATTGCCACTGCATGAAATTGATTAAAAAAAAAAAAAAAAGAAATCTGTGCTTTTAAGCAGTATGTATCTCCTTATTGACTACATCTTGATGGGCTCTAAAGGCCTATTTAAAAAATTCTCTCTAGTATGTTACTTTTAAAGCTTTTTGTTATGTGACGGTATGAAACTTTGGGGAAATCTGCTTATCATCTAGGAAGACATACATTAATGTGAATTATAAAGCCAGGCTCATCAATCTGTATTGTTTGGTGCTTAGACAAACACTTTGGTCTTTAAGAACAGTACGACAGTGAGCATGGAAACAAACAAAAAAGGAAGAAGTTAGAAACAGTATTTAACAAACAAACCATCTGTCTCATGTCATTCAGTAAGTAATAGATCTACTTTTTTAATGGCTGGTACTAAGCTAAATAATTATAACACACCCCAGTAAGCAATGAGGACAGTATAAATTTTTAAATAAAAATTCAAGTATAGTAGTGTTTTAAATTGCTTCCTGCTATAATCATAAAACACATAATTATCTTGTAGGCATACATAGAGGAGTAGGGTGAGTGAGAACTGTGAAAAATATTTTTTGCTTGCATTTCTTTACAAACTAGGACTTTCTAAAATATATCATACCAATTGTCAGCCTTCAAAAGAAAGCTTTTATCATAAGACCGACTGCTCATGCACACAGAAAAGGAAAATCAGAAGTTGATTAGATTATCATAGTCTTTGTGTTTTTATCCTGTTTTTCCACAATGCAGGATCTGAGTAAGGGGGCTTGTGGATTATTTTTAAATTATTTTTGTGTGGTTTTGTTTGGTTTGGGATTTTTTGAGTACTACAGTCTATCTACTGTATAAATTTAGCTGGTAATTGAAAATCTTCTGTTTGATCTCTCAATCTATTGCTATGGAAATGAAGGTTATTCCAGAAATTCTTGCTTTATGTATTTGTTGACTGATTCAGTAGGGAGAAATGGTGAAAAAAAACCAAAAAACAAACCCAAAACATCCTGGATGAAGAAGGGGGGAAAAAAGACATTGTCAAAAGTATGGGTTTAAGATATCTATTTTTAATTCTTAAAAAATTCATTGCATTCAGATTTTACAAGTGATTTTTAGTGCTCTGTATAATACTAGTTCTAACTATTTTTAATTATATTCTTAACATGAGCTGATAGACGAATTTCAGCATTAATTCTGGATCCCTTTGTGACTTTTAATACATGATTAACTACTTTGCTAGTATGTTTGACTGCTATTCAGCATTTGAGTCAGCAGAAACATTAATGGCTTGTAATGATGTTTGGCTTTTAAGATAACTACTAGAACCAGTCATGTTATAAAATGTCATGTGTTAGGCAGGCCTTCAGTTAAACTTCAGCATTAAATGGTGCCTATTTCTCCCCCATTATTTCAATAGAATGGGAAATATGAATTAACTAATTCATTGTTAGGAATAGAAGAATTCAAGTCTTAAAAGTTCAGCCCAGATGAAAGCTAATGGAAATGGGGACATTTCCAGCACTTTAACTGCAGTAAAGAATTGAAGAAGAAATTGGTTGTAAAAAAGCCAGAGAATTATGGAGAAAATTTGTGTTTCAGAATTATGAAGTACACAGCACTCATGTTAAAAGTGTTGCATCTCCAAAAGAGAGCTCAAGAGAGAGGTAAAAACGAGGTATATTTAGCTGTACTTGGGTGTCTACTTTTTTTTTTTTTCCCCCCTGATGGAAAGGAATGTCACAGGAGGAATAAAGCCTTTGAATAGAAACCACAGACCACGGACAGTTTACACAGGTAAACTATTACGAGAGTTGCAATTCACTCCAGAGAAAACAGCAAATGTGTCAAATAAAATAGGATACCATGAGTAGACCGAAACTTGCAGAGAATAAAGCTCTGATGGTGAGTGCTAAAAAAAAAAAAAAAAAAAAGCAACAAAGTAGTTAAACTCCAGAGAAAAAGAAATACACACAGGCAGGCTCTCAAATAGTTGTTGATCATTTCTTCAGGCCATGTCCACAGTCAGGAATTTCTGGAATAATCTGTATGTTGTGGGAAGCTGCTCTTGGGGGTGATAGCATCATGAGATGTATGTTGCATCTGACTTCTAGAGACAAATAAATCCTTAGCAGCTACCTTCACTGGGATATTAGTATTGTGTAGAAGACATCTGGGTGATGATTTTTTGGATGCAAATATTCCTGAGCCAGCACCTGCTCCCAAACTGAATTCATTCAGTAAGCTGTTTCATTCCTAGCCAATGCTTGTCTTATGCTGTTTGTGAAGTCTCTTTCTCTCCTTGTTCTTTTTGTCATTGTGTATCCCTCTTGCTATCCAGACAGGGAATTGCTGAGAATAAAGGGTCATAAGAGAAGAGAACCTAATTTGCTCTGCCCACAAGAGATGCTCTGTGTAAATAAAGAGAGATAATGGAAAACCACCTTATGTCCTGAAAAGTTAATCTGAATGACACATGGGTGGAGGCACAACCAGTATTTGAAGGAGAATTTTGTGACAGTGACTTATCTTTTTCTTGAGTAAAGAGGCAGGATTGCCAAACAGAATGCTGAGGCTCCCTCAGATTGTTTTTTCTTCTTTCATTTTATTCTTTCCTTTATTTCCTTTGGGGGTTTGTTTTTTTGTTGTTGTTTTTTTGTTTGTTTTTTTGTTTGTTTGTT
>JAOTQP010001546.1:58912345-58924251 GCA_026413545.1 Cichladusa arquata
CCCACTTTCTGATTTTCCCCATTTTCAGACTTTCCCCATTTTTAGGATCCTCTCCCATTTCTGACCCCTCTCTCTCTCTCTGTCCGCATAGCCCTTCTGTAAACTATTGTTACTAAGCCTTGGAAAAGCGCTATTTTGACTACGCTGTTGCTTCTTCTTTCCAAAACTGAATGTAATGGGTTTCTAAGCTCTACACTAAACGTCTGCCCTGAGGAATAAGATATATGTAGGCAACTTGCAAGGTCAGAGATGATACAGTGTAGAAATCTGCTGCTTTTTTTTAGAAATCTGAAGTATGTATTTTCTGCCCCTTTCCTTATTCAGTGAAGATACATAAAGGCTAAATGTAGCAGAAATTGAGCTTCGAGCAAGTTTCTAACATAAAAACACAGACTTATAATAGAACTGGGCAAGTGGATGTTATCTTTCATCTATAGATCACAATCTACAATGGGTACTTTGGGGATTGCAGCCATGCCTGGCTGGACAGGGGAATTTTGAGTCCTTTGTGTTTCCTCTTTCTAAAAAAACTCCTCATAGGTTTGATTGCTTTTGACCAAAGGATGTGTGTGTGAAAACTTTTCCTCATTTGGAGGGGGAAAAAGGGCACTCGAAGGTTAGGGACTAGATTAGTTGCATGGCGAGGGGGAGGAGTGGGAGGAAGGGAAGGAAATTAAATTCACTTGCTGCAAAATATGTATCAGCCATATATAGAATACACTTTCTTTTCTTAGTCCTTCCAGGAACATTTGGCATACTGTGTATTTTATATACATGTGAACAACATGTTTGATGTAGGAGCAGCAAGCAGCCATTCTTCACATCAGTTAAGACCAGAGTGCCACTATTAAAATTGTTTTATAGCTAGCAGGCACCCCATATTGTTTGCACAAGAGCAATTACTGTAACCCATATATTTGGGGGAGGGAGGGTGAGGTTGTGTCTTTCCTGTAGCCTAACATTTTTGGTTCTGAGGTTTCCCTTGTGGAACGGAGAGGTTGATTAATAAATAGCACAGTATACTGAGCATGTATCATATTTGTAAGGCTGTTCATCTTCAGCTGAGCAAAGGAAAACTTGTGGTGAGTTTCAGGCTCTCAGCCATAATTTTTTGATGTGGCTTTGTAATTTGTAAATAGGCACGTGCTATTCCCTTAATTGATCATTCTGAAGTTATCAGCTTCCAACAGATTCCTGAGATGCAGATAATTATTTAAATGGTCTGATAGGTATCCTCTCCATAGGTAGTTGCCCCTGTAATCCCTGACTTTCAGCAGGAAGACAGCAACTTTCCTAAGCATAAGCCAGGATCAAAGACATGTCAGCTACTCAGGGCTTTGTGTTCTTGTCCAAGTGGGATTGGCTTGAAGTCCTCCAGGGCTCATCCCTCATCTGAGGGGAAGGGGACCTGCATATTCAGTTGTTTTCTTGTAAAGCAGATGAAGTTTTGTGAAACTGATTTGTGTTGGTCTTGTATTTCTGCTGTAGAATAGGCAAAGTCAGGTGGAGGGCTGTAAGTCAACAGATAGATCTTTCTCATGAGCAAATAGAGAATCAGTTTTTCACCTATGGTTTGTCTGTGTCTTGATGGCTGATACGTTTTAAGGATTCCATCACCTACTCTGAGAGCAGTGCTCCTGGAGTGGATATGTCCTGGTGCCTTTTTCAGGTGACTTCAGAGTTGAGCTGAACAATGAACTGTTAGTACATCCCTGCAGAGCAATTATTTATCAAAGTGCTCAGTGAAACTGTATGCAAAACTATTTTCTTTTCTTGTTTTATTCAGAGGTCCTTATTCTGAGAGCAGTGTGATCTTACAAGCACATTTTCAACTGATGTTGCACTGTTGCTGCTGCTTGATCTCGATTTGCTTAGACATTACTTTTCTTAAGGAAGATGCCATGCTATGAAAGCTTAAATCTAAATTGCAACACGCAGAGTAGTAACTTTACAGCTGAATAGAAAGTGGTTGAGTTATAATGAAAAACTGCTGCTCACTTGTAACAAATGAAACTCCAAGGCATAACACTAAGCACACTCTAGAAGAAAAGGTCTTATTGTTGTTTTCATCCTTAAAGTTAGACCTGTGGAGAAAACACTGGTGTTTTTCCCTGTGTGTAGCATGGTCAGCTGGCCATCTGCTATTAGTAGAATCACAAAATGATTACAGGCTAGGACAGAAGAGTTTTCAGCCGTAAAAATGCGTCAGTACATGCTAAGGTTAACTTTTATCACTCATAACACTTAATAAAAGGATTACAGGGATCTCAACAGAGAAGATTCTACCTTTTGTATTGTCTTCAGAAGTGGCCTTGATTTATAAATAAGAAGTAATTAAGGATTTATGAGATATGATCGGACATAGTTTCCCTTGTCTGTACACCAGAGTGAATATATATATTGTGCATGCCGAGTGCAGCAGTAGGAAATCTGTTCAAACTGTGTTAAGTAACAATTAAACTGTGGGGGTTTTTTGCTTTTGTTTTTTTTTTGGTTTCTTTTTTTTTTTTTTTTTTTTTTTCACTGAAATCTATAGTGTTTTCTGACTGCTCAGAAGCTTATTCCTGGCATGTGTTATTGCTTAATTATATCCTGTTGTGATTTGCAATACACACAATCTGATCCTGGAAACAAATGGTCTTTCAAAATTATAATGTGTTCGTCATCCTTATTAAGTCTTTAGATTTTGTTGGAATGTGAGTATGCGCTGCTTTCACTCTCTTCAATTTCTCCTTGTAAAAATTAAAAAGTTGTTTTTCACTTTTAAATCTTGTCCTATTGATAGATCCTCCCGTCAGGTTGCCAGGTATTTCAAACCCTTAAAATCCCTGAACAAATTGAATTACAAATCTTTCTGTGACTGTTCATTTTCTAACAGGCTTCTGTTATCTTTCCATCTGTAACTTTATTAAGGGTGATTGCCCTTTAATTCCTTGCTTTTGGCTCCCCCTCTGGCTGAGCAGTCAAACTTTTAGAGGTACAAAAATGTGCAACACCATTCTGTTGAACCTTTAATGAGAAAAACCATGACATTAAAACAGAATACATAAATAGTTTCTGTTTTAATTAAAAAAAATATAGAAAGAAAGAAACTCATCCCCAAAAAACCCTTACTTAAGTGTAAATAGTTGTAATGCCTTTAGCAGGGTTTTGAATAGGATTTAAACACCTCTTAGTAATTAATTTGGCTGTCAAGGGCTACTTCTAAGGCTACTAACAGTGAGGCTTGAGTGTAGTTTGAATGCTTGCTAATATTAGAAAAAAACAGGGTAGCTGATATATTCCACAAGCTATTTTACTTCATGTCTCTTAATTATGAACAGTTAGCTTGAGTGGGTGGTGTTTTTGACAACCTTTTGAAGACTATTGCAAAAAAGTCGTTGCAAAGCCTCTGTTAGAATGTGATACAGACTACAGGGATATGACATCTCTTTTGTGTTGTTTGTTACTGAATATCTCAGCTGTCGCTAACTGATCCTGTTTTTCATGGTGCGGGCAACTTTGATGTGGTCTTTGTCCTATTAAAAAAAAAGTACAGAATTTAACACAAAAGCTGTAGGGTAGCTGAAAAAACCCTTGGTGACTCCAAAGCCCAAAGTGTCTGAACTGCTTTTGAAATATTTTGTCATGTTTATCAAAATTTCTCTAGCATTGGCTCTGATAATTCTAAAAATTCAGGTGGCATTATCATTACATCCTAGACCTGAAAATAAAAATGTCTGTAGTTATTCATTTAAGCAGTCCCAGCAGAATTACAGCAATTCAGCTGAACTGTGTTCACATCCAAGGTTAAGACCAAAGAGGCCAAAGATGTTTCTAGTCATGGTGAAAGGAGATTTTTATGGACTGAGGAATGGATTCTGAAAGGATAAACTTCCTTTTAGGATCCTGTCAGGGTTGTCTGAATGACAACCTGGATAAAGAAGAAGAAAATATGGACATGCTTAACAAGAGAAAAGAATGGGTAGATACTAGTAGTTAGCTCCTAATCTGTTTTTCATGCTGCAGCATTAGCTTTTTGTTCTGTTTCTTGGCCACCCCTACATGCTAAACTGACAAGTTTATTCATGGTTCTGCTTTGCACATTAAAAGATGACTGAAGTTATTTAAAACGGTGACTAACTGGTATAACCTTCCACAAGCCCTATATTTTGTGATGCTGCTCTCTTAAAGTACCCTAACAATCATTACGTCCTTATGTGCTGTATTTGAGAGACAGGGTGGCCTGCCTTGGAGGGTCAGGAGCAGCCCACAGGAATTTTCCCTTGCATTTCCTCCTGTGCTACTACTAGCAGAGGACAGAACACCTCTACTGAGGTTTTCATGGGAAAAGGAGTTGGAGGGGTTTTCTGAGTTTGCCAGTATTTTCATGGTATTTGTTTCATTACATTTTCATGGTATTTCAATATTATCTTTAAGCCCTCTAAGGAAGAAAATAAAGTTTTGAAAGTATAAAAGATGAGAAATAAAATATTGTGCCTGGCTTATCAGAAGTGAATGTTAGGGCATGCTTCCTTCTTTCCCCTCTGCCCCAAATTACTTGGCTTGTTGGTGCTTTAAAGTATCTTTTGATCTGTTATTCCTAAATTGGTTGAAGTAGCCCAGGTAAATTTGAAGCATCAGTGTCAGACTTTGCAGGGATTGTACTGAATGTGGGGTTGGGAGGGAAACTCCCCTCTGGTCTATTCAGTCTGTCCAGAATCCATTCCACAGTCCCCCTCTTCCTTTCCACTGGATATTTGGAAAAGCTCTGTTACAGGGCTACTGCCAGGAATAAGGTGAAACATGCCTCTCTTCTTCAGCATGCCCTTGGCTTTTTCATAGTTTTGGAGCCTGCTTCTCAGATGCAGCTGGTTAATAGGCTAATGATTCTGTGAAGTGAGAGACAGGAGAATGAGCAAGCTGCTTCTGCTGTGGCAAGAGGGGAGGGAAGGGACCCAAGGGAAGGCTGAGCTTCCTGTGCTGGAGCCATGCCTGACTTGGGTTACTCATTATAGTTTAACAGTCCTTAGATCAGGCTTAAGGTTCAGCAGGCTTGGTAGTTTCTGGTCCAGTAGAGTTCAAAAACAGAATGAATTTTCTTGTTAGGGGGTTGGACGATCCATAAAGGATACAATTGTAATTTTTCAGACATAAAGCCTAAACCACCTTTTTAATGTGTACAGTTGTTACTGAATATGCCATTTGGGTGGATTCAGATACCACTGGGCACAGAAAAATACATTATACAAAGGATTTTAACATCATGTTTTACATTGGCTTTCCTGATTCGCTTGCTTAAAAAGCAGAAAGAATAAGAAGAGGGAGAGAAATATGGAACTTAATGAGTATTTAGGTTATTTAACCTATTTTGTTGGTTTACTGCTGAGAATTTTGGCTGTCTTAATCAGAGATCCATAATTTGAGCGCATCTTTCCTCCTGCACTTTGCTGTTTTTGAATACAGTTTATGGTCATGCTTTGGACTTTGTAGTTACAAATAGGTCCACAGGGAGAAATCAGGCATAGTCTTTGTTCAGAAGTGTTGATGTTTTTCATTATGATTACTGCAACGGCAAAAGATCTGAGAGAGGGCAGGCTCTCCTTTTTTCCTCTCATTATCCCTTACAAAGTACAGCCTTTCCACAGCAGAAGCCTATGTCCTCCTATTTTGTTATGTTTGTAACATTTGCGGAGCTACTAAATAATTTTGTGATGTCTAGCATTCTGTCTTTTTCCTTCCTGTATTGTAAATTACAGTTTTCTGTATGGCTGTGTATAAGTAACCTCAGCTAGTTATGCATGGCAGCTTCAGACCACCACACAACCCAGCTTTGGCCAAAGCTTCCATGGTCTATTGCTGTTGGGCAACAGACTTTTCCCATCTTCTTAATCCTCTGAAATACCTGTCTTGCCTCACTGTCATACCCAGGCCTGGTGACTTTGCTAGTTTTGTGTCACTTGAGTCTCAGGCTCACATTTTAAGTTATTTTATCAATGTCTTCTGACTTGGATTCTTAGGGGAAATCAGAAACCAAGACTGAGGTTACTTTAGGGAGAATGAGCTGTCACATACAGGCAGCCAGTGCAAAGCAGAGCTTATGGCTTCTATTAGTATTTGGGATGTCCTGACGTGGAGGTGAGAGTCCAGAGTTGTCCTGCAAGGAAAGGCCATGATGGATCTCTGTTCTGGAAAATCAGAGAGAAATGCTGCCTGGTTGTCAGCACAACCCCAATGCCCCTCTGCAGAACACAGGCACCTGCAAATCATCTGCTTTGCCAAAGGGGCTGGATGTGCTTGCTGAGTGAGCTGCAGAGCTGTATTCATCATGACTAAAGCTGTTAGTTAAGCCAAAATTTTGTACCAAGAAAAAAAAAAAAAAAAATTAGAGCACTGAACTCACTGGGATAGGATAAGCCTGGATCCAAAGCACCGTATGTGCCCCTATTAACCACAACATATTTCAGGGTAACTTAAACATTCCCAAAATTCAGGCTCTCTTAGAAGTACTGACTGGTAGCAGAGAGAAATTCTTAACCCACGTAGTAAAGGTAGCTATAACATGCTAAAATGAATGTTTTGCTAAAGCATGATTAAGTGATATACCTACTTAAGTGGAATCAGCGATTTATTTCCGACTTCCTATTCAGGCTCAGTCTGTCTGGCAGACTTGCAAGTCAAAGAGTCAAATTTTGCTGAAATGTGTGTAAACCTGGGCAAGTTTTAAACTAACCGTCTTAAGTTATTGGTCTGAGCATAGAGCACTGCAAAAAACCACAAACTACGTAGGTACCTGAACAAGCTCAGAGCTCAATGCTGCCTCATCTCTGGTCCTACACAGGTACCTGTGCTGCTGACATAAAAACAGGATGTAGCCAAGCAGCATCATGTGGTTAAATGGCATCTGAGCTTTCAAATAAAAATGACCTCTCATCAATTAGGTAACCTGAGACCTAGAAAGAAATTTCAGCATCTTAATCTTCCATCTATGACTTCAAATTCTGAAAGTGTCTTTTCTATAATACTCACTAACTTTTTTTTCATATTTTTGTTTATTTTCATATTTATTTATTTTCATATTTATTATTTGGCCATTGAATCTTGTAATTGGCTGTTGTTAATGTAGTGATTTTAATGTTAGAACAGGTTTTTTTAAATATCATCAATACCTCTCCACTAAATTATATGTAATTTGAAGTGGGGAGTTGATGAGTGCAATGAAAATTGTGAATATATGCTAAAACAGAATTACTTCAGGGCTGACAGTCTGAAAAGCAAATCTTTCAGTGACCTCTTGGTGTGTTTGCTCATTTGTATGCAAGAGTTAAAATTCGACTTACATGAAGGAATGTAGAAGCTATGTCTCCAAAGTTAACAATGGTACTGACCTAAAGTAAATAATTTGCTAATTACAACAAACCAAGGAGCATGTTTCCATTGTACCCCTCTGGTGTATGTTTTTTCGGCTGTTCATTTGTATTGGAAAATTGTTCATATTTAAAGCAATTGTGCATTGTGTGTAGAGTTGGCAAACAAGATACAAAACCAGTTTCACTTCCCAAGAAAGAATACTGAGGTATTAATTCTGTGACTTGTCACTGCCCCAGTACACATTTGCAAATGGAGCAGTAAAGAAGCACTAGTTTTCTGAGAGTTTGCCCATATGTCGCGAGCCCAAACTAACAAATTAAATGGAACAGAATTACAGCCAATACTAATTTGCACTCTGGCTCACTTACCATATAATTTTTTCCTGAAATACATTCCTATTTTTGAAGTGGTTTGAGTATCAAAATGCTTTAGAATATTTGCTAATATACTGTGAATTACAACAGTGAACAACGTTCACTAATGTTTATTCCAAGAAGTTATGCACATTTTTTTTTCTTTTTAACTAATTTGCTGCCCATGTGAGGAAGTTTAAAAATTATCTCCTCTGTGTTACAGAAAATCATTCTTTTTCCTCCGAAATAGCATAGGGCTCTTCTCTGATAGACCCAGTACATGTCTGAAAGAAAAACAAAAATCAGTCCTCGCTGTAAATGAGTTAGAAGAAAAGATCAAAAAAGAAACTGGCATAAACAAAAAGCTCACAGAAACATGGGACAGTATTAGCTTAGCCACTTTACATTAATGGATTTCTTTTGCTGTTTTTGGATTTTTTTGTTTTGTTCTGCGATTTGGGGTTTTTTTTGAGGCACTGTTATCAGGAGAGATTCTAGATAAGGAATAAGAAGGAAAGGAAACTGGCACAGACCCAACAGAAGAAAGCACCTAGGAACTTGGGTAACACTATTACCTGCCTCACAACTGTGGCCCCATCAGAGATGGAGGTGTTAAAAGACAGATAGTGCATAACAATCTTGAATGTGTATGTGAATTGCAATAAATAAACATTTATTCAAGCAAGAGTAGGATGAAGTCTTTGTTAGCTTGAAGGAAACCCCTTTTAAAAATTACTTTTGTGCTTCTGATCACTCTTTGTTAACCAAACAGTTGAAGGAGAAAGCTCCCTACCCTCTGCTTTGTGTTAACTTAAAAATATAATGTGTACCATGGAAGTTCACTTTACTGGGAACTCCAAGGCATGTTTTTGTGAGTGTAATATTTATATACTCTTCTAGATATTTATATTCATAACCCTAGCTGCATTTTTGCTTTGTTTTCCTTGCATGGATAACACTTGTGATGGATTTGTTCACCGTAGATGATATTTATTCCTTTTACTTCATTACACATAATCCACCTGTGCTAGATCTTAAGGTCTGTGTACACTTTATACTCTACTAGAGAGCTTATCAGCTTCTCTACAGGCAGCTCAATTTGAATTTTAAAACTGAAAATGAATGAATTTGTGCTGCTTCTTCAGCTTCTCACAGAGATACCCTTGCACCCTCCTAGTGGTGTGATAACTGGAGGATATCAAGCTTGCAGGGCGTTGTTGATTTTGGCTGAAGGGTTTATGATTTTATTCGGATCAGAAGCTACTTCTACTATTATTATTTCTGCACTTCTCCACCTCTTTCCTCTTATGAGAACGTCTGAGATTTGTTGGCTAGGATAAAGACATCAGGGAGAACAAGAGCAACTGATACTTTTAATTTTAGGTAGACTCAAAGTCCAGGCCCAAGTGTACAAATAATGCTCATGTAAATTATTCAATTTCATCATCCTGTAAGACAAAATGTTAACTCACAAGTGGATTTCAAGGCAGGTAGATGTTTAAGAATGTGTTAAATATCATTGAAATTCTTATTGGTACCCTGAGTTACTGCATCTTCTTTATGATGCACACTTAAGTCTTGACAACATCAGATTTTTAAAATTGAGTCTATTTCAATTTAAGAACACAATAATTTCTTTTAACTTGTCAAGGTACCACAATGTAATCAAGCTAATAATCACCAAAACATACAATATAGAATGTTTTATGTAGGAAGGCTCCTTAAAGATCACCTGCCATGGGCAGGGACCCCTTCCACTAGACCATGTTGCTTGGGCCCCCATCCAACCTGGCCTTGAACACTTCAAGGGATGAGACATTCACAGCTTTCTGGGCAGCCTGTGTTACTGCCTCGCCATCCTCACAGGAAAGAATTTCCTCCTGGCATCTTATCAAAATCCACCCTCTTTCAGTTCAAAGTCATTATCCTTCTCCTGTCACTACTTTCCACCCAGCCTGTATTTGTGCCTGGAATGATCCAGGTGCAGGACCCTGCACTTGGCCATCTTGAACTTAATGAGATTCACACAGCCTGACTCTCAAGCCTGGGAATCCTTTCCCTCCAGTGTGTTGTCTACTCGGGTTGCTGTGGGCAGCAAACTTTTTGAGGTTCCATGTCACCAACAAAGGTGTTAAACAGCTCTGGTCCCAGCACCAACCCCTGAGGAATGCCACCAGCCACTGGGGTCTACTTGGATATTGAGCCCTTGATCCCAACTCTTTGAGTCAACTGTCCAGCCAATTCTTTATCCACCAAGGGGTTCCCACATCAAATGTCTCTCTGATTTGGAGGCAAGGGTGTCATGTGAAACAGTGTCAAACTGATTGATCTCTAAAGTCCCTTACAACCCAATCAATTCTGTGGTACATTGGGTTGCTCAGAGCCCCATCCAACCTGAACTTGAAGACTTCCAAGGCTGGGCCCTCTACAGTTTCTCTGGGGAACTTGTGCCAGAGTCTCACTGTCAATATCAAAAGAAGTATTTTCAAACTATTGCTTCTCATGTGGACTAGAAGATAGATGCCTTTCTTCCTACAAAAACTGTAAGTCATGTAAAGCAGGATGATGTTGAAGTAGAAAATTTTCTTTAACCTCTTCTTTTGATTTCCCTTATCATAAAATACACTTTTATCATCTCTTTTTAGGAGTCACTTTATGAAACAAGGGACAGAGAGAAGCAGGGAGAATAAATACAGTGAAAATAAAGTGTGAATAGTTACCATCCTGTTCTTTTAATTAGGAATTGTAATATCTTGATGAAATACAGAGGTAGAGATAATTGCTTTTTCATTTAGACAGAAGTGATTTTTATCTTCCAATACTCTATCCAGTATGTTTTGACACTGCAAAATTCATGGCTTCATATTTCCAGTTTCCTCAAGCAGTACATCCTTTATTTTGAAATATATATTTTTTTTTATTACCCATATTTATTTATTAACATGGCTAAAGCTCTATTAAATACAGATCTGACTATGACCTAAGGTGTTTTTCATGAAGTGTAGCTTTACTGTGTTTTTATTGGAATGAATGGAGTTAATACTACTTGTACTTGAAGGAAAGGCAGAAGAAAGGCATTTCTTGACAATTGTTAAAAGTTCTAACACAATGCTTTTGTTTCTTGACCCCAGATTTTATCTGTTATGGATATAGCCTTTGGTTTTCCATCTTGATTTCATATGTTTTCATTCTTTGTCAGTGTAGTGCTCAAATGATGTCTCTTTTAGTGATTTAAATTGGTTTACTGTCATGGATACACTTACATTGGATGAACAGTGATGTTCTTCCTTTTTTTAATATGTCAAGATAAAAGCAAACACTGTTAATGAAGTCTTAACTCATTCAATTGTGCCCTTTTAAGTTTTGCCTCCTGAAGGTTTATGTATATTTCTTGTTGTTTTAACTGGTCCTAATAATCTGTTCAAAGGTATGGTTGAATTTATTTATTTTCCTTCACATTTGAAACCCTGACCGTTCTATGTGAGGTGTGAGTAATAGGTATCTTGTTCTGGGTTTTTCTTTTTTTATTGCAGAAAATAAAAAGACAAAAAAATCATAGTATAGAGATCAGCTGGATTATATTCATGTTAATATCTGAAAGAAGCAATGCTTAGGGTGTCTGTTTCATCTTAGCTGGCTGGGGATTTGGAACAATCTGCAGTAAGTGAAGGAACTTCATTAGCCATTTGGTGCACCAGCACTGAGTTAAGTGATAGAATACCTTCTCTCCTGTACAGTGTAATTTTGTTGAGGAGATAAATTGCAGGGTGCATTTTGTCGTGTTGTGTTTTTATGTTAGTTGATTGTAATTATTGTTCATGGGGTTACAGAAGTTAATTTCTATATGGAAGAGAGATGTAATTTTCCTAGCTATATAATGCAAAACATCTTCAACTGTCACTAATATGTTTAAGTTTCATTAGAGTGAATTGTTTATCCTGATTAGACAGAATTGTAGCATGCCTGAAAGGAAAGTAGAGGTGTTATAGAATTTGCTTACAGTTATGCACTCTTCATTTAAACATGCTTATAAGAGGGAACACTCTCCCTTTTTAAGTTAAATAAATTAATTGGGCAGAATTGTGACTTTCCCACCTGTCCATAGTGATGGTGTGACTTCATTATACTTTCTTTCTTTTCTTTTCTTTTCTTTTCTTTTCTTTTCTTTTCTTTTCTTTTCTTTTCTTTTCTTTTCTTTTCTTT
>JAOTQP010001546.1:58924351-58944136 GCA_026413545.1 Cichladusa arquata
TTTCTTTTCTTTTTTTTTTTTGTTTTTTTTTTTTTTTTGTTTTTTTTTTGTTTTGACTGCTGGCTGCTAGTTGCTTCCCCTGCCTTACATTAGTAGAAAGAAAATGTATTAGTTTGTAATTTCAGAGCCCTGTGACTTGCACTTTCTAATAGATCTGTAGAATTTGAGGAACAAATTCCACAGCTGTTTGTAAAATAAATTGGATATGACACAAGCTGCAGGTAAGATGTCACAGAGGTTTTTTCCAGACTGAAAAGAAATCTAAATACTCTGGCCTTCAAGAAAAATAAAAAGCACCTTTTTGGGAATAGTCTTTTGAGAGAGTGAACTTAAAATCAGTAAACCCAGGTCGGGTAGGCCAGTGCCAGATGGCAGCTGCAGGCATGTGTGTATCATTTGCACAGGCATGACTTTCAAGAATCCTGATCAGAGGTTTCCCACCCTCTGACCTGCTGTACAACACAGAAGGGCCAGCTGATTCCTGCCTTTCCCAATGCACTCATGCTTTTCCCCCTAAGAAACAACATGTTTTCTCTTAGGAACGCAAACATGCTTAGCTTTCAGGTATTTGAATAAAAAGGGACTCCTTTTGGAACATCTGTGGAAATATGTCCAACATTAGACTTTTTAGAAGCCTAGCATTTCCTAGATTTTATAGTTGTCGTCATGGTGAGTCAGTTTCACATTGAAAGAGATCTTTCTGCCTGGTGAGTAGAGTGAGAAGAAAGCTAATAAAGGAAATACTGCTCCTCTCTCTCTCTCTCTTGTCACGTTTTCACTAAAAACTGTATTTGAATCGTTCTGTTACAAGACCTTTGAAGGCTTCATTTCACCCTCTCAAAGTGTAGCAGAGCTGTATAGTTTGTTGATATTTTCTGTCAAGAGGGAAAACTCCACAGGCACTTCAAATGTTGCATGCTAAGCTTGCCTCTTAAGCAGCAGGGAGAGAAACGGGGTCAAATCTTAACATCTTTCTTATGTCCTATTGCTTAATATCCCTGTATCCTAGCTCTGTGTTATTTTAGTAATAATTCAGTTTGTTGGCTGACTGGTGGAACTCCAAGGTGAAAAATTAAATAGCCCCTTTAAAAAAAAAAAAAATCTGCATTTTTTTTCTCAAGGATGTTGATGTAATAAATGGCAAGTTCACTCTGGTCAGAATAGTTACAAATGCTATTTTTACATATCCATCATCCCTGGACTCATTATACTTGCACTGTAAATATCAACAAGAGGCTTTTCAGGCATTTCACTGCACATTCTTGGAGTCCACATCTAGACTTATTCCTTCTTCATTAGTCATAAAGTGGTCTGGTATCAAACATTAACTTTCAGGAAAGCCACATTCATGGAGTTTAACCAGTGAGTCAACATAAATATTAATCAGCATTCCTCTCTGTCTTTCCTTACCCATACCCAAAACCATGTAGTCATGATTTTAAAAGCCACAGTTTAAGACTGTCAGATGTTAAACCTCTGTCACAAAATTCAGTTACTTTTATGCATATTTCTTATGTATACCTATACAGGAGTTTTTATCATAAAACTGTACCTAAGGGTACATTGTGTTTCCTGTCAAATTCCCTTTTTTTTATCTCTCAGTAAATGGAAGCTCTACAACTACAGCTTCCATGAGATGGAAATGCTATTATCTGTTACAGAGGTCACTGTTGGAAGCAGCTTTCTGGAATTTCAGTGGTGATGCCTAATTAATTCATATTGTGCATCTAAATGTCTTTCCACCCTCTCCAGGCACAGAGCACAATGCATACCTAATCTGCCAAAGTTTCTTATTGATCTCTATTAGGTCAGATTTCCTTTCAAAGCACCCCCATTAGTGGTTCATGTTTAGTTCCCAAGGCAAGGAGTTACTCCTGTCATGCACATCTCGAATTTGGAAAACTGCCACAATTACAAACACTTACTTGTCTTCCAGGCTTGACAGAATGCCAGAATTAGAACTGCTTTTAATTATACAAAGGCTGCTGTAATTTCCTCATCCTTTGCATGGAACATCCATTGTACATTCTACTTTTAAGTGTCATGGACTTTCTCCAAAGAGGAGGAGGTCTTACTCATCATTGTATATCCTAATTTATCCATGCAGAGTAGCAATCTGTCCTTACCTCTCAGCAAAGATTTAATGGAGAATGACTGACATGAAAGTTCCCATCTTTGCAAGATTTCCTGGCTCTTCCAAAATATGCTACAAACTTTCTTAGGAATTTGAAGCTATGCTATATCTGTCCAGTGAGAACAGTATATTTCATGATGAATTTCCCTGGCTGTTTCATTATTTTTAGGACCAAATTCCCAAAAATGTAGCTTGAGTAAGTAAGATTCAACTGAGATCCATTTTAGTGAATAGTATAAATGGATTTATTTATACAAGCTTGAGAGAAGCTAAAAAATGAAAGTTACTTTGACATCTTTTCTTAAATCCTGCTTCAACCCACAGTCCTGTGAATAACACAGACTTACAAATCTGTGAGATTATATAAGAGGACAAATATTCATAAATATCTTGCTATTTTTTATGCGTGTATTCTCACACTTCTGAATTTCTTCCATTCCTTTGCTTCTAGCTGTTTATTCTGACACTAAATTAAGAAAGTTATTTGTGGAATAATCCATTCTGCACTTTCATAAATGGTGATATTGGAAAGTATCTTCCCACTGATCAGATTATACTCAGAAAGAGAAGTGTTCTCGGCTGTGATGTGGGTTAGATAGAAATGGATCCTTAGTGGCAGTGAAAACCAGACAAAAAAGTTCCTATCCTAAATATACTCTAGAAACCTATTGTGTAAAATTAAGTTAAAAACTTCACTATGATGAAAAATAACTACTGAATTGTTGCAAATTCTTATAGTGCAGTTGGTGTCAAGCTGTATATTCAGGATTGACATGACAATTTTTTGGATGTGGAGTTACCAGATGACACTCAGTAAACCCTTACACATAAAAAGATATGAAGAAATGCTTCATTGATTCCTTTGAATGGTGGTCTTCTCCTTTCAGTGTGTTAACTTTATTAATGTATTTGACTAACTTGTCTTACATTAAAAAACATAAATACTAAAGGGAAGAGTGGTGTGGGCAAAAGAGGTATAAGAGATCCTAAAAAATCTGCGGACTTTTCTTAGTATCTCAGTCTTCTATTAAAGATAATGAAATCTAGTGTATGATTGCTTTTGGTAGTGTCTGCGCCCAAAATACCAATAAATCTTGTCAGAGCTAGATAAAACTCCATTTTATAAATGAAAAATGTTTCCTTAACAAGATTAAGAATAAAACTGTGGAGGAGAAGTTCTGTGGTATTTACTATGCTTACCAGGCTTACTGCCACTAACCAAAACAGAATGGTTTATTGCTTGCCTCTCAGTTGCTAGGAGTTTTAGTTGTCTATTGCGTGGGAGAAAAATCAGTCAGAAACCTTTGGAGATTTCTGAATTAAAGGACTGAGTGCTATATGTTTGTTTGCATCAAACATACAGAAAAAATATTATATCCCTAAGCTTTCAAGCAAGGACTTGACTCTTCACAAGGAATTTGTGTCTAAGGAGTGGCTTTTTCTATTCCTGTGAGAATCCCATTCGAGTTGTAAGCCTTTGAAAAAAATCACATCTCAGCAGAGACTTGTTGGGACCTCAAAGTCTAATTCCCCCCCATAGATTCTGACTGTATTAGAATACAGCTGACCAGTACTGTTAGGGGTTGAGAACATCTGTACTGCTGTTGTTCTGGAGAGACTGGGAGAGCTGGCCCTGTTCAGTCTGGAGAAGAGAAGGTTTAGGGGAAAATTATCCATTCGTACAAATACCTATTGTAAGCAGAAGAGGCAGTGGGCACGACTATAATATCTGAAATACATACGAAGAGACTTTACTGAGAAGTTGCCCTCAATGGAAATATTCAGTACCTGACTGGACAAGTGCCCTGAGCAGCCTGCTGCAGTTGCTGACCCCACTTTAGCCAGAGAGGTCAGTCTAGACAATCTCCAGAGGTGCCTTCTGACCTCAGCTGCTGTGTGATTCTGTGAGTAGGGCAGACTGGAATGCAAGCATTCTGATGAGAAGCCTGGAGACAAAACAAAAGAGTGTATGTGAGAGGTAATACTGGTAAGAGGAGTTAAATAAGGGGAAAATTACATGTGGGTCACAGAGAGGCTACTGGATAGATAAGAAAGGATCAGATTTAGAGAAAGCTGAGAAGGGATCCTGAAACGTAGTCTGCCTCTTGCTATTTTTTAAGTGCCAGCATAAAGCCACAGAAGTGACAACAAAGTCATCCCTGCAAAATGGTGTTCCATGTCACTAGGTTGTCAATCCCTCCCTGTTGCCCCATTGCCTCAAAGCAGCAGTTATCTCCACTGGGGACTTGAAAGCTCACAAGCTATTGATGATTCTGGTTCATATCTGCATAATAGCACAAAATGTTCTGTGAAAAAAAAAGTTACACACAGGTGTCACAAAGTCAAGCCTTAGTTAGGAAATGCCAGATTTAGATTGCCAGTGTAGTCTCTTATTTGTTCTTCTTCAGAGTGTGTGCCGAGATAATGTGCAATTGTCTCATTAGCAGTAATCTTTAGCTCATTCAGTGAAGAGGATGATTGTGCTCTGAAGTGTCTCGCAAAGAATCAGTTATTTTTATAAAGGGGTTTCTTAGCAGTAAGACTCTTACTGGATTTCCAGAAAGTTGAAACTCATTGTCAAACAAGGCAAAAGGGTTCAGGAAGAGAAAGAAACCCTTTTTGATGGAAGAAATTAAACTCCACTCTCAAAAACCTGGATTCTCACGAAATTTTTTAGTGATTCTAGGTAGGTGTTATTAAACCAGTTCTTTCACAAATGGCTATTGAAGAATTTAATCTGGGTCCCTGCTCTGGGGTCCTGGGGAACAACCCACAGAACTGCTCATTTTTTTCAGCTGCAACTGGATTCAGTGGTAATTTTGCCCTGCAAAATACTTAGGAATAGTAGCACTGTTGTATTTGTGACAGGCAATGATATAAGAAGGTAGCTGTATGGGGGAAAATTATATAATTTATTAGACCCAGTGGTACACCTGAAAAATAAGCAAGCAAACTTTAGGGCATATGGGCTTGTGCTGAGAACGAATGACTCTGTCTGCTGAACAGTCCCTGGACTGTGTGTGCAGCTTCCCAGGCTGGGTAAGAGGCAGAGCTCAGCCTGTGTGAGGGGCAAGAGAGGCCTCTGCTAGGGAAAAGGGCGTTTTGACTTATAAATTTAATAATTTTTGATCTATTATGTTTAATATACTATTGATATGGTTAGTTATGTATACCTGTGATGTGGTTATGTGCCTGCGTGACTGGCAAATGTGAAAATAATGCACTATTATCTTCTTTGGTATGTGGAAATAAATAATAGTCAATAGGAAGTTTAACATAAAATTCAGCTGTTAATTACCAAGATGTCTAAGCAGAGAGTGCAATTCAATTCTACGTTTGATATCTTTGCCTGAATTCATTTACAGTTTTATTGTCTTTAGCAATATGAAAAATTCCTATGGTGATTGATAATGAAATTTTTTCTGCTTGCACTTGATCTGCTTGTGTGTTCTGTAAGTGTATTTAAGTAGATTCTTTGGGTCTACCCATGCCACACTGATTTTTGCCAATTTCTTCCCTGAATCTCCAGTTTTGGGCTATTTTTCTTTTTTCTCCTTTTGAATCATAGTTCAGACAGCTGCCTTTTTCTCTTTCTCAGCTGCCTCTGAACATTCATAGTTCTTGGCAGAGTGCCCAGCAGTGCTTGTCCTTGCCAAATACTATTCACATGCTTTTAAAGTGACAGTTGATTAAGAAAAAGGGAAAACTAGTATCAAAATAAATGACGAGGTCAATACAGGCTTAGGTAGAACAGTAGGTCTTGAGCCCATAGCTCTTTGTGATATATTTGTGAAACCTGATGAAATCAACTTAATTTTTCTAATCCTCGCTGGAAAAAGTCACAGTGTGTGATTTAAATTTATTTCTTATTTCTCTAGAGAAATTTTGATGTTCTAGCAAGTTGTCTTTACACAGGAAACCTCTGAGCGATGGAGAGAGACAACTTTCTAGGGCTTTGTTCTGCATATTCCTTAAATATTTTTTAAGTCATTTTCTGACCTCTTTATTAATTGCAACATTTGAGTTAACCATAAGTAATTCAAATAACCATGCTCGATTTTCTCCTAATTTCTATAGAGACTTTGTTTGCGTATCTGAAGAAGTTTCTGAAGGTGTCTGAGGTTTGTATGGTGTATGCAGAAGGATAGGATTTGCATACTTAGGGATCCAAGCTGTGAGGCTCTGCCCAGCCCTCCCCAGGAGTCCCTCCTGCTCCCAGCCCCCAGACAGCCCCAAACCCCATAAAACCTCAATGGGACCACTACTAGCTTTTTGTTGACTTTTTTAAAAGAGAACATCCCCCATCCTTCCTGCCTTTCCTCATCCTTTTCCTTTTCCTGGAGCAGGGCTGGGTGTGTGTTTCCACTGACCCTTGGCCCCAGCCCCAGGTGCACATTTCTGCCTGGAAAGCACAAAGGTGAATTGCAGCTGCTTCCCAGGAGAAGTGGGGGCAGCTTGATAAATGCAGGATTTTCACTAGAAATGAAAGAGGTGCCATGTGCTTTTGCCTGCCCATTTACTGCCCTGATCTAAACAAAGGTCTGAGTTTGTAGCCCGTTTCTGGGTACTAGGGACAATAAAATTACTGTGGTTTCTCTTGAGGATTCAATAGATATAATTCATCAACCAGCTGATATGCAAAGTAGCTGCAAATTAGAGAACAAATTTCTCTGAGTTAATTTATTTGGGTTTGGAATTGAATTGTTAAAAAACCCCTACCTTTATGTTGTAAGAACATCTCAGTTACTTCACTGTTTCCCAGTTAGGCAGAGTTGCTGTTTCGTAGGGTAGAGATGACCATAAGTTGCACCTTTCCCACTGTTTCCCAGACTTCTGCAGTCAAGTGGGTCATATTCCCTGTGCTTCACCATATCGGGCTGGAAACCTTGTTTCAGATATTTCAACTTGGTTACCAGCAGGGTTCCCCCTGTGAATTCTGGATTAGTGTTCAAGCAGCAGAAAAAGTTTTTAGGCAGCTTTAGGAAAAGTCAGCAGTATTGAGCACTGTGGAATACAACCAGTGGTGATGATGGAGAGATAAGATGGGGCTTGCTTTGCTGTACCAGGTAATGAATTGATTTCTATGAGATGACAGCTAACCTCTTCCTTGACTTTTTAGGCATACTCCTTACCTACTGTTAGTTTTAAAGATATACTGATACAAAGGGGTTTGTTTCATAATGCTGCATTTTCCCTAATTAAAACTTAGGGTGTTTTTTCTCTGTGATAGAAAGAAGTGAGAGTATGTCCAGATGCATGAAAATATTGGCTGTTAAAATTGCCATTTAAATATGCAAATGATGAGAACCTGCCTTTTGATCTTTTTTTTTTTTTTTTTCTAACCTGGGGACATCTTTTCTGCAGTGCTGGATTAGCAGCTCTGCTTTGTTTTGCATTCTGATGGCTTTGTATTTGCAACAGAAACTCAGAGAGGTAATCTTGGAGACACTGAAATTTTCATCAAAAGCTTCAGAATTAAAGTTAAGGCTGCTGATCTCCAAAATATGCATGCACAGCACCATTTAATCCCAACCCTGTTATTAAAGCAATTTCCAAGAAAATCATGGTGCATATTCCAGTAAGTTGTTCTACTTTGTTATTTCACTTTTCTTAGACTCACTCTATCTGGACAGAAGTTGTTAGCAGCCAGGTGGCTGCAGCTGCAGGCAGAGTGGGAAGCTGGGTAAAATGCCTGCAAACCTGGTGTGGTCATGGATTTACTGTCTTTGTTCCCACCTCTGGTTCAGCTTCCATCCAAGGCTGAGAGTTTGGGTGGATTAATGAGGGAAAACCCTTGTCCTTCGTCCCTCCTAGACTGAGTGAGACAGGTCACGGTCTAATTTTCCTTTCTGCTACCCTGCTCATGCATTTAGTACCATTGGGATTCAGAGGGAGGCAGGATGGAGCTAATTTGGGCTGTGGAACACGTGTCAGTAAGCTCTTGGAGAGCTAAGGGGACCAGCACTGAGGTGTGGGAGAGGTGCTTGTCAGAGATCACCCCCAAAAGCCCCCTCCACCACTACAGCAAGACTAATGCAACTTGTCTGCCCTCTAATCCTTGGAGAACAGCAAATGTCAATTCTGCCTGCAGTTCTATGATGGCTTAAAGCAACCTTAGCTGAATGTAGGTACTTTAGGAAGTACAGGTGGGAAAAGAGCAAGCTCAGTGCCAAAGCTGTGATGTGGTAGCATGGATTCCTTATCTTTAGATGTTCAGAAGCAGCATTCATTAACCTGAGGAACACTTGAGCAGCTTTATTAGCTGTACTGTTACTCCCTCCACATCCTGACCCACCATCTTCCTCCCCTCAGTCTTCAATCCAGCAATTCTTGTTGCTGGCAGACAGTGCCCCTGCCTCAGGTAGTAATATTCCCCATTGGTCCCTGAGGCTGTTAGCCAGCATGGACAGGCTGGGGAGACGCCTGGCACGAACTGCCTTCTCAACTTGTCGAGCTGCTGCAAGATCTGGTCTTTTGTATAATGGTGTCATTTCCTTGTGGGACACATAAATGCTGCCTTAGTTCTGCCTGAGAGCCACGTTAGCATTTGTGAAAGCTATTAAAAAGTTTGTAGATGTCAAGTAAATGTATATGATTAAATAAGTGATTCAACTAGTATAATTAACAGATGGCAGGAACAATTACATATTCATATTTCAGGCCAACAACATTTGGTAGATATAATTGCCTTACAGGTGTTAACTGCCCTTTATTGTGAAATGAGGTGTCTCTAAACACTGAAGGTACTCAGCAAAGTGACTTGTGGTTATGAACTTACAAGGAGGTTAATGGCTCTCCTGTTGCACGTGATGTTGTAAAGCTAAATTCAGCTCCTAAGTCCGATATCAAACCTAAGAAGGTGGAGGGAAAGAGACACACAGGTGTTACATAATCTGATTTATGGAAAAAGCCACTGAGAAATACAATGGGTTTAAATTCATTTTGGTGTTTGAGAAATGCAAAGTCCAAATAGGTGTTCAGGGAGGAAGAGACATCTGCTGGAATAACTCCTTGGATTTTGTTCAGGTTTTTTTTCCCAGATTACTTTTTCTTCCCCTTATATAGAAGAGTAAATTGCATGTCATTTGGGTTAGATTCTAGTACAGATTGTGATGACTTGTGACCAGAAGAGCGCAAATGAATAAGTATGCTCATTTTGTAACTGTTTTTTTTTTTTTAACAAAACCCAAAAGTTATTATTCACTATAAGTCTTGTGTAATAACGTTGCCAAATAGAAAAACTTGCATATATAAAACACAGACACAGTAAATTGTAATTTTTGAAGTTTCTTTGGTTTATGCCTTGCACCTAGCACTTGATTTAAACAAGAAAAGCTAAAAGAATTGATGGAAAATTACATAATTTTCATTGGTAGATAAATAGGACATTAATAAAATTCTGCCATTTCCGTAGACATGAGGGATAAGGTATACAATTGAGAGCAAAGGCTGATCCTTAGTTTTCACTTTTCTTGATAATTGGTATCTAGAGCTATCAAAGCCTTAGACTTGGTTCGAAATTACTATTTCAGCATTGTATTATTTTGATTAGGGCTATTTACTTGATAGCCTAGCTTTTCCTCTTTGGCATCAAAGATTGCTATTTATTAAACAATTTAGGCAGCTTAAACTCTGGCTTCCAAGATCACCCTTAACATTGAAAGTCCATATTGAAAGTCATTTTTATACACAGTGGTGGTTCCTGCATTGGTGCTGGTCATGGTTTTCAGCAGTGTTTGTTGGGGTTCACAGCAATTCTCCTTTTCAGAAGTGTGTAAGGGGAGAGGGAGCAGAAAGGATGTGGAAGAGCAGAAAGAGATGAGTAAAGAGATGAGTCTAGAGACTTCTCTCAGACATAAACCTGAATAGAATGGAAAGCACCTGAGCAGAATGTTTGTAAGCAGTGCTGGCTGTATGCTGAAGCACAGGTTACACTCCTTTGAGCTGTATCAAAGCCTGCCATGGTGCTTCTAAGAGTTGGGAGGGCCGGGGTGGGCTGCAGTGCTCCAGCAATGGGCTCTGCTGCCTGTGCTGGGCATGCCTCATGCCCACCTCGATAGGTGCTCAAACCTTGAGACCTGAAGCACAAAGAAATATTCCTCATCATTAAAATGTTTATTTCTTTCATAAGTTTTCCTGTATTAAAAATGTCGCACACATTATTCTTGTTAATCACAGCAAATGGCAAAAGGTCAATGGTAGCTGTCAAGATTATCGGAGAGTAATTGTAGCAGTTTCAGGGCATATCAAATGTGAAGGCTTTTATTTAATAATAGTTCAATGGGGTGGCTGGGAAGTAAATATCAAATGCAAAACAAATGCTATGTGAAAGGAATGCAAGGGTCTTGTTGGTGGGTTGTTTTTTTTTCACTTTGTCGGTTTGCTGCTCTTGCTCATTCAATCATTTTGAATCCCTCTATTGCCACAGCAGATGTTTCATCTCTTCGGTCTCTGATTTTGTCTATCTGATTGTTCTGAAGTCTCTGCATTATGACTTGATTATATCATAATTTCTTTCTTTTATAACATTCAAAAAAAATTTTTTTTCAATTTTTATTCTGATGGAAGAGTATGGAAATGTGCCATTTCAGCAAGAAGAAGTTCTAGACTGAGATGGTTTTAAAACACGACATACTTTGAAACTGAATGTCTGTCCTGAGAACAGAGAATTAGATCTTCTTGAAGCAGTTTTGACAAATGCTGCTTGGCTTACCAGTTGTGCATTAGTGACAAAACAGGATTGTTGAGATTTTGCTATTTTCTTTCAGAAGTGTCATATATGTGAAAATAGCACAATGCTGTGGTAGCAATCCCATATGTTTGAGGGAAAGGAAAGAATTGTGTGTTATGTACTGCAAGCTTGAAAGTATAGGGCAATGTTAAAAAGAAGGAAACACTGAAGAAATTAATTTAAAGTGAAATATATTAGATGCATTTCAAAGTCCTGAAAAAAAAAATCATCTTTTTCTTCTTTTTTTTTTTCCTGTTTTCTGTTAGGAGCGTATGAAATTAAATACTTAGATCGTTTATTAAAACATTTATTATCATGAGTGATAATAAACTGAAAGGGCAGCCGGTTCAGTGTGCAGTGGGTACCTTGTGTTGCTAACCACTTAAATCTTTGAATTTGTGGTCTTGAAAGTGGTTTGAACCACTTGGACTGTTGTGTATTTCAGTGCTAAATGGCAGTTGTTTTAATATTGAGTCAGTTTGCTGAAACTATTTTCAGGGTTAGGAAGCTAATTCTGAGTTCTGTATATACTGAACTGAGCATATTTCACATATGAACTGTAGTTTTCAAATATTTTTTTAAAAAATATTTCAGGTAGGTTTGGTATTAAAAGACAGAGTTGGCTAGCAAAACATAACCAGTTTAGAAATACTATATCAGGGTTTTAAAGGTGATTTATTAATTCTGACAACATTGCAAGGAAAGAATTAATTTTCTGTAAAAATTATTTAGTATGGATTGCCATGTCTATGCTGTGCATTTCTGATTTTATCATGTTTTAACATTGCTTGCATTTTTGAAAAAAATCTATAATTACTTTTATACTCTTTCACAAAGTATTACTTTGTTCTGTGTGTTTGAGAGGAGAAAAATGTGATTCTGGTATTTTTCTTATTTGCTGAATTACCCTGTGTGTGGCACAGTGGGGAAGGAAGGAAACTGCATGATATTTGCACACAAACCAGAGGGTGATGTTGCCAGGGACATACAAAGTGCGTTGGAGAAGGCTTTCCAGGGCATTTGATAATTGTGACAGGAGACACATCTGTAAAATAGCTGAAAGATACAGATGGAAATACACACCTCAGTTAAATCTAGAATGTGATAATTAATAAATGTGATAATAATTGTTCAATATACTGTTTATCTACACAAGAATTATAAAAGCTGCTTTAAAAGTTAGTTGTTTATCGGTATATCAGCTAATGAAGTTCTAAGTTGGGGGGGAATAAAGTACAAGGAATAGTTTAAAATATTTGTTTACTCTGTTATGAATAGCCATAACCATAACTTATAGGATTTTCCCTGAGGTGTTTGGAAAGTTTTTAGTGTGCTGTTATTATGGATGTTGTATTGCTTTTCCTGCACTCCAGCTCCTAGAGTAAAGGGGAAGAGGGGGAAAATTCGAGGAATTCTTTGTCTGTGTTAATTCAATCCAGACTGTGAAATTTCCTCAGCTAGAATCCTGTTTCATTTAAGGGTTAGTTAATTCAGCATCTAATGTCTTGACCAAAAACAATCAATTTAACAGCTTGTTTAGTGATTTAAAGTATTCAACTGCAAGACTGAAGAAAAATGGATGAGGAGGCAATCCACCCCTTCACACAGCGTAGACCCAAGCCTGTCTGAACCTAAGATGTTTCCCAATGTTAGTGTGACTTGGTTTGATATGGAAGAGAGGTGGGAGAGTGGAATGGGAGGCTGGCAGCCCAGATGTAATTTTTTGGGTGGTGTTGTGTCCCATCTGTTTTTGTCCATACAAAATCTGAGTTCTTTAGAGATGCCCCATTTAGGTCAAAGCCCAGGAATAACAGCAGTTACTACAGGTCCTGGTACTGCTCTAGAGAAGGTTAATCCTGATTTTTAAAATGCTTTTCTGGTTTGAAGACTATAAACACATTTTGTGACACTTTTACGTTCAGGGTGAGTGCCCTAGTTTTACATCTCTGTTTGCAAGTAATAAAACACAAAATGTCTTAGGTTTTTTCCTGGGTGCTGAAATCAAGTACCTCATGTTGTATCTGTATTTGGAGCTGCTGCTGATGTTGTTAGATCAAATAAAGAGAAGGAAAATATTTTTCCTAACCTGTGGCAGGATAATCTGACACACCTGAGGCTTCAAAATAGAGCGGGTTTGGAGTTTAAAGGTGTGAGGGAGCTGGGTGGGATGGGGGAAGAGGGATGTCTATGGAGAAAGCAGAGATGTCAGATCCTGAAGCCTGCTGGAGACCCTGGTGAGCTGTCAGATCTGTCAAGAGAGACCCTGAGGAATAGTAACTCTGTGACAGACAAAGACTCTGGTAAAATATTTTCCTGAATGAAGACTTTTTTTGATTTTATCCAGATTACAAAAATGCTTGTTTTGCTCTTGTTTTACTTACTGCTTAAATTTTTCTTTAGAGCTAATTTATGAACAAATTGGCTGTTTTTTAAAAGGTACTGATGTCGACAAACATGCCATGTTTCAGGCTTATCCTAAGTCTGAAAAGATACAGGCCGCTTTCTTGTACCTAAATCCATGTCTGTACCAGAACATTTTGGAAAACAGCGGAAAAACTATCAACTTCCATATAAACCCACTAAGTAGCACCAACATTTCTAATGCCTATTTGTGATTTAAACATCGTTATGTTGCTAATGCCAGAAGAGAGTATTTTGGAAAGGGAGGAACAACCTGGCATTGAGTTAAAAGGAATAGGTTATCTGGTTTTATTTTAGTTGTGTTGATATTTATTTTGATATTTGAGTTATTTGGTGTTGAAAACACTAAAGAAAAACAAGTAAAACTGACAGTACAACTCCAGTGCTGTGTTTTTCTGACCAGAAGCAGCAGGAACATTTTAAATGGGCAAGAGGATTAGGTTTCAGAGAGGTGTCTTTATGTTTGGCCTTTGACTCTAATTCAAGTTCTCCTTGGGGAATCTTCAGTGACTTTCAGCAAGGCACTGGGTTTTGAGGAAAAATTGTATCATTGTCTTTTGCAGTCAAGCATGACTGCATTTTTTGAGGTGTTTATACAGGGAGAAGGCATAGCCCTCTTTCTCCCTGCATTGGCATGCTTTTCTGGTTTTTTCTTTTTCTCTGAAGCTCATAATATGAAATAATTATAATATTTTAATTCAGACTAATGTGTATTCACAGTCTTTATTTTGAGTGATGAGCAAAGTGGATTAGTAAATATGTTTGCAGACAAAGTTTATTGCCCTTTAACCTGTTGTATTTATCTCTATTTTTTTTGCATCTTTGGATTACAAAATGAAATTAAAATTTTAAGCTGTGAAGTGAGAACCTGCAAAGGCAAGCTATCTCACTGTAAAAGTTTATGACACTATATTTCTTAGAATTTGGTACTTGCTTTGAGATTTAAATTTAAAGCTTCATTTTTACCTTTTGCCTCCTCTGATAATTTAGAGGTAGAAAAGATAGTATGGCTTACTGTCTACACACGAATGTAAATAAATACATGAATTTGGAAGAGGTGGTACAGAAACACAAGAAGAGTTTTGGAGGATGTAGACCAGCAGTCACCAAAAGTTCTTTGTGTAGTGGTATGACAGAAAAGCAGGGTCAGTGCTGGAAGAAAATATGTGGTTTTGTGAGTATGACCAGTATTGATAACTGGATGCACATCTGGAGTCCATGCTTTCAACACATAGATGCAGATTTGGGAGGCATGGCAAAAACTGCCACAGAATCATGGCTTAAGATATAATCTTAAAAAAGGTGACTTAAGGTTCTCAATCATATATGTCTATCAGAGAGAAGGAGGTAATTGTACAGTATTTGTACAGGGGAATAACACTACATGGTACAAAACACCTCTTTCCTCTAGAGGCTGTAAAATGTAAGAACCTCAAATGGCTGCATGCTGAGGTCAGGCTCATTTAAATTAGAAGTAAGGCACAATTATTTGTCTTTAACAGTGGGCTATTAATCATTGGAATAAATTACTGAGAAAAGTGGTGGGAACAGACAATTGTGATAAATTATAACTCCCTGAGGAATTACCAGAGGATTCAGTTATTGGTTTCACCAGAGAGGCATATTATGGAACTCAAATACATTATCTGAAGGAAATTGAACTCAAGAAGTAGCACAAGACACATAAGGCTGAGGTATTATCAGCTGTGTGATACCAAAGCAAAGCCATAATTGTAATCATAGCTACAGCTCCATCATTTGTTTTTACTTCATAACAGTATCATTAAAGTGATTTCTCATCCTCTTGTCTTTTTTCAAGGAATGTTAAGGAAATGAAAGTTGGATTCTCATACTCAGATGGAAATGAGGATAACACTAATTCTACAGCTTCACTTACTTTTGCAAGGAGTCAGTATCATTTTGCTGTCAATATAATCTGGTATTGTTTGGTTTTATTAAATGTCTTTCTCAAATGCCAAATGCTGATTGTTATAATGAGGCTTGTAAAACAGCAGGTTGCATAAAGCTTTGTTTCCAACCAGTTCTATTAAAGACAAAGCTGGTTTTTCTGTGAACTATGTAATTTTCATTAATTTCTTACTAATCTATAGATAATTTCCTCCTCCAGTATTTTATATTTAGGAAGGATCTATTAATCATGTTAAAAATAATTAAAACCAGATCAGAGTATGTTGGATCCTTTCTAACGCAGATAGCAGTTTTTCTAGCAAGCTACTCAGTCATGCCCTGATCAAGATAGCCAAGCAAGAATGAGGGTTCACAGCCAGCAACAGCAAAGAACTCAACCAGGCATTTCAAATAAATTACCTTGAGAATATTTGTGTCTAGAAACAAAATATCTGAATTTAAATGGAGAGCAGCTTGAAATAAAAAAAACACTTGCCAAACTCCCCAGCAACTGAAGGAAACTTCATTTTATCCACACTGCTTAATTAGGCAGTAGTGTTTGTGTCCAAAAGAAGACAAGCAGGCTGTTGTCCTTTGGGTTGAATGCCTACTGGAACTGTTACTTGAGAGACACATTCCTCAGGAGCCAAGCTGCAAGTAGAGCATGGATTATATTCTTTGCTTGGAAATTTTTTTGACTGTGGTGACTTTTTTTTTTTTGAAACTATTTAGGAGCTGGGCTTGAAATTCTCTCTTTTCAGAGTATATGGCCCCCTTTCCTACAGACTGTGTGTCACTCGGATAAGCCAGTCCTGCAATCCTGGCAGAAATACCCGATGGTAGATAGACCTCACTATTAAGTAAACAAGTTCACCCTCTTAGTAAATGGCTTGATTTAAATGCTTAGCTGTGAAAATCACATATTCTGTTGCTCTCTTCAGTCACTGTATAAAGCCTTTGCTCAAAACCAATTAATAGAGATTAGTCATTTTGTCACAATGTTGAAAAAGCACTGCACTACCATGGTACTATAGCTGTGAGAAAAGACTGAAAGCATAAATTTTATTAATCACACTGGTGATTGCAATGTCAGCACAGCTCACAAAATTATATTAGCCACTTTCTTACATGAGTCCAACATACCTGATTTTTTTTCTAGATGTTTAAATGGGTTCCTATGCCATATACATTCATATAACTGTTGGCCTTTTCCATCTTTCTTATAATTTGATTAAGAAGTAAAGGCAATGCACTTAGATGCATCACTGCACACTTATGATGATTGATTTCTGTTCTTGGGTTCTATCACAATGTTTAGTAAAAGTAAAATCTGACCCAAACCCTCTAAATAAACATCTGACCCAAACCCTCTAAAACACCCATCAACAAATTTCTAGTAGATATGTATGATAACCTAAGGATTATTAAACAGATAACTCAAACTCATTTTGTTTAGATATCTGCCCCTTGACAAATATCTTTAAATAGTGGTGTAAAATATGCAGATTAAAGTACAGTGATTTTTCTCTGTTCTCCAGTATAATATCATAGACTCATTTAGGTTGAAAAAGACTTTTAAGATCATCAAGTCCAACCATAAACCTAACACTGCCAAGTCTACCATAAAAACCACAGCCCTAAGTGCCACATTCACGTGGTTTACAAAGAGGAGACCTGAGTTCTTCTTTTCAACTTTATTTTGCAAATTTATCTTAAATACTGTAGTTAAAGGTATTTTAATAGGAAAAAATGTTTCTGGTATTCTGTGAACTTTAACGTTGTGTGTCAATTGAAGTGAAGCTTTGTGAAATTTTAGTGAAGAGCCTCACCATCTAACAGAGGTCAGTGCCAGATACTGTGAAGCAAGATCAGAAACAAAAAAGAATCCGATGCTTTCTTAGGGAGCTGTGGAATTCTCTGCTTTTCACCAAATATTTGGAAATCAGCTCAAGCCTTGAAGTCACATTTATACCTCCTATGTATCTGCCATGACTATTGTCCTGAGAGAATGCAGAATTTACCTCATTGGGGATATCCAGAAATAGACTGGACCAGTTCCTGAGCAATCTGATATAATTGCTTTGAGGAGGAGTTGGGATTATATGACCTTCAGAGATCCTCTCCAAGCTGAATTGTTCTGTGGTGCTGTGATTTCATCTGCCCCCCAAATATCCAAGTCAAAAGCAACAAGTGAAGGGTTGCTGGGAAAGCAAACATTCTTGGGCCTTTTTGGTGGTTGTTTTTTTTTTACTGTTAGCACATGTCTTGTTTCAGCTCAAGTTAACAGTAGTATTTTAATTTTGCTTGGATATTAAAGTAGCAAGGGAAATTTGGAAGGCAAGAGCTGCCATAACTTCAAAGTTCAAATCAAACAGAGGGGGAGAAGATAGTTATGGGGAATATGGCTAGTGGGAGAATAAGACTAGCATCACAAGCTGGTATTAATAGATATGGATATGAGTAGAATTAGCTCAAAAAGCTAAAAAAACCCCACCTCCATTGCTAGTCATAAAAGCCTTTAAACAAATTTTGAATGATTTTATATTTTTAGGCATTCTACTGTTGGTGCTTAATTCTGCAAATTATTATGTTTGTTGGTAAAGGTTATGAGCTAGTGGCTTCATCGTGGTGACAAGAGAGGATGGTAGTAAATTGCATGTGTGCTTGTTATGTCAATCTCCAAGAGGTTAGCATTAAGATGGGGTGCCAAAAAAAAATCAAAAACAAGCCTGGCAGACACCCAGAGGAATTTTTAAGTCTTTCAGTAATAAGGTGAGAGAAAAGGATTATTCTTCTATTTATTTTTAAACATTTATTAGACTCAGCAATAAATCTGGTTTAAGTGACAGTATAATGCTGGTGTCCAGCAATTAGCCTGCACTTCCAAATTAATAGTGCATTTGCATGTGTGGCCTTGACTTGGCTAATTGGCTGCCTTTCCTTCTTTGCATTCTGTTATGAGGGTATGATGACAGTGATTCAGCATGTACAACACAGGCATTAAAAAAATAATTTAATGCTCCACTTACTCAGCAGGCGTGATTGACACTCTCTGGGGTGACTGCTGCAGCAGAGCTGGTCTGGGTAGCACGTTGGCACTTACTTTGCTGTAACAGTGAAGCCAAGACAACTGTTCTAGTACAATATCTTTCTGAAAGTCAGAATGTGGTAAAATTATTGAACATGATTGATAGCTTGAAGTAGATAGCTCTCTAGATGGGTATCTAGAACGAGAAAGCACTTAGTAAATGGGATGGTGACTCTTGCAAGCAAAGAGCTAATCCTTTACATTTACATGTGAGTGAAAAGTAGATTTGTTTGATTTGCATTTAGCAACGCCATCAGTTCTTTATAAAGTAAAATCATTTGTTCATTAATTAACTTTGTATAAAAACATCTGATTTTGAAAGGAGGGGAAGTTATTATCCACAGCATCTAGGTTTGTTTTTCGTTTGCTGGGTTTGCCAACTTTTTGTGTTATGATTCATCCATCTTTACTGTCGACATAAAATTCTTTAGGATCATTCTTCATTAACATTTTTGTTCTTGGGATCATGGAATAAGCCAGAAGAGTTCAGAGGAAGTTTGCAAAGAGAAGATTGTCTCTAAAATACATTACTTTATTTTACCCTAGCTGAATTATTTTATATTTTCTATGTTTGTGCTCAGACAGGAAAGAATAGCTTGGTGGAATACTAAATGGCTGGAAGTGAAGCAGCAGGGCAATTTCTTGAGAGTATTTTATGCAACTAAATGGAAAAATATTATTTGAATTGCATGGCCTATTTTAGAAAACACTTCCCCAGCTTGCTAGTGCCTCTGTCAACAAGGCCTTTTCATTGCTTTTGTGTTCTTTTTGCAAGGACTCTCTTTCACAGTGGCTAAGAGGTGCTTGTGAGCTCACTTCTACAGAGCCCTGCTTATGTTGAGTCAGCTCCAGGAGCAAGAGGTTTGCAGGATTAGGTGCCATTTCCCAAAATAGCCTTGCAAACTTTTGCAGCCAGATGGTATTAGGAAAGAGAGTTGATACCATGTCAATTTTGCCCAGGCAAGAAGACAATATGAAAAGTAAATATTCCTTATCATTCTTTCCCTTTCTGAAAACAAAGTCTTGAAGAACTTTCCAGAAAAAAAGGCTCCTCTCTAGAAATTATCAACTTAGGGGCATATCTTCTAATGAAAATGTCAAGACTGTTCCATTAGCAAATCATGGACAGAGCTTTGCTTGCTGACAAAAGAATGCAATTTTTTCTCACAGGTACATCACATCAAGGGACAGTTGAATTGAAATTGGGATGCTTAAAATGCGCAGAAAGATGTTTGAAATACTTCTAAAGAGATATCAAATTAAGATGTTAAGAAAATTATTCATACAAGTATTAGGTTGTAGAAGTCACTTGGCAGTGGTGATTGACCAATAGATTGAGGAGTTTTCTTAGCTGTGTTTAGTCAAACTTTGGCAGGTGATTATGTGACTTCAGTAATAAAATTTCATTGAAATTCAGAAATGGTAAAATTTCACAGTAGACAAGTATCCACCTTAGAAAAGGATTTTCCCCATGGCTCCTTACCAGCATTTTTAGAATTCTAC
>JAOTQP010001546.1:58949781-59026748 GCA_026413545.1 Cichladusa arquata
CCAAAAAATTAGAATTTTAAATATAAGATTAATTAAAAAAAAATACCACCCAACTTTTTCATTCAAATTCAAAGCTCTCAATCAAAAAAAACTTTCTAAAAGAACAAGCCAAATTTCTGTTTTTTTAAATAACATGTCCTTATGCTCACATATTCAATTAGTCTCTGGGCACTGTTATGCTTTTTCCAACTTGTTCTAAGAAAACCTTTAAAAAAACATTGTAAATGAGCTCTATGCATTGCTGCTGCTAGGTGTGTGATGGCCATCAGTGACCTGGCAGCTGAGTTCAGTTTTCTTGTGGCCCTGGCAGTAATTTGCTCTGTAGCTTTGAACAAGCTATTAACCTTTTTTGTGCTTCCTTCTCTTCACAGAAAAGTTTTAATACCACTTACATGTCTCACAGGGGTAATTGGTAAATTAGTGTTTGAAAATTAATCTCTTCTGCCATCATTATTGGCACTCCAGTGGGCAGGTTAAGGATTGAGCAGGTATTTTAAGAGCATCTTATTTCTTCCCTCTTTGTCATAGGGTGCCTTCTTAACATGGGTAATTCAGCAAAGAGGTAAGAACTCATGTGCTTGGAAATCCATGTATTTTGGATAAAAATTCTAGATGTGAGTTGAAGAGGAAAAATGGGGAAAAATCTGGGAAGACAAGAGGTGAATTGAATTATTTGGATTAGCAGTACTCAAAGAATATAAAGAAAACAGGAGAGAATGTATGAATTGAAATAAAATCCCAATAGGATTAAAGAAATGTTTCAGTGAAAAGCAAACCCTAAATTGTGATGGGAAATGAAAAAAAAAATGAGATGAACACTATAATGCTATTTGTTCCCATTGAGATCAAAGCTATTCTTAATGAGACGGTTGAGGTCTTTGGGAAACCCACTCAAAAATTCAATAGTGCTTTATCTGAGAAAAGTAATTATTCGAAGATTGCTTTCTACTGAGGTGCTACAGATGGAGACTTTGTGGTGTGGTAGTTTAAAACAATTGGTCTTTACCTCTAGAGATTCCCAAGATGAACATTGTCCAGAAGAAAGAGTAAAATTGTGTTTTTAAAGCATCGTTTTAGGAGCAGTGGGACAGTTGGCAGAGTTTACTAAAGCTGTTGAGAGACTCTGCAGACTTTAATTACCATCTCAATATTGCAGAAGTTGTTTAATTTCTGCCAAAGAAGGGAATAGTTGTGAGAAAGCGAGATCACACTCTGTCTTTCATTCTTTCCTTTTTGACAGGTGAATAAAGGATGCTTTTCTCTATCTCCTCTGATGCTGTGACACATTTGTAAAATTTACATAGAATTGTAAAATAATTTTTCTTTAAGATTAACAAAGCTTTTACTTTTTTCTTCTCTCTTGGAAGTGCTGTGCAGCATAGTGTAAATGCTTGTCATGACAGATGCAAGATGAAAAAGTTGTGCATTTTCTGTTACTGATTAGTTGGCTTCAGGCATTAATAGTTTCAGACTTCATGGTCAGACACCAGGTGTTATGTTGTATTAATTCCAATAAATTTTGAGTTCAGGTTTGAATTCCAACTCTAGTGGGAGTGGTCGGAGACACAAACTGGAGTAGGAGAACAAAGAGGAAATTACTAAAATAAGAAAAATCATTCCATTTCAGAAGGAAAACCTAGCTTACAACACATTTCCTTGGTAAAGGTATGTTTACTCTGTTAGGCCTCAAACTCTAAATCAGAGTATGTATAACTAAGTTTTGCACTGTCATTCATATGAGAAAAAGGCTGGTTTTGGATATATATACAGAAATATGTATGTATGTATTTATGTATTTGTCTTAACAGCTCTCTTCCTCCGTAGCACTTGAGTGTGTTCAGTTTTTCCCCAGGTGCTTGCAGTAGCCAAGGGAATATTGATTCTTTGAAGACCTTTACCAGCTCCTTCAGTAGATCTACTATGTTGCTACACTTTTTTTTTTCCATGACCACCTCACAACCTCTCTCTACTTGCTAAAGCACCAGCCATTGTTTTCTCTATAAAACCGTGTTTTTTCTCATTCTCTTCAAGTCTCTTATCTCTCAAGGACCTTTTCAATGCTATCTTTCAGTTTCAAACCCTATTGTTACAGTACACAGTGTGTTCAGAGAGCTGCTACCCAGGAAGTCTTATTTAATTGCATTTTTCACTGTATATATGATAAATCAGTGCTTGTTCAAAATGAAGAAAGGATAGATCATGGCAACAAATAGGTGTAATTTTTAATCCTTAATACTCATCGTGCTACTTGGAGTACCTTTATGTTATATTTAGAATTCTGCTGTTTTGATGTTTGAAACTAAATGTTTGCAGTTTGTCTGGCAAACTGCATGCTGAATAGATTACACTGATTCACATTTCCTTATTTCAATATACCATCTGTGCTTTTTGGCTAGTTTTTGCCTCTTTGAAACTCATAAATGCAAGTTAGAAAGAATAGTTATACTCAGAAAGAGAAATCCTCCATTTCCTGTCCTTGAACAATCTTGACTGTTTTGACCTTAAACCAGCAAGGACACAAGGCTGAAGCTGTATCAACAATAAGCTTTATTTTCTCTGGTGAGGAAGCATCTATTAGCAGGGTATATTTTCAGTGAAACTCTAGTATATACAGTCATGGTCATGATTTTCATTGTGTAATCACTTTAATTAAATTCAACAATAAAAGTTACTCTTGCATGAGGAATGAATGCTCTAGAGAGACAGTGAAAGATTGATGACCACTTGGGGAGCATCAGGTACTCTGCTGGTGGAAAGGCACATGTGGAGAGCAGCTGAGATTGGTGAGCAGGTCAGAGATCACCTGCTCAGAGTAATCATGGTTTTGGGGTTTTGAAGGAATCAGGATGCAATGGGAATATCCAAAAGCATTTTTTGGTGCTATTTCTGAGGGGTTTTGTTTGAATGAATAGCTTCACTATTAAAATAATAAACACTAATTAATATCTGCATCGTTTTTGTAACTGCTAGTTTAGTAAGGTAATTAGTATAATTAGTATACAGCGTTGTTTGGTGGCATGATAAATCATAATGTAGCTCACTCTTTACTGTTATGATGCATTATCTAATTTACACAGGTAAAAAAAAAGGAAAAGGGTAGGGGGGAAATCAAGAAGGGAAGTCAGTAATGATAGCTGAGTGGACTTTTGGTCACTTTTCTTGCATCTGTTGCCTGTATTTTCAATCACGTTGAATTGCTCCACTGATAATTTAACTATTCTTTTTCTCACTACTGCTAAGTCTCCATCACTGATTTAAGGCTGCAAAGATAGGACAAAGAGGAATGAAGTTAAAAAAAAAAAAGGAACATTTTTTCCTACAGGGCACCTGTCCAAAGGATGATACTTGCCTGCTTCTCAGGTGCTTCCTTTACTCTCACATTCCTGAATGTACCATCTACCAGCTACAGTTCAGGGTTGGATGAGGAATATTAACGGTGTTTTCTTCATTCTGCTCTATTTTCCAGAACCTATGAGAACACCAAAAACACTGAAGATTGCTGAGATCCAGGCCAGACACATTGCTGTGGATTGGGAATCTCTGGGTTACAACATCACTCGTTGCCATACTTTCAATGTCACTATTTGCTACCACTACTTCTGTGGGCACAACGAGAGCAAAGCAGACTGCTTGGACATGGACCCCAAAGCACCTCAGCACGTTGTGGATCGTTTGCCTCCCTACACAAATGTCAGCCTCAAGATGATCTTAACCAACCCAGAAGGGAGGAAGGAAAGCGAGGAGACCATTATCCAGACAGATGAAGATGGTATGTTAAATGTTCTTATGGAAATTACATCCAAGTCCAGTTTAGGCAGGTGGAAGGAAATGACTTTGTGTGTTACAATATGTATTGTGAAGGGTGGAAGCTCTCTTCTATTAATGTATTAATTAGCCCCAAAATGATAGCTATTACAGCTGTCACCCTGCATATGTAGCTAAAACTGTCCATGCAGCACAAGTCAAACTGGATCTCCCTCTCCAAAAAAAGGGGGATGGCTTCCCAGGCTTTCAAAAACTTGTGTTAATGCAGGTGATGAGAAACACATGGTGGTGTTGGATTTCTTCACAATATTAGGTATAGTATTTGAAAGTTAATTCTGCAAATCACATTTGAGTTCAGTGCTTAAAGACTCTATTCAAGATTTCAAACCTCTATAGCAAATATATTTGAGCAATAATTTATGTTGCAGGTCACAGAATATATTATCTGTCAACTATTTGAAAGCCCCCTATCAAATTAAATTATTGTTTTGACAGCTTGGGAATTAACTCAGTGATCCATATGTGTCCTTTCCAATTCTAGATATTCTGTGATTCTTCTTTAAAATGCTTTCAACAAAGTTTCAGCAAGACAGTTGAATTTCCCTCAGTTGAGAAAAAGTAAACAATAGATGTAGATATGTTAATGGTGACACATTCAGAGGCTAGGCTATGAATCTTGGTATCAAAGACGTTAAAATAAAAATTGATATTTTTCCCTAATAATATTTAAAATGTGGTAGCAAAAATAGTTTTAGTTTCTTTTTCTTATGTTTAGATTTTGTGAAAGTACTGACAACAGCAAAATGGAAATAGATACTTCCATAGGTAACAAAAATTGAATACTTGGACTAATGTAAGACTGTAGATAAATAAAAAAGGTAAAATTGAAAAAGGTAGTGTGTTTACTTGCCTGCAAAATAAATGAATGGGAAATATAGCTTTATATAACAGTCAGAGTCTGGTAGTGCTGTTTTTCCATATATTTTCAATTTTATGAGGAGTAAAAGAGGTGTATATTTACTGTTGCAATAAAGAGAGAAAAATTTATTAAATAGGTAGAATAGGAGGAGCTGTAGAAAACTATAGGCACATAGATGCATCTATGAAGACTTATTGACAAGTACAGAATTAGAATATTTCATAAAATTCAAATTAATTTTTAAGTCAATTTTAAACATATTTTATGATTAATTGTTTCTGTGTTTGTGTTTACATTGTAGGTATGTATGGTTGCTATTTTCCTAAACGTTAAAAAGAGTAGAAGTGGTATTATTAGGGTAATGGAAAATTAATTTCTTTTCCATTTTAAGTGGCTTTTCAAGAAAGGTGGTGGTTTCCAATGGCCTTTGTCTTGTTAGATGTGTGGAGATGGCAGATGGTCACTGTGTCAGTACTCGTCAGGAGCAGAGTTAAGTGAGCTTATATACTTTGTCTCCTGGTTTTGATGTGGATTTTTCGTGGAAGACAGTGCACATAAGGCAGGTTTTGGTCTCAAGCTAACACACTGACAGTGTGCTATCAGTGAACTCTGGTTGGGAGGGCTTTGGTGTCACAAGTAGTGTAGTGTAGAAAAAGCCTCACCCAGTGAACAGAAGCTGCCAGGGTAAACTGAAGCAGATGTTTTCACAGAGGGACTAATACATTTTAAAAGGTACCTATGTTTAGATGTGCTGGTGGTAATAATGCTTGTGACCTGAAAATAGCCTCCTGTGAGCTTTGCTCTGGGAAACTATTGGTATTTTAACTTTGTGTTACTGATTGATTGAAAGTCTATGTGCCATGAAAGTCATTGTGCCATGACTTCAAGATTCAGGGTTTGCAGACAATGTACAGTACTGAGAGGTTCACACCTGAGTCTTTCCTTGAGCTCTCATAGCAATAGTAAACTAAATCCTGTACCTGACTGCTTATGTGTACATACAATGGTAATTTAGTTCCAGTCTGAGTGATCAAGTATCTGAAACTGTTTCCAAGCACAGTTTGAAGCCTAAAGCAGGATTTGGACTAAGAAGATGAGAGGTCCAATTATATATGTGATTCTGTGCCCTACGTTTCACATGTGGTCAGATGAAGCTGCATTGTCTTCATGGTTTTTGCAGGTTTTATAGAGCAACCATAATTCTAATTATATCATGGAGGCATTATCAGTGATTCATTTTGGAGAAGGGATATAGAAGAAATACAGTGATGTTCTGCATTTTTGCAAACAACATTAATTAGAAATAGCACCAGGTAACATGATTATCTGAAACTGAGCACTTATGTTGGATACTTTTCATAAATAGAAACTTTGAAAATTCCAGATGACAACTGATAATTGAATTTTTCTTAGCTTTTCCGTAGTGTGGGATTCTTTCCAGTGCTGTTTTTATTTTCACAAGGTACTGCTAAACAAGTAAAAACTTTATAGATTCCTGGAGTTAGAGATGCCTATGCCTGTCTCTCTTCCCCTCTACCATTTTTTCCCTCATTTTATGTATTTCATCATCCTTCCCCGTGCTTCCAAGCTGTCCCTTTTGTCTCTTCAGTTAATGTTATGTTTTAACCTTGCCCTTCATCTCGTTACATCTTTCATGTCAATTCCTCCCAATTGCCAGGATCTTTACATTTTTCTGAACTTGTAGGATTTCCTAAAAGCAGAGGACTCTGGACTTTTATGAGGCTCCTCTGTGAGACAGGGAGGACCTCTGTCTTTCACAAAGGCTCACATTTATGTCAGGCTGTGCAGCTGGGCTGGGGGGGTCTTTTAGAAATGGTCAGATCTATCAGAATACTGAGTGGTAACTCAGTAACATATGATACCTGGAGCAGAATTAACTCGAGAAACAATTAGTAGGAGAATGAGGTAAGATTCAAAAGCTGTGCTTCTGATCTTTGGAGCAATGGCTGACAAAGGGGAAAAGTTTTAATAGCTTGTAATTCAGTATCTGCAAGACAGCAAAGCCCAGGAATACCATGACATCTGAAACAGTCTTTGTTTTGACCAGAGCTAGATCTGAATACTTGGTGGTTTCAGTATTTCTATTTAACATGGGAAGGTGGAATTAAAGTATGTTTTAGAGCTTCTAGGAAGTTGTATTCCACGTAAAAATAAAACCCCTAAATGAGACACTGTTAAACAAGTTTTGCAAAAAGATTATGAAAACGGAAATTTGTGCATGTTTTAAAAGAGAAACAACATGTCTTTCACTTTGGGGGGAAACCACACAGCTACTTAGGTTTGGAAGAAAGCTCTTCTGAGTACACAGGCACTTGGCATTATCTGTGCTATGACAGGGACTGACTGCTTTTCCTGGCTTGTACAGAAAATGGATACTGTTGGAAGAATTTGATAAAGGAAGTGGGGGAAGGCTCATGCAAACTGGAGCTGCATATGTACTGGGCAAAGACATTGTTTGGCATTTTGGGGCAAAGTAAAAGAACCAGCAGTGAATTTTGCACTTAGCATGAATCATCAGCACGTTCTTGGAGCTGCCTGTTGACCAGTGTGCTACCAACTCAGAGGGACCCTTTGTAAAGCAGTGGATGAATGGGATTAAAGCAGATAAATGCTTCCTTAATTTTTAATTGGAAACAGATGCAAAAGGCAGTGGATTAACAGGAGTAGTGACATTAGCCCTGAGAGAGCAGCTACAAAGAAAGCAAATTGTGAAGCTCATTGTTCAATGGTGATTTTATAACCAGTAAGGGAGTGTGTCACCTAACAGTAGGCAAACAACTAATTGAAAAGGATCACTTGGAATAGGAGAAGTATCCATTTTGTGGCTTAAAGTATAAGAGAGCTTTGGTCTGGGGCAGAGCATGTGCTCATTGGACACAAATGAGGTCCCCTGATCTTTCAGAGGCTGTGGCTCATTCTGCTCCGTGCAGAGATATTGAGAGCTCTGATGCAGGGTTAAGATACCAATCATTACTCATTACTGTCCAATCATTACTCATGCTTCTGGAAAAGGTCCACCAGGCTTGACAGTCTGGGAAAAAACAGAGGAAGAAGAAATGTTATAATTAGGGGACCAAAAAAAAAAAAGGAGTAAAATACTTTGTATACTGTCTAAATGTATGTTCTGGCTTCAGCTGGGATAGCGTTAATTTTCTTCCTGGTAGCTGGTACAGTGCTGAGGTTTGGATTTAGGAGGAGAATGATGTTGATAAAACACTGATATTTCAGTTGTTCCTAAGTAGTGTTTATACTAAGTTGGAGGGGCACAAGAGCTTGGGAGGGGATGCAGCCAGCACACTGACCTGATCAAGCCAAAGAGACATTCCACACCGTGGGACATCATGCTCAGCTTATAAACTGGGGAGAAACCTGGCCAGGGTTCACAGCTGGGCAAACAGCTGGGCATCAGTCTGTGAGTGGTGAGCAATTACAATGCACAGAACTTGTTACATATATTCTCATTATTTTATCATTGCTGTTCATATTATTTTCTTCATTTATTTTCTGCCCCATCCAGCTGCTGAGGGAGGAGTGAGCAACTGGCTGCGTGGAGCTTAGTTGCTGGCTGGGTTTAAACTATGACACTGGGGCTGGAAAAGAAATGTCAAGTGGAGCATGTACACCACTGTCAATATAAAATCAGGTTTTTTTCCCAATAACATTCAATAGTATTTTCTTCTTTACTGCAAATAGTCCAACTTGAGTGATTTCCAATGATGTAATTTTTGCCACCACCTTTTCTACAAAATGCATTTATGGTAAAGACCAGTAAGAGCAGTTCTAGTTTTGTTTTTCCTTTTTAATACATAAAACTTGCTTCTATTTAGAACTTAGTCTCCAGCTGTAGTAAAGTGTAAAGTAAAAATGGCAACCCTTCAGTAAAAGCCGATGGAAATGTGGCCCATTTTAGTTTCTGGTAATATTTGAGCAGTAGGACAGACTAACTGTCACCATCTCCTGAAAATGAGCATCTACTTTGAGAGAAAAGCTGTAAGTTTGCTGCTGATATGCTGCCCTTTTTGATTACAACGAAGGAATTTTTCCCAATATAACTCTATATATTTCTGCACATAACTTTTACCACAGAGCATACTAATACTGTGCAAGGCTCTCATGGAGTATAATAATAATAAAAATACTCTGTTTACATCCACTTTCATTATTTTGTAGCAGGAAAACTGAAGCAATATAAATTCATTTTTATAGTGGTTGGTGTCAGTTAATACCTTGTTTTTCCAGAAGTAATGTATAGTAATATAAATTTCCTGTTGTTAAGTCCATGTAGAACAACATTTAAGTGACACTATTTGTGAATAACAATTTATTTGTGACTGTGACATAATTTAATGCAAATATATTGGTCTAAAATGAATTGGTGTGATGTCAGATTGATGGTTTGTACTTTCATTATGCATAGTATTTATAAAGTCCATCATCCCACATGCATATAGAAGAAAGGATTATCAGCTATTCACTATATGAATATACAGTTTTATTAAAAAAGCTCTGAGGGTGCATGTAAATAATGAAAGAAGGGCTTGTGTTGTTTTCACTATATAACCTTGCTGAGATTTCCTTTTATCTTTCATATGTATGTGCATTTTATGTTTGTATACTTTTTTACTGGCTTTTTTTGTTTTGCTTGTTTTGGACTTTTTGCTTAATTACAAAATCTCTTCTGTTATCCATATAGCTAAACCCACCTAAATTATTTCACTCTTTTAGAAAAGTGTAAATCCTGACTTCTTGGAAGTTTACATAGAATAAGGCATGGAAAAGTGTGTTTACTATTGGCACTAGGAGATGGTGGGGTAACACTTCACAAGGTCGGCAGACCAGAATCTTTTGCAAGAGTGGGTGCAGAGGCCAAAAGGTCTGAGTTCTACTCCTCTAGCAGCTACTTATACTTTTTGAATTATTCAGATGATTATGTTAAGTAATACACTTCACCTTAAAACACTTGTAGTAGTGTGTTTTGATTTAAGTGTAAACTGTTCTAAGTCCAAGGGAAAGAGTATGAGCTTTTCTAGGAAAAGAATGGAAGCTGAGAAGTGAGCAAAAATGTGCCATGGTGAGTGATGGATCTTCTGGAAATACTCACAGAAGCCTGAAGAAAGCCTTTCCTGCTGTTTGGGAGGAGTTTTCTGAAAGCTATTATCAACACAAGGTTGACATTTACGTGGCTAGTTTTGACCCAAGTCCTTGCTAAATATTATACAAAGGTGTATAATACAAAGGTGTCAGGCTGCACGGAGCTCATTTTCTCTCAGCAGCCTTTGCAGTGCTGTGCTTTGCATTGGTACCCAGGAAGGTGCTGGTAGCACATCAGTGTTCTGGTACTGCTGGGCAGGGCCTGCATCAGTGCTGTCTTCAACATTTCCCCCAGCAAGAGGCTGGGATTGGGCAAGGTCCTGGGAAGGGACACAGCCAGGCCAGCTGACCCAAATTAACCAAAGGGCTATTCCATGCCATATGAGGTCAGCTCAGATGTAAAAGCTAAGAGAGGGAGAAGGAATGGTGTGGAATTCTTTATTTTACAATTTTTGCCTTCTGGAGCAACCACTGCATGTGCTGAAGCCCTGCTTCCCCAGAAGTGAACACTGCTCAACGATGCGAAACAGAGAATAAATTTTCCCCTTTGTTTATGCATGTGCAAACTTTTGCTTTTTAGGTTTGGGGTTTTTTTTCTCTCTAGTAATCTGCCTCATCTCAGTCCACTAATTGTTTTCCATCTTGTTTTCTCTCCTCTGTCCTGCTGGGAAGGGGAGTGAGAGAGCAGCTTGGTGGGCACTTGGCATCCAGCCAAGGTCAATCCACTGCAAGAGGGAAGGCTCTTAACACTGTTGGAAAGGTGAAGTTTAAGGTATTGCTGAAATCCTTAGAGTCTTGCAGGGAGTAGATAGCAATGGCTGCCTACATGGAGAAATGCAGTTTGAGTCTTTAGGGTAGGGATACCAACAGGTTACCTTGCTGTTGTTCTTTTCTTGGTATTTTTCTTGCTTGTTTAGGGATTCTTTTACTAATTTTGGCCTTTTTAAAATTTCTGTTTATAACAAATACTGACCTAATAACAAAGACGTGAAAGAACAAATGAGAATGCTAAGGAATTATTTTGACTAACCTGAAGATATTCTGTTCTTTAAGCAAATTCCCTTACTCCTGTTTTTCTCTTTCTTGACTCCCTTTACCCTTTTGGTAAAGCAGTGTGATTAAAGGACATTTTTACTGTGGCTGAACTGGAAAATAGAAAGGAAAAAATAACTTCAGACCATCAAAATGTGTACTTCTAACTGATATTAATTTATACTCCTTCTTCTGGGCACTTGAACTTTTATTTGTTTCTTTGTTTTAATTCCAGTTGAGTTATCAAATTATTTAGGTTAGTCCCAACATTCATTTTTATGAATTTGTGGAGGTGGATGAGGTTTGTGGGAATCACTGTTCTCTTTCTCTAGATGCTTGCTCTCTTTTTCTTTCTGACCTTTTGGAACTGGGATTCCAAGCAAGGTGCTCATTGCTGTGATATCTTTTGTTCTTGTACCCTGCCCATGCCAGTGGGAAGAGAAGCGTGAAACTAACGGGGATCACATAATTCCAGTCACTTTAACATTATTACTGCTGCCTTAAGCATCAAATTTTGTATTGCAAGAGAAGAAAAGAGTCATGGAATGAGATGAGCCTAGAGGCTTCTCCCACCTTGGCATTTAAACCAAAGGTGTGGGAGGATTTATTCAACCGTCAAATGTAGAGCCCTGCACCCAGTTTCAACTGAATATGAAACATGTATGTTTTGAAGCACCGCACAAAAAGTATTTTGCATATTTTTGAGCAATCATGTCTGTTTTCTTTTTGTCTCATGCTCTTTGATGTGGCTTAATGTCAAATTTCATACACTGTGTACATGCCCTGATGCATATCCATGTTCTTTCCCAAACACAGATGTACATGAACAAAAAATCGCGCATGCATCTTCCAAAGAAAATGTCATGTGCAGCAGTGTGTACATTCATACCTCTTTTCAGATGTAAGGAAATACTGTAGGGCATTCCTATGAAAAATGAAACTTTGCCTACAGGAAGTCTCTCAATGACACAAACAGCGCAGAGGGGCTGTCACTGCATGTCAGCCTTCATCCACTACCTGGTCTGTCCTGGGACACTGAAGAAAAGCACCAGCCTGTGATTTTAGTTAACTTCTCCTAAGCCTTCTTATGACAGTTAGACGAAAATGTTCTGCGAAGCTCTCACCTGTTTATTTCTGGGCTTTTTTTGACTACTTGAATTTATTATTAATGTGCCAAGTTATGTTGTTTGTACCAAGGGTCGAATCATCATTTATAGTTTGCATGTAGAATTAAATAAATTTCACTGACGGGAGAGACCAATCACTCTTTCCTGCTGCTAGCACAGCACCTGGTGCTTCCTTTGATCCATTGGATTTTAATTTATTTTTGCTCTTTGTAAAACTTCAGTCTGCTTTGATAATGTATATCCAAGGAGTGTCATGCATAAGGCTCACTGAAAGTTGCATGGAAGAAAATAGGCTTATTAGAAGGAGACAGAAATATATGTCAATATATTAAATAGAAATAACATTTTAGATCAAAAGTCTGCCAATTTGAAAAACCTTGCCTCTTTGAGGGGGGAAGGTGTTTCGTTGGGTTCAGAGTTTCTCCAGGCGGTCACTTATGCTCACCTCCTTCTTTCAGCATGTGTGTGTTCAAATCTAGGTGAGCTGCTCTGATAAAGAGGAATTGTATATGTAGGCAGAAATATCTTGTAAGCTGTAATGGGAGATAACTAAGTGCTTTTGCCCGGCGTTGATGGGATTACCAGGTGCTGTGAATCACTTGGGCAAAGAGGCTTGAGGTGACATTTCAGACTTGTTATTACACCAGAGATATTGGTTCCATTTAAAACAAGAAAGTAAGGTCATCTTAGTGTTGTTCAGTTCAAAGCTTTGAAAACATCTCTTATTGGAAAGATTTGAAGACAACAGTCTTGATCCTTCTGCACATGAGAAGGTCAAAGGCTGAAAGAAATGGCAGCTGAGCTGGTGTGTTTCCCCATGTTCAGCCCTCTCTTTTAAATGAGGATTTCTTTAAAAACAACAAATCGTAAGAAGATATGACTGAGAACTATTCTGTAAGAATTTCTCTCCTTTGGAAGAAGCTGTGTAACAGAAGCTGTTCCTTGCCTTTGATTTTTTCCTTTTAAAAGAATTTTAGAACCTTGCAGTCCTTGTCCTAAGATACGCTTATTACAGAGTTCAGTGATGTTCCCTGAAGTTATAATCTAGCTTGAACTGTTTCCCCTGGCTATACTACTAGACAATTTGACTTTGCATGGAGTTTTGAAAACTGTATGTGGGGATAACGTTAATGTTTCAACTTCATGCTCTCTCTGCACTGCAAATGACAAAATACACTTTGAAGTGCTTTTTTCACACACTCTACTGTTGCCTTTTGCATGCAAATGAATATTAATAAAAATAGACCTGTGCTCACTTTTGGGTTTAATAGGATGTTCTGTCATCTCTTTAGTTTTTCTGTCTCATGAATTTTCTATTTTTAAAACTTTTGCTTTGTTTGTAGTGCCAGGCCCTATACCTGCCAAATCAGTGAAAGGAACTCCTTTTGAAGATAAGATCTTCCTCAACTGGAAGGAACCTGTGGATCCAAATGGCATTATTACTCAGTATGAGGTAATCATTAAACACCTAACAAGCATAGGATGGGGCTAGGGAGGTGCATCAAGAGAGGTGGGTGACAGGGGGTGTTTATGCTCTGTATGCAGCTATTCAATAATATGTTCCTTTCATTTGCTGAATACATGATTTTCTGTAATGATTAGATACTCAAAATTTATAATTATGTTGCATATGACTGTCCATCCCTGTCAAGTGCCTTAAAAATCATTTATTGTTACTATACACCATTCTAAATCCATGACAGCCATGATCTGCAAAATTTTGTTAATGAGAAGAACTTACTTACATGAAAAATAAGATGGTTATTAAATTTGGAGCAATGTTTTTTTTAGCTTTGTTAGATTTTTAGATATCACCCTTTAAGGAAACCTCCATATAAATTTTCTTTAAAGTGTATTTAATTCATGAGCCTTCTGGAGACTTCCACAGGAAGTTAGCAGATAACACAACCTGATTTGAGCAACAAACACCACACTTTCAAGCACTCCTCTTCTGAAGGAACAGAAAATATAACTTTGTGTATTAGTGAATTATAGAAAGGCAAACCAAACAAAACCCCTTTAAAATTTATTTGTTTGTTTGTTTAATGCAGACAAAATTCACTTAATGGTGTGGGTCAAACCAGGTGGGCAGTTCAACCCCACTCAGCCATTTTCTCACTTCACCTCAGTGGAATGTAGCAGTGACATTTTCCATACATGAACTATGTAAAAGGAGTTGATGGATGGGATTAAAGCAGATAAATGCTTTCTTAGTTTTTAATTGGAAACAGATGCAAAAGGCAGTAGATTAACAGGAGTAGTGACATTAGCTCTGTGAGAGCAGCTACAAAAAAAGCAAATTGTGGAGCTCAAAGTGTTCAATGGTGATTTTATAACCAGTAAGGGAGTGTGTCATCCAACAGTAATGATGAAGGGTGCCTGCATAGCCTTTCAGTAGTACACATGAAATCCTCATTGGTTTAGAGCTGGACTTGGCATTGTTGGGTTAATGGTTGGAATAAATGATCTGAAGGATCTTTTCCAACCTAAACGATTCTGTGATTCTGCAGTATCCCCAAGATAAATGGGTAGATCCATGAGCGTGAGTCTTTTGTTTCCTTTCCACCCAAGCTAACCTAAATCCCTTGTGCCAAAGCTTTTAAGAATTGTTGCAAAAATGCTTGTTTCCCCAGGTCAGCTATAGCAGTATACAGTCATTTGATCCCGCAGTTCCGGTGGCAGGACCTCCACAAACAGTATCCAAGCTGTGGAACAGCACACACCACGTCTTCTCTCACCTGCACCCTGGTACTACCTACCAGTTCTTCATTCGTGCCAGCACCATCAAAGGGTTTGGGCCAGCAACTACGATCAATGTAACAACCAACATCTCAGGTAAAAACAAACAACAGCATTAAGAAAAAACAGGGGAAGGGAGGGGAGGGGGGAAATGTCCTTTGAGTGTTTTTGTACGACTTGAGAAATTGTGAAATGCTTAAGAAAACCCCCACAAAGTATTAAAATGTGAAGAAATTATGTTGCTAAAAATGTTTCTGCGTGTATTCACCACAGGGTAGCATAAGTTCAGGGATAAATCCTTACATGAGGTGAAAATTGCTCAGCTGTAGTTGTGAACTGTATTTTTTCTGTAATCTAGTACTTCCATCCAAAGATTTTCAAGTGCAGTGTAAACCTGAAATAATTAGGCCTTTCAACAATCTGTAGGTCAACATTGCAGGTTGGTAAAGTCAGGTGCAGAAAATTACTGACTTACTGGAGGTGACACCACTTAGCAGCACACAGCTGTAACAGGGTCAGGGCAGTTGGGACAATGTATTCATTTCTTTTGCCAGATTCATGTAGTTCTGCTTCTCTGTGCCTTTATTCACCAACTTCAACATTATTTGTCTTAATAATGCACTGTAAACTCTAGAAGATAGTAATGTCAAATGAAATGCTTTGGTATTTTTATTTTCTTAAATTTAAATGTTTTTCTCAAAAAATAAGATAGTGGCTTTGCAATTGATAGGAGAAACTAAATCAATGCTATATTCAGAGAAGCTTGATTTTGTGACACGGTGACTTCAGAGCTTGGCAGAGCTCAAAGAAGTCAGTCATTTACAAATTTAAAGATCACAAAGCAGGCTATTTTCCTCATTATCTGTCATAATGAAACTCAGATTGTCCTGTAAAGAGAAGTTAATACTGTGGTGGAATATACCTATGATTTTTGTGGGACATTGTTCATGTAGTCTCCTCACAGTACGTGAAAACACACACATAAATCAAAACGTGAGGAAAATTCAAGTAGAGTTCCTTGAATTATGCAGCAAATGAAATGCCGTAGTTGTCATGGCTAACTGGAACAGTTTGTGGAATTCCACCCCAGAACATAAGCACTAGCACTCTTCATATCACTGTCCCTTCAAAACATCCCAACCAAATGCACCAAAAAACCCAAATGATGTGTTCTGTTCTGTTTATGTAGCTATTAGATTGTTTTGAAGTCTGATATTTTACTCAGGATGTTTCAAGGTCCTTGTGTTTCTTCACAACAAATTCTAGTTCATAAATTTTCAGATATAATGGTGGTGTAGTACCTGCATACTTGTCTTCTAACCTCTTTTTAGAAGGGAAAGAAAAGAGGTGTATATCTTGCTAGCATGTCTGATATTTCAGTATTTTGAGAAAAAAGTGCCTCAATGTGTTTGGATTATTTAGCACTACAGTGAAATCAGGCTTCTTCAGATATGCCCTCCTTTTCCACACAGAAATGTTGGGAATTTTGTCTAGAATCCAGTACAGCACAACTTTCTAGACAGAGTTAGTTGGCAAAACAGGGTCAATGCTAAGAAAGCTCAAAGGCAAGCTGTGACTCCCATTTTATCTGAATTTCATCCTGTTCTTTCTATCTTGCTTTACACGGAACTGTTATCTAGTTCTACTCTGCGTGACTGGTACTTTATATGGAGCAATGCATGTTTCAAAAAATGCTAACTTTGGTTTAATGAGGGGTGAAATTATTCCTTTTAACTAAGCTTACAAGTGGTTACTGTGATTCTAGTGAACATGGTGTAAGCAGTAATTTTAAAATTAACATTAAATGAACATTAATTCTATAAAATATTATTTCCTGAAATAAGAACAGGTTTTACATCCATGTAGGATCTAGGACTAATGAAGCAAGGCTTTTAATCTTTCGAGCTCTTCTATCTATTGATATAGTATTGTAAAATTATTATGACTTAAATGATTGATGTCCTGCTTGGAAACACCTTTTTGTGAAAGTTCATTTTGAAATATACAGGCTTCATTAATGATTTTGTAATGATACAGTCACATATTTAAAAGAAAACACAAACACGCAGATAGTTTTCAAACTTATGAAAAATTAGTAATTATTAGAAATCTATTATTTTCTGATTCACAGAAAATCCTGTTTCTTTCCTTGCACTGGGGCTGAAGTCAGCAACAGTATTAGCAGTGAGGACTGTAACAGGCAGCAGATTAAAGCTGCATGGTTGAAGTAATTGCCAACACAAGCCATCCCACCCACAATAAATATTGCTGCCATGAAGGGGTGACAGTCTGACAGTCCATTAGTGAATCTGTTCCTGAACTGCTTCTGTTTTTGACTTTGATTTTGTTCTTTCATAGTAGTTTTGAAGCTGATTAATGAGCAGCTTGGCCATCCATTGATAGGAATGGGCATGGGAATAGATTCCCTGATTCAGTTCTAGTCCACAGATGCATGTCTATATAAGTCCAATTTTCCTGCACACTGGTTGGTATTAGCATTGTTTCCCATCATGTTCAAGAGAAAAACTGAAAGGTTCTTAAGTTGTTGGAGGAGGATGGTAGAAGCTGGATCTTTGACATGGTGTTTGTAGTTAGTTGCAGGGTAGAAGAATTGAGACCAAAATGTTTCGGGTTTTTTGTTTTTTTTTTGTAGTTTAGGGTTTCTTGTCAGTTACCTCTTCCCTCTATTTCTGTCCTTCTTGAATAAAGTTGCTTCAAGTTGAGAGGTGTCATGATTTGATGAAAAGTGCTAAGGGATGGAATTATCAATTGTTTATAAAGTCCTATTCATGCTATAGTAAAAGATTGCCTAACTAGAAAAACGGTTTAAAAATACTCACGTGGCTGATAAAAATTCTGGCTTTGCTCTATACTCCATACAGCCACAACCTCATAAAAATTCAAAATGTTTTCACTGATTGTATTTTGTTCTTTTCCTTCCCGCTCAATGTTAATCAGCTCCCACTTTACCAGACTATGAAGGAGTCGATGCGTCTCTCAATGAAACTGCTACTACAATAACTGTACTCTTGAGACCTGCACAGGCCAAAGGTGCACCTATCAGGTAAAAAAAAAAAAAAAAAAAAATATATATATATATAAAAATCAAGATTTAATTTTATTTGAATATTTGTAGCATCTCCATACATACAACTGTTCATTTCTGAGTGATATTCGTTTAACATCACTATTTTTTTCTTACCTACATCTAGCTTGACAATAGACATGTAATTAAATAAATTCTGGGTTTGGCAGGGATTTTTAAAAGATAGTCATGACCTGAATCATTCAGCTACCTCACCTGTTTGATATAGGGTCTTCAGAACCACCTTCTATCCATTATAATTTCATTTTGCTTTCTCACAGGGCCTCTGCAATATGAGGCTGAAAGGTGTTTGTCAGAAGGTAGAATTGAAAATAACACTTTCTCTCCAGTGCTTCAAAGTCAGCTGCTCTATAGCATGTGTGTATGATTGGAAAATTGTAAGCTATGGGGAAATGGGAGAATAATAGTGATGAATACAAACTATTTGACCTTTTTCTTCTGAGAGTGCTTCTTACTAGGAATCATGTAGCAAGCTATTAAATTTTATTTGGCGTGTCCTCTAATCATATTAAAATGTTTCATTTCTGTTAACTTTGAGGGGTCTTTCCCTTTCTGCTCTCTGTTGAGAGATAATTTAATTTTGTTTGCAAAGATTAGTCCACATCCTGCTCTTTACTTCTACTTGTTATTGTACAAATTTTATGATATTATTTGATTCCATTTGTGTTTTACTAGTGTGGCTGCATCAGCAATATTCAGGGGCAGGGTTGACTAATTGGGGGTTAATTAGCTGCTGAGCATCAGAAGGTTTTCATGCTATTACCCTTGTGACATTTTAGAGAAATGCAGGCTAATGCATTTCATTCTGTGTTACATTAAGTCCGCTATCAAAGCTCAGTTGATGTTGAGTCATGTGCCCAAGCCCTAAAAGCAGAGGAAAATTAACTGTTTCTTAAGTCTATTTCCATTAAGAGGAATGTATGTTTTACATGAAAGTTGTGGGGGATGAGTCACACACCTATATGCATTTTTATGTGCTTATCATATAATCACTCTTATGATTGGCATTATCAAGTTATTTATTTCTATTCTGTCATAGAAGATAATCCAGATTCATCCCCTTTTCAGGAGATTTTGTCGTGTTATATTTAAAATTCTAATCCCACATATCATTCGTTTCTGAGAAATTGCCCTGGGGCAAATCTAGGATTTTTGGGGAACAGGACTGGTTTCAGTATGGGACTTGGATTCTTAAAATAGGGATTTTATTTTTTTTAATTGATACCATGGAAACCAGACTTGTGGTCTGAAAATGCTCCCAAATCTGCAGGTGCTTAAACTTCACTATGTGCCTTTGTAGGTGCTATTAAAGACTTCCTGCTGCTGGCCCTAATGAAAGCTGTCCTTGTCTGGGAAATGTGACATCTGTCACTCATGTAACCCATGCCACATCCATTCAATCTTGTGTCTGGCCACCTGAGGGAGCTGAGGCAAATTGTTGCCCAGAGCATGCCTGCTGGACACCACTGGGATCTACTGATGGTGCTGGTGCACATCTTCTTTACAGCAACTGCTCCAGGGCACTCCTGTGCTGACAGCAGCAGGCTTCCACCTTCAATCCCACCACACATCTTCAGGGGCTCAGATTTTAGTCCTGGACATCTCTCCTGGAGCAGTGGTTCTTTTGTGAACTGATAGAATGATGGGATGTGGCTAGAGAATTACTCATGGAGCTAGAAAATTACTCAACCTAGCTCAAGAAGTTCTGATTTCTCTGCTCTGTACCTGCTGCAGAGCAAACATGCAGCACACAAACTCACATTTATTCTGCCAGTTTTCCTCTCAGCATATTCAATTTAATGGCATGAGCTTGTGGTCTATGAAGATGGCAGAAAGAATCTGTGTAATAAATGTTAATAGACAGTTTAATAATGGTAGTTTCATAGACTATTAATAACTGTTGTTTGACTGAATTCTCAAAAAAGCATACTTCTTTTGTCCATTCTGTCATCTTCCCTGTCCACTTGAGTTAATTTCTAAAACCTGACATCAAGTTTCTAACATCAAGAGGCCGAGGAAATAAGTCCTTCACAATAACTGGAGGCTTGGGCTTTATTCTTAAAATCAACCAGGTGTTTTATTCCTTACTTGGAATGAGAAGCATTCTTCAGAGGAATGCAGAAGACATGGTGTTGCCTTTTTTAAAGTTATGCTTATTGCAGTTAGCAGCCTCTTAATAGGGAGTTAAATGTAGCACATTGAAATTCTGAATTGATTCAATGAATTTTGCTAAACTTAATGATATATTTTAGTGAAGCTTCACTCCATCCACACTGCAGTTTTGTTTCCTCTAGAAGCTGGCTTGCTGCCATAATGAGTCTTACTAGGTAGGTGGGGAAAAAATGGATCACTGTGCCTACAGCTGTGATGGAGTAGAAGAGACTCAGATGCTGCTCTTTAGCCTGACCCTGAAGAATACAGCTGGCTTTTTGAAACCTTTTGTTTCTAGCCAGTCCTGTAATCTCTGGAGCTGTAGATTGTCGTTTCGTTTAATATGAGTAGGTTCATGTTAAAAAAAAAAGGAAAAAGAAAAAAAAATAAGAAAAGGAAAAAAAGTTCAGTCTGATACTCTTTCGCTTTTACAAATGGACTTACGTGCTATGATTTCCATAATAGCCTCCCCATCAGCACAGCCTGTCAGCAAGCAGATGTTCCTTAAGAGTAATCTACATGTGGTATTTCTTAAAGACACTGCCTGACTGCCCTAATCGTCACAGTTTTAACATGACTCTAATCATACCTTCACTGTCAGGGTTTATTGTGCAATCTCTAGCATACTTTATGGCCTCCTGGAGTTTTAAAACAAAATTACAAACTAGAAATGCAGAGGGAGACAAAGCTGGATGGCTCAGGCTCACTTTGAAGCATGTATTGCTTCACCATCAATCCTGTGGATGAGATTCCAGTCAGTAGGATCAATGGTGCTTCGGTGATTCATTTGAAGATGTGATTTGTTGCTGATGTTTCTCTGAAGGTCTCTGAGTACCAGAAAAACAATTTTTTGTTTTCAAATCCTACTGCTGATAAGGATTGCAATGAGTGTACATCAGAATCAGAGTAAATTTTTAATGATTAATTTTTTTTTTTGATTGTTAAAGTGTGCTTTTCTTGTACTTCCTTACGAAGAATTTGGTTGTTTTCATTTTGCAGCAAGATTAATTAAGAGGACCATGGCAGGGAGCAACTAAAACAATCAGTGTCAATTAGAATTCCAAGAGCTGGGGCTGAAACTTGGGATCGTCAGTCAGTCTGGTGCTTGTCAAAGGAGACCAAGATGTATCTCCACTAGACACATGGAAAGATGTGTAGCAGGTATTTAAAGTCTGGTCAGAATAGGGCTAAAGTATGAACAACATTCACCACTGCCATACGTCTTTGGGAGCGTGAATTTTTAGGGAGGGATAAAAAGGAAGATGTCATCAAAGACCTCCTTCACCTGTTTGCAATTATCTTGGTCAATAGAGAGGTACTTTATAGGTTTTCTTAGGTTAACCAAAAAAAAAAAAAAAAAAAAGAAAGAAGGAAGTTTTGTCAGGAGAAATAGTAATTTCTTTTGGGAAAATTTCAGCTGAGGAGCTCTTCAGCTGATGTATCTTCAAATTTTCTCTGCTTACCTGGCTGTCTAAGACAACTGTTTGGCCTTTATGATCCTGATGACTTATGTAGCAGATTCTGAAATTTTTATTACTCTTCAGAATAGCTCCAAATTTATTTTACTCATCAAGCAGAAAGAATATTGTCATCTAAGCTTTCCACTCCTCTCTCTTTATTTCCCTATTTTAATCCTTCTTTGCTGTATGAAAAGACCAGGAAAAAATGCTATTGTAGGAATTCCCTCAGCTCCTGTCACAAAAAAGCTCTCTCAATAACTGAATTCTCACCAGCACAAAAATAATTTATAGAAAACCTAAGATAATTGAAGCTAGGGTTAATTATATGTAAAGACACAGTGATAAACAGAGTACATAGGTAAATTTTCACTAATACCTGATATCAAAAGGCATTTGCAGCCAGTGAACACCCCACTTTTCAATTTACAAATTTAGCTTTGACTTGTCTCATCACATGTTACAGCAGGGTGTCCTTTCCTAACATTGTTATGTGCACATAGAGTAACAGTGCTGCTCTGGAGCCACTGCAGTGTTTAGTAAATGGGTTTAAACAGATGGTATCACAAAGGGCCCAGAGGTAAATGACTGTATTCCTCCATGTCTTGTTAGCCTGTAATGCTGCATGAAAAATACTGCCAGATCACCTATCTAAAGAGGATAGGCAAATATGTACTTTGTGAAAAAATATTTAAAAAATAAAAAGCTTTGTTTGGGACTTAAAACAATTTCTGCCATTTGCTGTTTTTTCTTTTGTGTAAGTATAGATGACTACAATATGTATATCTATGTCTTATTTTCCACATATTATAGCTTTTCATACGTAGGGGTCCACAAAGTATTTTTGGAATATATTTTATATAAATTAATTTATTTGAAATGTTTTCAGAAGCTTCACGTTTTATTGTGATCTCATGCTTAAAATTTTGCCATACCTTTTATATTGCCTTCAAAAATTACAATGTTCTTTTAAAGAATGCTATAAAAGGAGACTTTTAAACAGTTTGATTCTCATGCCCTTCATCTTTGATTTTTTGTTTTGGTCTCCAAAGAGACTTGACCCTTAAAAAGGAGATACCCCATTTATCCCTTATTCTATAAAATGGAGGGGGAAAGAGGGGTTGGTTTGGTAACTGTGGTGTGTCTCATTTTTGGAGCTGTGTGACAAAACAGGCTGTTCCAGGGGACCATTGCCTCTGTCACATTCAGGCATTTGCACTGTCCTTCCTCTGTCCCTGCTGGCTTTCTCCTTTGAAGCTCCCAGGGTGTCACAGACAAGTTTCCTGCTCTTCTGTCACTTCTGAGAGCTGAATTTGTGTCTGCCCCAGACCACTGGCAGCTGATGAGAGAAGACTGCAGAATTCAGGCAGCAGAGCCATGGTGTCTGTGTCCCAGTGCTCTCCAGTTGGTTGTCTGCCCAATTCTGAAACAGTTTTTTTACCCTGCCCAGGGCCAGGCCAGGGAGGGAATGAATGCCAATAGTACTTTCTTACCTTGGGACATTATAAATAAAAATTTTAAAAATATTTTTCATCTTGTCAAATTTTTAAAATACCAATGCTTTTAGGGTTTTTTGCTAGTACATTTATTTTGAAGCATAAAGAAATATGCTGGATGTACAGGGGTTTTGTGCAAGTGATTTGTTGGTACAGTCCCCATTAAGTGGAGATGGTTAATACATAAGAGTTTACCACAGAAGGTGATGTATAACTGAGCTCAGTTTATGGTCAGTTTATGAGAAATAGATATCCCCAGGTTTAACTTTTTTTTTTCTTTTTACATGGTTCTTTCTACCTGTACTTTCAAAACTGACATGACTTTGTATATTCTACTTGGGCACATTGAAATTGAAGAAAGTTGCATTCCTGCTTAATTTTTACATGTTAGGAAAAGGGCATGCTAACGTTTCCTTTTAGCTTAAGAAAGACATGAAACTAATTTCTCATTTTATTTCTTCTCTTCTTTCTTCCATTCTCCAGCATCATACTTTATCTCTGCCACTGCAGTTATTGGGTTTTCTGGGCAGCAGTAACAGAGAAAATTGACAAAATAATTTAATGCTGCCCCATAAGTTCTGAAAGGTCTTTGCTTTTCCGAGTCCTTGCAGCAAGGCAGTGACGCTTCGAGAACTTGGTTCAATTTTACCTTTTTGGTTTAGAAAGCTTTATAACAAACCTGAGACAGACAAGTCTGCCAGTTTAATTCAAAAGCTTCAGATTTCTTGTCTACATGCCTTAAAACCCCTAAACCCCTTCTTTTCTTCTTATAAAATGAAGGATTGCCTTCTGCTCTCATCACGTAAATTCTGTACTTCTGAAAAGCAGAGGAAGCTGATAATGAGTTGGTAACGTCCTGCAGTTAGGTAGTTCCCCTAAAGGAGAAAGAGGAATTATAACGACCTGTTCTATTTTGAGCAGGTGATTTGATAAGTGACCAAGCCATGATCCATTTCAATAGAGGTATTGGGAGGTTAAGATGGTGTTTTGGTGGGCTGAATACTCTCTGCTTCAGCAATTCATAGCATTTTATTATTCACAACTGTAAAGGAATGAGGCAGTCTATTTCAGTGGAATGGACAGATTTCTGTCCATCTGTGCTTGTATTACAGCATGTCACTTGTACTTTGGATCTGCATAGCTCTGAGCCAAGATAGAAGCCATAGCAAGGTCAAGAGGTGGAGAAGCCTGTCAGCACATTCTGTCTCTAATGATATGACAACTGCAAATTGGTGCTTCAAGCACAGCCTGGAGGCAGCCATTATGTTGGGTCTTGAAGCCCAGCTTTCTCTAATACTGTTTTAAAGGAAAATGCAACTTCAAATTGCTTCTGATCAGCCAAGAGTTTAATCTGTTGTAGTTTAACACAGTTGTTCCTCTGTTTCTTCAAAAGATAAAAGTTTTAAAAGAAAGTAGTAATAAGAGGTAACGTGTGGATTTGTATTGTTGTTTTTCATTAAAAAAGAATGGACGCTGCTTCTTTCCAACAGCTGAAATAAATAGCTTTGCTATATTTCCAGCCTTTGTTTCTTCTCTGCATCCATATCCTGTCTTGTCCTTTTTTCCTCTGTCTCACCAGCGCCTACCAGATTGTTGTTGAAGAGCTGCACCCGCACCGAACAAAGCGAGAAACTGGAGCCATGGAGTGCTACCAAATCCCTGTCACCTACCAGACTGCTCTTAGTGGAGGGTCACCATATTACTTTGCTGCTCAGCTGCCCCCAGGAAACCTGCCAGAGCCATCCCCCTTTACTGTGGGTGACAACAGGACGTACCAAGGTTTCTGGAACCCGCCGCTGGCTCCTCGGAAAGGCTACAACATCTATTTCCAGGCCATGAGCAGCGTCGAGAAGGCAAGTGCTGACAGCCCCTTTCTCCTGGGAGCAGTCAAAGACAGGCCTGTGGTGACACTTGGGACTGTTGGAGCTGGATGTGGGAGGTGCTGGCAGTGGCGTGGCTGAAATCCCCTCAGTGCTGTGACAGCATGGCAGTGCCCCACGCACATTTCACATCAGCCTCGTGTCATAGGAACTGCTGCTAGATGAGAGTTGAATGTATGTCATAGTAATTGTCTGAGGGAAGTAATTTCAGGACTGTGACTCTGTCTGCTTGGTAAATAGCATCCACAGCACTTTCCCCAGTTCTCAGTACCTGCACTCTTCAGAAGATAGGTTACTGCAGGATAAAGAGAATGTGGGATGCTCATTGGACTAGTAAAACATCACAAACCTTTCAAGACTCTCACACTGGACATCAAACAAAAAGTAAAAATTTTTTTGAGCACAATTAACTCCTGTCCCAACATGAGTTTGAGAGTCTTTTTGAGTACGTGTACAGCTTCAGAAGGCTAGCAGCACTGCAGTAGAATTATGGCTATCATTCACTTCATTGCCTCCTTGGTGTTTCTATTTAACTCTGCTGCTGAGTACTGCTACTGGCTCTGTGCATATGGAAGGGGGAAAAGTGTCAGGGAGAGAGGTTCTGAGGTTCCGGGTGCAAAGAGCCACTGTGGCTCTGCAAGCCCCAGGCTATTATGCTTTTTCCTAAATGCTTTTTCCTCTTGTAAAAGAAAAATGAGGGAGAGGAAAAGGATTGGTGACAAGGGAAAATATGGTAGACAGAGAAGCTTTAGATATTTAAAATTTAATATTTGGATATGTAGTTTAGAAAACTGAAGTGTCCAGGCCATTCGGACAGGAACTAGAAAGGGCAAATAGGCAGATAGTCACTGATAGCCACCAGAACCATTGGAAAGGAGCAGAAGCAGTGTTTACCCTTCCTTATGCTTGGATCTCTCTGGTGACTAAACAAATCCTTGCTAACAGGCAGCCTTGCCTTGAAGTCTTTTGAAGAAAATCTCAGCCTTTACATATGATTCTGAAAATTGGATATGCTTCAAGTCAGAATGGGTACAAAGGTGTTAGAAAACTGGATTTTTTTTTTTTTTCTGATTCAGTAGACCATTCCCTCTTTTCAGTTCTTATTTAAAAACATGTATGAAATAAACAAAGCAAAATAAAAGGTGACTTTAGACATCCATCCATATTTCCTTCACCTGCTAAAAATTAGTTCCTTTTCTTTTTGTGGATTTCCACTAGACTGCATTATAAGGAAATTTGTTTCATTCTCTGAGGTAAAAAAAAAGGGAGAGAAAAGTAAAATGAAAGTACTAAATAAATACATAGGTATTTATTCTGGCTTTTACATTTTGACAGATAAGTAGAAAATGAGACAAGAATACAGTATTTTTTACTTAAACTTGATTTCAGTTTGTGAGAGACTGTAATCCTAAAACAGATTTCTTTGTTATGTTTGAAACTTTGGATCAAATTTCTGTTCCTACAGGGATTTAGGGTGAGGTTTTGAGAGGAATTGCATTGCATTCTGCCAGGACAGAGATCTAGTGGTTGTAAGATAACCTCTGAACTGCAGAATATTTAAACAGATATTTTGCTGTAAACCAGTAGAATCACCAAAATAGGCAAAGGGAAGTAAAGTAGGCTCTGAAGTACACGGTAGGGTTGAGAGGAGGTTACTCTGTGATCCTCACAGACAAATCGAACAGAAACAGACAAGTAAATCACTAACTAGGGAGAATAGGTAAGATTATGTTAGTAAACTTTGCAGTGCTTTCATTTCAACTGAAAAATTGTCCTTATTGAATTGTCCTTGAGTTTTGCTAGCTCTTTACAAGCTGCATTTACAAACTGGCAGCAACGTATTTAACTGTTGCTTTTGAATCTTCAAGAGGAGACAGATGCCAGAGGATGTATTTGGGGATGGAATACTGAGGGATGGAGGACTAGAGTGAGCATATTTTATAAAATGAAACTGTCATATTTTCAAATTACATGCTAATATTGTTTAGAGTGAGCTAATACCACAGCAGCTGCATCCTCTCACACAACCTTATACTATTTCAGTATTTTTGCCTTTAAAATTACTGCTCATTGTACAGTGAGGTCAGAAACCCCATTATGATTGACCCTTGTCTGTTCAAGTAGCCCAAACTGTTCATAACCAAGTCATTTCTCTGTTCATTTGTTTTAATTGCTGACCAAACTTCTGAGGGGAAAGGAGAGAGTGGTAAATTACACACAAATTGCCTTTGCATGTGGAACATCTTCCGAAGCACATTGCTGTCAAACCACTGTCTCCTGGGCAGACAGTATAGGTTGTAGCTTAGCTGTGTCATATGTGGAGGGATATCTGAGCTGCATCTGTGCTTATTCCACACCTAGAAGCATGATGGAATGTGTTACTCATGTGCTTCAGGTGACTCTAAGAGTGTAAGGATGTAGCAAGACATAATTTTGGAGACAGTGTACGGTGCTGCTTCAGGTCAACACAAGCTCAGGGTTTTTGTGCTGTGACATAAATAGGAACACCACTCCTCCCTTTTCCTCCTACTGAACCCTCTCTTTGTATTCTTACGGCATGATTTCCATTTGATTTGAATAACCTGAAATTTTGCTATATTTGGGCTGTCCTGAACCTTTTATCTCCACTGTTATCCTGGACAGTACAGTCCAATCAAGACAAACTTCCCCAGCCTCCACCCCTGCTAAGCCCAGAGCTGTGAGCCAACTCATTGGGTTGTACCAGCTGATCAGTAGATCTAAGATGAATTTATGGAGTGGGGAGGACAATAAGAAGCCTTGATCTGACTGTTCTCTTTATTTTTATTTCCTTAACAGGAAACCAAAACTCAGTGTGTTCGAATAGCTACAAAAGGTAAGAGGTTTGTCCCCACACAAAGTAGCTTTTTAAATGAATTGTGGTGCTGCTATTAAAGTTTCAAAGCAAAGCCAGTACTATCCCTCTATTTTGAACCACTCAATTGTGTTAAAATGTAATGGTCTGCTGTTTTTTATTCTTTGGTATTGAGCCAAGAGAGTACAGTTCTATCAATACTCAGAATTTAGACAAAATAAGGACACCTCTTTTTTCCCCGCTTTCTGTTTATGGTTTTCAAGATCTGCTTTTAGAGTGCTGAAGTGTTGCAGGCAGCAGATAGATGGACAGGAGAAAAGAAAGCGCACATGGGTAAACTGTCTGTGAGACTAACAATTATTTTCAAGCAGGGGTGGAAATAATTTAAATGAAGGACATGACAGTTAATTTTCCTAAGTAAGAGCTCCAAGTGTTAGCGAGACATAGGGGAGGGTTGATTTGAGAAAAGCTTATCTCTGACAGCAAGTGAGTTCCAGAACTAAGGCTGGCTGCATGGCTCTGAGAATAAATCATGTTCACCCCATATACAGCAGGTTAATCACATACTGCTCACTCAGAAACACTGTTTCATCTTCAAATGAGGACTTAGTTGTTCTGCCTATTGTTATCTCTTGCTTTGACTGTATTTATAGCCATTCGTTTTGGTGGCTTGATTGTGCTGACATGAGAGTTGTTTGATAGACTGTGGCAGCATAAATAAGCAAGGAGCTTACAAATGCCCAAAGAGCCTTCTACAGAGGTCCAGCACTTATGTTGTCTCTTTCTAATCGCATATTGATATTCAGCATAAAAACAACTTTAGATACAAGCAACCCGGTATTAAGGTACTGCAGAGGCACATCAGCCCCATTTTTAAAATAACTTCCCTCAATTTAATTGTTCAAATGAAAAGCTGATGCCTCTAATGAGACAGTAGCAATCAAATGGTTCCTTGAGAAACCCGGAAAAAAAATTTACTTTTTAAGATATGTTAGTATTTTCATCAAGCGAGGTAAGCTCATATAAACAGGAAATTAAAACCATGAACTAATTCTTCTGTAAAAAATATATCAGTGGTTTTTTTCTTATGTTTACCTGGCAAGATTAAATGTTTGAATTTAAATATATTTGCATAAACAAATATTTATGTACCACAAGCATGTATTGCTAGTATTTGAGTCTAGGGAGAGTTTTGAAGGACTCAGAAATAACTTAAAATATTGCAGGACTGTGGAAGAGGAAAGCAATGGTCTTTCTCATGCGTTTTCTGGATGGTAATAATAAAACAGGAAGGGAATTCACCTGTCTTATGAGTAAATTATTTTTTGCTTAACCACAGGCATTTCCCCAATCTCAAAGCAATGTTTGTGGTAGCAAACAGAGACCTCTCGGTGGTCGCTTGTACACTTTCCTCTGCTGCAACAGTCACATTCCCCCTGATGGCTGTAGTCTGAAAAAAGGCAAAATAATTATGTGGTTTCTTACCTTTGTGCCTTATATATTGCCTTTGACACCCTGACTGAAGACAAGTTTTCCTAAAGTAACTACATTGCCTGATGTATCAGCGTTAAACTCCTTGAAAATGGGCCTAAAATCCAAAGTGTTTTCTCTGACTTATTTTAATTGCTGGATGTGAATTGCAAGGGGAGACAACATTAGGAGCAAATGCTTCTTCTTCCTCTGCAGGAATGCATTTAATAAGGAATCAACACTTCAGAGCCATGTACATTCATATTTCTCAAATGAGTTATACTGGTATTCTTAAATATTTTTTGAAAGTTCACACTGATTTTTTTCCCATGTTTTCATCATAATAGAAATACTATGAAACGTTGTACTTGAAGAAAAGTATACTTAATGTACTGGTCTGTGTATATGCTCATCTGGTTGAGAAAACCCTGATTTGTTTGTTGATTTATTTGTTTGGTTTCTAGTAGCGTGTAAGATTGCATTGAATCATTGACGTAGGAGATGTCTGATTACATTTGTAATATTTTCATAGGGAGAAAGGGACTGTCTCACCTTGCCTAATGCAGTCCAGTAAAGCAAACATACCTGCTTAAAATCTGGGAAATTGTCTAAACTATGAATCCATTATGAATGTAGTGTGTACTTCTGGGTTGCCTCCTGTGACTTGAACAGCCTACAGATGGCCAAACTGGATTTTGCCCTGAACATGTTGAGAAGACATTAAAAAATTTTAGAAAGCTGTGGTGGAAGGGAGGAAAACATAAAAAATGCATGTTAGGACAAAATCTCCCTGGTTGTGAAGTTCAATATTACCAGGAAAGTTACTTTCTTATTTCTATCTTGTTCAAGGATCTGATTTATCTGCTGTGCATATTCAGATCAATAAGATGTAAAGATGGAGAAAAAAATATGACACTAGTGTGCTGGAGAAATTAATCCCTAACTATTTTTTTTTTTTTTTTGGCAATTTCCTAGCAGCATGCTTTACATGTGTTTTAATGCATTATATAATTCCCAAGGTTGCCATCTACCTTTGGGAATTGATGGAATACTTTGTTTATCAATGTTAAACTAATGAAAGCCAATAAATTTAAATTGAAGCACTTGTATTTTTTAGTCTGCATATTTCAGGTGCAGTGCTCTCATGTGCTTCTGATAACAAATGCACTGAAGTGTCAAGTCATCTAAAAGATGGTGCCAAATCAAGACTGAAGTACGTTGCTGCTCCTTCTTGGTGTGCCTTGAAAAAATGCTTTTGAGTAGACAGAGAGACATACTAGTATCTGGTGTATTGAAGTACACTGAGTTAATTTTTCAGGGTAGAAAATACTGGAGCAGCACCTGTTTGAAAAGTAGCCTCCTGAGCAGCTCCTGTGCAGCTGGAAGGATGAATTCCAGTGATTCTTTGATGGCTCTTAATTAGACTAACAGTAGGATTCCCTCTTTTTCTAGATACCTACTTCCAAGGCACTTCTGAGAGCTTAATGACTAACTTTTGCCCTTCTGCAGAATGGAGTGAATTGGCCAGGCTGAGTTATCAGATGTGATGAGAGAATATGAAAAGTTACAGACATGTACACAGTCTGGTCACATAAGCTTTGAGTCCTGAGGAAATCAAGTTGAAACAATGTTAAAAATAACTCCTTGTATCACAGGTGGTAATATAATGTACCTAAAGCATCATTTCTAGTTACAGACATAGCCCAGAAAATATATTAACTATGAACAATTTTAATTCCTTGGGCACTTGTAGCTGATACTGCCTTTCTCTGTTAAGCTGAATTCCCTTCTCATCCAGAAACTTAGTAACCAATGATCAGTGTATTTTTTTTCTTTTTCTAACAACATTACATTGTTCTCTACCTTGTTAATTTTTGAATCTAGATAGTAGGATTACCCAGTCACTAGTAATCTGATTTCCCACACATAGTAACTGAAGAAGGATAAAAAAAATCTTTTCTGAGGAGCAGAGTGCAGAGGCTGAGACAACAGGTCAGATATTCAATAGGAATGGAAAGATGGAGTTAAAAAATATGTGTTATTTGATTTTAAGAAATCTGTTATATATAATTTCCTAAAGAAAGTCTTGAGCTTCCCAATTCTAGCTTAGTAAAACAGATTTCAACTGTGGAATCATAGAATTTTTAAGATTGAAAATCAGCCCCTAAGATCACAAGTCCAGCTGTCAACCTAGACGCCATGTTCACCACCAAACCACATCCACAGGTGCCATACCCACATGTTTTTTGAATGCTTCCGGGGATGATGAATCCACCACTTCCCTGGCCAGCCTGTTCCTATGCTTTACAACCCTTCCCATGAAGAAATTTTTCCTAATATATAATTTAGATCTCCTTGCAAAACTTGAGACCGTTGAGTAGTTCATAACATGCCCATATCAGAATGAATACATGATAACCAAAGTATTGATGAACTGAAGTAAATAGAAGGAGTGTGCACTTCGGAGTAATAGATGATGTTGGTGACTGGTCTGTCATATCCTGGGGCTGAGTTTGACCGTGTAAAACTTTGTATGGGTTTCCACTTGCATATGACATCAGCATTTCATTTTACAGTCTAAAATGTTACCGTCTGCTAAGAGAATGAAACTAGATTAACATGGTCAGAGAAGAGTGATGCTTCAAATTATTCAGCATGTAAATAGACATTTAAGAGGACAGAAGGGACAGCAGCGCTGTTATTAAGCAGAGTATATGAAGCTGACATTTGTGACAGTTTTCAGGCTGCCAAGTTTGAGGCTAACACTGATTTATGTGTATTCTTTTGTTTTCCTTAGTGGGTTAGAGAAAAATATTGAAAATTTAATTAGAAGAAATCTACTGTGGCAGTAAATAAAGAAGTGGTGGGCCTGGCAGCTCTATCACAAAGTAGTTAGAGGGAATAAATGAAGTCCAGGGTTTCTCAGTCCATATTTAAAACAAGAACTTCATCAATTCCAGCATTATTTTCCCTTGTGGTTTTCATTTATGTTATTAGTTCAGGCAGTATAGAACCTCTCTATCTCTATGCATGTTTGGTTCATACAGATGGATGAAAATGCCATTTGAGATGATGCGCATCTGGAAGTAATTGTGAAATGGCAGAAAATGACTTTTTAATCTGATTTGAGGAATAAAGAGGTCTGGGTGGTAACATTTCAACTCCAAGTGTGCATTTAGTCCACCATCATTACTGCTCTGAATTCATTCCCATAGCAGTTGGGGATTGATCCAAAGGCCTTTGATGTCAATGGGAGTCCTTCCACTGACATTAATGTGCTTTGGATTAGGTCTTTAGAAGTCATAAATCTGTCTAGACCATAATTATTTCCTTGAAATTGCTCCTGATGATGTTTCTGCTCTTAGGGAAATTTGTGAAAGTCAAATCACCTCCTGTTGCAGGATGCTCAAAACTGTCTGGTACCGATTAATGCACAAATGAAGGGAATATGTCAGATGCTAAATGTATCTGAAAGGAATTTTCTCTCACTGTTGTTTTTGTGTTTGGATCAATGCTCCTACAATGACTTTGAGCTGTACCATCGCAATAGGAACTGGAGAACCAAGTGGCAATATAAACATAGAGAAGAATGCAGGTGTTGATAAGCCACATCTTTTTTTTCACTCATTCATAGGAACAGCATTTGATATGTTTAAACTTCAGTGGCCTTTTGCATAATGTCTTTTATCACTCAAAGAGGAGAATTTAGTTGACTTGCTGAGTTTTCCAAAGATGGAAACAGAACATTAGCATGGCACATTTTTCTCTTTTATATATGAAATTGCAGTAGCTCACCGAGCAACCACATATGCTGGTTCTGATAAGTAATACCTTTGGTTGTAAATAAAAAACTGTGTGATCCCTTGATGGAATATTTGATGATGGTTATTAAAAAACCAGTTAAGTGAGAGACACCTTCAGGTATCCAGACACAAAGCCTATAATGTGAGTATTTTCAAGTATGCACAAAGATCGAAATCTTAGCAACCTTAAAGTTTTCCTAAAAACTGAGGATTTTAGAAGTAAGAATTCAGGTAGAGTATTCTAGTTTATATTTAAATATATACTGATATATGTAATTATATATATTGATACATGACAAGGATCAGCATCTTAGCATATATGAACTTGGAGTAGATGACTGGTTTATTAGGTCTCTTCACCTATTATGAATATTATTCCATGAATCAGACTGTGGGTATTTTGTGTTTTGAATCAATCGCAGAGAATACGGAGACATAAAGCTAGAAATCCAGAGTTTTTACAAAAGCCATTAGATTTTTAACGACAATTGAAAATCCTTCATTCCACTTATAATAGACATGCATTTGAAACTACCCATTGCTAATACTTCTGGGTGCTGGGGTGTATTTCAGCTCCTCTTTTCTTGCTGTTCTTTCACCATCTCTCATTTGTCTTTTCTAATGTGTTACCTTCTTTGTGTCATGGTAAAATTACAAGTGTTTAGAGAAGGTAATTCTATCATCCCCTGATAGGATTGGTCTCATTAACCCCTCTTCACACAGGCAGCCTGTGTACACTTTTCATTTTCCATTGTGATTAACTCTACCATTGGCTGAAATGGCCTCTTGCAATGCTTGTGGTTGAAGAGTGTGTGAGGCAGATCAGGCAGAGATTGCTGCCTCTAACAACCTGTCACAGGCATCTCATATGCATGTTCAGCCTCGGAGCGACAAGAATTTGGCTCGTGTGCTATAGTGACGTTTTAGAGCAGCCTTGTGAAGGGACAGCACTGTTTTCTAGAAAGAAGGAGAAAGGGGTGTCTTTGAATTATAAATTGTGATTATATGCAGTCAGTACTTCAGCCAGAATGACATTTTCTTTGCATTGGCAAGCATGTCAGCACAGACAGTATGCAACGCCTTACAACAGAGGAAGTAATCTTTGCAATTATTCATTCTTGCATTAACAGCTGCCTAACACTGAGATATTTTTAATAGAAGACAAAATATATTTGAGCAGTAAGGCTGCTCACTGTGTACCTGGACAGGAAGGAAACAAGAAATTTATATCTGAAAGGATTGGTGCACAAAAAATGCAGAAGAAATTCAGCAACATCTAAATCATAAATGTGCTTACTGACTTTTATGAAAACAGTTTAAGACCCTGAAATCAGTGTCACTGTGTTTCTCTGTGTCTAACTGAGCACTTTTAACTAAATGGAAAGTAGTCCCACCTTTTGTTGTCACGAACTTTACAAGAGTTTATTAAACTATGTGCATGTCATCTCTGACAGAGCTCTAAGTGGAGTTCTACAGATAGTCATCTAGAAACAAGGAGCAGCATTGCCAAGTGTAGTAGCACTTCCTAAACACTCCAGTGTGTTGCAGAGCAAGTCAGTATGGTTGATTGGCATTGCTGCCAAATTATTCGAGTACAGAGACTGATGCTTTGTCAGCTGCATGAAAAGATGATGGCTCTGAAGTTCAGGAGCTCACGCTGCTTTCTGCTCTAGTGGGAAGTTGTGTACTAACCAGGCTATGTTTGGAACGATGCCAGCTGGAAGGGCTTGCAGATGGACCTTGTAGGTGGGATGATCTTTCTAGAAATAATGTGCTTATTACACATCTGTCTGTCACAGCAGGAGGTACTTACAGGCAGTGTTAAAACAATTTTTGTGGCCAGGTGAATTCAAAGCGTAGGGAACAGAATTACAATCCTGTGTGTGGTTTTCAATGCTGTCAACTTAAGAAGTGTCTGAAAACTTGTGTGTGAGCTCAGCAGTTTGGAAATGTCTGGGAATAAACTCCATGCTGCACAGTGATGAAGGTTCTTCCAGAACCCTTTACTGTCAAAGAGGTTACAAAATACATTGCGTTCTTTGACACTTCTGTTTAACATCTGCTTTTTTGAGTCAACAGGAAAGATAACCACATTCAGTACCATATAGATGTCGGAATATTTAACCTGAGCATTAAACCAGAGGTCCCATATCTGCTGACTTGTGTTACTTGCTCTTTGCTGATGACTGAGTATTGGTTACTCAAACATATGTAAGTAGACTACATGTTATTGACTGTTTCAGCCCCTCTGCCAAGAGGTTGGCCAGGCCATTAGTATAGGGGAAAAAGAGTTCCTGCTCTAACCTTGCTGTGGTGGAAAATATCCTGAGGCTATAGTCTGTGTTGATGCTACACTACTGAAATTTGTGAGAACAGCAGTGCTACTTCACCAGCATATTTTTTTCAAAACACTGGAGTTAATAGCAAAGATGTGCAGGGCATAGCAAAAGCCAATAAAGTATTTAGGATGTTAAAGCAGCATGTTTGAAATAAGAGGCATCTGGGGTTCAAATAAAAGCAAATATCTATTGTACATTAGTTGTTGTCACTCTGTGGACAGCTACAAAACTTGGACATTTTGTCGTCTCCATATCTAGCATCCAAACCATTTCTGATGCACTGCTTTCATGCCCCTGCTGCCATAAAAACTGCAGGATATAGCCCTGCATGATGCATTCCTAAATTGCTGTCACATTGTCAGCACTGAAGCAAGATTATAGGACATCCAGTTATGCCAGACCTGCTTCTCATGTTGGAAAACAGATTGCCCAAAACTGGTTTCTATGGGCAGTTGGAACACAGGGTAAAGCTCAGAGGCAGCATAATGAGGTGGCTAATGGGTAAGTTTAAGGCAAATCCTCACTTATGTGTCATCAGTTTCACAGTATGGGAAATTAAATCTGAAGATTTCCTGCTCTGTGAAGAATGGATACTTATGCCATCATAACATTCAAATAAGATTAGAATGGCAGTATATGGCAAAAGTGAATATGGTAGCAAAAAGGTTACATCTTCACACTTTGCAGAATCATGAAAATGTGAGTCTGACTGGGACAATGAAACCAGGTCCTTATGTACTGATGGAAAACGGGAGTCACAATCACTCTGTCCATCCCTTGGGCTACTGTGTTTCTGAATTTGCCATTTCTCCAGGCTCAAGAATGATACATCCTAATGAGCAAGAAATCTGCCAAAGGGAGCGAGGGACTTGCATGGATGAATTAAGAACTCTTGTCATTACTCAAACATAAGCAGAAAACACACAGGAGATGGAAAAATGATCAGGCTACTTGGAATGAATATAGAGAGGGTGTCAGAGTAAGTTGAAATGAAACAAGGAAGGCCAAGGTCATGGAATTAAGTTTGGTCGAGGGTATTAAGGGCTAGGCCACTCATGATCATCTTTGAAAGGTTATGGAGATCTGGAGAGATACCTGAGGACTGGAAGAAAGCAAATGTCATCCCAGACTTCAAAAAGGGCAAGGAGGAAGATCCAGGGAAGTACCATCTAGTCAGCTTCACCTCAATCCCTGGAAAGGTGATGGAACATCTCATTCTGGAGGCCACCTCTCTCTACATCAATGACGAGAAAATGAATGATCAGGGGTAGCAAATATGAATTCACTAATGGCAAATCATGCTTGACCAACCTGATTACCTTCTACAATGAAGCGACTACCTCGATGGATAAGGGGAGAGCAGCAGATATTATGTACCTTGACACTGTCTCCTAATATCCTCATAGGCAAACTCAGGAAGCGTGGACTGGATGAGTGGGCAGTGATGTGGATTGAGAACTGTCTGAATGGCAGATCCCAGAGAGTCGCAATCTGTGGCACGGGGTCTTGTTGGAGACCCCCAATGTCCTATAGTGGGCTCAGGTTGCAGTAGATGACAGTGTTCCATCCAACCCAAACTATTCTGATATAAAGATGCATGTTCTGGTTGTACATCTTATTCTTGGGATCATTAGGTAATGACAGAAAAATTAAGTTGTTGACTATTGCCCAGAAACACTGAAAGATATTTTACTGCTATACCCATGTTTTTAACAACAGATGACCCTTTTTCCATATCAGAGAGAGAGGGGATAAGATTTTACAATTACTGTAATTGGCATTCAAATTGTCTCAACATATGGAAGGCATTGATTTCCACAAGTACAGGCATTTTTTATTGTGAATCTTAATTTTTATGTACATTAACACCATCCGAATTGTGTGAATTTGTTTGTTTTGTTAACCCATTACAGTAGAAAACATATAGCCAAGCAAATCTCAAATTAACCTTTGATCTGTTTCTAATTTCACAGATTTAGCTGAATTGAGTCTTCCATTTCTTTTTTGAAATTATATTGCTGCATCCCCTAGAATTTTTGTAACGAATTTTGTAACAAATTTTATAAGGACTGGTAATTCCACATACTTTAATTATTTTCTGCAAATGTAAACAGATTTTCACACAGTTCTTTACTGTTTCTCATTTCTGGTAGTTCACAAAGATTTAATCTGTTATCGGATGATATTCCAAAATTTAGAAATTTTTTAAGTTAGTTTCCATTGTTCTTGAAATCATTGAACCATAATATTTATACAGGGTTTTACATCCATTTGTTCATCTTTCGTAGCACTCTCTTTTGTACACCTCTGATAGAAAATGTTAACATCCTTTGTGCTGGTGTAAAGGCTTTTAAGGTACTGCACTGTGTCACCTAGGTACTGGGTGCTTCATCTGCTCAGTGAAACATCTGGGAGGAAGCTCTGTCCTCTAAAATGGGATCAAAGATGAAAATTGCTATATGTATTTCCTTTCCTACTCACACATGAAATTCTGCTATACATATCAGATAAGACGGTTGGTTTTTCAAATTACTCTGTCTTTTGAGGAATGTGTCTCAAGTCCCCATGAAAGCAGTCAGATATAAACCATCATGTTTAGATAGGATTTTTGGTCAGTAAGTTTGAATTGTGGAGTGTGCCCTGGCTGCTACCAACTGCCTATATGTTTCAGCCTGGATCATGCTGTACACTGAGATTGGAAAGACTATTTGCAGCAGTCACTACATATTTGTAAATCTATCAAGTTCTTATTTTGCTTTTGAACACAATTTAGAAAACCTCCTCCTGTGATAAGTCGTTGGCAGTTTAGTAACTGAGAGACCATGGAATCATGTCAAGGTTGCAAAAGATACCAACCCCCTGAACTGTGTTCTCAGGCGCCATATCTTCAGATTTTTCGAACACTTTCAGGGATAGTGATTCTACCATTTCTCCCTGGACACCCTGTTCCTATGCCTGACCACCCTTTCAGTGAATAAAATTTTCCTAGTGCCCAATCTAAACCTCCTCTGGCACAAATTGAGGCTGTTTTCTGTCATTTTTCCACTTGTTACCTGGGAGAAGAGACAACCCTACACCTCAATACAACCTCCTTTTAGGTAGTTGTAGAGAGTGATGGGGTCCTCCTGAGCCTCCTTTTCTGCAGCCTAAAGAACCACAGCTCACTCATCTGCTGCTCATGGAAAACTGAATTTCATTATATGCTTGTCCAAATATGAAAGCTGGTAATTTGGTTGCCTTTGTATTAAAAGCATATTGCTTACTCAGCACAAGCTATGAGACATCACCTTACTTAGCCAAATCAAATAGCTTTACTAACACAGATTTAATTCAAATAGAACTGTAGAGTTTTCTCAGACTCATAAAGTGAACTCAAATTATGCATGCAGAGTATTGAGCAACAGAAATCACAACTTCCTGGATATCATTTTAGTAGTAGTGAGGTTTAGACAATGAAATTCTATACCTATGAAACAGAACCGCCTGGAAGTATTTTTCCATATTGTTTCGGGAAGTACAAATCTTTTACACTTTTTTCAGTAAAGTGTTCCCATCCAAGGAGCTATTTAGATGAATGCAAGCACATACTTAGGTAGAACAATTTTCTTTGCTGTTAGAGGTGTCTGTGGTGCTTGCACTGATCAAAGCACACTGTGATCGATGGTAGGCACCCAGTGCTGTTGTGTTGGGCCTGAACCTTTTGCATGAGCTAATGCCTATAGCTTGGAGGAGAAGAGGAAGAGCTGGGCAGGCACTGCTGCTGCCTGAGCTTACAGCAAGAGTGCAGTGCCTTGCCTGCCACCAGCCAGCCCCTAGATTTTTCAAATCTCGTAAGATCAAGTGACAACTGTTTTTTATCTAATTGCAAAATTTCTTCAAATACAACTTCTTCCATGTTTGACTTGCTTGATCAACTTCTTGTCAAAGCAAAACATATCAACTGTACAGCATACTCCATTTGCCATGTATGGAGGCTTCTTGAATCCTACCCAATACTGAAGTATTTCATCAAGCCAAATTTTGACATTGCCATAGCTGGAGATGACATAAGAAGAAATGTAGGATTTGCAACAAATTGTCTTAACAGTTGTTAGGCTAGAGGGGAAATACAATCATGCAGGATAAGCTGACTGTAAGTTTTTCATCGTTTTCTCTTTCTTCTTAAGATGTAGCTACTTAAGGTAGTTAGAACCAATTTATACTGTGGTATAAGTGTTTGAGACAGAAGCATAAATAAGACATCCCTAAACTGGAAGCTAAGTACAGATACAATATACATTTCTTTTGTCAGCTTTGAAACTGGCTATTGTGTTTTAAATTCATTTTTCATGAGATCAGATGCTCTCTATTATTTTTGTATTCTGCTGGTGTTTGTGTCACATTAGTTTTGCAAACTATGTAATTTTTGACTCCTGATTAAGTATCTAACTTGCTGTGTTACAGAAAAGAGAAAAAATTTGTCACCCTAATGAACAATATCCAGTCCTCTATCTGTAAACATGATGGCTGCCTTGTGATATTTTCAGTCCCACAACATATTTTTATCTTGGTTAAGCGACTTGGAGGATGTTTTTCTGGCTTGGGATAGGGCATTTGCAATAATGCATGGTTTCATGTTTCTGCTGAGGTCTTTCCACTGTCTCTTTCATTTTATTATTATTACTGGCCAGTTTAATGTAAGGTGTTTCAGCTTTTCCAATGGGAGTTCTCTATTGAAGAGAAACATTTCCATTGTGATATACAGCATTGCCTAACCATGCCTCAGCTCTTTGCACAGTGTATCAGAGCTGCTTTTCTGCAAATAAAGTAATTAATTTCTTAAACAGCATACTCAAATAAAAATTAGTATTGTAAATTCTGTTTCAGCAAATAAACAATGATGAATCAAAAAGTGTCAGGAGGCAAAAGAAAATGTGTGTTCTTGCACCTGAACCTGAATTTGCTGAATTTTTTGAGATGTCTTATCAATTCAAGACTGGATGCTGATCTTGCCCCATCTCTCTGTGCAGTTGTAAATTTCTCTCTTGAAGCTGGAAGTCTCATTAGGTTCAGGTCAAGAGGTCTTGGTCGAAAGGTTGTTCTACTCTGATTTTTAACCATGGAATAAAGAGAACCAATCCACTTTGCCTATGTGGATTGAGCATGGTTATTGCGGTCATGTATACATTGAATAAAAATTTGCACAATAACAATAAATGGCAGTATTTCCTATGCTCTGAGGACTTTTATTCATTTTAAAGTTTGACTTTTATTTCACGTACTCAGTTTCTCCACTCACATCTAACAATGTAATTATTAGTAAATTCCCATGGGTAGCATTGAAGAAATATGCTGTCTTAGGGATATTTTAAGTTTTTCAAGACAAAAAGAGCTTGGTATCAGAATTATTATTGATTTCCACTCACTGTAAAGTACACACACATCGCAATAAAGGTTAACTGCCTAGAAGAATGTAAAAGAGAAGTGACTTTAAGTAAAAAGAAATTCCAGCTTAAAAAGAAATCAGACTAAAGAAAATGCAGTGAACTGCTTTCTTTGCATCTGGAATGTTTTCTTCATACAACTACTGTAAAAACAATGTTTTCTCTTGTTGTTTTTAATGCAGACAGGAACACATCAATATTTAATTTGACCATGAGAAATGCATGTATTCCATTTAACCCCAACTGTATTTTGGACTTTGTATGTGTTTTTATAATGATGATGTGAATTTATAAATCCTTAATGCCCTTAATGCTGCCCATATGTTGTGTTGAAATCCTTAGGAATCTGTAGAAATAGAGGACAAGAAGATAGTTATGGGCTCCAAAAGCTGAAAACCAACCTAAGCCAGTCTAACAGCTAAAGATTTGTCAGCTGTATCCTAATACTCCTAAACCTTTGGCAAAACAAATGTTCCCCTTGAGAACTTATCTCATTATATCTGGGCATTTTAAATCACTACAGAAATAATACAAAATAAAATGAAATGTTCTACTTCTAAATAGAAGGCAAGATCCTGGCATCTGTGCTTCTGCCCCAAGTGCTGTCCTTCTGTGCCACAATCAGCATGAGCTTTTCTTAGATTTATGCTTGTGGGCATATGGACAACTGGAAGTCGTTTGGAGATGCCAGTTGTCCTCATTGTTATCTTTTTCTTTTATCCTTATCCACTGTCAGTTGCTAAGGATAGTGCTAGTTTTATTTTGAAGCAGTATGCAGCCAAGATTACTTCATGTACATTGTTGAATCTTAGAAGTAAAGGACAAGGAAACCCATTATAAGGACTAGCATAAATGTGTTTTTCACCTGCAGAAGATGGTGGTGATTCTTCATCAGGTGGAAAAGCTCTGCCTCAGGTTTTTACACACACTTGCCCAGTACCTGCTAAAGACTAGTCAGATTGAAGCAATCAGGTGTTCTCATCAATTTGCAGTTTTCATACCTATTTGAAACCCAAGACTTCTAAAAGCTACAAGTTATTGGTAGTTTGGAGGCTACCCTGCTCATGGGACTTCGAATTTCTGCCTGTCATCCTACCTTTTGTTGGTAGTCTTTTGTTAGCCAACAATTGCTTTCTTCCTTTCACACCAGCTATTCATTTTGCTATATTTTTTCCCATCTACTCATAGTAAACTGATGAAGCAGCACAGCATTATAATGAATTCCTATTTGGTTAGGCAAAAGTTGGATTGTTGTGAGTAATCGAATTACTCCTCTAGAGACAGGATTTCTAAGTAAAGTGATGAGGTGAGGCGATTACAGCTGTAACCCTTACAAGCATAAAAAGATGTGTTATGCTAATCCTTTGTGAATGGGTTGAATTGAAAGTGAGGGAAATAAAAAAGAATGCTCTTGAAAGAGGAAGGGGGGTATGAAAGGACTACTGTGTCATTTATTCCCTTTTCATTCATCCTCTCTTGCTATAGAGAAAAAAAAATTGTGGCAAACTGGAGTATTTTGCCTTTCAAGTCTGACATTCAAATAATTTAATCTTTAACTGCCTTAGATACTGTGTGAAAAATAAATGAGGAGGTGGGAAGAAAGGTATAGCAAAAAAAATAAATGTGTGAAAAAGTGCTAGTTAGTATAGACTGCTTTTTGGTTAAGGTTGCTAAACGTGGTATGACCTTAACTTACCTTGTAAAAGCAGCAGAGTGAGGAAGGGGAAAAGAGATGCTGTGGAAAGTAAGAGTTAAGACGAGCATTACCTTTATCTGAAAACACTTATAGCTCAAGTGCGAGATCTCTGTTACCCCCAGGCTTGTTTATTTTCTGTTTCCATTCTTTCAGCTGTTAAATAAGGGTGCTCTGTCTCAAATTAATACCTGAAAGGACTTTTAAAGGTTCAACTAGAAGGAGAGATGGCATGCCAATTACAGTGTAGTAACTAACTGATTAGAGCGTTATAAATATGACTTGTTAATTGGATAAGAAGAAATGGCTTCTTTGTTTTTAGATAACCAACCTGAATATAAATGGACAATGGTTTATGTAGCTTTTGAGTTTCTTGTGTGGATTGTGGTTTTTTTTTAAGATTTTGAACAATTTTCATTGTTGCTCTTTTTTTTTTTTCCTTTCTGTGTACTTTTTGGAGGGTAGAAAATTTATCCTGCATGTAAACACCCACTCAGCTGCTCTGCTTACCAGCAGAATGGGAAAGATAATCAGGAGAGGGGAAGTAAGAAAACCTGTGAGCTAAGAGTGGTTTAATAAGTGAAGAAAGGATAATTATTTTTTTTAGAAGGAATCAAAGGCAGTCACTACCTCGCACGCTCAGTCCCATACCCAGACTGTCTCCAAGCTTTGGAAAAATAGAATTCCTGGTTTTTATTTGAGCATGACAGTATATGACACGGGATACCCCTTGGGGCAGTGTGAGAAATGAGGAAGCCTCGATGCTGTGTAAGACTGCTCAACAATAGTTAAAACAATGTTATCAGTTTTAGTCACAAATTGAAAGCATAGCACCTTAACAACTCTAGTGAGGAGTTACTCCACCTCAGACAGACTTATCCTTACTCCATCCTCAGCCAGACAGATTCCTTAACAGCACTTCGACTTTATGGTCATGCTTTTCAGCATTTTATATTTCCACTGAGAATGAAGGAAGTTTCAGTATTTTTTTTCCCCTTTATAGGTTTATAGTGATGATTCAAATTTGGTGTTCTGAAGTTTCATATTAATTGAATTTTTCATTAGCTCTAAATTTGGAAAAAATATACCAATGAGCACAGGGGAACTAACTGTTTATTTTTTCCTGTCAGATACCTGAAATGAACTGGAATTTAAGAACAGAACCTTTGCGGGAAAAGGAGAAAAATTATAATTCCCAGAGTGGGCTACTTCACACTTGCATTTCCCCCAAATTCCTTGAGTTCAGTCTCCCTGAAAAGTCTCTGTTTACTACTTTCTTACTGTTTTGTCCACATTCCTCTTGAAATTTTTAACGTGTTAGCTAAGGTGAAAAGACTACTTTTAACCTTAGAAATTATCCCCAAACCATTTCATATCATTGTGGCTGATGCACAAAGAGCCCTGTTTGAAGAGAGAGGGATAACCCAGCTCTGAACCTAACTCAGCTTAATCTCAGCTGTAATCTTCCCTGATCCAGTGAGGAATGAAGACAGGAATGAAATCCAATATGACATATTCTGTTACTGGAGTATTTGATGGGCCAAGCTTGTGGGAAAGGTCCCTACAAAACTCTGAGCAGGAGCTCCTTAGAGTTGTTACCCACCTGCAGCAACACAGGCATAGTGGAAGTGCTATGGGAGAAGGATATTTGGGTCTAATGGGGAAGTACATACCAGCATAGAGAGCTATTTCTTCTGGAGTTATGGGTTGAGGATTATTTGCCATTTTTAAAAAGAAACTGTTTGAATTTGGCCGTTGCTGTCACAGGGTTTCCAATCAGCATTTGTAATTAAAAGTTCTTGAATATTAATGGTACTTTTTATCCTTGCCAAAAGTAAAGAGTAGTGTAAGATGGTTCAATGTGATAAAACACATTTAGAATGCACATTCACTAAGTGCATATTGTTAAGTCAATGATCTGAGTGAGAATGAAATTTAGTGTATTGTTACTCAGTAAAATATTTCATGTTTCGTAAAAGAGGCTTTGCAAGTGTTCAATAAACAGAGTGAAAATTGATGTTATATAAAAAATTTCTTCTGGTGAAAAAACTGATTTAGTGAATACCTGCAATGTCTTTGAATGTTTAATTAGGCAATTTTGTTAGTGGGCATAAATACATTTTGCTGTAAATGTCTGAAAATAAGATTTTTTTTTTTGTATATGATTCTCGTGGAAGCTTAGAGAAAACACATTTAACTAATTGATGAAAAATGTTTCAGTAAGTATTGCTTTTATGTAAACTGATAGTCTTTAAAATGGCATCTTTGTTCACTATGTTTCATGAAGCAAAAGAGAATCTTGACATAAGGCTTTTCTTTTAGTAGTTTCCATTAAGAGTGGTTGAACCACTCCTTGTTTGTCCATCCTGGCATAACCCCGTTGATTTCTGTAGAATCCCTGCTCTCAAATGCATATGTAGATGTTTGATTTGCCAGGTCTCAAAAGAGTAACTGAAGGTAAAGAATATTTAAAATATTTGACGTAAACTGGAACATTTTTTAGTTTAAAAACCTGTTCACATTAGTTCACGATGCTAATAATTTTTTTTTAAAGTAAACTGACTCTGAAATTTAGTCATTATTTTGGTTATCTTTAGACTTAATCTGATTTGGATTCATTAATTTGGTCAGTAGAGGTTACTTCTATAAATAATTTCTTTCAGCTTAAGAGAAGGTATACAAGCTTAAAAACCTTAAAAGAAACATCAAGAGTAAAAGCAGTGCAGTACTTTGAGACAGCAATTGTTTGATTGTGGAGCAGGGGCAAAGGTAAGGGAAGGTAAAAGGACAGGATCTTCACTGATATTTTCTGTTAAGTAGAGGGTAATACCACCTCCCTCGTTTCAGTGATGTTGGTTGGTGGGTTGGTTCAATCTGCACAGTAAGAAATAGGAAGAGATGGGTAATAGGAATACTTGCTCCAGCTAAAGGTGCTACTTTCTAGCAGTGACCCAAGGTATATATTGCAAGGAGGTTGATCTGTAAATGACTCCAAGCAGATTTGATACTGCCTTTCAGCCCTGATTCCTAGCACTGTCTGTGTTCCTGTTTCATCCATCTCACAGAAAGGCAGACAATTTATGCAGAGTTAATAGTAGTTTACTGTGTAGTTGCATCTGGAGTCCCCATTGCTAACCAGCACAAGGGATGGACTTTCTAGAGTGTGTGAAGCCATGTCTGTAACAGGTCTGGATTGTGCCTTTGGAAAGAAGGAAAGAAATAGGCCACATCTTTCACTCACAGAGATCCACATTTGGATTTCCTTCTCTGTTTTCATTGGTATATATCTCTCAGATTCATGTACCTAGGGATATGGTTCCAGTCCAATTTAAACTGACATTTTATGATCACAAATCACTAATTTAATTTACATTTCTTACTTTTCTTTTGCAGCATTTTGTCCTGCTGAAGTGTTGTAGTGATAAAAAAGGCTTTTATAGTTTTCTGATTAAATTTAACATAGTCCCAAGTTGTTTAATATTTGCTTCAGAAATACATTATTGTTCTCCACTTTCTATTTCTTAAATGCTTGAAGTATGCAAACAGTTTTGTATTTAATTTTACTTTTTGAGTATTTGATAAATAGCAGGTGTCATCATATTACATTGCACTATGTTTTCGTGTAGTACTTACTGGTCTAATCATTACACCAGAATCAGGGAAGAGAAAGGCTTATCAGATATTGTCATTCCATTCATTGTCTAATATATTTCCCAGGTGTACATTTCTTTTCACATATTAGTTAAAGTTTGACAATTCATCCGATTTATGAGAGTTGTTCAAGCAATCTGAAAGGCCTCTTCTGTATTGGTGGTGTCTGAATATATGAAGGTGAATCCATCAACCCAAGTTTGAAAATTTTGGCCAGCTGTCTCTAAGAAAGCTGATAGATAACGTTGCTTGGGTATTAAGCAATGAGAAGCTAAAGTGAACCATTCATTAAAGTCGTATCAAGTTAGTCAGTGAATGAAGCTATTTTTCCCTTCCTTGAAAAGAAGAAAGGCCATTTTTGCCATGAATGGCCAGGAATACCTGCTTATAAATAGGAACTCACAGTGTGGAGTGGCCTGTGTGTTTCAAAATGCAATTCACATTTGCCAAAGAAACAATATAAGTCAGGTATATAAAGATGTGTCTTAGCTTGTGAGTTCAACACTAGAGCACATTGTTTAGTACAATCTTTGTTCTCATTTTGAGAGGAAAATTTGTGTTTGGTGATTGTTAGACATAGCTTAGGGCCTCAGGATAGATATTTTTGCAACCTCATCTGCAAGAGGTCTTGGCACTCCATCAGTTTAAGGTGATTTTCTCCTCCAAATCAGTCACATTTTAATCAGATCACAACTGACTGAAAACCCTAAAACCAGATTTACAGCATAAATACCAGAACAGTAATCTTCTTTGCTGACAATCCATTACATAAATCATAATACAATATTTGCATGTTATAGTTGGCTTCATTTATTTTTACTTGTATGTGAATTTGAAGCTTTTGTTAAATATATGGTTGGGGTTTTTCCTTTGATACAGTTGTATTTTCCTGGAGAAACTAGCTGAGAAAGCAGCAGCCCAAGCCATATCCAATACAGACCAGGTCATTTCATCCTCTGGATAAAAACAACCAAACACTCTATACCTGTGTAAAATATGCAGCTGAGGGGGCACCAAAGTAATTTTCAAACTGATACCTTTTAGTTGTGCATACTGTACAGCCTATTACTACCTTTCCTACAGCCTCACTGTATTCTGTCAGAGTCTGTGCTTTGTGAAATTAAAAACTGTTTTTCCTTAACTTTTTATGAACCAGTATAATAACAGATGTAAAAATTCATCTCTCTTTAAACATGGAAGTTCTTTATTACACCTGGCTCTCTATCATAGTCTTGTGTAAATATTTCCTCGAGTAATGGAAATAACAAACAAAATCCTTATTTTTTCAGACAAGGGAGATTATAATTAGAGTTTAAGATTTGAAGGTAACAAAACTTCAATATTAAAAGGAAAAAATGGGAGAGAGTAGAACCCAAAGATTCAGAAAGTGGCAATACACTTTGAGTCTTTTTTCTTGCAGGCATGTTTTGTCCTGTATCCTGCAGGACTGCCATCTCCTCTTCGTGCTTGAAAATTTCTTTGACATATTAATAATGTAGGAATATACAGAAAGAGAGGCAGTGACACAGTATGAAATGCTTTTAATATCATTACAGGTACTGATCTGAACTCAATAATCAATGGCAGTCAAGCCAGAGCTGTGATTATTGATGTGTTTTTCATACAGTTGTCATTGCATTAGCTGCATGTTGTTGCAGTGTCATTATGGCTGTGTTTCTAGATGTCAGATGTGGTAAACAAGCCCACAGACAGGCACTTGACTTCTTCCACAGGGTTTGAGGCTGAGGTAACATATTTGGGTTGGAAATGGTGTAGCAGAAGATGACAAAGCTTTTAGCCAGCTAAATAAAGGCTGTTGCCCTCACATCACAGCTGGTAGACTAGCATAGATAAGCACCACAGCTTTGGATGTTTCAGTCCAAAATCAGGTGGCCAGGCTTAAAGTGCTGACATAAAACCTTTCAGATGTATTTGGATAAGCAGATTTGGGAGCAACTGCATAATTAGGGTAATGGCAGCCTGCTGTGATGTGCAGCTGTGTGATACCCCCACTCTGGTTTGGAAGAGGACATTTGCCTTTCCCTCCTGCTCCCACACAGCCAGCTGCTTAAGACTCCTATTACTGCTAAAAAGTTCAGGAGAACCTCAAGGGTTTTGACACATGTAACTTTCTGGGAGTGGATGTTCTTCATATGGGAAGGTTTTAAAAGGGCAAATAATGTTCTCTGCCATGGCTATTGCACTGCCAGTGCAGCTGTTTCCCAGTGGACTCCTACAAACACTGCACCATGTTATTAAGGTATTATAGAACTGAAGAAGTTGTGAAAAAATTTCTCTAAATGGAAGAACATAACTCTTGTGGAAGAAAGCATCTTTTCTTCTTTCAGAGTATATACATATATATTTACTCTTTCACTCTATTTGAAAAAATACCGAATTTTATTTATTTTTTATAAAATAAAATTTTATTTTATTTTAGGAAAAAAATACTGAAGGCTAGCAGTCATGAATGTAATAATCTGGGATACTAAGAACAGATGTGTGCTATTAAAGATTATATATAAACTATATATGTATGCTATTTATAAAATTTAATCTATGCTTATTTGGAAAACCTAGGACCTACCTCTAAAGGAAGAATTAACCACTCATTTTCTTGGAGGGGTTCTGTTTATTTTCTCACCTTTCACCATTCTGAATGGCAAATAGCAACTGATGGCTGCTATCAAAAGCTGAATTTAATACTATATAAGCTTTAATTTGTGTGGGTTTGTTTTTTTGGAAAGAATAAAGGAAGGGCTATTTCTGTTCTTCATTACTTCAGTCTTTTGCTTCTATCTGCAATGTTATTAGCATCACATTTGATATAAGAAAATTTTTGATCTCATTTTCTGTATTTTGAGCTATTGTTCGGGGTCAGAGTTTGCACTTTTCTGGTGGAGGAGACTTAAGCTGTCCTTACTTCCTTCAGTGTAATTACCCAGGTCTGCATTAACTCTGCAACTCCTACACTAACAGTAAATTCTCACTTGCACTTTTATAGTTGCTTAAATTAGCCAAAGTTATTCATAGAATGTTGTTTTCAATAAATACAGCAAAATGTAACTTCAGGCATTTGAGAGTAATATTTTTCCACATAAACCATGTCATGTGCCTATATAAGTAATAATGATCATTATAATGTAACTTTCTCTGCTAAACGTCTTAAATGCTATCTGGTGGAAAGATGAGGCACTTTTGTGTATTTGCTACCAAACATTGCTTTTTAAATAATTTTCTTTTAAGAATTAATTCTGAGCTAACAGGCCATAGAGGACTCATTGTCCACACCAGGCAACTTGTCAGTGCAATGTCTTCCACAGTTGAAATTTTATAACATCAAGAGAGATTTTATCTTTAAAAACACATGTTTTTGAAGGCAGCTTGTTTAGAGTAGAACTTGAAAGTTGATTGATTTGTAGTGTAGCCAAACACTAACTTAACAAATGATCTCACTAGCCAGAGGCTGACTGCTTTTATATGTTCCCAGGAAAAAAAATGCTGCAGCAGGTCTAACAGCAGGTCCATTGTGCTTGTAAGGGAAGGAATCGCAGTAGCCTTAAGAAATGGTACCAAGTCCGTCCAACAAGCAGTTTTTAAATGGCTTGTTGATGAGGTAGATCAGATGTTCATTCTTAGCCAATACCCCTTTCCAGAAAATCAGAGAACAATAGTGGTTTATATTTAATTGTTTTAGTCAAGTACTTTACAGCATGCATGTTCTATATTTCTACATCCATTTTTTTGCATACCCTTTTCAAAGTCTATTAGTACACATGCCATGAAAATATTTTGTTTGCATTTTTAGATCTCTACTTCCATATTAGCTACCAAAAGAAACACATCAAGTGGCTCAAGGAAGCCTTATTTTGAAATTTTTTTGGCAAGACACAGACAATTACCCAGATTTCCAAAAAAATAAAATCTCAATAGGTATTCCTCTGATTTTTTTCCAACATTTCAAACATGCAGCTGTTACACTATGAGATCTGGTATTTTATAACAAGCACTTAATATGTCCTCAGTTTATATTTTAGAAGATCTATAAGATTCAAAAAACCTGGGCTCTCACACAGATTAAGATTTTTTCAGGTAAATCTCCAGCCTTTGCACTGTTGTTGACAGTTTTGAAACCATGACCTGAAAGAGAACTTCAAAGACTGAAAAAACACAGTACCAGACCCCTGAAATATCCTTTCAAATATTTTTTATTTGTTTTGAACTAAGGCAGTCCAGAATGCGAGGTGAGAGAAAAGGTTGTACATGGATTTTCTGGTGTCAAGTAGAGTAATGAGTAGGCTGGAATTTATCCACATGTAAAACTTAATAACATAATATGTTCTGAATGTTTTGGAGTTGAAAGTCCCAAAGGCAGCTCAACCACCTGCATTTCATCATGGGCTGTGACCAGGAGAAGTCTCCACTCTCTTGGGCAGTGATGTTGCAAGATGGGGACAGGCCATGTTCCTCTGACCATGTTTGCTCTTTGCTGTGCGAGGTGCCATTTCAGAAGCCTTAGCCCACATTTTTATCTTTGTCCTGTCCCATGTAAGGCAACTGAACTAGAAGCTGCCAGTGTAACTTCAATTTGCACCTCTGTGTAAAATGCCTTGTCAGAGCTGCCATCTGTATTGGCCCAGAGCTTTTTATGCCCTGGGGGCACGATTGCATCACTGAGCCAGCTCCCTTCAAGCAAACTTAGTTATCTCTGCACAAACAGCTGTTTTCTTGCAGAGGCTAGCAGCTTGCAATTCAAAAGCTGTAAAACCTGTGGATTATGACATTCACTGAGCATCCTAATTCCCCATAACCAAATCCTATCCTTGCCATCGTTTTAAAGGTGCCTGCAAAGCACACAGCACCAGAAGTGTATCCAACTAGCAAATGTAGTAGAAATTCATTGATGGCACTAATTTTCTGTTTCAATGTGACCCATGGACAGCAGGGCAGAGTGCTGCAGGAACATTGTCTCCTCAGCATTGTTCCTGCTCTGGCTCTCTTCATCTGTTCATATCCAAGGTTTCTCAGCTAGTGAGGCAAACAGATTCAGCACTTTCTTCACCTAATACTTCTGAATCTATTAAGGTAAACTCTTTGCTAATTGGTCATAAATTCACGGACATTACTGATTTCAGAGCCCTCATTAATTTTCATCTCAGACCCTTACCGCAGCAGAGACTTGGTTCCTGTGATTCTGTTTTCCTTAGTGTTTCCTACCAAAGTAGTACCATCAATGAAGTGATCCGAAAGTCCTGGAGAATTGTAGAGATATGTTTGATTTTGATTATTATTTTTTTTAATATGATTTTAACATTTATGAGCATTTGAGAGGGCTTATCAACACTAGTTGGGAACTGGTCTTTTATACATAAATGTACATATTATACTGGAATTTCAGGTAGTATCATCATTATTGTAGGGCAAGATATGCTGTGCTAGACTGTTTAATTAATTAAAATTTATATAAATGTTTATAAGCTACGTGTTCATAAATTTAAAGAGCATCCAGTAGCACAAGCTCAGGCTTTTTTCTGCATTATCTGAAAGCAGGATGTGTAACCTGTTTACTTGATCCCGTATTTGTATGCACAGCCAACTGTGAGTCTCCCTGTGCTTAACTTCTACAGCATCTTACACCATCCCAAATCCAACTAAATAGAGATTAGCATGAAGCTGTATTTATTTTATTTTTGCACATAAACTGTCAGAAGAGGCCCATAAACAGTCTGTATCAATTTCTGCAGCAATGACCTTTTATATGGAGAACATAGTCATCCATAATTTTGTCCATACGAAGGCTTAGCTTAAAATATCATAAAGCTTTGGGGCCTCGAGTGCTCCTTCTTTTAGGCTCAGCTGGCAGCATCTGGAGGTGGTGACACCTCTCCCTTTCCCCCAGCAAGGGACACTCATGGAAATAAATTGGGCACCGTATGTTGCAACACAAATGTAAGACAGTAGATTTTATCTAAGCATCACCTCACTATCCTCCCCTCTCAGGACAAATTCAGAGAAGAGGCTGGTGGTGCCTGGAATCCCCCTTTTCACTGGCAGAGCCTGTTAAAATCTCTTCCTTGGGACAGTCATGAACCTGGTTACCACGGTGATGGGGATGAACCTGACACTTCAGAGCACAGCTCAGGGAATCACACTTTCTGTTCTCAATCATGTACAATTTTTCTGTCTAATAATGCTACCCTAAACATCTGTAATTTAGAGTCCTGGAAACAACAGCTTAGATGGATCCAAACCCCAGTAAATGTCTGGCACGCCTTCATCTCCCAGAAGCTGTACTCCAAGAGAGAAACTCTAGGAAGGGAGAATTGTGGAGATTCCTTTCCCATTAAATATATCTTAAGCTTTCAACTTGAGAAGGAAAAATCAGTAGTGCTGTACCAAAGTGACCCACGTGAGGATATCTGTAAGGCCTCATGAATCATGTGCATCTCCTGATCCCTGCAAATATACATTAAAATGTTTTCAGCAAATAGAGTCAACTCAGGCTTTTTAAAAAAACTTAATAAAGCTAGAAGTAGTTATGGATCTTCTCTCACTGAACTTGAATTTATTAATTAAATTTCAGACTTATAAAATTTTTCTTAATTGCACAATGATTATCGCTGTAGAAAAACAGTAAAAAAAAGGCTGAGGCAGGCAGAACAGTCTTTCTGGGCAGATGATTAAAATACAGAACAGACCAATCTAAAAAAATATTTGTCAGAGAATCTCACCTGGTTTTTCAACAAGCCCTTTTCTCAGGTGGTAGACTGACATCTCCAGAGCTAACTTCAGTTTCATTTGATGTTATCATGATGTTACCTTGTTGAACTCATTCAGATGTCATTCCTGGATTTAATTAAAAGTTTTTGACTGTGACATAACAGAAGTGCAGAACAGATTATCTTGAGCACAGCTATTTTGAATATCAAGCTATGCAGCAATAACACCAGTTTGTGAGAATTCAAAGATCTGCCATAAACAGAAATTAACATTCAAAGAAAATGCAGTGTAATAAAATAGCAGCTTTAATCATGCATAAAACTGAGTTTCTTCCATTGCTCACACAAAGGAAACCCAGAATAAAATGCTGTGAATGTTTAAAAAGTCAAATCATATTGTGAGAAGGTTAAGTATAAAACTGTTGTTTGAAACTTCTGATTTAAAAGCTGTCTTTTGGAAGGCTGGCTGTTCTCTTAGTGGTACCATGCAAACAGCCCTGAAAAATCCTACCAGAATTTTCTGCTTGAATAATTGCGTTTGGATGAGCAAGTAGAATATCATTATCTTGATTCCTACACCATCTTCTTGGGAAGGTATAGGCGAATAGATTTTGTGCTGAGTGTCATAAATTCTCCAACAGTTTTGCAAGGCTCTGTATAAATTTTGAACCACAGAAGGAAGGAGAAGACAGGAAAGAAATATGTGCCATGACTGGATTCCTTATGCCACAGTATACTTCAGAAATTAAGTGTAAATAATATGCATATGGTCAATTTTAGAAGTGGATATTGGATTTTGGTGTGTTTGTTTAAAAATGTTGTTAATAAATTTAGAGTAATTAAGTACATCAGGAAATTGTGGGAAGATGGACTCTACCTCACCAACTGTTTAGAATTTTACTGTCCCTGAGAGAGTTAATTATGCTAGTCTAATTTAGTACTGTTCAGAGTTGAACTTCTTGCTGTTAATCATGGAAGTTGTCTGATTGAATACTCTCCTTTAATATCTATGAAAACAAGGAGAACTTCTTATATGGTGACTGTTACTGGCTATGTGCAGAGTCAGAATCACTGGATCGAGTTGTTTTATGAACTTTGTGAGTGGGGCTGTGGAATATGATTTTTGTTGCTGTTCATTAGTTCAGAAGAAAGGCAAGTAGATAAATTGCTGAAATCCAGTCTTCTCCTCCCAGTCTAGCTCATAAATCTTCACTTTAGGCAGCTATTTTTGTACAGGGGGGAAATGTAGTTAACGCTCTGTTTCAGGTCAGAAACTTTTCTTGCAAATTTTATGGAAGCTGAGTTTTCACAGGTTGAAAACTGTAGCATTATCTCTTCTCAGATTTACAGAATCAAAGTGCAAAAAAACCTATTGATATGCAAAGCAAAGACATTGTAAAAATTAACTTAATTCATGGCCTATTAGAGTAAGGCTGGCCAAAGGAGCTAGTAGTCAGTAGAGAGTCTATTTCTGTATAATCATCATTCTGTTACAATATAAGGTTCTTTCTCAGATCAATAAACTACCTTTTAATAGAGTCTGATGTTCAAGATATAAGAAAGGATTGTAGGATAACATTACTAAAAACAAGCGTTAAAGATTAGTAAAGCAACTGTTTCTATAACTTAAATAATTTTAGGGCATTTTTGCCCTTCTTAGAAATATGCAGTAGTTAACTCCAATTATCAAAATAATTGTATCTCTTCAATTTAGAGATGTTGCGTTAGGATGTGGTCATGGGCCATGTCAAAGGCTTACAGTCCAGATAGATGATGTCTGTAACTCTTCCCTTGCCCACTGATGTAGTCACTCCATCACAGAAGGCCACTTGACTGGTTAGGCAAGATTTGTTCTCAGTGAAGCCTTGGTTACTTCAGTCACTGACAAAATCAACAGCTCAGCCTGCAGAAGAGCCACTTCAGAGAACTAAATCCTGGTTGTCTTCTATAGGGTGGAGAAAGCGAGTTCTCAGAGTAAGCAGAAGTTTACTTGCTGCTGTAGTCCTTCTGCAATCAGCAGCCAGGAGGTATTCACTTATATGTGTAAGTTTAATGTATAGACACAAGGTTTCTCTACTTTCCTCTCTAGTTATGAGCTTACCCATGTAAGCTCACACACGGTTATTACAATACACTTTGAGCTATCAAAGTTAAAACACAACTAATATGAAATGCTTTCAAATTTGTAAGTTTCATTAAATTATTCTATGCTACGTTCAATAGCTTCCTCAAAATAATCATTGCATGCAATACACAGATTGCAGTGTGATTTATATCTATGATTACTTTCATATAGTCCCCAAATGTAGAATTTAGTCTAAAGAATGCACATATTATCTGTTGCTGGAAATACAATAATCTTAGCTTCATTTAAGTTCAAAGCAATTTTTCTGTTGATATTGGCAAGACAAGTACTGTTTTGCCACCAGATTTTAGCATTTTGGGTATAGAAGGCTTATCCACTGATTATACACTTGGTTAGTGTATGACTATTCAATGACATTTTCCTCAACTAATTTAGGACTCTGTGGTGCATTTCTAGTGGGTTCCAGCTTTATCCCAGAAGTAGCCTTAAAGTTCATGGGAATGGGTTACTGTCCCTTACTTCAAAACCCTTAATGTAAGGAAACAAGAATAAATGGTTAAGAAGTAGATATTCTCCTCGCTCTCCACTGTTTGAAAAACTTGACAGAGAGCTTCATTTTGAAATTCCTGATGATCCAATCCAATCATTTCCCAGCGTATATAATAAAACACCTAAGTTAGCCAAATATGTAAACACCCTTGGTAACCTTCCCTTCAGATTTTCTGAGACATGGATAGTCGTTTCTCTAAAGTAACTTTTCTGAATGAAAGAGCTGTGTGTGTGGCTATGCAATAGTTTTAAACATGACACTGAGAAGCACATATATTGCAGCTTGCTCTATCAAGTTATAAGGGTCCTATCTTTCTCCAGGCAGTGTGAAACAGGTGTGTCATTCTTTTCCCTTCACTCTCTCATCACTAATACTCCCTTGAAAGTACCACTGTCCTGATCAAAGCTCAAAGCCTGTACTGTTGGATGTATTTTTGAGCCTTCAAGTTTTGAAGTGCATCTTCAGGTCACTTTCAATCCCTATCATTCATATTTTGAAATCTCTCAGAGACTTGGCTTTAAATCTCCATCCACACAACTAAATCTCTTGCTCCAGCCTTAGTTATTTTGCAGATTGAGTAGTTCTTACCTTGCTAGGTCAAAACTGCTGAGCTGCACTCACATTGTACAGTTCCAGACACAGCAAATATCCCATTTCTGCACACTCCCTCTTTACCCTTCCTATGTCCTTGCTGTTTCTCAGTACTCCATACAGCAAAGATTATTTTTTTTCCCCATTGGCATATAAAGCCATTTATATTTAGCTTAGATTTGTCTTTTGATTTTACTGATTGGCCTTTTGGCTCTACTGCTGATCAAATGCTCAATCACGTGTGTCACATCCAGCCCAGCTAATACTGGACTGGGAGTTGATTAATTTTAAGCATTGAGGATGTTGAATACCTACATCATCCAGTCCTGCCTCAAAAGTCATGCCCCTCATTTCCTCTGTTAGACAGCATCATATGTGTATCCGACATTAATTCCAGCTTGGGTTTGTATGCACACATCTCTAGCCTGATCCATGCTCTTACCCCTTGACACCTCAACAACACATACAATACAAACAAAATATATAGTATTCAGTCCTCACAGGTTATGTGTGCAAGTGTACATGCAGGCATGTATTTACATGGAGAAGGAAACATGTAGTATTTCTCAGCAGACAGAGTTCAAGCTGTAGGTAGGAGAGATGATTATAATGATGGATTCTTGTGATGATAATTAAGTTTTACAATTAAAGCACTGCCAGATCTCTCACTGTGTGTCGAGCTCTTGTGCAGGTGTTTGAAAGAGAGCACATTCCTAACTCAGAAGGTTTTCCTGGGGGTAAGTTGCTCGTACATGGTTCAGATACTGCAGAGTTGAAGGTTACTGAAAGAAGTAATAAAGAGTAATTTTAAACAACAGCATTATCCTTCCCTCAAAAGGTACTATGGGCTCCTGCACATGGAATCTGAATAGAAAGGATCTGTGTAACACGGTTAAACCCAGAAGTATTAGGTACTAATTATACCTGATAATGACTGCACTGGCTTTCTGAATGGAGTAGATTTTCAGGGCAGCAGTGGCCTTTCTTTTATATGACTTCACTTTGGTTTTTGTTCTGCTGCCTTTGGTGATCTGTTGAGAAGCAACCTGGTTTCAGACTAAAGGACACTTTCTGTGTAATGACATAACTACGCTGATACCAACAGTTTGTAACTTATTCCACATGAAGATGCTGTGAGGGGAGAGGTTAAGTGGCATCTGCTGCATGCTGGGTGGAGTGTGAGACAAGAAGCATCAGAAGCACGAGAACCCATTTGTGCTGAGAGTAGAGGAAAGGCCACAGCCTTAGAAAGCAGGAACTAGAGAACTGGAAAGCCATTTTCTATTCTACAAGTAAACGTCTCATGCGATTTTACCCTGGGCTGAAACATATTTATATTTTTCATATTTCTACCAGGCTGGAAAAGCTCCTGTTCCTGATCCTTTTTACACCAGGCTGTTATGCAAAGAGCTGCAGACTGAATGGCTGTGCACTTTCATGTATATTCTATTTTTTTCTTTGCTGTAACCTGTAGCCTCTGCTGTGTTACAGACTGATTTAATCTCTCTGTAGAACAATGGTTTGTGGGGTTTCTTTCACGGCCTATAAACAGAGATAAAACTACTGCTGACTTTATTTAGGCTTGGCTTTGTGAATGACCTTATTTAGAGAATCAAAATTCCCAGTAGAATGCAGATCTCAGACCAGATGGTGTAAGGTGAATTAATATACAAAGGTGGACTGAAACTGGATGGAGGACAAAAGTACTGCAGTTTAGGGTTCACACTGTGGCTTGGAAAAAAGTGTTTTATTATTTGTGTGTAAATGTTTTCTTAGTATTCAGTGTTCAATATTCCGTATTTAGTATCTGAAAAAAATAACTTTAAATGAAGTAATGGTGGTGAGTTGATAGATTGTCTTTGCTTTGTCTTCTGCTTTTTGATTCTTTTATTTGGAAATCCAGGTACATAAATACCTGCATGTGTGCAGGGGTGTGTATATATCTACATATTTATTCAGCTCTATACATACTCATATGCTTGCTGTTGCAAGGAGGGCAACAAAGGTGGTGAAGGGCCTTGAGGAGAAGCTGCACGAGGAGCAGCTGAGGTCACTTGGTCTGTTCAGCCTAGGGGAGACTGAGAGGAGACCTCATTGCAGTTACTACATCCTTGTGAGGGGAAGCAGAGGGGCAGGCACTGATCTCTTCACTCTGGTGACCAGTGACAGGACCTCAGGGAATGCCCTGAAGCTGTGTCAGGGGAGGTTTAGGCTGGATACCAGAAAAAGGTTCTTCACCCAGAGGATGATTGAGCACTGGAATGGACTCCCCAGAGAAGTGGTCACAGCACCAAGCCTGACAGAGTTCAAGTGTTAGAACAAAACTCTCAAGAACATGGTGTCACTTTTGAGGATGGTGCTGTGCAGGGCCAAGAGTTGGACTCAATGATCCTTGTGGGTCCCTGATGACTATGCTTATTCTATGGTTCTGTTAAATTTGTAGGGTATCTACATACATATGTGTAGATGTTTAAAAACGTGATGCCTGTATCTATATTTTGATTACTGTATTAAGACACACACATATTTGAAAATTATGATCAAAAATTATTTTTCTCTCTAGCGCTTACAAATTTAAGTAACTTCTTTTTTTTTAATTCATTTAGCAGCAGCAACAGAGGAACCTGAGGTGATTCCGGATCCAGCTAAACAAACAGATCGAGTGGTGAAAATAGCAGGGATAAGTGCTGGAATTCTGGTATTCATCCTACTTCTCCTTGTTGTCATATTGATCGTCAAAAAAAGGTAAGAATATGATCTGTGCTGATTTATCTTTTTTTTTTTCCTCCCCTCCCTATCAAACAATTTTTAAAGGGTGTTTTTTACAGGTCTTTGGGGGGAAAAAGGTTTTAGGACTGGCAGGTCATTTTGGTTGATTTTTGGATTAATTCCTTGTGTTTTCTTTTGGTTTTGCTGTGATTCTTAGGATGTCCTTAAAGATAGGATTTCTTTATATTTAAAATCCAATAACTATACATTTTCTCATACTTATTTATTTCCAAGGATTTTTAAGTTAGAGATGGAAGAATGTACAGATTGTTGAAGTGGGTGGAATTGAGATTCATGCTGCCTTTTTTATTTTTTAAAGCAAAGAAAAAATAATAACTTATTGCACTTTTCATGTTTTAACCACTTAATGAATATTATTTTCTCTATGCGGCTTTAATGAGTTATTTGTATTTGTATGTTATGCAACTTGCAAAATAATGTAATTTTATACCTCTGTTTATGCTCTTGTAAACCTGGAGGTTTTTTCTTAAAAGTCATGCCACATCACTGTAAAGTTATCTAGTGAGTCCTTAGTGCATGAAATTGTTTTAAAGTGTATTAATTTGAGTGAATTTAAATTTTTTTCAGTGCTTTCTTAGACAGTAAGCAATATCGCCATCTTCTGGCATTGTTCAATGCTATCCCTGCATCCCAGTCCTCCTACCTGTAGTAACTTGTGCTGCCCTATTGCTTGGTCAGTGTTTCAAAGCCTAGCCTTTCCAATAGTTGCAACTCTTTTAACCTGGCATAAAATTCCATGATACGTCCCTATAATTCCATAGTTACAGTATAGAAACTAATTCCTCTCTCTCTGTGCACCCCCTCCCTGGTGGTTCCCCTTCACGTGGCACAAGCTGATTTCTCTAGGATAGAATGAGCCCTTTGCCTTCCCATGGTGTGTGCGTTGCCTTCCCTTGCCTTTTGCAGAAGTGATAATAAAAAGTATTCTTGTGATTGTTGAGTATATTCCTCTGAAATGCAGCTTGCTATTATTCTTAAAGACTAAGATCATTCTATATGTTATAATTGCTGGTTTGCATTAGATTTTTTTAATTTATTGCCTTTTCACAATTATCCCTGGAGATATATAACTTGGAGAAGAAACGTCTGCATTAGAAACATTAGGTATGCTTATAGTGTTCTGTGTTAGTTAGCTACATATGTGATTTTTCCCAAAAGTGCTTTCACTTTTCTCTGTTGTTTACCTCTGTGGTTGAGAATTAACACATATGCAAAAGGTCCAACTCATCATGTGCAAAAAAGACATACAGTCAGCCAATTTTCTTTATTTACAAGACTTTTGAAAAACAAAAAAGAAGTTGTTTTTCAGCTTTTAGGAGGAAATCTCTATATTGTAGCTTTGTAGCAAGGTATGTGCTGGGAAGTATCATCTTAGTGCGTGTTACAGTGGTCCCCTCATGTTTAATAGAAAATTCTCTGTGTGTGCACGTGTGTTTGTGTGTGAGAGAGAGACTGTCTAACATTACAGAGTGTCAGTCACTTCCAGATGTGATTGACTAGTTTTGCAAATAGCAAACAAACAAATCCATGTGTACATTTTCCCTATTCTTTTTGCCTCTTCCATTAAGAGTCCTTTTAGGCTCAAATTTTCGCTATTAAATTGTTTGACCAAAGTGAGTTCATTATATCTCTGAAGTGTTATTTTTAAATTTCCCTTTTTCCCCCTTTCCCTCCTCAGAACCTGTGAAGGCAGTATCCTTTTAGAAATAATCATTATTCTATAGCACATAATATTTCTAAACTCCTGTACTACTTGTATTCTAAATAGGTGAGAAATTAATCTGCTTAATGAATCTTTAATGTTTGGCAATTTTTCATCATGATAGTTTAATTAGTTGTCTATTGCTTATGTTGTAGGTGTGCCAGTCTCGTTCCCCTCTGCCTTTAGTGAAAATGGGCACTTTTTTTATACCGGCTTTAGTCAAGGTCTCTTACAAAAAGCATAGAAAAACTGCGTTCCTGAGTTAAATCTAGTGAACCAGGGCAATTCATATAATGAAGAAACAGCTGTAAAAAGTCTGACACATACACACATACAAAAGCACACTTCACTTAGTTGTGGTGGGACTGAAAACCAATCCGTCTGAATCATCCTCTGTAGTGTACCTATTCAGTGATCCATTATGTAGTATCCCTTTTGGTACCCCAATTGACCACAGCTTATTAGATGGAAATGTCGATAAAACAATGGTTTCTGCATTTTTATTGGTTTATTAAGTTGTATGGACAGACACAGCTATCTCAAACTGATTAAATGCAGCATTACATTTTATTGAAAAATGGAGTACTAAGCAGTTTTGTTCATGAGCTTGAGATGTTTTCGGCTTTGCCTGATCATTTTGTACAAATTGAAGTTTTCCTGAATTAAGCTCTTAAATGCTTTTACAGACTTTTACTGGAGTAATCAAACCAGCTAAGAAAAGGGATACTGCATCTTTAACAAGCAATGCCATTTTTATTTTCGAAATCATTGTTGGACTATTTCCAAATGTCCTTCATTTCCTTCCATTCGTTTACCTTCCATGTTTTTAATGCTTAGCATGACTACATCAGCATTTCCAATTGTAAGATTTTAATATAGAAACCATATGTTTGCATTCAGGAAATGTGTGGTGGATATGCCAGTACACACATGTCTGCTGGAAATGTGCAGTTTTCTTTAAAATGTGTGTACTCATATAGCTACGCATAGTACGCATACAAACATATATGTATACAACTGTGTACTGATACATATGTTGAAGTGAATGACAAGAAATTGTTTTCTGACTAAATGTATTTATTAATGGAACCTTTATTTTTTGTGACTGAAAAGTAAAAAGCATATCTGCTGCACAAGATTTGTACACAGCTGTTCATTTGTCATGACATCTAGGCGGTAATCATATTATGCTGAACTGCATGTTGAATTTACACAATCCATTTAATTTTCAAAATTTTTGGCAATAAGTGAAATCTCAGCATGTAATTTTCTCAAGTGATCTTTCTAAAAAGCAAATCATTTTTATACGCTAGGGGTTTTTTGTTTTTATTTTGCTGTTAGTTGCATGGCAAAGTAAGGCTAGTTAGTGCATGAGCAAGTTGAAATGCTAACCAAACAAACATGAATTTTTCAACTTTTTTTTTTAAACGCACATTTCTCTGCTTTATTGGATGTGACAGAGTCACGCTTTTCATTCACCATTGCTTCTCTTTTTCCACTGTCTGTGATTTGCTTGCCAGGAGGAGCTACTATTCTTACTCCTACTATCTGTAAGTAGCATACGGGTGACTTACTATTTTATGTGTTTTAAAGATGCAGTATCCCTTTTTAAAAAAGAAAAACAGTCTCTATAAGTTTACTAAAGTTTTATTGATAGTTACCTTTCCTTGTTCTCAGGCTTGAAAAATTGCTTGTGTCATTGTCCCTGTTATTCTTACCCTGATGTTTCTTTTTTTTAAAGGGATATTGTATTTCTAACTGTATATTGAGACTTTAGCTTTTTGCTAGACTTTTTTTCCATAACTATCATTTTAGCTTATTATAATCATAATTTAATTTGCATTATGATTCACAGCAACACATCACACTAAGGAAAAAAGATCTTGTCCCATTTCCTAGTTAGTGAACTGTGCCTGTAAGTCACAAACTACTTTCTTAGAGTATCAGTTCAGGAATGATCTTGTGCACCATTTTCCTGTGCAGGTTGTAGGCAGATGCCAAACTTTTATAAATAGTTTATGATCTGCCTGTTTTGCTTTTGAGGTGCTTTGCATACACATCTTAAAGTGTGGATCTTATTTTATGGTATAAAAGTTTTGCTTCATTGAAGCAAAACTGACTTTTTTAATACTTGTTGACCAAATAAATTTTTGTGGGGACTCTGACAATTTTGTCTGTGGTTGAGCAAGCAGTTACACACATCCTTCATTTTAAATAAATGCATAAAGTGCTCAGAGGAGCTCCAAGGATGCACTCGAGTGCTTTGATGAAGTGGTGGTGTCCGATAATGATGCTCTTCCACATTTTTAAGCAGAATTAGTTGACTTCTTTAAACAAACTTAAAAATAAAATTAAAAAAAAGAGATAAGCTGTTTTAGCTAACTGCCATTCTCTGATTTATTGTGACAAATTATAATTTCCTTGTTAAATAACAATTGCTTCTACTCAAGATAATTAACCGCACAGTTTCATCTTATGATGGAGCACCTTTCCCCTCCAACTTCTATAACACCCACCTGAGCAGATTCATCCAAATGAATCCTTTAGCAGATAATGAGAATCATTTACGCTGTCTGTCAGCCTCAAGTTCTTTAACCTAATGATTTGCTTAACTATCACAAAGCATAGATCATGTGCCTTTAGTTGAGTGAGGGAAGGAAGAAAAAGGAAAGGAGAAAGAAGTTGTCAAACCCCAAGGGAGCCAGGAGCTGTTGAACAATAAAGCTGTCCTCCCATTTCCCAGCAGCTTTGGGTTGCAGTGCTACAACACAATAAGCCTTTTTAGGCGTTGAAGCAGAGCATAAGAATTAGAAAGTAGCTACTGTAATAAGCTAATAACTTAAAAGCCCTAATAGCTGTTGATTTATTTAGCAAGGCTACCAGGTTTTGTTACAAAGTGGTGCTTCAAAGAAAAGCTTAATATCATAGAGAGATGAGATGTAATAGTCTTTTTGTTCCATTTCTGAGGTGACGTTAGAAAAAGGTGATCTTCAGTGTATAGAGACTGTTTGAAAGGCTTTGAAACTTTAAAAACTACTTTGAACTAGAAATGCTAGTTTTGTGAATGCTTTGATAGTATTGGAAACCAGTTATAAAGCTCAAGCAGTTTCACCCTTGGAAGTTCTTATGGTCTTCATTTGTTCAACCAGAGTATCATTTAAACCTGCTCCTTGTAAGTTAAAAGGAATTGTGAAGTAAGTGTATAAAAAAAATTTTAGGGGGACATCCAACAGATTTTTTATTTTTCATGTAACAACTGATACAGAGCCCTGTCAAACAATAGTTTGATGAAAAAAATAGATAGGTTTAGAGACCACCTTTTGGATTTTTGTTGTAAGAGTGTTACTGAGTAGTACTTTTCCAACTATTCCATTTGTAGATGGAGCAAAATGGGAGGAGGAGGGGGGTTGGAATCTGATTGGCCATGTGTCTGATTGGTGGAAGAATCTACTATTCACAGGAGGGCTTTGTCCATCCACATTTTACACTGTGGTCCCTCATTGTAAACCAAGACTGTTAACTTGAGAAACAGCCCCGTAATATTTTCTTAAATATGCTCGAGCATGAAGTACTTCTTGCCTTAGACAACAGTGTGGGCCCTTTGTGGTGAACTTTCCCAGGACTCAACAAGTAAATGGATGGATAATTTACATTAATATTCTTCATAGAATCCCAGAACAGTTTGTGTTGGAAGGAACCATAAGGATCTAGTTCCAAATTCCCTACTGTGGGCAGGGACACCTTCCACCAGATCAGATTTCTCAGAGTCCTGTCCCACCTGGTCTTGAACACGTCCAGAGAGGGGAGGTCCACAGCCTCTCTGGGCAGCTGCTGTCAATGTCTCACCACCTTGATAGTAAAGAATATCTTCTTAACAACTAATGTTATAATATGTAGTAAGTATCTAATATTATCCTTGTCTGATCTTAGCATGTGCATTTAATATTTAGAGTTGGCCAACCTTTTAGTAAAGAGAAATGTAAGACAAACCCTGTCTAAACAATTAGCAGAACATTTGATGGTATTCTATGCAGAAAAAGATTATGAAGATAAGCTGTGTATTAAACATACCTTTACAAGAACTCAGTACATTAGGTGATGGTTGTGTGTCTCCCCTGTGGTGTTAGATTTATCCAACTAAGCAGATTGGCTATCTAATGTGTCGTAGTCATGGCTTCAGCTGAAAACAGGGAGATTTCAGAACAGTTTGATGCATGTTACGGGTTTCTGTAGAACCAAGGCGCACCTCATGCTGCTCTGCATACTTCCTACTATTGATATATATGCTTTAAGTTATAATTAAAATTTATTTTCTGCTTCCATCTGACTCCTGGAGATAATGAAAATCACTTCCAGTTCTTTCTCAAAAGGGAAGAATTGAGCGATATTTCTGAAGTGTGCACTTTAAGGGCACTGGCTGTTAATTTGAGAGGCTTATTGTACAGATGAGGTTGGTCTTTAACTGTGATACAGTCAGAGTGCAAGACAGTTAGGTCAAAACTGTGATGTTCCCAAACTGCATGAAAGAGTAGAATGATAAGGGCGGTTTTGTTTTTCAAAGACCCACAGTGTGGTATCCTCTCGTGTCTTGTATACTGAATGGGCAGCACAACCTTTTACATAGAACGTAATATAAATATGTAATATAAATATGTTTTGAATAATTATGCTTCTTTTGTTACTTCATAGGTTTTCTGACTAACAAAGTAATTTAGAAGGTTACATGACTCTTTTTCACAACAACGCAAGCAAGGGGAATGAATTATCCATTTATAAAATCAAAACAGATATTTAAATGGAGATGGTTGATAAAACTGCATGCACAGATGCTTCTTATTTGTCATTTCAGTTAAAATGTAATTATATTCTCTAATTTGTTTATATTAGTGTAATTACTCCACAGGGAAAAAGAAAAATTATTACCAGGGTACAGAAGTAAGCACTTCCATTACAGCACTTGTGTGTGTACAGAAAACACGAGACCATGACTCTTTCATAGCAGGGAATACAATATTATCACATGCTGAAAAAAATCACACACAGGGAAATAAGTCAAACTTTTCAGTCATTCAAGATTATAGAGAATGATTACTGTAGACATCATCATTCGTCAAATACTAAGGTGGTTTGGTTTTTTTTTGTTTTTTTTTTTTTTTTGGCTGGGCAGCAAACTTGCAAAGAAACGCAAGGATGCCATGGGAACCACCCGTCAGGAGATGACCCACATGGTGAATGCCATGGACAGGAGTTACGCCGACCAGAGCACTCTGCATGCAGAGGATCCCCTGTCAATCACATTTATGGACTCGCATAACTTCAGTCCCAGATGTAAGTAGACAGTAATAGATGCTCCAGAATGTAGGTGAATGCAGAAATATAGGAAACCATTCTGCTTTTTAAGGAAAATTGTTTTACATTCCAGGTTTTCCAGGAATGCTGGTAAAGCAAAAGGTTGAGTAGGGATGTTTGTATGTTGTCCTTATTAGAATGTGGTAAACTATTTAATTAAATATTTGCATGTGCTTCCATTATGCAATGATATTTGTTTTAGGGAAAGTATTATACTTCTAGAATACCTCAGTTAAAACTTGAAATTGAGTTTTCCCTCATGAGACTATTTAATGCCAGCATGTTAAATATTACTGCATAACACCATGTCTGCAATGAATAATAACATGAGGTCCAAATTAATTTCTGATTTTTTGGCAGTAAGGACATTACAACAGAAGGGAACATTGACAATTTTCATTGCTGTTTGTGAATTTTAGGAACAAGCTTGTTAATATATCTGCAAATTTGTTCTATATTTGTATTCATTTTTTGAATAGACATGCCGACTGTCTGGTTTTGAAAAAGTTCCGGTTTCTGGCTGTTAGGGTTATAGCTGCCACTGTTCAGCACTCCTGCCTCCCAACATCTGCACTATACCTTGCCAAAAGCAAGGTACTCCACTGAATATTTCAAAAGTAGTGTATAAATTACAAAGGGATACAATTCTGCCATGGAGCTGGTAGGAACCTGAGCTTCTCCCAGCTCCATGGACTTGTGGCTTGGCTTTAAACAGATCTGAACAGCCTGAGCTGCTTCTGAATTGCCATCTTTTGGGAATGACACTCCATGTCTCTTCTGGTCTCCCATACTGTAATGCTTCAGCAAAATACATCCATTAATGCTCTTAAGGTCCTTCCCATTTGTTGTAAGGGAAATGGGTTTTGAAGGAGGGTTTATTGCTTGGTTTATTGAGCCTTACCAAACTGCTAAGTGCTAACATTTTAAGTGTCTCATAACCAATTATAAATGGGAGTATCAGCTTGGTGGTTTATCTGCACAGTTTTGGCTGGAACAGTTTGAAAAGTCTCTGAAGTCTGATGTCTTATTGGCACTGAAATTTGTGGAGGCAGGATTGCAGAGACAGTTTGATATGGACAGTGATGGTGGATCCCAGGCTAAGAATTTACCAGGAATTTGCATGGCTATTGGTGAGCCAGGGCTGCCTGGCACTCAGGCAGGCATCCTTTCAGATGGACTGATGTGATGCCAAGAGCCCATGAGCTCCTGTCACCACAGCTGTCCTTGTTGGTTGGCAAAGAATTTGGGCATCACTGGTTTCTAGCATCCAAGTATGTGATTTTTTGTGTATTGAAGGATTTGTTTCTTCTGACCACTGTCTGTGCTGACACAAGTCTTCCAAGCTTTCAGGGTTTCCTGCTATGCGACAAAATTTCAGGCAGATTGTTTGAGAACTGGAGTTTAATTCTGTTAGAGACACTTTGACATTATAATTTTTTGTTCCAGTCTGGAACAAAACAAATCCTGGATTATGCAATTTCTGTCCAAAACAGTGCATTTATCTCTGCATGGTTCTAGATGTGATAAGAAAAGCTAAAATTCTATGAATTTTATTCAGACATCTGCATCTGTGTATCTTTGATTCTCTTATACTCATTACAAGCAATCTCTTTAGTACTGAACATTAAAAAAGCTATTAAGAGTAGAAATGTATATAATTTTTTTAATTATCTGGAAAACTTTATAGAAATACCATTTTATTTTGAGATAAGCTATTCAAGTATTATATGAGAGGATGGTTTTAAAAGGAAAGAAGTGAGTTCTATGAAAGTGAACCTTTATTGTGAAGCGAAAAAAACAATAGTGAAGGAGGAGCCCTTTCAAAAACTAAATTGCATGTAATGTCTTCTTTATTTCATTTCAGTAAGGATCTCTTTGCTCTTATCATTACACTTCTGAAGTCTGAAATCACTGCCTTTCATACCTCTTTTATTCAGCATGCTTTCTGAAACTGTATTCATTCTTGTTTTCTCTTGTAATAAAATTAATGGCGTTTAGTTATCACTTGGTCATACTCTGAAGTATATTGTTATTATTCTTAAGAATATACAAATTGAGGGTAATGTGTTTCTTCATGGGCTTTGTTTTTCTGCAGTGCCCAATGATCCACTTGTGCCGACAGCTGTGTTAGGTGAGGACCCCAGTCCTTCATTATCCATTCCTGCATGAGTTCTGTCTCCTTGCATGGTTGAACATTGAAACAGCTTGTTTTATATAAAACTGTGCTGTTAACAGAAAATAATTCTACACTCAGTTCATCAATTCAGAATTAGACTGACAAAAATTTTAGAATAACAATTATTTTATATTCTCATTAAGAAGTTATTCCTAGTCACTGCTAACTGAAGAGTAAATGAGGAAATATGTAAATGGAAAATACTAAAATTTTTCTCTACAGAGCTTTGAAACTGAATTCCATTAAACTGACATGCGAAACTAGAGCTCTATTAAGAGATGTTTAAAAATAAAATTATTAAAAATAAAATATGGACATCCACATTAGCATTTTTTGGCACCCAAAGCTCAATTTTCTGAGTAACAAGAATGAAAAGAAAGATAGTAAATGGAAAAACTTTCAAAACATCTAAGAGGAAACAACAACTTTCCTTGAATGTTCTGAACAAGTACTTCTGTGTGCCGACATTAATAACATAATTCAATTGGCATTAACTAGCAAATGTTTCAGCTTTGTACTTACTTTAAAAAGAAAAGCATACAATGAAATGGACAGGCTGCATATGTCTATGCTGCATCAAACACTAAATACAGATTTTAGAGTTCTTTGTTTTTGTTTTTTCTTTTTTTTAAATAAGAGGATAAAAGTATAATTTGTACCTAAGGTCTCAGTTGGATAAGCACAATGCGCAGTATTGAATTTCAGTCAGTTGCTGTGGCTATTTTAGGATAAAAGAAAAATATCAGAAAGTGGATGTGAATTGATGTTGAACATGTTGAAAATTAGATTCCAAGTAGTAAAGCTTAAAGGAACCTGGAGGCAATGAAATTCCTCCTCTATTTTGAGGAGGGACATTATACACATAATGCAGATTCTTTCTTGGAATTATCAAACTATGTTTTAGAAATTTGTAGCAAACAGAATTTTGCTCTTGCACTGGAATGTTCCAGTGCCTCAGTCCTCCTTAGTAAGAATAAATTCTGATTCATATTAGTAATATTTGGGACCCAAAGGTCAGTTTTCTGAGTATTAATTACTACTTACTGGGTGTTAACTACTAAGTGTTATTAATTCTCACCCCTAGTTTTTCCTAACTACACTAATCTAGACTAAATTTTTATTGCAGTGGATTGAGCCATTTCCTTTTGAGAGACTCATAGAAAATATGGAAAACTGGCACATTTCTGTCCTTTCAAAACAATCTTTTACACATTGAAAGGCTCATGTCCTCAATTATTTCTCTTTTAGTTGAGTTTAAGCCAGTTCTTTCACTCATCATCTTGTAGGTGATGTTTTCTAAATTTGTTGTCATTATTTTCCTCTGAATGTTTTCCAACTTTCCAACTCAAAGGTTGAATTTTAAATTGCAGTGCCCCAAATCAGGTAGCTTTCTTGGAAGAAATCTTAATGCTGAGCTGAGTGGAATAGGTACCCCCATGCCCCACTTTCACTGTTTCTGTCAACTGAACTGTATTTTTTCCTTTTTACTGTGTTCATGTTGGTCATTTGCATTGAGTTGCCTGTTAAGATCACAGTTATCATTTTCCAGTCCATTACTCCATTCTGTAGTTACATATTTTACTTCCCTTTCCGACACATGCCTATTGTTTCATTCACCATTCAATTCACCTTGTTAATTTTTGCATTGTCTCCCAAATAATCAAGATAACTTTGAAATCTGATCCTGCTTGCTTGTGAAGTGCTCATGGTACCTTCCCACTCAGTGCCATACTGCCATGGTATTTTCTGCTGTGGCAGACACAGTTACTGACAACTGTGAATACGAGGGCAATGAACTAACTGAACACCAGCTTAAATAGTTCCTGTCTGCTTTTTCATCTACTGATAATGATATTCTGGGCATGATAATTTCCTCATATAAGCAAATCATTGATAGTTGGAAGAGGTACTAATTTTCATTGAGTGGACTGAAATACTGGAGAGAAGTGTACAAGTTTTTGGGCACACCATATACTAAAAGCTGGTGTCTGTAACCTTGTTTGGTAACCTTCGCTCGGCCCAGCATGACAAAACAGTTTTCTTCTGCCTTGTTTAGAGAAGAGTATTTTATGGGCTCTAAACCATAGAACCCTTTTTTTTTTTTTTTTTTTAATATGAAACTCTCATTACTTTGTAGCTATACTAGTTTTCTTTTTCTTCACGTATAGGTTATTAAAGTTGGTTTCCAGTCTGTGTACATTAGCACTAAGTTAGTATGCCAATTTTGCTTTTCCCAAGTCCCTATTATTACACTGATAGTATAATAATGTATCCCTTATGTTTTTTAAACGGCTTTCATTGTTACCTATTGTGAAGATTTAACAGCTTTGAATGTCACTTTCTTTTAGCCATTTTCTAATATATTCCTGAAATAAATTTCTCATGTTCTGTTCACTCATTGTTTTTTGCTGCTTCAATGGGTTAAAGTGCCTATTACTGGTAAGTATTCTGTGAGGAATGGAGAACTACAAATCCTGAGGTGGTTTGAAATGTGTGTGATTTAGTATGGGTAACACTACAATAAAAAGTGACTGCTGCATGTCACTCTCCTTGTTAGGCAGGTTAGTGAGGCATAAATTAGCTATTGAAATTTGCAACTCGCAGGTGACAGTTCAAAGAGTCTGGTTTCCCAGGAGATTTAATTTCAGAAGACATTAATAGTATTTGTATTTTGGTGTAATTGTACAAAATCCAACCCTTGGGGATTTCATTATTTTTTTTCTAGAGTGTTTTTCCTCCCAGTCTAGATCCTTTGCAAGGAAAATGGTAAACTGATCTCAAAGAAGTTTAGGAGGGGTTGACTGCCCACTTCTCATTTCAGTAGCTACTTAGATTAGAATTTTATTTCCTCTGCAAATTCATTTGATCTGATAATTACTAATTTGTATAAAATGACTATTCCATAGAAGGGATTAACAAAATTTGATCACCTGATGCAGCTTTAACGTTTGGTTTTGATATGAGAATTCATGTAGCACAGAGTATTAGGAGAAACTTCTTTGCTGATACAGGACAAAAAATTGTGACTGAAATCAGCACACTCAACTCAAGTTTCATTTTTCTACTAAAAGACCTGAGTTAAAATGGCCACTCTGTAGTGCTGATTCATCTTCCTAAGTGGAGGTGGTGTTCTGGAGTGGTGGCATAATTGCTTTTCTTGTTTACTGGGTTCTCAATTCACTCTTTGCTTTAGACAAATGATGTGCTGATACCACTATGGAATTATTCTAATTTATTGTTTAAGGTGCAATATTGCTATTGATATGTATTAGCCCTTAGAAAGTTACTTTGGTTGATAGAGTCTAGAGTCTCCAAGTACATTAATGTCATAAAGTTTTGTAGCTTCAAATAAAATGCCCCTCAGACATCTTTATTGCTGGATGAAGGACTGCAAACTTTTGTATGTGTTTGCTGTTAAATTCTTTTATGTACTTCACAGTATTTATATGCTGGAGAGTAAGTGCTTTACGTTCTCAGAAGTGAGAGATGTTTTCGAAGGAAGGGGTTCAAAATAGATGTTGATATGTATAGCAGCACGTGTTACTGCTCTGTGGGTACATAATGCACTGATTTCTTGTGAATACAGATGAAAATCACAGTGCAACAGCAGAGTCCAGCCGACTCCTGGATGTCCCTCGTTACCTCTGCGAAGGCACAGAATCCCCGTACCAGACTGGGCAGCTGCACCCTGCCATCAGGGTGGCTGATCTCCTGCAGCATATTAACCTGATGAAGACCTCTGACAGCTATGGATTTAAAGAGGAGTATGAGGTGAGATCTCCAGTGGTGGGGCTTTGCTAGGAAAAATCCCTTTGAAATGGGCAGCCTTTTGTTTGCATTGTATTGAAAAAGGATGGAACTAAATGTCATGGGTTTAAGTGAGAAACAGATTAACAGGCATAAGATTCTTATATCTGTAACCCAGAAGTGAAATAGTAAATGGGTCCAATAGTTTGAGCCTTTACAACTGCCTGGTAGAAAATCCCTGTGTGTTTCCTAGGGTATAAAAAGAATCTTTTGGACGTATTGTAAAAAGCTGCCACTCTTTTGTTGCTGCTCTTTAGTGGAAATGCTGTAATTAGCTATCTGAGCTATTTTTAGTGCAGATCTCCTGGATTAGGTTAAAGTAAAGAATTTAACCTGCCTGGTTTTACAAGAAACATTGACTGGAAGCACTTTCCTGATTTATTTTAGCATCTCACTAGGGCAATACTGGGAATTAGCACCAGCTGAGAAGCAGTAAAGAGATGATAAGGGTAGTAATGTCTTGAAGTTCTAATTAAACCTGCCTGGGCATGTCTGCTTAAAACTAATGTTAAAATGGAATGGAAGCAAGAAATTCCCAGCACTGGAGGTAGAAGATGAGTACAGATTTGTTTTGCTTCTGATCTCTGAATCTGTTGTGATTCTTTGGGATTAGGACATCAGGCAGGACACACAGTAAAGATGGGAATGGGACTGCCAAGGTTGCTCACAATACAGCTAGGCTTACAATGAGTTTTCTCTGAGTAAGTAATCTCTTCTGACACAGTTTTCACCCTTCTCTCTTTTCTGCAGCTGTCTCTACTGTAAACATAAGAACTGGAATAAATAAATGTGTGGTTTTTAAAAGAATATTATGCTCTTTTCCTCTCTTTTACTTAAACATGCTTTGTTACGCTCTGCCTAACTTCAACGCTAAGACCAAGTGAAGCCACTGTTGTGGGGGAGGGTGTTCCCTGATGCCATATCAGGTGTTTTCCTGCTTGCTACTTCGTCTGTCTCTATACATGACATCTATTCCCTGCTTTGGGCTTCTGACTGTGCATTAAAGTTCTAATTCCATGGCTGCTGTGTATTTTCTGGAGATAACTTAAACAGGATAAGAGATCATCTGGAAGGAAGGAGTAGCATAGACCTACAACAGCAGAAAAATATCTGCGGGTAATGAAGAGAAAGCCAAGGAGAAATAAAAACTGCTTCTATCAATACTGAGAGATCAAAGTCTTAAGGGTTCAAAAATGCAGAATAATTTTGCTAGTGACTAGAGGGAGGGGTACAAGGAAAGGCAAAAGGAACAATGAACATTGAACAATGAGAGTTCCTGATGTCTCTGTAGGAAGAAAAGATGTGTTACTAAGTAATGTGGAAAGCAATGTGATGCTGTAGTAAACAGGCTGTGTATTACAGTGTCTTGTAAGAAGAGTGATCAGTCTCTCTGTGCTTTCTCAGTTCAATGTCATTCCTCCACAGCAAGGATGTATAAGCAGTTTAGCCTTCCGGCAATTACAGGATTTGAAATCCCTGTGGAGTTCCTCAGTGAGTTGCCCATTTGCTGGTAGCAGTCAGAAGGAGAGGCTCTGTTCTTCTCTAGATATTTCTGTACCATGGTACTGCCTGGGTGACTGGGGCAGGCGAGCAAAGCTGAGCTTACTTTGTGGTGGGGCAGTTCTTTTAAACTGTTATTTTTGGAGATAAATTAATGGTCAGAATGTTTTCTTTCGGAACATTTTTATTTATAGAGTTTCTTTGAGGGGCAGTCAGCTTCTTGGGATGTCGCTAAGAAGGATCAAAACAGAACAAAGAACCGCTATGGAAACATTATAGCATGTGAGTATCGTGTCCTCGGTTTGAGCCCTAGCTCTACTCGTGTGTTACTCGGGCCCTGCTCTCTCTTCCTTTGCAAGTCTCCAGTGGCACAGCTGCTTAGTACCTGCAGTGGAGAAGCAGAACAGTGCCTTTTTCAGCTTTTTTGCTGTTGTTGTTGTTGTTATTCTTCACAGTTCGACTTTCTTCCTTTTATAACTCAGGCTGAATTTCGCATTTGCATCTCTGTTGTGCAAGCTGTGGTAAGCATACATCAGCAGCACGCTGGCACTCATCTGGATGTTGATTCTGTTTATTTGCAATTTGTATTGTTTTACCCGTGCAATTGAACACGCAGGAATCACGGTGCTGGAGAAGTCCCTGAATGGGTAGAGTTACCTCTTCATTGAATCCCAAGTGCTTTGCTAACTCCTTTGTCTTGATTTCAATAATGTCTCAATATGAACTTGAGCAGGCTTGGGTTGGAAGTGAGGATACAGTAATCAGCATTTTTGGTTTTCTAGATTACCAGCAGTGGAGCTGATGTTGAAAGGGACTTTGAGCAAGTAACCTGGTTTCTTTGTGTCTTTTTAACCACATGTAACTGTGCCAATACCTTTCAGCCGCACTTAATGAAATGTAGTGAATGCTTTTTGAAGTAATTGCGGACCTCAGACAAAATGATTCTTTGTATTTCTGTGTGAATACTTCGTTTTTAAGGATTGCAAATTGTGAGGTGCTTATGCCAGTCGATTTTGGTTTTCTAGATGACTTACCGTTAATATCTTACTTAAAAATCACACTTCAAAGAGGCTCCGTAACCACTTGGTTTTTACAGATGACCACTCCAGGGTGATTTTGCAACCTGTTGAAGATGACCCATCTTCAGATTACATTAATGCCAACTACATAGATGTGAGTGGAATGCACAGATTTCTCCCTCTCAATTTGCCAACTTCTCTATGTGAAATTATTGCATGTTATGCTACAAAATTATTGAAAGCTTTCTTTTATTAAGAACAAATGTACACTTTCCTTGTTCTACGTCCTAGTACTCACTGACATTGTTGTGCTTTCTTTCACATCTGACTTTGGTTTGGGCTGTAGATTTGGCTGTACAGGGATGTAAGTACCACTATATGTGAATAACAGCATCCTATTGTAAATATTTAATATAGATATTGTTATTAATTACTTTCCTCTTCTATTTTTATCAGTTGATAACTATGCATGCCTCATCTAATTTATCTCATCTGTTTCTTTAAAAAATTTCTTTTTTGTGTGAATATTTTTTGTACTTGTTTTGAAAAGATAATTTAGGCTTTTAGCTTAGCTCTGCATATTATTGGATGTTAGGTAACTCAGGTGAGCCTATCTGTTAAAGAGAATTTGCTGTTCCCATTTTTTAGTGGTGATTTTGAACACTAGCTTTTCTTTTCCCCTTCCCACGTACATGTAAGAAGCTAGATAGTATGCTGCACTGTAGTTGTTTGAAAATATACCTGTGGACTAATCCTAATATGTATGGCCAAAAAAAGGAGGGATAATGACATTTGTAGATTGGGGGGTTTTTTTGTTAGTTTGTTTTTAATAATATTTTAGATAATCAATATTTAGCTGGCATTTGCTTGAAGGTGCTAATTTAGGTATTACAAAGTATATACACAAACACACACACACACATACATATATATATATATATATATTCAGAAATTTCCTCACTTCTGCAAAAAATCTCTAAAATTTGAAATTCCATTCCTTAATCAGAATACAAAATAGTTTATAAGTTTTAAAAATTGATCCAAATTTTTCCAGTCAATTAGACTAACAAAACATTACTTTTCTCTAATTAACACCTTAAGAATAAACAAATTGTTGTATTCAAATTAATTCTAAAGCAGTTTGAAACATAGTGGTATTTTTGAAATAGATAGCTTTGATTGCTTTTCTTTATAATTGCACCTTAGTAGTTTTTCCTGACCACTTTTAGTTGATAATTTATATAAGACTCTTTTGACCTTGCAGGATATAAAGATTTAGCTCCAGATATATTTCTGTCTTTTTATTTGGATATTTTAACATATCAGTCTCTGTGAAATGATAGGCCCATGATATTTTGCTTGGGGCCTTAAACAAGAAAACTCTCACAGATTTTTAATAACTCCCTGAGGATATTGGTTTTCTTATTTAGGAGTGAATTGCATCTCATTAGAAGCAGACAAGAAAGCTACAAGTTAAAACTGGCATTTTACAATTTTTAAGTGACACTTTTATCTTCTTCTCAAAAACATTAGTGAGTGTAAACCCATGTAGCACATGTTCCACTTCCACAATTTTAAGCTATGGCTTGATATTAAGTACTTCAGGAGAAATTATTTCATCATTTGATGCAATTTTGGTCTCCTGTAAAGCCAGGAGTAAGATCTCAAAAAAAAATTTTAGAAGCCCCAAGAGGAAGGTGCTCTCACTCTAGAGAGGATAATGAAGCAGTCTGTGGAAAAGAATATAAACTCCTTGGGTACACTGAAATCCTTCACTTTAGTAGCATCTTCTGAATACCAGGAATCCAAGGGCTTGTACTCCCCTGTAATGCAATACTTCTAGCAAGTGACCTAATAAAACTTAACCTAGAGAATAATTGGAGTTATTAACATTTCCACATTGTGAAATTCAGTATTGTCTTCTCACCAGCAACACTAAACTTTCCTTCCTCTTTGTAGCTAAATTGCTGGCACTGGTCAAAATATACCCTGAATTATTTCCTCAAGAGCAGTAGCTCTTTGTCTTGTAGTTTTTATGTCGACAATTAGTGCTGTATAGTGCTGCTAGCATTGGCATGGATCCAGCCATCTGGAAAGGCTTAGTTGTGTGGGGTTATCTACTTACTCATATATATATATGTGTGTGTGTGTGTGTAAGACTGTGTATATACTTGTGTGTATCATGCCCACTGTAACTGATGCACACTTTGTGCAGTTCAGCAGATTTCACTGCAGTAGGACCTTGATTCTGTGCACACATCAATGTGTCTGTCCCCATTAGTCAGGGCTGAGGCACACACCTCTTTTTGGGATTCTCTGTTTGGAAGAGGACAAAAGGTGTGTATTTTTTCACATTGGCTAAGTTGGGAACACAGATCAGCTGTGAGATAGTATGGTGGCAGAGAGTTTTTATTAAATTTTGAATAAAACCAAAGTATACAGCTAGGAAATAATGTCAATAGAGGACTCATTTTTAGGTGCAAGGGACCAATTAGAGTATTCCTCCCTGGTACACCACAATGTCTGTTCAAGTCAGATGTTCTTATTTTCATTTTATCTGTTGTCGTTCAAACTTTTCAATATTAACAGGTTTTTTAGGTTTTGCCTCGTAGCAGCCCGGGGTTGGAAAGCCTCCGACCCTTGGCAGTTACAGTTTCTGTAGGGGGGTGAACATTTCTCTAA
>JAOTQP010001546.1:59026848-59055286 GCA_026413545.1 Cichladusa arquata
AGGTTTTGAGCTTCATGTTGCTCTTAATTATTGGTTTGTTCTGAAAATGTCTAGATATAAGGATTCTGTAGTATCCTTATGCTTTTGTTTTCCACTCTCAGTTAGTAATGTGGTACTCAAACCAACTTATATTGCTGTTTTAGGGATATCAGAGACCAAGTCACTACATTGCAACCCAAGGTAAGGATCTGCCAGCTTTAATCAAATCAAACAATCATTCTCTGTAGTGTTCCATAGTGTTTTGGTTAAATAGAAGTAGATGAAAATAAGGAATACCCAGCATTGTGAGTTGTCATCCTGTGTTATGGTAAATTAATGTAGTATGTTTGGGTGGAATGTGAATAAATTCAAAAATTGCACTAATTTATAATGTTAATTAGCTATTGAGCAAATCTGTCAGTGATAAATTCAGCTGATAAAGTCAGAACCTACTACCATGATTTCTAATTATGAAGATGAATAGCGAAAAGAGACATGGACAGAGAAGAGTTTCAACCCACCCTGAGACATTTTTCTTTCCATATTATAATGTTTTATTTTACTGTCTACAACTTAGTCCAGAATGCAGTGAAGATAGTAATGATAAATTAAACTTTTTCAGAAAATCTGGGTAAAGTAAGGCCAGAGGACAAAGACTCTTTGTACTAAGAGTACAGCGAGGCAAATCCTTATCATGTAACACTCTTCCAATAAAAAGAGGTGCTAGAGAAAAAAACAGTTAATTTCTATTTTTCAGTTTGTATTTCTGATAAAACTCCTCACAATGAGGAAAACCAAATAGATTAGTCTAAGATTGCACTGAAATGTCAGAGGCTATGATTTTAAGTAAAAATAATTATATTTACATGTGCCATTGTTTCATCTTTTGGCATAATTGGATAGTAGTCTGGAAATATCCTGTTATTTGTCCCTCAGTTGATTGTAGGTGCACACAGGAAACTCAAAGTAAAGACTTTTTTTAAAGCAGGATGCTCACAGTTCTGTCCACATTTGTTTTTCATTTTTGTGTAAGTGCTGCCTAAATAGGTATCTATATGGCATTAAGTCTACATTTGTATTTTATTTCTGTTTTACTATGCAAATCATTGTACATAATAGTGTGTAAAGGAGAGAAAAAATTTATTGCTGTTTTTGTGTGCAGCCTTTGATCTAGCATATGAAAGAACGTGTTTGAATCTTCAAATGTGACACTTAGGGTTAGTGGTGCTTGGCAATGTTAGGTTTACAGTTGGACTTGATGTTAAAGGTAATTTCTAGATAATTCTATGGTTCTATATCTGTTCTATACAGTAGTATTTATAGTACTACTGGATGGTCGTAAAGGAGCTGTTTTGGAGATTGTTGTAACAGGGTAAATGCCTCTGTCACTCAACTGAGCATGTCTCTGCAGCAGAGCAGGAGGCAAAGCTTAAACATTTGCTTCTCATTTGCCTCACAGAAAAGTACTTAAGTTAGTTTAAATGCACTTTAGTGGGAAGTTTCTGGTTCAGTGCCTACTTGTGCATCCATGCTTGCCAGGAACCAGATAGTAAATGCAGAGTATCTGTACCAGCACCCTCCTGCTTCACTCTAGTGTGGGCTTCTTCTTGGTGAGCACCTGAAGAAACTCATTCTCAACACATTACGTTTAACAAATGTAAAACGAAACTGGAAATGTAACTATAGTCACAGTCACGCATTGTCTTTGTAGTTCTCAGGCAACTTCTGTCATTTTGCTACATGAAACACCTGCCATTATTTTCTTTCTAATGATAATTCAGATAATTCATAATTAAATTGAGAATATCCAGCATTGGTTAGAAGTAACAATATAATCTGGAAACCAGCACAATGGCACGATGATGTGGTTTCACAAACCTTTCTTCTCTGAGAAAATGTGCTCACATGCATCAGCTCTGAACACATTGGATTTTATTCTTAGCATTTCTTTACCATTATTTTTTTGCAGAATATTACCTGGAATTTTTTCTTACAGGTCCAGTTCATGAGACTGTGTATGACTTTTGGAGAATGATATGGCAGGAGCAGTCAGCTTGTGTTGTGATGGTCACAAATTTAGTGGAAGTAGGAAGAGTAAGTTTTTGGGTTTGCTTTTCTTTTAATGCTGCAAGCTTAAAGAAAAAAAAACTGCTGGCAAGACATACTAGGGGCAGAATGTAGAAGGGCAGCCCTGCATCCTGAGAGGGCATGGAGAAGGAGTCCAGGCAACGTTGCAGTTATGGTATTGTCTAAAGCAGCTTCTGAAAACTGATACTGTGTTGCTTTCATGTGTAGTGGAAAATTGTCTGAATCCAAAATTCCTATTTCAGCAGAATAGATTTGTATAGTGTCACTCAAATGAAAAGAGTAGTGGAGAAAATGTTCTTCTATATCAGTGGCTAGAAATCAGCAAATTATTTACAGTTTAGCAGTAACACATACCTCAGGGAAGTCTGTAAATTTTTGGGATTACTTGCAACAGTCTGACTATGGGTATGAAATGCATCACAGTTTAGCATAAGTAGAAATATATTCCACAGCTCAGCACTAAAGAAAATACAAATGCTCATTTAGAAGTGAATTTGACACCTAAGTACAGCTGTGTAAACCACTGGAAACTCCTTGTAGCAAGTGCTTAACTTGGCATAACAGCCACTAACCATGACAAACCACATGGATGCACAGTCATTTTGTAAATAAATGCAGTGTCATGCAGTAGTACATGCAGTACTGCATCTTCAAGCTTTTTTTTTTCCTTGGTGTAAAATCATTCCCATTTTTTATTTAGGTCAAGTGTTACAAGTACTGGCCTGACGACACTGAAGTTTATGGGGATTTCAAAGTGACTTGTGTCGAGATGGAGCCCCTGGCGGAATATGTTGTCAGGACCTTCACTCTGGGAAGGGTGAGTGCATTTTGAAAGGGCTTAGCAAAATACTGTTTCCTGGTAACAAGAAGAATCAAAAAGGCTATGCTGATGTTTCTGTGGAGTACCAAATCCCTCTGGCTTGTTTGATGGGCCACAGTGTAGGCAGCCTCACCTTACCATGGGAGTTACACATTGCGTCAGCGCTACCCAAGCATGCATCTCACTGTGGGACCTTGAATTTCCCCAGAAATGTCAACTGCTGCCATCCCCTCTCTGACAGTCACCTCTTCTCCACAGCCACACTTCTGAGCTAAACTCAAGTACCAGGTTATGAGTCATGCCTGCTGTTCATCCCTACGCATTCTGTCCTGACCGCTGCTGAGTAAATCTCAATCAAAGGACAAATTCTGTGAATACTGCATGTGATAAAGTGGTGGTCTTATGCTAAATTATACTTGCCTTTAAAAGTAGCAGGCCCTTGTCCTAGTTAGCAAAACTTCTGAAAATCAATGTGAAGTGCATCAAAGTCTATTAAAAAAAGATCTTCAGTGGAGCAAAACTAGTATACCTAATGTCTAAAGTAAAAATTACAAATTTAAAAATTACAAACTTCAAAATTAAAAAAATCAATGACATCTCTAAGCTTCCTATGGATTGTGGCATCAAATAATTGATGAAATGATGAAAACTGCATATAGATTCTATCAGTATGTGTGATCATTGTTTGAATCAGATAATATCTACTCTATTAAATACTTTGAATTTTATAACCTTTTTTTTTTTTTTGCCTTTTACAGAGGGGCTACAATGAAATCCGTGAAGTTAAACAGTTTCATTTCACTGGCTGGCCAGACCATGGAGTTCCTTACAATGCCACAGGCCTGCTTTCCTTTATCCGGAGAGTCAAATTATCTAACCCTCCTAGTGCAGGGCCTATTGTTGTCCATTGCAGGTGTGTACAGAAGGCATAGATTTGTATTTTTTACAACTGTGTATATGGTTATTTACAGCAGTCTCTTCTGAAGCATCCATTATTTTGAAGTGCTCTGATTTTGTTGTTCCCTTTTTGAATTGCCTAATTCACACTGCAATAGGATTTGGCTGTCTACAGCAATGCTTGAAAATAACCAGATTCTAGTACATTTTTCTTAAATAGAATTGTCTGAGATTTTCTTTTTCCGACAACAATGATAACAATGATACTCCAGGTATTATTTTAGGTAGCCTTCAACAATTTTGTGACAGCATTTGAGAATGAGTGTAAATACACCTGCTTTGATAGCTTGGTATTGCATATAATGTCTGAACTGATTATTAATTTAAAGCAAATTAAGCAAGTAGATGAAGAAAGATGGAATGAGGTTAGTGGCAACAAATACAGAATGTTTCTCCTGTGCAGATTTTGCAGGGTTATGTTGTTGGGACACAGTCCTTTGACAAATAGAATTTGCTTTCTACAAATGTTTGATTTACTTAAATATTTTAGTCAAATGTTTAGTTATATTTAGTAGATAAAGTTACTCAGCCTTTACAGATTTTAATAATTCACTGTGCAAAAACTGTTCATAGCTTTATGTAAAGCCAAAATAAATCATGAGTGAATCTTCTGGATGTCATTTAATGTGCTATCTGAACTAGCTTGGAACTTGGCTGGTAAAACATACATTTGAGTTTCTTATTGTAATCAATCACTTAAAAATTTTTCTTAGTCTTATTAAAGAAAAACTAGATCTATAATATTCTGAAGTTCATAAGTTTAATCATTCTTCAGATTTCACTTTAACTTCTTTTTTTAATTTAAGTATTGATCTGGGTGATAAAAGGAATTTTTTTTTTCTTTTTTGTTGTTACTTAGTGGATCAAATGCGATGGAAAAATATTGTTTTGAACACATCAAAAGATTTAAAAGATGTTATGATGAGAAGGAGAGAATATAAAAATTAGATGATAAAAAACTGAATGATGCTCTCAATAATGGCTATAAAGTTTGTAGATGTTTTTCTGGGGCTATTCCTGACGGTATTTACTGATTCTTTCCAGTGCTGGTGCTGGACGGACAGGCTGTTACATCGTGATCGATATCATGTTAGATATGGCAGAAAGAGAAGGTGTCGTGGATATCTACAACTGTGTCAAAGCTTTGCGCTCCCGGCGCATCAACATGGTACAAACTGAGGTACAGTAGTTTGCCTTTGAAGCACCTGGTGCTTTTTGGAACATTCTAGGTCAGAATCTCACAGTGACTCTCAAAAGAGCTGGCAGTGGCCTTGTGGAGGGGGGACCATTGCTCAGTGTAAAAGTGCCCAGAACCAGGTTGATGCAACGAATCTGCCAACTCTTGCAGTCTTCACAGAAACAAGTGCCCACCCAACTTGGGACAAAAGGAAAGAAAGAAGGATTTTTTTCATTAGGCATGACTAGGATGTCTCTCCTCAGCTCTGGTATCAGCAATCCCAGGATCCCAAAGGTCAAATTTCAGCAGGCTGCCACTTGTTTTAGACAATCTCCAATCCCTTTATCTATAAATTGACTGGTAAACTTTACGTCCATTTCACTCTCATTTTAATTTTGTTTTTGTTTGCTTTATTAACCTTGCTGCGAATCTTTTCCATATTTTTACTCTTGGTCTTTCAACATGCCTTCAGCAGCTTCTCAACAAAATCAATGCCTTAGGAATGAAGTTCTAACAGCTCCCACTCTGCCACCAGAGTACCACTGAGCTTCCAAAGAAACACAGGTTATTAGTTTATATTGGCAGATTACCTGAAGTGGTTCATCACTTCTCTCCCCTGCCCTCCATAAGGACATGCACCTGAGATGTTGTTTCACCTGTGACCACACGGAAATCTCTGCAGTTGACAGCCAAACATGTCAGTGTAATTTGGTGCAGTTTTTATTCCATGCTGTAGCCTATGCCAGTTGAACAGTAGATGGTTCTGGTCAACTACTGCTGCTACAGGGCCAGTAACATTTGGGAAGTGCATGGGGTAGAGTGTTTCAGAGTGACTGCTTTAACCCTCCCAGTTTAATCTACACTTGCAAGTGAATTAACACATCAATTATTATTTCTTTATCTCCCTTTTGCCTCTTACCTCTCACCTTCTCTCAGAGGTTCATACAGCAAAATAAAGCTGTCATTGCCTCAACTTCTTGTGATGGTCATACAGTCAACAGTGATGCCAATAGCTCCATAGCTGTGTAGGTAAGGCTGTCGAGCCAGAAGATGACTGTAGTCCCTGGATGTGTGCTGTTTTCACAGACACATGTTAAATTTTGTGCTCTTAAGAACCTCTTTGGTATTCACAATAGGTACGTGAGGCTGGCACAGTTCTAGACAAGGTTTACAGTTAATACTCTCGGAGTAAATATAATGGGCATTTTGTGTAAAAACTGACAGGAGGCCCAACTGAAATAGTAATGCAGTTATCAAGGACTCAGGCTATCTCAAGGCAAGTAAGTAAAAATGGGAGGAAATGGTGCTTCTGTTGGAACACACTGGAATTTATTACTGGCCTGGAGCCAAGTATGAGGCAACTGATGCCCTAGCTTGCACATGCATAAGGAGAATGCAGCGTGCCAAATACTTGCTAATCACACTAGCAATTTACATTTGCTGCTAATATCAGAAGATTGAAAGCTATTTGAAAAAATTGATAAAGCAAACAAGTCTTTGGCACATGCACAGAAGGCTATAAGCACTACAAGAAAACTGAAAATATCCTCTTGAATTAATTACTATCCCTGTTCTGTTGAGTTTTACTGAATTTAAATTGGTCCTGAAGAAAACATCCTTGTTCACTGCACCCGAATAAGAACAAGACTGTTTGTATTAAAGCATTATTTAGTGTATTGACGGACAGTATTTTGAATGGGTTTAAGACTGTGCAGTAGTCCTGTTTATCTTAAAAGAAAGAAAGATGTGTTGGTTTCAAATGGCTACAATTTTTGTTTCTTTTCCTAATTTGACAGGAGCAGTACATCTTTATTCACGATGCCATTCTAGAAGCTTGCCTGTGTGGAGAAACTGCCATTCCTGTCTGCGAATTCAAAGCTGCTTATTTTGATATGATTAGAATAGACTCTCAGACAAACTCTTCGCATCTCAAAGATGAGTTTCAGGTATTCACAGTTCCTACCAACTCTTGATGTGACAGCAATTTTTTTGCCTCTAGATACATTTAATTTATTTTAAGGAGAAGGTTTTCCAAATTACTTTTATAGCAATTGGTTCCTAACTTTTTGTCTACAAAAGAAAACATGTTTATGTGCTTTATAAAATTGTTTTAAATACAGAATATCCTTCTTTTAATAAAATTGCAGTAAATATCTGTCTGAAATAAAGATCAGTGAGTAGGAGCCAGAGAGAGTTTTGGCTTGCATTTACACATTGAAGGCATAGATTTTACGGCTCCAAAGGATCCTCTTTGTTTCATTCCATTTGGAAGGGATGGTGTCATGTGGAATGTGTTCAGTATACAGAGTGCCTTTAATACCCGCAGTTTAACCCCCCTTGCAAAGCCTCAGAATGTCCAACAAACAGAGAGGAGCTTGCATTTGCTAATGTCTTCTTGCTAATGCCTCATGTTTTCTCATATTGCAATATTTTACAGTAAAACTCGAGTCCCATGTGTGTTAGCTCAGCGTGCTTAAACAAGCGTCTTCTTTCCCTTAGACCCTGAATTCTGTGACCCCTCGCCTGCAGGCGGAGGACTGCAGCATCGCCTGCTTGCCAAGGAACCACGACAAGAACCGCTTCATGGATATGCTGCCACCTGACAGATGTCTGCCTTTCTTAATCACTATTGATGGGGAGAGCAGCAACTACATCAATGCTGCTCTTATGGACGTAAGAGACTGCCTTCTTTGTCTGCATAGCGTGCCATGGAAAGCTCTGTAATGTGAGAGAGAGCACTTGATGGTTTAAGGAAGGGTAATTCTGTTATTGCAGTGCCCAGTAAAACAGTCCTGATCAAGAAAGATGGGGGGGAAGGGTAAGAAGCCCCACCAGCTTGTGTTTTTTGTTCAGAAGGTTTGTTATCTTTAGTGTTTGGAATCCAGTGGGACCCACTGGAAATCTCACCTTTTTAACAGCATTACATAAAGCTCCAGTGTGCAGACATCCAAATCTCAAATCTCAGCAGCATCTCAAAAATCTGCTGTTTGTTAGGAAGTAAATCTTATCTACCTGGGCATGAGGTTTCTATGACTATTCCATAAAAAAGTCTTTCTATATTGAGGCAGGAGCAACAGAGGAAGAAAAAATTGTTTTCTTGGCATGTTTGTGTATAGAGTATAGGATTGGGGATTTTGTTGTTCAAAGTTGAAGCCTGAGTAACAGAAGTACTGTCAGGGGAAAAGGTGAATTAATGGGAAAAATGGAGTTAAACCTGCTTATAAGTGTCTGATCAATAAAGCATTTCATGTGCTGCCAGATACCTGCCTCTGCCTCCCATTAGCATTTCCAAAGTTAGACCCCTAAAGCCACTTTTACAGTAAATACTTAAATAAGTGGTCTGATTTCCAGGAGCATCTCCCCTTCCTCAAAAATGAAATGCTCTCAGAAACTGCCATGTCAAGGAGACATGCTGAAATAAAATGGCAAATAGCAGCAGCAATCATCAACACTGATTGGTATAGTCATCCTTGAGTTCTGCCTGAGCTAGTGCAGAAAATGAACTGATAGCAAAATGCAGCCCCTAATCTCACAACCAGCTTATTGTGTCAAAAAAATAGAGGGGTAGCATGTGTAAGACCAATGTATTAGAGTGTCACAGGGGCTGAACAGATGAATTAGGGTGGTGAACAGAATTCTGGTAGCAAAAATTGTTAAGAATTGCAGTTAAAATTGCATTAAGCACCTGGATAAAATTGATGTACTATGAACCAACACAGCATAGAGGAGTGTGGTTTGGGTGAAAGGAAGACAACACAGGCTGTGGGGGCGGGAGGACTTTGAGTGTGCAGCAGCATGTGGCAGGTAGGGACATGAACCAAGAAATATATTAATGGATCATCAGTCAGAGGCGAGTTAGAAAAGGCAGAAATGGTAGTAATAAAAGGAAAAACAGCAGCAGAAAAAAAAAAAGATCTTTTATTACAATGAAGGCATATAACAAGCTTATAAGTAGAGGGTTAAAATTTTGGGTAACACAAGTGAGGGGTTTTTTTGTATTTTCTCTTCTGGTTGTTTCTTTTAAGAGTGATATATTCAGAGAAAAGGAACTACTCCTGGACAAGAAAAAGGGACTTTCAATAACAAAGCACAAAGACAAAGTTACTCCTTATCTTCCTCTTATCTTGAGAAACACTAGAAATATGGGGAAGTGGGATAGGACAACATCAGCTAGGATATGTTTTACTTCTTAAAAGTCAGAAGAAGAATCAAAACTGGTTGTTCTTGTGTTGTCCCTGGTCAACAAAAAAATTAGCAACCTCCTAAATCTCTTGCTAAACATGTACTGTTGCTAAAGATATTACCAACAAGTTATTGGAGGTATGTCAATATATTGCACTTAAAGATCCCTCAGATCAATCTTCAAATGAGCAAGCTTCTATAGCAAAAGTGGTTCATCTACCTTACCAGGTCTTTCTCCTGGATTAATTTACTCTGCCATGGATGTTTACAAATTGCCTGTGAAAGACTTCTGATCTCTCCCCTTCTGCTTGCTGCTCATAATACATCTGTGGCAGGAAAATGGCCTCTCCACTGATAGCTGTATCTAAGTAACTGTGTGAAATCCCTATTTGCAGTTGTGTGTAACACAACATACATAAAACTGAACCTGTGGTCATGGCAGGAAATAGTATTTTGCTGTTTAACTTATGCTTTCTGCTGGAAATGGGCCCCAGTGATCCTGAAAGTCAGTTCTGTGGGTGTCCCTGCAGCTGTGCACTGTGAAACGGAGTTTGGAATTGAGTTTAGTCCCCAGTTGGGTCACAGGGTTCATGCAAAACCTACTGTGGGGAGGGTTATCTTCTGAGACCTCTGCACCTCTCTCTGCATCATCAGGTGAAGGTTCCCTGCTTGGCTCCTGGACACAGTGCCTAGAGCAGAGTTGCCTGAGCCTCAGCTCAACAGAGCCACAAGGAACATCTTCAGTGCCTGGAGCATATCTGTGTGGGAAAACAGGGCTTGTTCTGTAACCAAGCAGAAGTAACCTCTTAACTTTTACATCTTCAGTGATATATGAAGTAACTGATGTCACAGCTTTGTTCTATTTTTATTTTTTGTTCTGTTGCAGTGTTTCAGTAAAAGTTAAGTACTTCCCATATTGGTACTAATAAAATTGTTTGCCTTTACAGAGCTACAGGCAGCCAGCAGCTTTTATTGTCACACAACATCCTTTACCAAACACTGTGAAAGATTTCTGGAGATTAGTGTATGACTATGGGTGTACTTCTCTTGTGATGTTAAATGAAGTCGACCTAGCACAGGTTAGTTTGGCGCTCGAGTTTTCCATGTACTGTCACGTGCTTTAATCACTCTGGATTTACTACATGATGAAAATGTAGAACTGCACAGTGATTTTACGATTACACTCTGCTTTACAGCAACTAATCAACACTAGCTGCTCAGTAAAGGTTGGGTGAGAGGTCTGCAGTGGAATAAGGCAATGCTCAAGTTGTAAGTTACCATTTAATGATGTCTGTTTTGCTCTGGCACAGGGCTGCCCACAGTACTGGCCCGAGGAAGGGATACTGCGGTACGGCCCCATCCAAGTGGAATGCATGTCGTGTTCAATGGACTGCGACGTCATAAACCGAATTTTCAGGATATGCAATCTAACAAGGGTAAGGATTATTCTAACAATATGTGACAGAAAAATATGTCATTTTTCATGCTCTCTAGGCTCTTGTGCTTTTTAATTTTGAATAGGAGTAAAATACTAATGTTCATAAGATATTACTCAAAAAAAGAGTCAGTCAAGCATCAGTATTTAATACTGACTTCTAGTACTTTTCTACAACTGCAATACTTTTCTGCAGTACTTTTCTTCACTAAGCAGAGAGAGCTTTAAGGTGAGTGGATGTTGTTCTGAGGCATTCTCCCTGAGAAGTATTCTGTTTTCTGTTTGTTTGGTGTGCAGTAAAAGAAATATCCCTGTAATGAACATGTACTGACAGGTATTTAGTTCATAGCTTGGGTAGGATGTTTTCTGGGGTGAATCATGAACAGAAGCACTGAGGCTGATTATACAACCAGCACCTTCTCAGGCTAAGACATGAAAACCACAACAGGAAAGGCAGACTGTGGCACCCTGCAAAGCAGGATGTGAAAAAACTCCGAAAATTCCTCTGCCTCTAATGGGTTCTGCCACCACTGTGCCTCAACATACAATTATCATCTTTTTCTCAACTTCAGTAGCAATGCCAGTCTTGCATTCTTGTCAGCTCTTTCATACCTTGGACCATCTTCTCTTTTTGCTGTCCCATAGTCTTCCACACCCTCACAGCATCTTCTTAAACCCTGCTTGCCATACAGTGTTTCCTCTTTAGCTGACCTCTATGAATTTCTTTTTTTTGTTGCCTACCACAAAGAGTTACAAACATTTGTGCCACTAGTCTATGTACAATCAACCAACAATCCCTATTTTACTTACCACAACTACTTTTTATCTTCCATCCAATACTGAATTTATCACAGTTGCTAGTGTATCTTGTATGTTTAACTCTCATAAATCTCAAAAGATAACAGTGGGGAAAATTAGTTATGGTGTACACAGAGATCTTTCATGTATTTTATTTTATTTTTGTTTGCTTTTATTTTGGTCACATTTTCATTTTTCAGAGGGCAAATAACAGTTTTCATGTGGTATTTAGTCTTTTTTAGTCTTTTGTGGTATTTTAGTCTTTTTTAATTTATTTTTTATTTTTTATATTTTTTGCTTATATTCAGAATTAAAGAAAACATTTTCAGCTCTTCTTGGAAACTACAGGAAACTAAGGTGTGGGCACACTGGCAAATATTACACCATAGTGCTTTTTTCTTGTATTTTGAGACTTCCTCTTTTTTTTTTTTTTCCTTTTCATTTCTTCCTTTTATATGATGCCTTGATTTTCTACTCCTCTACTTCTCTTTGTCTCCTATGCCCTTTTGCTCATAAACCTTGCTTTTAAAAATCTCTGCTCTGTCCTTACTTTTCTAAAATCCACATTCCTATTCATCATCTTCAGCGTCAAGAAACTAGATAGACTATTTATTCTTCCTGTTATTGAGGCCTTTCTTGTGACAGTCTAATTCTATTCAAAGCTCTCTCTCTGTCACATCTGGCACGTGGAAGGCTCAGAGACTGGCAGCAAGGCTGTCACAATTATCATAGTCTGGCACAAAGGGAAGATTTCAAGGACAGTAGTCATGTTTGACTTGTTGTTCTTTTATAATGGGGTCACTTTGTGTGTAGGAGCCAAATTTATCTCTCTCTGTTTCTGCGGGTCTAAGAATTTAATAGTGATGTTTTAAATTGATTAGTGGTGCTAAGCAACCTTGGCACATAGGATCTATGGAATCTAGGGTATTTGTCTATTCAGAACTCAGGATAGGTTACATTTGTGATCGATAAACAGTGATGTTGTCTTCAATGTTCAAAGCCTTTTATTCCTTTTCTGACATCTTCCTTGAGCTCAGGTGGTAGAAATTACTGGAGGTCCCACCGTGCAATATACACACGTTAGAATCTCTCCATAGTATAAGCACCTAGGTTTCACATTAGTTTTATATTTTGGTTTCCTGAACCAAGATGTAAAGGTGCCATTTTGACCTAAAGTTCTTTGATTTCCCTCAGCCGCAAGAGGGCTATCTGATGGTGCAGCAATTCCAGTATTTGGGATGGGCTTCTCACAGAGATGTACCAGCTTCCAAGAGATCCTTCTTGAAGTTGATTCTCCAGGTTGAAAAATGGCAAGAGGAATGTGAAGAAGGGGAGGGCCGGACCATCATTCATTGCCTGTGAGTAACTTGGAGAAAACCAATGGCTGCTCTTCAAATAAATTCTTATAAATTAATTATTGGCTTTAATTTAAGCAGTATTCTTGTGGATATTTTCTTTTGCACCTGTGTCGGTTACTTTTCTTTTGACAAAAAAAAAAAGTTCCACTGACTATCCCTGTAGGTTGGCTTTTGTTCAACTTTTGGATCTTTCTGTGTCAAGTCAAGGAATGAGTATTTTGAGTGTGATACTCTTATACTGTCATCTTCTGTACATAATAGAATGTTCTTCAGGTGCAAGGCATGCTCAGATCTGTTTCTTCTGCCTGGTTCTCGTAAGGAAGTCTTTTATACTGAGTGCCAAATAGGGGGTTTTGTGTCTCTTTTGCACAGAGTGTGCTACATTTTTTCCCCTAAGGAAAGCATAACTGAAAACTGGATGTATAAAATCTGAAAAAAGGTCTATTACAGTACGTGGTACTAATACTATTGTTGGTAAATGACCACTGGCTGCTTACTTGATACTTAAATGGGAGCTGGTTTGGGAGTTTTGAAAAGACAGCATCTCCTTCTCCCTTAGTAGAGAGTAATCAAGCTGTCTTCTACTTTATTTAAACATGATGTTTAGAACTTAGACATTGAATTATGCATTTCTCCTTACCCTGAAAAAAAGGCCTCTGTTTAAATGTTCAGAATTAACTAGTGACCCATTTCTGCCTATGCCACCTCAAAATTAATAAGAAGAAATACCTACCTTAATTTCTTTGAAATTAAGATTAAAATAGTTCAGAAGTGTCCCCAAAGGTCAACAAGTTATTAAATCAGTGATGCCTTAGCAGATCTGGTTGAATAATCCTCGTATCATAGGTTAATTTAAGTGAGTGTCTTTCCAGAAGTAAGTGGAAAATGTACTTGGCATTGAACTTTTTATTATTTCTAGTGTCCTACTTGCCATTGAACTTGTTTTATTTTTTTTTTTTAGTTCTAATGTGTATGTAATTTAGACTTATAGCATGGTTGGGCAGCATGATGGGCTGTAAGGGCAGAATTCAAAAGCAGTAATTGAGAGGAAGGTCAGAAAAGGCAAATGACTTAGACCAACGCCACTGGAGCTGCAACGAGATTGCCAAAGTCTGGTCTCCCCCTAAGACTCAGGAATCACTCATGCTTACAGAGTGAAAGAACAGAAATGTGTTTTGGGTGCTGTCTTAGGCCACAGTGGCATTTAACCCTCTCTTTTCCCTGCGCACAGAAACGGCGGCGGCCGGAGCGGGATGTTCTGTGCCATCGGCATTGTGGTCGAGATGGTGAAAAGGCAGAACGTGGTGGACGTTTTCCACGCTGTGAAGACCTTGCGGAACAGCAAGCCCAACATGGTAGAAACCCCGGTAAGCACCAGCCCCGCAGAGGTGCTGCAAACAGCCAGGGAGCCAGAGGTTGCCTCCTTGTGTGAGCTGCATTTTCAGCCCTGTGCCCACAAAAGAGTGCAAACCCACCATGGGCCAGAAGAAGAATGAGCAGATATTGAGTGTAAATGCAAGACAGGCTTAGCGTTTTACATTACCTTTCTTGTAGTGGTTGCGTGCTTTCCACAGAAAGCATTCAGAGTTAATAGAATTCACTTTAATTTCCCAAAATAACCTGGTCATTTTGAAAGGAAGATGCAGCAAGCTGCACTCACACGAGCCATCTTGAAATTTTACAGAGCAAGGCATTTCTCCTTGGTAGGAATAAGCTGTGAAGTACAGATTCCTAGCTGGGTCTGTGAATATTTTGCTCTTTAGAAAAACTGCTGCTTTGAAAGTTGTGTCAAATAATGACAATCTTTGTTACTCAGATTTGTACTAGTTGAGATGATACCTCAGAACTTTAAAATCAAACATTTGGAACTAGTATGTTGCAAATGAATATATAAACCCCTTTAGGTTGGAAGAGACCCTTAAGATCATCGAATCCAACAGTTAAATAATAAACAATATAAACAATAAACTAATATAAACTCATATGAGCCTGAATTAGCAAAAATGCAAGACTGAATATCTGCATGTACATTGTCAGAACCCCACATAATCTTGGATCTTCCGGTTAATCTATATGCATGCAGTATGAGTGCCTATCCATTCAAATGTTTGCCTCTGTCACAAAAACTGAACATTAAGGATTGGAAGGTCCTTAAAAAATTCTCCCACATGGATGTGTTTTCTTTTTGTAGGTGACTGAAAGCAGGTTATATAGTGTTAGGGAGTTCCTGCCATTTGAGTCTCACACTGCCAGCTGCCAGTGTCACTTTTCAGCCAGATGGCTGCCTGCAGCATAAAAATCAGGGATGCCAATTGAAATTAAAAACATGGTTTAGTTTACGCATAGTGGAAATTGCTTCTGACCCTGTGAACTTACATATTGTACAAAATGGCTGTAGCTGCCTCTTCCCATATTCCCTTTTTTTTCCCAGGTGTCAGTGTTTGCTTAATATCAAACAGATTCTGTGGCACGACTCTCTTAATCATACTGTATCACTTCCCTCCCTTGCCACCACATAAATTAAAAATATGGTTAATATGTTAACAAATGGAACATTCTGTGGCAGCAGTGACACTGGGCTAGGTATTGCTGCTTTTGCTGCAAATGCTTTATATTCTCCTGTGCCACAGACATCTGAGACACAACATATTGAATTGCTGCCTGGGTTTCAGCTCGCTGCTGTCAAGAAAACAGGTCAGATCACATGGAAAATTATTTGCGTCTCTGTAAAGGGAGGCCAAGGTAGATTGTGTTTTTTTTCTGATAAATCTCTGCAAACTTATATTGCGTTTCAGAATAGTCCTGAATTCCACTGTAGCTTTACACTGAAGTTGCTACATTTTTTTTAGTTATATATTTGTGTTGTGTGGATTTTTATTTAGAACTCTTGAACAGCAGAAGCTATTGAGTTGTTAGTTAGAAAACAAACCAGCAAAACCACTATATAGCAGTGTCATGTGCCCTACATTCAGCAACAGGATCAGATAACAATGAGCAGTGCAGTAAAGCCCTTAAGATATCCCCACAACTTCCTGTTAATGCATCACGCTGTCTTCCTGTGCAAACAAAAATAAATCACAAAGGCAGATTTCATTTTTCAAGTTATAAGGACAATAGACATCAAATTAATTTCTTTGGTTTTGTTTCTTCTTCCTCTTCCCCTCTCCTTCCTCCTCCCTGTCTCCCAGTATCAGCTCTCAACAGCAGCATTGTTGAGGAGAAATAATAATCACAATGAGGTTTTGAGCTTTAACTTCTTTTTGAAATGTTCATCTGATCTTTTGGATGCCACATCGATGGGACTGTACCAATGGGCTCTGGACATGGAGCTGCTCAGGGTCCTGCACCAGTTACTGCTCAGTATCAGCCAACTCAAAAACAAGTGGGGTATCAGAGTAGAGGTGCTTTCATTGCAAGAATGCTCTGACTGAAAGGAGAGCTTTTCATGTTTGATAAACAGGTTCAGAAGCTGCAAAAAATCAGAGAAGCACATCATTACTTTCCATGGTCAGGGTCCCTTTTTCCCTTCATTGGTTAGGGTGAGTTTTTAAATCAGAGCTGGTAATACACTTGTGTAATTGGGGGGAAAAATAGAAAATCCAAGCCTGTTTGCTTTACTGGTTAGCAAAGAATGTTCTTGGTTATAGATATTGCTGCTAAGATTTTAGATTTTAATTTAACTTCTGTTTCTGTTCCCCCTTAAAGGAGCAATATCGTTTCTGCTACGATGTTGCACTGGAGTACCTGGAATCCTCTTAGTCGGAAAGGACGTGACGAAGTTCACCAAATATATGAATCTCAATAAGCTGTTTTGACAACAGTTCTTGATCCTGTGAAGAAAGATTTTAGGGAAAGAGGGGGGTGGGAGGGATTTTGAATTTTAAATGCAAAGTATTTTTCTTATGAAGTTGTGTATCTTAATAAAAGAACTCGATCTGTTTCTATGCTTGTATACAGTATCAATATTTAGTGCCACATAAATACTATTTAATGAAAACCAGAGTCAGAAGAGATTTGAGCAAATTAGGACCTTCTCGTGTGTGTATATGCAGCTGTCTCTCAGATACCGTAGAGCAACCATCTGTTGCATGTATCAATATTTCCTATATGGTATTAATTTTTTTCTTTTGATACATTGTTAAAGTACAATAACAGTGCAGATTGATAGTAAGGTTCATTCTTTATACGTTTCAAGTGTTGCATATATATATTATATATAGTAAAAGAAAAACTGGCTTATTTTGTTTTAATGTGCAATGATGGCTGGATCACATAGAGATCTTTATAAAGAAACTTAAACATAAGCCAAAGACTCAAGTGTAAATATGTCTATATGGAGAAAGCACATGTATTTATTGTTTACTTGCATTCCTTTTTTGATGGCTGAAAAAAAGAAGAATCATTTTTCTTGAAGAAAGCTTTTTTTGCTGAAATCAAGTGTAAACAATTTTTGTAGTTTATTTTTTGTATGTTTTAGTGTAAGTAGAAGACATACTTTTTATGCATAGACCAAGAAGCATTGGTATAGTGGTTTTGTTGTGTACATGCTTGTGATTCAAATTCATGTAAACAACTTGATAATAGAAGGTCTTTAAGTACAGGACCAAAACATTTTCCTGAAAATGTATAGTTTTTCACAGTTGCATTAGTTAGGTACTGATAAAAAAAACTATGTAAGGAAGTGCACACTTCAAAATGGCCTTGCCTATGACTTGCACAATACTGGGAGAAATTTTTAAGATCCATTCAAATTGTACAGGAACCAATTGTTTAAAAAATATTGAAGCACAGATCAACAGAACTGTGACACAAATAGATGGGTCTGCATATGCCCTTCAGGGTAAAAAAGTATTTGTTTAGCAAATTGTAAAATTAAGAAATGTTTAATTTGATGTTTACAAACATGTAAACTTTGCTTCCAAGACAGCAAAATTTGAATAAACTAATGCCAGATTCCGATCATAACTGTGGTGTACAAAATGTTACTTTGCTTTTACTTAGCTTGCAGCCATTTCTTCACAAAGCTTCCTCTATATTACCAGCTAAAATCAGTCCAGTCTCTTTTTGGTCATCTTTAGAACAGAGAGTAAAATGCTTTTAAATATTCTGTAAAGTAAGAGTGAACTAAATTTTTATTTAAAGATCCTTTTATAATTTTTTCCTACTTTGATACCCTCTCATTTACTGTGCTTGTTAAGTAGTCATTCTTGTCTGGAAGACCAATATATTTGGATAAGGAAAACCTCAAAAGGAAATTGTATTATTTTTCGCCCCGGTGTTTCAAGGAGTATGTTGTAAGACTCCATGCCATCTGCATGTCCTAAATTTCTTCCTTCAGATACATAGAATTATCCATTCAACACTAGAAACAGCAGAGAAATGTTCAGAGAAACACTGCTTCTCAGATTTTTTTCTGTGTCTCCATCTGTACTGCATAGCTCCACATCTTTCAAATCTAAACCACTTTTTTTTTCTTTTTTTTTTTTTTTTTTGTGTCACCCACTGTTAATTCCTAGTTATGAACAGCAAGGTAAATAAATAAGGTTTGAAATGTTCGCTGGGTCTGACTTCTTAATACTCAAATTACCCTATTTTTTCTTCTGCCATAATGGAAAGTGGAATATAAGTTACATGCTTTGTAACATTCTTAGCTTTCCCTGTGAGGAAATGGCATTCATCTAAATTTGGCAATCAAAGTGCTGGGTCTGTTACCTAGAGCTAACTATCTGGTCACATTTTGTGGAAACAACATGCCCAATGCATCCTGCCTGTTAGACATCTGTCTGGCACTAAATGATTTTGACTGTGGAAAAATCTTCCTCTATGAGGAAGAGAGGATGCTGAGAAGACTAGTCTAGAAGTCTGTATTAATTAGGGTTGTGGAATGCAAAAGCCACATTCTGTACTGCCCAGAATGATGTTTATGTTTTGAGTGGAGTTTTCCTCATGGAGAGCTGCTGTGTTTGGGACAGTGGGGTCCATCCCCATCAGAATTTCATGATCCTGGTTAAGACTTTTGAGTCCAGTTTCCCCTGGACATTAAACATGACTGATGCAAGTGCCAGTATTAATCCTGCCATTGCAGCATACTAAGCCTGCAAAAGTGTTTTCTTTGGGAATATGCCCCTTGGCCAGAAGAGATTATAGCTGCTGCTGGTCATTCTGCAGAGGGGAACTCTGCCAGTGTTCAAGTACTCTGAGAGTCTCACAATTTCTGTAACTGTTGATGACTGTGGTGATCTAAAGACCTTTTGCAATAGCTCGTGGTTGGTTGAAAAAATTCTGGGAAATTCTTCCTGGCAAGGTCAGGGAAAAGTATGCAGAGGGAATGTGGTATGTGAGAAGCAGATGAGAAATATTCTCCAGTAATGGTATCTCTTGAGGGTCTCTTAGGTAAAAGATAATATTAGAACGTGATTTTTAGTATAAAATCTGACTAGACAGATTGTTTCATTGTGCAGCTCTTTCCCTTCTCTCACCCAGTGTAAGCAAATGTCAGCTTTGTTTTCTGAGGGTACCAACTCTGTTACCCCAGATAAATGCTGCTCCAGTATCCTTTACTTACACCATGCAAGACAGAAGAAAGGGAAGTGAGGGGACTGAAACCTGACCCAGAGAGAAAACAAGTATTTATCACAAAAAGAGTGTGCTGTGGAAGAATATAAGCATTCCTGACCTTGGACACTTAAAGAGGGATATGTTTCACTCCTTGAGGTGGTGAAAAGCCACTGGCACCAGTTATCACAATGTGCCAGCAGCTCCTAACCTGGAGTGGTCCATGGGGTTCAAGACTCCTCAAAATCTTTCTGTTTGCTGTCATCCTCGCTGAAATACTAGCAGAGACACAGTCAAGTGGCTAAAGCCTGCAGAGTGCATTGACTCTGCTTTCTTCAGCAGCACAAAGCAAAGGCTGGACTCACACGTGGTAAATACAGAAAGCAAAGGGCATCAGGGCAGAGTAGGAGATAACGAAGCACAAAAGGCTGCATCCATGGAGGTGTATGTGCAATGATTCAAATTTTAAATTAATGAAGTTGAAACTGGTTTAATATCACATAGTGAAAGTAGCCAAAGGAATGTACAAGTTCCCAAAAGCTTGTTTGCTATGTGTAAGTTATTCGCTAAAAGTGAGCTCTAAAACTGAGAAGTGATGACTCCAGTGTCCTGCTCTGAGTAGTTGTTAGTGGAAGGAATTCTGAGAGTCACTTGGATGGCTTTGGTTCATTTTCTATTGGCCAGTAGTTAAAAGAGGTAATTTTAGAATGCGTTTAAATTATCTGAATTTTCCCAGAATAACCAGATTTTAGGATCCAGCTCTGAAAAACCATAAAAGGCATCAAACCTTGGAAGTGATTAAAGCAGTGTCATTGAGATGGAATAGCTACTAAACCTCAGAACCTTGTATAGTGAGAAGCTTTCTTTTTTTCTTTTAACCTTCTGAATCTGCTTTCCCTGTTCATAGTGACCTAACTCCAGCAGAAGGAAGTGTGAGGAGATTCAGATTTTGACCTTTTATCTGAGTCCTGAGAGATCAGACTCCAGCTGGTCGATGAGATCCTAGTATTTACATTTCCTGCTTCCTGGGTAAATGATGCCATTGGGAAACAACTTGGAAAGAGGCTTTGCCTTCTTAGAAAACAGTCATTGGCATAGGAGTTTGAAGCTTGATGCTTAGTATCTTCAGCATATGCAAGCAGTTACTGGGATTTATTTCATTTGTGAAGTTGCTCACTTAGTATATTTACTTAGTTTGTGCTGTGTCCTACATACTACGTTAGGAAACAGAATAATCCTTTGAGAAACATGAAAGCCAAAGCTACTGCAGGAGTCTGTTCTTTCAAACTGATTAACAATTTCCAAAATCAAAGGTCTAAAAAAAGCAGACTGGGATAGCAATGGTAGGCAAGTACTTTGTCATTGAGCCTCGAGTGTGAATTGAAGTTGAAGTACAAGGAAGGGACAGCCTGAGAAAAAACGTTGCAGAATCATTGCATGGCCAGGCCACCTGGACTGACAAATGACTGTATAAAGGGCCTCTTTTAAACTTCACTCTGCTGCAATGTCAGAAGAAACCCTGAGATCTTGAAATAAATGTAAAAGCTGCTTTTATAGTGCTCTGCTCTGTACTGAAAAGAAAAGTAACTCATTTTCTGCTGTACTTTCCTGTGTCACGTAGAGGTCTGAATTGAGTAAAGTGATCCCAATCTCACAAAAGAACCTTTGTGGTGATTTATTGCTAGTGGTCTTTGTTAAACAGTCAAAGATCTTGTAACCTCTGCAAATCCAGGATAGTCAAGGGTATCTGTGAATATTCACCTATGTCATTACTTTCTAGGGTTGAATAATGTGCTGGGATCAGATAGAGTGTACTGAGGATGAGAATATGCACAGGTTTAGTCCCATAAATTTTCCTTCAACTTTATGCAGAAAAACTTTTGGTAATTTTTTAACTAGGGACTCCGAGCAAACATTGAGATACTGAGAATAGAGAAGTGTTTCTAAATTATTTTAAGCTTCCTGGATGATTTTCCTTTAAGCCTGACTAAAAGGATGATGTGAGATTGTGGTGGTGGTTGACAGGCATAAATGTTCTTTTGGCCCACGCTTCTCAGAAATTAATTCTTTCACTGCTGTTGGGTTTAGAGTACTAATTTATGCAGACATTGACATGTATGATGACAGGCACAATAGGATGCTTATCTAATAATAATGTTTATTAACTGTGTCTTGGCCAACAAAGAACAGATGTTTTTGTGCCTTGTTGAGTTACAACAGCTTGATTTCAATAGTCTTTTGTAACGCCTTCTAGCTTCCATCTGGATCAGAAAATAGTCCCTTATTTCACAAATTACTTCAAGATAAATTTGAAATCTGCATATGGTCACAGATTTTTTTCAAATTTCCTGTAAGTAAAAGAGAAAAAAAAAAGGAGTGTATGTTAGGAGAAAAAAAGGCAAAAAAGTCTGTACTGGACATGGAAGCAAAACCTGATCTTTCTTGCAAGCTTCGGAGTATCCTGGAGCTCTTTGGTAATGAGCACGGAAGTGGCATCTGGCAAAACACAGTACCTCCAAACTGTGATAATATCTCTGCATTTTCCTGCCAGGTGCAAACCAGTGTGAGTTCTTTCAATTTCTCGGTGCAAAACTTTTGTCTTTCTTTTGTGTGTTTTATCTTCTAGAATGGTATCTGAAACAATACAGTATTTTGCAGCTCTGAAATGTTAAAGAAAGTGAATGTCTTTTTGCATTCTGATAACAAACACGAAACCAAAGATTACAGTATCTTTGGGTTTCTCTCTCAAGATAAACAGAGTGAGTTGTTTTTTTGTAGTAGCCATAAAGTCAAACTGTAAGTTTCAGAGTAGTTTTGGAAGACATGTTTCACTTAAGTCCCAACAGCTGAAATCATTGTTTGTGATCAAGGACATTAAACTACTTCATATTTTGTTACTCTTTCTGACCTACTTGCTGTATCAAAGAACAGGTACAATAAATAGCCCATCTGGACCCATGGTCTGAACTATCTTCCACACAGAACCTGGTACTGTAACCTTTTGCCTCACTTTCAGTGAAGTTGTTATGAAGCTCACTGATAATCCATATTAACATTGCTAAATTGCCTCTGTGTACTGAAAAGGCTTGAAACCCCCTGCTCAAGGGTTTTATGCATTCATTTTAAACTAAGTGGAAATCATAGGAAGCTGTGATGCTGTTGCAACTTTTCTGTTGCACAAAATCTATCCTTGAAGCTTCGGTTGGTGCGGTTTAAACTGTATAAATAGGTTGCTGCTTGGTTTCATCTCCTGAAATGATCAAAGTTTCCAGCTTACCTTGCAGTTAGAAGTACAGCAGCAATTCTCACAGGTCAGACTTCTTCAGGAATGAGGATAAAATAGAATATAAAAGCACTAGGCACATTATAGGTCCTTCTAATATTTCTCCTCGAGCCAGACGAGGTGGTTCAGCTAGTGTGACAGTGAGCTGTAATTACAGCTGTGAGAAAATAACTGTGTGGTTTTGTCTGTAGTAAAGGCTTTTAAAAATTTCTTTTAGAAAACAGGGAAGAAGTGCAGGCTTTGTTTTTACTTCAATGTGCCTTCATTTCAGGTACTTGGCTTACTTCAAATAACAGCCTGGCTTTACACAGACCCCTTCTAAGATGATAGTCCTTTAAGCAGTCAGAATCGCAGTCTGCAGCAGTCTCTGTCCTTAAATACAAGTAAACTGTTGGTATGTGGATTAAAGGGAGCAGGGGCTGGTATGATGAGTCCTATGGAATATTCAGGGGGTGACTGCTGATGAACAGAGGCTAAGGAATAGGCCTTTACTTTTGCACTGGGGGATTTATAAACTTTGTGCGAGAAACAGAATAAAATAGTCAGTGAACTGACTGGGATCAGCACAAAGATAGGAATCTTGTTCACTTATTACTTGGCAATAGCATAGAAAGCACTGACTTTGGATGTAAGAATAGGCTGGATGGAAAATACAAAAATCTAGACAAGACTAGAACTTCCCAAAAAGCATGCAGTTATGAAATACATGGAAGGATATAAAAATTCTGACTGCCTCAGTCAGTGAAAAAGTTTCAGATATTGAGTAAATATAATATTTGTGGTCAAGGAAGGTTGAACAATTGATTTAGGCCACTGAGGATAAAAGATGCTGAGCAAGGGACAGTGCCAAGGAGAAAGAAATGGGCAATTTAAGTGAGTAGATGCTTCAATAAAGAACATTTCTGCAGAGGTATTGTGAAATATTAAAAAAAAAATAATAATGACACTAAACCAGGTTTAACACAGGCAAGAAACTTGAGGACCTGGTCACATACCTCATTTGATGACCTATGAACTCCAGTACATTTCTGGAGTCAGTCTGCCTTGAAGACCACAAGGTGCAATTTTTGTGATACCATATTGCTGATGCCAATCAAGAAAAGGAGAACAATGCTGCAACATTGAACATGGCCATTCATCTTGGTTCTGAGGACAAGCAACAAATGAGAAATAAAATAAATGTGGCAGGAAGTTATAGCTCAGGTGAGATTTTGCAAGGGTGGTCTCAGCCCTTGCCTCACTGCCAAGTGACCACCAAATGCTACAGTGAAGGCTTCTTTTCTGATGCTTGTTTTTTAGCAGAATTATATCTTTATATATATATAAAAAATATAAAATCATACTAGAAATAAATACATATAAATATATATATTTGTATTTAAATAATGTGTATGTATGTGTGTGTATATAAAATTTTCATTTTTTAGAAGAAGAAAATTTTTACTGAGACAAGCAACATAAGAGGTCGGGGTTGAGAGGGAAGACCATTTTTGTGGGAGAGCACTCTGAGAGGCAGGTGCTTTACTGTGTCCTCCAGGGAGCCACAGTAAAGGAAGATTTCAGAGAATGAGAAGAATTTTGAGTGTTCTGAAAACAGAAGCAAACTTGATAAACGAATAGCCTTAGAGTCCTACATGATTAGGCATTTGGGAAAAATTGCAAAAATTTGACTGGGGAGGGGCACACGGTCTGAGTTTACAGTCCAGCATGGCAAAATAAAAATTTAATTAGCAGGTAATCCTGGGAAAAACAGAGACTAGAATTTGGCAATTTTGTTCTTGATACATACATACAAGTCTGCATTTTCCACGCCTTCACTTTTAAGACTTTAAGAGACACATCTGCATGGTCGTGCAAAGACTCCTCACAGTATCACAATGTCCTGATCTTGCTCATTACTTTGACTTTTGCAGGAAGTGCCTATTCTGAACTTTTCACAGGCACACAAATGTTTAAGGAAGACTCATCTCTTTTCAAGCCTGTGTGCTTTTCAGACTGGATTTTATACTCTTACCTGATCATTTTTCCTCTTCTTCCAGTGGTCTTTCTAAATTGACTGGGATCCAGAAACAGGACATTGTGTGTTGCTCAATTTTTTTTCTTTGGTTTGGTTTCTTTTAATTCTTGTTCTCACTGATGTTTTTTTACTCAGCACAGGCTGAAGCAAACCAAGCATGGATGGAACACGTTGTTATCTCTGTAATACATTTCAACTTTTCAGCAGAAAAAATTTCAACAGGTAGTTCCAAATTTATGCTAAATAACGTAACTAACACCTCCCACCTTCATCTGAGGTCAGCTGGCACCTCTAAAAGCAAGCTTCTTGCTGGTTGTCATTCAAAATCTGCAGAGTGTTTTAAGCAGGATGACAATGACTTAATTCCAAAGTGAAACAATTGCAATTGATCTTTTGTTCCTTCCAGTGCTTCTCTGGTGAAGCACTGCTCCCTTTCAATTCTTTAAAGGTGTCTCCCAGTCCTTAAAGGTCAGTCAGCTTTAAAACAATATTAAACAAAGCAGGAAGAACTTTGGTAGGTGATATATTTATGTGTGTTTAATTTAAAAAATATTCACCCAGCAATGTATGGGGACAGGTTGGTTAACTCCACAGAAGATCCTAGATCTTAAGGGAAAGGAAATACGAATATCTGGATGCATGTACTCCAGAGTGTATGTGTAAGTGACTTTCTGTCATGGCAGCTCCTGAAATGTGCTACTGTGAAGAGATTTTTAAAAGAGACTTTAAAATTAACTAGTCAAAGGGGTATGGCAAAAATAACTTTCCCACACCCACCTTCCAACAACATTACTGTTGCTGGTGTCCCCGTGGAAGCTGGGAGAAGTGCTCATGTCTCTTTGCCATGGGGCTGGGTTAGAACACACAATCTGGGGACAGAAAATAACATTTTATGTATTCAAATTTATTTTAGTATTCAGAAATATAATGTTCTGGGAAAACCATAACTGCCCAAAACGGGGTGATGCACCCCAAGTTACAAGCATTTTTTGAGCTGATTGCTCTTTTTCCTCCTGTCTAAGCCAGGAGAGAGGGTGATCCCAGGGAATAGCTTCTGATAAGTGCCTATCACAGGGCAGGCTTGGATGGGCAAGTGGCCCTGGTTACCTGCTAGTTTTAGGAAGCACATTCAGCAGTGTATTAAAACTTAAATCAGCAACTTCTTTTTAGATTTTTTTTTTTTTTTTTTAATCTTGGGGCTGGCCTTTGGGCTTTGCTATTGTTTATTGGTTTGGTTTTTTGTTTTGCTGTGTGACTCTTCTTACTTTAATTTCATGTTATTATCTCTTCTAGGAAGAGTTTAAGTTTTTGGATTGGATATTTTTTCCCCCTTTTCAAAGTACTTTCTCTCATATGATATATTAAATCTTCCTTGGCAAGCTCATCTTCAGCCATATTGCATAGGTGGATTTCTTAGGTGAGCAGAGAGCAGAATTCAGAAAAAGAAAGTAACAAAATGCATTGTTTGTAAAATGGACTTTAGTGGTATAGCTTTGTGGATTTCATCCTGTAGCCTTGGTAAGCCTGAATTAATTTGTTGGCATAATTCTGCAAGAACACTTACAGATACTTTGCTCAGAGAGATGTGGAGGGAGACACAGACTTTTATTTTTCAAAATGTATCTATCTATTCATGCTGTCTGTGTGTTAAATCTCCCATCAGGATCAAAAGGTCCAGAATAATGAAGTGCTCCAGTCTCTCATCATGTCCTGGCTCAGGGGTCTCTGGCAGTGTGGCAGAGGGAAGAAAGGAGGAGATGAGAAGGGTCCAACTGCTGTCCTGTATGCTTCATGCAGGAGAACATGTGCTAGGAACACATTGAAGGAGATGCCCAAGGGTCACAAATGCTCTTGGATGTCAAATAAATGTACATGCAACAAACTGAAATCAAGATGAAAGGCTGGCAGAAGAACTTATACTCCAAAGTGAGAGCCCCAGGATGTTTTCTTACAGACTGTTTGAAATCTTAGATAATTTACATGAAGTTTGTGGAGGAGGGCAAGGTGAAAGGGCCTTGGCTGCATCACAACATATGTTTCATACTGCAAAGCAAAGCTGCCTGCAAGAAGAAATGGATTCAGTGGGTACTACCCAGTAAGTTATCATTTTACATGAGAAGTAATAAGATTTATTTAGCATGGAGAACCTTTTGGACTGAGTATTTTAAAACGAGAGAGCTAAAATACACATACACAAAAAATGTTACAGTAAATGCTACCCATGGGTTCTTCAAGAAAAAAAAAAGGCTTTTTGTGGTCTTTGTATAGGTTGTTTTGGAGAAGAACCCCTGTGCTCTTTCATCCTCCCCAGGCATGGAAGACAGGCTTATTGACCAATTTCATAAGGGAACACGTTTGTGTTCCAGCAGCTTTCCCAAATGAATCTCTCATGAAGGCTTAGCTTCTCACAGTGTGTGTGACATGCTTGCCCCAGGCTACCACAAGAATGATGACTCTAGGACTGGAAAAGGTGTTGGCCAGCAGCCAGCCCTTGGGTGAGGTAGAGGATGGAACCTGTGCCTCCACTGAGGGCATTAGAGGGGTTTTGGTGACAACTTTATTTACTTTAATAATATTAGGAAGGGCAGAAAAAGCAGCATTCTGCTTTTGGGGAGGGAGAGACAGGACTGGAAGAGAAAAAGAAGGGGATGCTTATGTTTGCTTGTTATGAAGAAAATGTACATTCCTTGTGGTGCTCTCAGACTTTTTTATGACCCAATGCACTGGATTCTTTATTAATTTAGAAAGTAATCTTTTTTAATTATACTGAGACCCCTGAAAAAACAAAACTTTATGGCTGATAAGTAAATAATAAAACATATGACATGAATATGAAATAAAGAACTTTTGGTATCTGTGCTTGTGAAGAAATGCAGATGAACCTTTTCAGCTGGACCAAATGCAGCCTTCAGCCCACCATCCCTAGGGATAAGGAGTCATAAGGGCAGACTGAAAACACCCTGGGCACTCTCATCTCTCATGGGCTGAAACTCTGGCAGGTGCCAGCCCAAGAGTCTAGCTGCCTCTTCAAATAAAAGGAACCTTTAAACTCTTTATGTCAGATCTCAGTTTTCCCACTTTCAGCTTTCTTAGACTTTTCCAAATTCCTTCATCTATGTTCAATTTGCCTGTGTATTTAGTTTAAAAAAAAAAAAAAAAGAAAAAGATCCACAATAAAAAAATAATCAAACAAAAAAGAAAACCCAAAAAAGTCTCCAAGAAAGAAGTCCACCAATCACTGATACCTTTATACTGCTTCTCCTTAAGAAAGAATTAGGGACACCTGGAACAAGAGCATAGGTGAAGAAATCGAGGCAGCAAATACATCTGAGTTTTCATATGGTAAATTATAATGACAACCAAAATGTCTTGCAGCAGAGTAATATCAATGCCTTGAAAAAGGTAGGAAATTATAATCAATTTCACTGATATGTTGGCAAGTGTTAACTGCATTTTATATGAAGCCTTTATTCTTTAATGAAACACATTTTTCCTGCAGAAACAATTTACTTTTAGATTCAACTTCATACACAGAATGCAAGTAATTACATTTAAGTTTGTTCTTCAGCTTTTTAAAGCTGTTTCTAAAACTGGATGAATAAAATTGTGTGCTTGACAGATTATCTTTCTGTGGACCTTTTAGAAAGGCTCCCACTAATGATGAAAGAAAAAGAAAAAAAAAGAAAAAACAAAAAAAGAAAAAAAGAAAGAAAGGAGAAGGAAGGAAGGAAGGAAGGAAGGAAGGAAGGAAGGAAGGAAGGAAGGAAGGAAGGAAGGAAGGAAGGAAGG
>JAOTQP010001546.1:59055741-59099378 GCA_026413545.1 Cichladusa arquata
AGGAAGGAAGGAAGGAAGGAAGGAAGGAAGGAAGGAAGGAAGGAAGGAAGGAAGGAAGGAAGGAAGGAAGGACAAAAGCAAGCTTTGTCTGCCTGTTAAAATGACAGCTAGTATTTCAGTTTCAATAAAATAAGCAAATACATACATTCAGTGCCACCAATTTATCATTAATTTGAAAGTTAGACACGTCTGTCACTTGAATATTAAAGATGAAAAAACCTTCAAGGTAACCATTATTAAATGAAATGTTTTGTTGATTTCTTTTACTGTTTGTTTAGACTAAACTGTGTTTTTTAATACTTCCATAAAGAGGAGTTATTAGTGCTCTTTCTTCTGGTAGTATAGACATTGGGGAGGTAAGGAGTGTGAGATGCCAGTTTTCATTACAGTTCTGTTAAAGCTCTTTGCTGTCAGGAAAAGTCAAACTGTTTTGCTTCCCTTCTGTGGAAAATTGACAGCTGATGGGTGAAACTTCAGGAATAATTAGTGAAAGTAGCCATGTAAATTCCATTGGGGGAATCAATCTTTAACAAATATATTTAAATTAATACAGTGTCCTTTTCTTTGAACAGTGACAGGGTGCAAAAAGATTATTTTGGATTCCTTTAACGGCATCTAGAAACCTACATTGCCTCTTTAAAAATAAATTACAGCCCACCCCACTCAAAATCACAAAGGGAGAGAGTGATGTTTGAAATTAATTCAAAAATTTCTCCAGCATGTTTCCAGCTGTCAAAAACACACTGAAGATATGCCAAATATATCTCAAAACACTTCCTGCAAATTGAAGATATCTCAAGTAATTTTTACTGCCAAAATCTTTATTCCATCTTTAATGAGCCCATACTTCTTCCTAAAGCTGTAGGATATCTCTTTATTTCTGTCCCTCCCATTATTTTTCTTTCCCCACCAAAAAAAAAAAAAAAAACCTAAACCAAAACAAACAAACAAACAAACCAACAAAAAACAAACAAACAAACAAACAAACAAAAAGAGAGTAAAATAAAAAGCAGACAGATAATTACATTTGCACGATTTGGGTGTTGAGTTTGGAGTTTGGGTTTGACTTTTTTCTTTGCTTTTTTTGTTTTGTTTGTTTTCTTGGTTTGTTTGGTTTGGTTTGGTTTGGTTTTTGGGTTTTTTTTTCAGTGAGTAATGTCTTTTAGAAAGAATAAAAATTCTTAGTGTAGTGAGAGGAATTAGGCTGGGTTTTAGGGATCAGGACTCAAGACCATGGCTTTGCCATAGATTTTCCATGTAGCCCTGGTTATGTTGTAAGTTCTCTGCTCAAGCAAAACGGTACCCCTAAACTGGGGGAAAATAGAACCCAAATATATTTAAGATCTGCTTAGCCATTGGAACACTGAGGCTTCCTGAACAGATTTTGCAGTGTGATGCCATGCATAGCTCTATAAATATTTCCACTGGAAGAGTGAGTTCATGTTCTGTGCTGTCAGATGAAAAGTGGTAACACTGGCTGAGGATGGCCTGGATAGCTCATTTTGTAAAAGCAATCCTTTTGGCAGGTGCCTCTTTGTATTGGAACTCCTACTGTATTAAACATTTGCATTCTGCTTTATCTTCAAAATGCTTTATAAACACTTCAGTATCAATCATCTTCATACATTTATGAAGACAGGTAGCATTAATACTTGTCAATAGATGGGAGAATTTTTGGCTTGAGGCTCTATAATCTCAAGGCTATTTTTAGCTTTGAGTCTATACCAGCACAGAGCTTGGAAATCACAAATAGTGTCCTTTTTCTCTGTGGTGGAACAAAGCATTGGCAGAGCTGCCTTCCTTCACAGCACTCAAACCTTTCAGGGAGCTGAGCGTTCAATACATACGTGGTGCTAATACTTCAAATGCATTCATTAAGACCATAATTCTTATCACACTTACCAACAGCTGGGAAGAGATTTTTGGAGATATATTTTCTATCATTTACTGGTGTATACAGAACTATTACTCTCTGTTGAAGAAACTTCGGAAAACTTCATGTCAATATTTTTCACGAGACTGTAACTTGAAATGCTGTTATAAGCAAGGTGTTTCTATGCGAAGCCACAACCAGGTGAAAGCCATAACTCTTTCTTATTAAGAATTTACTCCAACTTCTATTAAAATCAATGAAAAGATCTTTCTGGCTCTGGCAGGTACAGAATTGCTCAATAAAATGTTGAAAATGCCCACAGGATATTATTGTTCAGTCCATAAAAAGTCAGCCAAAAACTTACTCTTTTTCACAACGTAATGTGTGTACCTGTGCTTCAATTCTTTTAAAACCACTAGGGGATCCTGGCTCTTCAATAGACTGTTCACTGGAGTCAAACATTGGCAAATAACCCTGTGGGCTCAAGACCTTTTACTAATAGCCTTTTGTTCATACCTGCTAAGCCATTTAAATTTCATATGAAGAGCATGTCTAAGATCTCTCTGTCAAACTGTAAAGAAATATCAAAGAACCCAAAATGTAGTTCCTGAAAATGTAAAGGAAAGCTCAAAATAAAATCACAGGGCACTAAAATGTTCCAAGATTTTAGAGCCAGGAGCCACCACAATTCACAAGGGTTACCACCTGCTTTGTGAAGGTATTAGGGTTTTCAACACAGTCATTTTTATACCAAGTGCAAAACTTGGAGGAGAGTAAGATTATAGTTTTAGAAAGGCAGATTTTATCTCTATCTGTGGACTTCAACTGATGGTGAAGCAGTATAAAATTCCATGGGTAATGATCCTTGCTTTTTAACATGGCTCTTAATTTTAATTTCCAGCAAGATCTGCCTCTGTCTGCAGATTTGAAAAGTCCTCTACCTGAATTGACTCATCCTAGGGAGAGTGTGAGCAGCAGCTGCCCATGGAAGAAAGAATGGTAAAAAAAAAAAAAAAAAACAAAAAAGAAAACCAACAAACTGAGCAATGAGTGCTTTATATTTCGAGTAAAGTTAGAAGCAATTGTTGCAGGTGCTGGAGGATAAGTAACCTAAATGTTAGGCTAAAAATGTTAGGTTTCTTTGGATAGAATGATTTCAGTGCTTATGAGCTGATCACCTTTGGCTTTATTGGGCAATAAATCTTATCCACCTGTACATACTGAAGTGGCTTTTACACAAAATGCTTTTACACAAAGACCCACCCATCATGTTGTAACTCGTGTTAGAAGAGTTCATGTTTCAGCCAATTCAGCCTCTGTCTCTCAGTGAGTAATCCATGTGTGCCATTGTAGGGATTAGATTTTTTCTCACCTTGGGGAGAGTTTGTACAAACTGAGACCATCATTTCACATTACAAGAGCCATTGGAAGGCTACAGCTGTCTGTTCAATGTTGTGCTTCTTGGGTGGTTTGTATGAAACCTGATTGATATTACCAGAACCAGTGTAGGTTAGCAGAGGAAGTTCACAGCTCCTGAAAGTCTCTGCAGCTTCCTTTAATGCTCAGTTCACCTCTGAAACAGTTAAATTTAATACTGTTCACCTGACTTAGGTATTGAGACAGTAGATTCCTATAAATTAAGGGTGGCATTACAGCTAACCACTCATAGACGACCTCTCTCCCTTTCTTTATCAGAATTATTCTTGATGGTGTCATAGAGTCCTCTATTTATTCAAGGCTTAAACATTCCAGGAGTCCACTGTTCCCTTGGGAGATTATTTCACAGCTCAATTCACCTATGTCATGAAGGATTCCTTACAGCTTAGTCTGACTCTATTTTTAATGACAGATGGGGTGTCCACCTTTTTCCTGGTTTCAACCAGGACAGGGTTAATTTTTTTACAGCAGCCAGTAAGGGCCATGGCTAGGACACTGAGGTTATTCTATATCACCTCACATCACTGCCAGGGGAGGGGAAAAGAGACCTCTGCTTCCAAGGACAAGAGGTTCATTCTAGTCAAAATATCATGGTCCGGAGCCCTCTGGTATTGTTTATTGTTGCAGACTCCTTTGTGAGCATTTTTACATGTGAATCACAACTCTCTTTTGTGTACTTTTATTATCTTTTTTTTTTTTTTGTTACTGCTAATTTTCTTATCTCATTGCTGTTTCCAGTATATTATCCTTATCTCAACTTTGCCTTCTTTGCTTCCAATTGGAAGGCAAGGGGTGGAAACATCACATGATTTTTTAACTGGGAGTACTAAATTGGAGAATATCATTCCTAAACCATGACAATCTTAACACTGGAAAAAAAATATGCAAGTATATTGAACTTCCTGCAGTATCTGGAATTTGATTCACAAGATGGTGTAACCATTCCATATGAGCCTCACTCACACCTGTCTCCCAGGTCCTGACTGTTCAGAGTTTCCCTAAAGCATTTTCCTCTTTTAAATTACTGTTCTGTCAGCTGTATCAAATACATTTCCCTTATGTTTTTAAGTTCAATAAATGGTGCATATATTCCTGTAGATATAATGTCTAGTTTCATATCTACGGGATTGTTTTAAGGTTTCTCTTCAAACAGCTCAACTAATGGCCACATTTATCTAACAAATTATCTGAGCTCAAAAAATATTGCAAACCTTCACAGCTTTAGAACTGATTCTCTTTGGAAACTTGAAACATTTTACTGACTTTCTGAAAAACAATAATCAAAACAATCAGCAAGGTAGAAAAATATTTCTGGACATAGTTTTCAAAATTCTGTGTTTTGCCTATGTGCCCATCCTTCTGAACTAGCTGACTGCTACTTTTCAGTCACATTCCCCTACAGCTGGTTCTTGGACACCACATTGGAGAACAAGCAGGGCTTTTTCACCTGGGGAGACAGGGATTCTTGTGTGTGTGCACACTCCAGAGCAGCTGGAGCCACCAACACTGTGGCTGCATCAGGACTCATGGTCACTTTGGCTGTTGTAAGTTTGGCTGTGCAACTTGAACTTCAGCCCATTGCTGGCAGTAGAATGGCCAAGCTGATTTCATCTGCAGGCTCACACAGGGCACTGAGGTCCTGGCAGGCTCTTTGTGAAGAATGCCATAACATAGAACTGAAGATGGGGTAAGGAAAGGTTTGTGATCTCTGTATGGGAAGAACAGGGTCAGAAATTGCCTCCTCTCAGTACAGCATACATACATTTTTGTCAGAAACTTGTCCTAATCTTCAATATTGAAACTTGGACAAAACAAAAGGAATTTTTCTTAGTCAAGATCCTCCTAAGAATTTAGTCTGCAATATGAAAACCTCCCCAAAGGGTCCCTTATTACCAGCAGTCCATGATGACAATCTGATGATCTCTCACACCGAGATCAAGTATGGTTTGGAGATGGCAAATTATTTTCCTCTGCACTTGGCCTTACACATCAAACTGGAAAATCTCCTGCAGAGCATTTGGAAGAACAGGTGAGTGATTCTCATTTAACAGTCTCTGTGTTAGTAGATCTGGGGACTATTCTGATAACATATGACCAGTGAGTTACATTCCTGATTTAAACTGCAATTTCAGACAAGTGCATTTCTAGTTCTTCTCATAGCAGCTAAAATGATTGGTTTTGTTAGGTTGTGTGATAAAAGGCTGGTTTACACACACACACAGAGAAGCACAGGGGAATAACAATGGATAGGGGAATTCCAGAGGTATTTCCAGGGTATTCTCAGGCACATTACAGAGGCTCTGGGCCTCCAGAGCTGCTTGCATGCCCCAGTGGCAGCAGGATCAGAGGCCACCGGGTAGACTGTGCCTAAGTCCAGCTGCTGGAGGGATCCCCAATGCATAAATACATATGTGTGTATTTCCCACTAATGCAACAATCAACCAGAAGGGGGAAAAGAATGAGGCCATTGGGGCTTGCTGGGGTTTCTACATAGGTTGATTTGTGTGTCTGACAGTGTATTTATGAGTGCTATGCTTATCTGTGTGTCTGTGCTTATTGGAAATGCATGCTGCTTGTTGGCCATGGGAGCACAGAGTTGCAGCTGCCTTCTCCATGCTGTTGGGCTGCTGGATTCAGCAACATAAACCAGGTTTTGTTGTGAATTTTTCTTGTGTGAAATCCATGTCTGTTTGTGCATTTGCTTTGTTGGAGTCAAGCAATTCTGAAAACATTTATTAATTTGTGTGTATGTTTGCCATTCATGTTAAATGTTCTTTTGTGGTGTTCCTGGCAGTCTTGCCAAAGTGAAGAGCCAAATACAAATGAATTGAGGAGCTATAAAAATGGCCTTAAAGGCTCTTTATTCATTGATCAAAACAATGTGTACAGGTGAAGCCCAGCTGCTGGCATTGGCACAATACCTGACAGCCTTGGGAGCAGGTACCAAGAAAGTTGGCTTTGAATTGCTTGAGTTGCACGCAAAATCTTAAAAAATACAAAGAACTGAAATAACTGAAACCACTCACACATTTCACTGCTTTGTGCTTGTAAGAACCAGCTTTTTACCATTTGGGTCTTTTGATTGCCACTGAATACATGTGATTACCTCAGCTCTCTCTCAAATCAATTACAGTTGCATAATTCAAAATATGTTTTCTTGGGAGGGGAGAATAAGTAATATATTACATTAAAATCGTTGATGAGTTGTTGGCTGTGCATATTCTCTAGTTTGGGTTTTACAAATAACTATGACCTCCAGATCCAAAGTCCAGTTACTGCTCCTCCCTGTAGCACCTGCAGCATTAATGACTGGCAATAGTGAGTTCTGCACCTGGATACTCCCCACTCATAAAATGTACTTCACATTCTCTGGAGAAATACTTGTTAGAACCAAGTTAACAAACTTTTCAGACTCTATAGGTAGCCTGGCTCCTCAAAGGGCAGTGCACCCACTCTAAGAATTTGAGAGTTTTAATTGTAAAGTTTTTGATGTGTGAGTAATAGTCTCCTGCAAAATATTACATATAGAGGAAATGAAGTTAGCAACTTTTTGAAAATAAATAGTTGATTATCTTGGTCGCTGTTTTGTCACAATGTCATGCTTTCTACTTTCCCTGACCCCTCAGGGAGATAGGAGAGCAGTGTAAACAAACATGAAATCACAGTCACTCCAGTTTTCCTCATGATCTGAGTCTGCTGCTTATTTGCTAGGGCCTTGCTCTTCAGAAGACTTCTGCTGAAACAACAGTGCTTGATCAAGCTCAGAATGGCTAAGCTGGGATCAGTGCTGGTGGTTTGTCACCAGTGCAGTCTGATCTTCACCTGGTACTGTCTCTTAAAATTCCTTCCCAGCTGAAGCACCTCAAAATCAAATTCCCAATTATCATTGGTGACGTAAGAAAATGTTGACCATTTTGCATAACAATATTGTGTATAAATGTCCATATAGAGGATGAATTAATTTATATTCTATTTGTATATCTTAAATCCAGATAAAATATTTAAGACAGAGAAGTGTTTCATTTCTTTTCTTCAAAGGGTGTTTATGGTTTTGAAGTGAACAAACACCAAGCTATTTTGCTGTGTTCCAAAAGAGGAAAGAAACCCAACGAACCAACAACACCCCACACAGACATGGTGGGGTTTTTTCCCACTCTGGGCAGGGCTGGTATTCACTATCTTCCTTTCACAGGGTCAATAACTATCACTGATGGAATGCAGTTTTGTGGCAGATGCCCCTTTGCCCTTAGGAGCCCAGTACCCACGGGGGACACGCCCACGTCTCCCAGGCTGGCACAGAGCCTTGGTGGCTGCGGGTGCCAGAAACAGCCGATGGGGCCACCAGCTGCCTCACCCCACTCCAGCTGCACGCGTGGGAGGAGGCAGCCACGGAGGGAAGGAAGCAGAAGTACGTCCCCATGCCACTCCTCTCCTCTGCTGCAGAGCACAGCACGCACCCGGCTGAGAGCTGAGCCCTGAGAGCTCTCGCTGGTCGCTACGTGCCAAACCCACATGCTACAGTGCTGCGGAACATGACCTCCCTGGAGAAGTTCATTCATTCTCTGGACCTCAGAGCCCTCCCCAGGGTCCTCCAAATCCAGTCAGGCATCTATAGTCAAGGTGAGCATTGAGTGTTTTCTGGCAGGGCTTTGCAAGCCTGTACTTGGCATCAGGTCCCCCTTCAGACTGAAATGTGGATTGTGGGGGAGGCACACAAAGGATGCTCATGGAGTTGTCTCCTAGCAGTTTCCCACCAGCTGAGTGTTGAGTGTTTTATCAATGGCTTTGGAAAGGTCTTTGGTGCAGTGTGCATTTGGTCTTCTCACTGGCAATGAAAAAGGAACTGTAGTTAGTCCTTATCATATTCTGGAAAGAGTACTGGAATAAGACATGAATTTGCTTTGCACTTACACGGAGCCATCAATCAAACCACCTCACAGAGGTTAATTGATTTAACTCATCTTGGACTTCTGGGGCTCCAGTGGAGGAGTGCCTTCTGTCTCAGAAATAAAGAACCAGGGAGTCTGGAAGGTGACCTTGAAGGACTATAAGATTTTCCTGAAAATTTGCCCTGGATTTGGGGCACTTCAAGTGTGCAACAATGCAAAGGGGTTGGTATGAGCTGGGCAGGAGCAACACAAGCGTAATATTTTACTGGGTTTTCCTGCTGCAGATCTATTTTTATTATGTTTTTAGTGCTCTGCTTGTGCACAAAACACATTCAAAAGGCGGCAAAGAGGCTTGCATTAGACGGAAAAATCTGCTCTTCGTTTGGGGATGGACTTTATTCAGTGATTGTGAAGATATGTCAAGCCCATGTATCAGTCTAGAAAAAGACAGTTATCGCTATGCCACTGAAAGGGAAAAATTTGGGTTCAACTAATCAAACAGAGAAGGTTTAATGAAGTGAGCTGAAGTCTCCTTCAGCTTCAGCCAAACACCCACTTCAGGATCCACGATATTTATCTTTACATCTGAATATTCCCTACTGGTCCATAGAAGGAGAGAGGAGGTGGCCATGGAAAGTCTGACTGGCAATCAGTAGCTGTGGCTAGAGTGGGCAATTTTTCCCTCCCTGACAACAGCCTCTTTAGGCAGAAAGGAAATGGGAAAGGACACACTGAATCTGTGATGGTAGTGCCCTGTCCACATGCTCCTGATTGCCCATCCTGGCTGCTCTGAAAACTACCTATGAATAATACTAATATATAGAAAAACTGTTCTGGGAAATAAACTTAGCTAAAATTACCAGAAACTTTTAAAAATACTCTTTTTCTGAACTTTGCTATGTGGCCTGTTCATGTTGTATCTCTTATACTAGTCTGGCAGCAGTGGCAAATAAATTCTTGATAAGAAAATTACCACCTAAGTGATGAAGAGTAGAATTAAAACTAAAAAAGGGAAGCTCACCTCCTTAAGCTGGAGTAGCCACTGTATTCATCTTTTTTCACACAGCTAGGAAGCAGAAGTGATATGAAAACAAGTTGTATGCATTTGTACAAGTAGGTATGCATACATATACATACACATATACATAGATATGTGTACACATATACAAAGGTGTACACAAAATGATGTGAGATGTGTATATATATATATATATATGTATGTATGTATATACAAAATACTGTGATAAAATGATGGTAGCCCAGCTCTCTGCAGGTTTCTGAGTTCCCACAGTCTGCATCCTGCTGTTCACGGATGGTAAAACTTATATCATACCTGTAGCCAGAGTATTTCAGTTTGTGGTTCTATTTACCCCCTAAACCCTTCCACGTGACGAGAAAAGCACTGATGAGTTAGCCCACAGACCATTCTGCAGCAATTCCTCACATGTGAAAAGAAAAAGGCTGTTAGCTGTTGACTAGCCTTGGGAGGGGGTGGTATGTGCTTTAGAGACCTAAGAATATTAGCAGTAAAAAGTGACAGCCCTCGTGCTGCTCCAATGCATTTTTGGTCTTCAGCAGCACCACATCTTCCTGTCCTCTGCTCCTGGTGGCTTCTCAGCTGTTCTCATACGTGTTCTACCAGCACAGCAGCTGCAGCACCAACAACCACGTGTGAGTCTCTTGTTTATACAACAAGCAAGACTGATATGTTCTGCTTGGCTCCTTGTCCCCACAGCCAAGATATCCCAAAAATACTTGCAAGACCTAGAAACACCAATGTCCTGTAGTAGGCTTCTGTGGGTTCCTCTTCTTCCTTGCTTCAGAGGAAGGTTGAGATGCTCAAGACACTCAGTGCCTGATAGGTTTGCAGAATGTAGGGCTACAAAAGGTCTTCTCAGGCCAGGTCCTTGCTCCCTTTCTCTCCCTCCTTCCCTGAGCTCTCTGTCTGTGTCAGATCTTTCCTGGATATTTTCCTCCCTTCTGCACCTGGAGGCTGGGGTGAACACATTGTTCTGTGATTGCATTATGATTTATGTTACATTTTCTGTTGCAAGGCTAGTGCTTCAGAGACAGTCTGAAGTAACTCCTGTTATATTGCTAAACAGGAGAATAGGCCACTTTGAGCACTTCAAGTTTCCATTAGGACAGCCACTCTTTAGTACTTCCTCAGGCAGATCCCTCTGCCCCTGCACCGACCTTTTTGATCTCTCTTACCCCATGCAGTACACCAGCAATCACAGTGTGGGTAATGGCAGGTCTGTCAGCAGGGAATATGGGTTTATTGCTGTGGCTGCTGGGACCAAATCTGAGCGTTTGTGCACTGATTGTAATAGCTCCCAAATGGCTACACAGTCAGTCTGGTCAGCTAAGTGGTTTTGGGGAGTGGGATTTCATAGGAATCTGTAACCTTCTCAGCACAACCTGCAGATAGTAAGGGAGAGGATCAATTGTTAAAGCATTACTTGTGATCATTTGAAACTGATCAATCACCAGGGATATTCAATTTTCCTGTGTTAGAATTTCAAATAGGAAGAATTTTTATTTATGTAAATGTTAATGTATGTTCTTCACAGCACCCCCCAAAAAGGGCAAGGTTTCTTAACATAGCTCGGCCGGGTCCATGGACTAGCTGAGGGAGTAAATAATGGCCTACTACATCCATTAGAGCTGTCACATCAAAGCTGCAGCAGCCAACCAAAGAAGGCTACAGCAAAATACTTGATAATAAGCCAACACAATGTAATTGATTCACTGTTCTTTGGTGCTCTGTGTGCTGTGGGGATGAAACTCTCTGTTTACTCTATTGGAAGCAGCATTTTCGACACACTGCACTTAGATCTAATGGTTTTTCAAATATAGGACCTGCAAACTAGCCTTAAAAGTCCTGACAGATTTTCAGTACCTCTGGAATCCTAAGAAAAGCATATTTTTGAAGATGGATATTTTCCATGTGGTGAGGTATTTTTATTAGAAGCTGCAAAGTCAAGCTCCAGGGAGAGAGTTGGAATTAACTTGCCTTTGGCAAGGTAACATCTCTGAAAGAATCCATTCTGCCTCTATATCCATATTGCACCGAATACAATCTAAGTCTCTTCTTTCAGACCCAAGCCTGCCTGCTACTGTTCCCAGTGGAGAGTAAGTAGAAAACATATGCTGTGTGCACTCATTCTATCATTAGTCTCTCTACTGACCTATTAAAAAAAATGTTCCTGCTGATATTGATGGAATGTGATGTATTTAACTGTCGTTCCCCAAACTGCAAATGGACATGACTTTATAGACCCTGCTTCCACGTGGAATACTTTCAGCTAGTAAAGCTGTGGGCAATTGAACTTTTGCTTTGGTAGTGAATACTATGCTTTAGACACATTTCTCAGGAAGTTCTGCTCCTGTTTATCTCTCTGTTCCTGGCATGAAGAAGAGGAAACCATTTTCCTTGAACGATATCAGTGATTTTCATGCTACACTTGGACTTTGGAGTTGGTTGAAGCCTTACCAGTTTGCCCCTAGACAGAATAGGCAAGGTTTGAGGTGCTTGTTCACACTCCCATGTTCCTATTCTGTTTTGGCTCCAGCTGTGCGGAGCTGCACAGTCAGAAACCCAACCTGCAGCCATCTCCTCCCATTTTCTGACACTTTGCAGAGTCAGAAATGTGGGGTGTTAGTAAGAGTCCTGAGTTCCTCCAAAATGCTGTCCATCATCATATTCAAAAGTCCATACAGAAGCAGAGAAACTGTTGTTATCTCTGGCTTGAAAACAGAAACACAGGTGAAAGGAGATGGTAGTTCTGCAAATGCCAGGGATGCCTCTCAGGGCAGTTCCTTTGGACTCTGCAGTTATAATGTCCTTGCTACAGAAACTGGACTGTACTGTTAAATCTCTGAAGGGAATAGGAAGGATGATTATAAAATGAAAGCAAGTCTGCCAGATACAAATAACTTTGTAATCAGTACTGATTAGAAAGGAACTACAGTGCAGGCTGAAGTACATGACAATTTAATGGCTCATTAAAATATGTTATTAAAAAAATTAAATTGCTGAAACTCCATTGAGAACTGATTTGATTGATCAAATATCTTTCTTTGAACATTTTAGTAAATATTGATACTTAGTGAGTGAGGTACTGTCTGACCACTGATTTTTACAGATATCATGCAAGTGTGGGCTCTCATCTTTATGTTGCAAAAATTATGTCTGTTTTAATACTAATATAATTATTTTATGGATAATTGAATTTAATATTTTGCAGGCTTAATTTAACCAGTGGCAGAACAGTAAAAAGTGGCAACTTTAATCATGAGAAATGAAGAACTGTTCAAGGCATCTCTTCTGTTGGTGTTTGTTTTCATTAGCCTACCCACAGTCTTCTCATTCTTGCTCCACCTAAACACATGCATCAGCAATGGTATTCTCCCATTTCTTCAGGGGTTGGGACTTGCCAGAATGTGGGTAGAGTTTGTAGCTCTGCTCTGTGGTTGAGTTATTTGAAAGCAGCATGTGTACTGTGTAAATTGCAGTTCCAGGACACGCTCTCTTTTACAGCGGACCTGTGAAACACATTAGCAAGCTCTGTGCTCCTTCTCTGAGGAGAAGGGAACTCAAAGCCAGCAGCTGCCATCTCTGCAGGCTGGGTATGTAGTGAAGCAGCATGCTGTAGCTGTGGTTCTCCAGTCTCTGGGGTTCAGGAAAGTGCCAGATCTGTGCAGGGAGAAAACAGTGGGAAGAGGCAACAAGTACATGTTTTGTTAATGTCCTTCCAGACCTAAGGGATCTAAAGATTCTTAAAATTGACAGGTTGGGATTCCTCCTCTGGGCAGATGTTTGGTGTTCTCTGACAGCTGCATGAGAGGCAATGCCAAACAAAACCCTTTAGATGAATAGTTCCATTTCAAAACTCGTTTTGGTGAACTATAAACATGACTCATGGTTCCTCTTGCTGGCTGTGTATCCACATTTGCTCACTGTCTCTGCAGTTTCAGTTTCACTCTCTCTGCTTTGTGACTGGAAAATGGCATCTTTCCAGCATGCATTTCTGCAAGCATTTCAGGGAAGTAATGGGGTCTGCTGACCATCAACAGAGTTCAAAACGTCTTGTTAACCCTGTTACTGTAGCTAGGCAAACTGAACATAAAAGGAATTCTTATCTATCCAATCTCAGCTGCCCCGAGTCCTAATTTTGACAAGAAATATCTCTCAACTCTAACAGTTCAAAAATGATCACATAGGGTAGATTTTTTTTTTTTTTTTTTACAGCTTCTATGCCTAGAGAGGACAAATCCTGCTCCCTTATCAGGTGTGATAAGCCAATGTGTTGATGAAGGCTAGGATATGCAGTCTGTAATAAGTATGAATAAAACAAGCAAACGGCCTCTTCAGGATTGATAAAGCTACTTTTTCTTACAAAAGGCAACAAATAATTTAAACAGAGGCCAAGCATAGACAGCTTTGATGAAGGTAGTTAGGGCTATATTTCTTAGAGGTGAAATATCATCTAAGTGTTCTCTACATTTGCTGGGTAGATTCTTGGTGGAGTGCATGCCAAGGGAGAATGACACATGAAATTAGTGAAACTTGTGGTACAGTGCTTTCTCTTACTATTTTTTGTCCTTTTTTTTTTAAAGATAGAGAAGCCAAACCTATCAAAAAGTTGAAGGGTGGTTTCCTTCGAATACAGTTTTTTCTGTTTCCTTTGATTAAGCAAGTAAGAGCAAGAGCCTTAAGTACAGCCAGAGTAACAGATAGTTAGGATTCTCTTTTGTGGTCAGTAGTTGGAGCACATTGGTAAATTTTCTCTATTAATACAAACCACTGAAAGTCTCCTCCCATTGTTCAAGCTTCTTCAAATGCCTGTTTTATTCTAAACAAGAAAGAAAGTGTTCTTCAGTCGATGTGAGAACAAACCCTTACTTTTATGGGTCAAATATTGCTCATTTTATTCTCAATATTCTCAATGAAATGACTCATCCAGACACAGTGAGAAAAATCTGACCCTGGGTAGCTGGCACTCAGGGTAAAGCTGATATGAGGATCTCCTTTAAGGGGGTTTTCTTTCTACAACATTCAGTTTTGGGTCTCCCTGTGGATGGCATAGGAGGTAGGCAGAATACCCAAATTGCCTGGTTTGTCCCAATGCAGGGGTCAACTCCTTGTCTTGGCTTGCTGGAGCTGCCTCTGTGTGCTGGTGTCCTGTAGCAGAGAGCTCCCCAGCTGTCATTGCACTTGTGAGGAGGACGTTTGCAGAAGGAGGGGCCCTGTTTCCCTTCCCATGAACACATAAAAAGCCTATAAAAGTACCAAGATAATTTTCACAAACTCAGGCTCTGGAAAGATGAAGGGACAACTATGTTAAATTACATAGGAGGGAAGATCCTGGGACAAACATCCCATGATACACAAGCCCATGACCACACACTGTTTCTGACCTACAGGGCTTTTGTGACAAAACTTTTTCTTCAAGTACCTGGTGATCTGTTCATGAAGGAATATGGCATTTGTCCAGTTCCACTGTTTCTGGTTAGCTCCCTTGGACACGGTAATGGCACAAGGGGCATCATGCTCTGGTCTCTGTAGGGGAAGATGCTTAAACATGTTTCCAGTTCTGGACTTCACCTGTGAAGTGTTCAACTCTGACCTGATCCTGTAACTCAGTTTGAGCAGCCTTCCTAAGCCTGTCCAACAAAATGTAGTTTTTCTGTTGAACATATAAGTGAATAAATATATTAAATTTAAAGTAATTAATGGTGTAAAGAAAATGAATAAAACTAAATAAATCATGAACAGCTATAACAGTGACTAATGCTGTTCAAAAATCAGATTTGGGCAGTGTCTTCACTGCTGTAGTAATTCTGACTCATTTGGGTAAACCCCAATAAAAGGTCAAAGGTGTTTCATTGGGAGCTGTGGTTTCACTTGCTCTTTCCATTATAGTGGGTGCTGCACACATAAAGCTCTGCTGCCATATGCAGTGTGTCAGCCTCTGGATAGCTGAGAATCAGAAGAATGCATTTATAAAAAAAAAAAAAAAGGGGGGGGCCATAAACATATCAGGAAGGGAATAAATCAGAAACCACAAAGGTAATTTTTTTTTAAAGTACATTATGATTGAAATGGCTTAAAGCACTTGACATTTAAAGTTTGACTTTATATGGCAAAAGATTAATCTTAACAGCTTTTGTTTTTTGATGGTTTTGTGCTGGGAAATATCAGACCCTTCACAGCCTAAGTAGGTATGATCTAGATAAGATGCATCTTTGTATAGAGTCTTTTGGAAGATTTGTGTCCCAAACTGATAAAGCCTAAATATTTTTGTTGCTTAGGACATGTTAAAGAGAGAAGAGGTTTTTGAAAGCCCAATAAGTTGCTCTGTCACTTGACAAAGGATCTCCCACTCAAATCCACACCACATTCACGACCTGCTATCCTCGGGCATCCGGAGCACCGTGTGGGCACTGGGGAGCTGGACTCACTTGCTCTCAGTGGGGGCACCTTCTGGGGGTAGAAAGGGAGGGGTGGATAAAAGCCATACAGGTGTTTTATCCTGTCTGCAGCCACTCTCACAGCCTGGGGTTAGAGAGAGATGCTGGGGCAGGCTTCCTTTGCCTATCACTGTGCGTCATTTCCAGCCTCTTCACTACAAACCATTAGATTATTTGAGTTTAGTGAGGAAAATCCAGCTGGCTGCTGAGCATCTTTGATGCTCAGGAGGTATTTGAATGGAAAAAAAAAGCCACCTAATGTCTCCCCATCAGAAATTGTTTGCTTTTCCTTCTGCTTAATTAGAGTATAAAATGATTAAAATGATTAAGCAAAGCTCTCCTCCTTAAAACTTTAAAATAGGTCTCTTTTCTTGCCAAAGAGCATAAACTCTGAACAATTGGCTAGCCCTCAAATAATGCCCATAAAGAATTATATCTTTTTTTATTGACACTAATTATAGATCCATTATGCCCTTCATATTACTTTGAGAGCCTGCAGCAGCCTTAATAAAACTGTGATTTCAGCTGAGCTATGTTGTAGGGGAGAATGGGCTATTGTAATTCTGGCTGAATGGCTGCACCAGGGGATGGAGCCTTTACGTGAAAGCAGAGCCATTTTGCCAACCCCTGAAACAGAGTCACCTCTGATGGTGAACTCACACCCATATGGGCAACTGATGACAACTTAATAGTGGAGAAAGGAGCACTGGGGAAAGTACATTGGGACAAAGTTCTACCCTTTCAGGAGATGTAGGGAGATCTTTCATCTCCCTGCTAAGCAGCCAGGTTCCCAGTTCTTTGGATCTCCTTTCAAAGACTGCTCAGCCTGCCAGCTGTAATGAATTCAGTGAGTGTTACTGAGACATGAAAGAGAGAATATTTTCCTTCAAGGATTCAAACTCATGGGACTAGGGAGTCAATGCCTAGTGTTTGGCCTCCAAAGTAATTTGGTTTTGTTAGGAAAAAGGTTTGTTCCTAGTTTAAAAAAGAAAAAAAAAGAAGAAAAAAAAAAAAAAAGAATGGGGGATACTTGGAAGTGCTTAGCAGCACCCTGTAGCAGGCTGTGAGACTGGGAGTCAGCCAGCCTGGGTTTGAGCTTCACCCCTGCTGAATAATCCTCTGTGCCACCCTATTCTTTTGTCTCTGCATGCTCTCCCTGGCTCTCCGTGCTAAACTGCCCGGAGGCATTCGGCAAAAGGGAGTTCCATCCCAGTGATGTGTTACTGCTGTTTACTCAGGGGCCTGATGGTGAGCAGTGCTTTCTATCACCATCACCGGGGCGTTCACCTCAGTCACCCAATCGGGAAAAAAAGGGACGTATTACTGAGATTTTTTTTTTTGTTTCATGTTGTATTATTAAATATTTATCTCAGTGATAGTGTCAGATGTCCTGACATGAAGAGTGATATCTCCATCTCAGGTGTTCACTGTATTTATATTTTATATTGGTGTTTTTAATACAAAAATACTCTTCTTGTACCTATGATGAGAAATAAATCCAATAAAGGGCTTATGTTAGGGATGATGGTGGTGTGGCTGCTTAACATTTTAGGAAAGATGGAGGGAAAAGAGATTGAACCTATTGTGGTGTTTGCTTTGATCTGATCATGGTGGTTGATAACTCATGTCAAACTAGAGATGTGCTTACGAGAGGATATAAATGTGTTTTTAATTGAACAAAGTAACATTCCAGAAAAGATTCTTTCAAAGGCATCAAGCTCTTTAATTACAGCCTTCAGGGGCATTGTTTGATCACTGTAAATAAGTTGCTTTATTCTGAGTTCTGCTAAAATGTTGGTTGGGGGGGGGGGTTTGCATTATATCGCGTACATTTTCTCAAATCAAAAGATTCTGTTCTCAAGGTTACTTGATTTACATTTTCAAAGAGTTGTATTTTCTTTGTGACTTGAGTGGGAGAAACAAAGTTATTGTAGTGCAACAACAAATAAGTGTTAAAAAATGCATTTTAATTTTAATTTCATTTTTCAATCTATTGTGTGAAGGGGTCTGCATTACACAGCTGAAGTAAAATCTCTCAGGGTCACATTGTCACAAAGTGGGAATTTTCAAAATGTTTTAAGATTAATTATCATGGCTTCTAAAGGAAAAAGAACTTTTATTATCCTTTTTGAAAGCTGTGCAGTTTCCCTGGCTCCCTTTTACCAGCACAAATATTTGCTGCAAGTGCCTAGGTACCATTTTTCTTGTCTGAATGAAATCTTCATTGTATTATTCCAGGCAAACTGCCAAGCAAGGGCTAAAATCAGGGCCAAAGCAATCTAGTTGCAGACAAATATGTAATTAAAATCAATACTGTATGTGCAATTGCACTCCCAAAAATGTGGCTGGCAGATTTTCATTTTTAATTTATTTTTTTAAATCCTAGTCTTGATAAAAATGAGGCTTCTGCAATCGTGGTCTCAGCCAGTTAGCAATCATCCACCCAACCTCTCACCCTCATAGTCTTTCAACCTCTTAGCCTATTTCAAATAAATCTGGTAATCTATGTTTTACAATTGATAAACTGTTGAAAGTTGGGTCTCTGATGTCTTTAATTGGATGGAAAATGTGGTGGCATACCTCCATTATTCCATGGCTGTATGATCTATCTAGTCAACTTCTCTTCTTCAAATGAAAAGTTCTATCCTATGGTCTTCACTGGTGGTATTGCAAAGTATTTTGTTTGCCAGTGGATCATGTACTCATGTTAATTTCTTTGATGGTAGGACAATGAGATCCCTTGATTTCAATTTTCTTGGGGGGTTTTGTGGTATCATTCTGTTGCAGATATAGACTGAAATAGTCATTAAATATTCTTCAATAACAGTTTTTTGAGAGCTTTAGCCTCTTAATTGCTCCATTTAGTGGTTGAGGGAAAGGCTGTGGATGTTGCCTACTCAGACTTCAGGAAAGCCTTTGGCACAGTCTCCCACAGCATTCTCTTGGAAAAGTTGGTAGCCCACAGCTTGGACAAGTGTGCTCATCACTGGATGTAAAACTGGCTGGATGGCCAAGCCCAGAGACTGGTGGTGAAAGAACAACAAGAAGGATATTGAGGTGTTGGAGTATGCCCAGAGAAGTAAAACAGAGCTGGTGAAGGGGATTGAACATAAATCCTATGAGGAGCAGTTGAGGGAGGCAGGGAATTTAAGCCTGGAGAAAACAAGGCTAAGGGGACACTTTACTGCTCTCTAAAACTACCTAAAAGGAGGCTGTGGTGAGGTGAGGGTCATTCTCTTCCCCCAAGCAACCAGTGACATAACAAGGGAAAATGGCTTCAAGTTGTGCCAGTGGAGGCTCATCTCGAATACTGGGGAAAAAAATGTTCATTGAAAGAGTGGTTAAGCACTGGAACAGGCTGCCCAGGGAAATGGTGGAGTCACTATATCTGGAAGTATTTAAAAAGTGAGTAGACATGGCACTTCATGATCTGTATTAGCAGCAGCCAGCCTCCTGATGGGTGCTGTAGCAATTTCCATAGAGACAGCTGAGTTAGTCTGTGTTGAATTGCTGAGGGACTGAAGAGAGCAAACAATTATGCACCATTTTTACAATATGAAAACCAGATTGTACTTTTTTGTTAAAGAGCAGCAACTCTCTTCGTCTTCTGCTCAGCACCAGAATTGTCGAAAGCATGCTTAAACAACATGATTCTACACCTGGCACTGGTTGATACTTGTGTGGCATTATAATCCAGAGTATCTCTGATATAGTCACCATCCTGGTGTGCAGCAGAAAGCCTGCTGGGTCAGTCTGGAATCCAAGTACAGCAGAGACCTTAAGCCTGTATAGGATCTTCAGCAAGGGAAACCAGGGGATGTTGTCCCATCCAGCCTGTGGAAAGCATCTTCCAGATGGGTTTTTACTTTATTCTTTCAATCAAGATTACTTCTCCAGAGGGTTAAAAACCTACATCTTCTTCAGAGAAGCTGAGGATTTTCATGTGTCCATCTCAATTGTTGAGAGCATTGCACAGGCAACCAATAGGTTTGTCTGGACAAGTATTCACAACAGAGCACACGTAACCAGTTCTCAGCGTTACTCTCCACCATTCTCCTCTTGTTTTGTGGTGCTCTGTTGAGGCTTTGGGTAGGTTTAGGCTAAAACAACAGTAAGTTATGCTCAGGCTGGGCTCCCAGTGACTTCTCTTGAGATCTAGGAGATAGTCAAGTGCTTGTCCTTCACGAGTGCTGCAGCAGAGTTAATAAATAGATCACAGACTCAGTAAGAGATGTTTATCAGCCCAGGCTATATTCAAGACTGGAATTGCTCTTGAATGAACACTAGAAAGATTAGTCAGCTAATGGCTGGGTTTTTTTGATTTGACACCAGAGTGGGGGAAAAAAAAAAAAAAAAGCTAAGCTGATTTTTTTTTCTTTTCTCCCTACAATCCCCACCAACTACAAGGAGAGCTGTAAAGAGTGTTGCTCTTCAAGGGAAAGGAGTTCTGCCAGCAATGGTGATATTTCAGTACAGGCCTTCTCAATTATTGATTGCAAATATGTAGCCAAAGGTCAGGTTTTAAATATTTCTCATTGCCTGATACCACTCTGCTCACATAGGTTAAGAAAAAAAAAAATACTTGAAACTGAACAAGATATAAGTAAGGGCTTAGAGTAATTGCGTGAAGGAAAATCTTTCTCGTCAGAGGAGATAAAGCAAAGGGCAAAATTAACCCTGAGAACCCTTTGGGGAAGGGAAAAATGGAAATGAGAAAGAATTTTAAGTAGCCAAAGAATATATTAGTAGAAGAGCAAATAAATACACTCACCAATGCATTGGGAGTGGAAATGAGAACAATGTTTCTCACCACAAGGAAAACGAAACTTTGAAATGAGATTTCAGAAAGGGAACATCCACATCACTTCAGGACAGATCTTGGTTAGTTCTTGGGAGGAGATGCACAGAAGAATGGAAGCTAGTATTAAAGTCAACATTTCTGATGTTCTATGTTCAATGCAATTCTATCTACAAATGGAACATCATGTGTTCACTGCATTGCCTTTACACATAGTTAATTGATCCCATGCCCCAAAGCTTCTGCTAGTTCCTGCAAAGACCAGGAGGAATTTTCCTTCTTCTGCATAACTTGGCTTTTGAGCTTTTTGAATTTATTCTTCTCTCAATGTACCTGCTTCTCAAACAGTAAAGGTTGACCACAACTAGAATGGAGCAGGGAGGACTGGTTTTGGCAGGACAAGATACAGTTCCAGGTTTTGCTGAGGAAGTGCTGAAACACTTGGCTGGATTGCTTTGTTCCTTCTTTCAAAGTTCTGAACATGACAGACAGAAATGGAAATTTTTGCTGACAGGTCAGAATCAGTATGCTCATTTCAACATGGGACAGGGATTGCCATTGTTAATTTGCCAGTTTTCCAATTTCCTGTACTTTCTTCAGGTCTTCTGTTACCTCAGGTAGCTCAAATGCTGGTTGCACTTGAATGTCTCCTGGGCACCTTCAGAGTCTATGGGTTTTTGTGTCCTGCTCTAGCCTGTTGTTTCCTATGGGACATGCTATGCTCTGTGCACCTTTAGTGCCTGAGCTCCACTGCCTGCTGGTTTCAGGAGACAGCTCCTGACAATCCAGGTAATCCTATGCTCTACTTCTACCTGTTTTGGTCTAATAATCTGGAAATGTAGATTCTTCAGACCTTGTTCTCCTTGCATGCATTTGAGAACCATGTACACATAGAGCTGATTGGTCCCTGAAGTGACAAGATGACCCTGAGGAAGTAAAAGAAAATTAGGTTATCACAAGTATTATTTCATATAGTTTAAGTAATTTTTTTTTTCAGTCAAAGAGGTAAAGACATTTGACAAAGTGAGAAAAAGCTAAATAATTCTTTTCTTTACTTTTGTGTTTCTTTTCAGGCTCTGACTATGGGATGTTTGGAAATGAATGCTCCCTGTCAACAGAAGAAGTCATTAAAGTTATTGGCTTCAAAATTAATAAGCTCATAGCAAGTATCTGTGAGAATAATGAAGTCAGCCAGTTTTCAGCCAAAGTGGAATTACCACTAAATTTTCCTGGTATAGTATTTCATGCATACATGTTTTTGAGGAATTATAGCCCTGAGTAATCACCTTTGTTCATTTTATTGGTTTGCTGTCTTGATTGATATTTGAGGTTACAACTCAGCTGTCAAGAACAGTTTTATCAGATGATACACGACATAGTCAACTAATTTTTAAATTTCAACTCTTACAGTCCTTTCTCAAACCTGGATAGAAATTATTAATATTATAAAGCTTTGTGGCAATGCTTTCTACACTTGGAGTCCCTTGGTATAATAATTACAACAAAAATCTTTTTTTCATTTACTTATGACTTTGCCAAACCTTGTCTGAGCTGAAATCTCCCTTGCTGTGTTCTCAAACTATAATTTATTTACCATTACTACATCTCTATTTTATTATTTTGGGTACAAAATGTTTTCAGTAGTTTGTTTTCAATACTGCTTTTATTTTAGTAATTTATTTTAACTATGGTGGTTAGAGTGACTGCTCCATGCTTGGAAACAGGATTAGAGGGGAATGGATGTTTTTTTTCTGCTTAAAAGCCTCTTTCACTGTTCTAGAGAAATCCAGATATGTTCATATTTTGGAGGATGGACTTGAAATTTGGTATGTGGTAGTGGCTTGCTACTTGAACCATATCTTCCCCTCTTCATGTTGCTTTGTTAAGGAGAGCTGGCCAAGTACTGAACCCAGTACTAGTTCATCATGTTGCATATTTGTTAATTTTTGAATTTTGCTCTCATCTCAGTTCCTCTGCTGTTAGGGCCCAGCAGCATTGAACAGGGAAGTGAATAAAGCACAGAGGGAGAAGTGGATATCCCTTGTGAATATCCCATGTGCTGGAAGAGGAGGAGGCAAACTATGTTAGGAAAAAAATGGTTTTTGACCTCAGAGCAGGACAGAGGGATGAAGACTTTTCTTGCAAAGATCAGAAACAAAGATCAGGAGGCAGGTGTAGGTGGTTTCAGCAGCAGAGGAAGACTCCACCCACCCACAAGTTTCCAAGTAGGGCATTTCCTATCCTGGGAGTCTTGCAGGCAGCAGAGGTAATGGGAGCCCCTTGGGGAGACGAGATGAGCAGGCTGGAAAACTGCATGAGGAGGGCAGTGGGAGTGGGAAGGAGTCTGGGGACACCTGCATAAAGGAAACACTGGTACACAGGATACACAGGACACAACAGACTTCAAGAGTCTGAGATCGTGCCCAGGACTCATTTTGGCTATCAGTGTAGCTCTAATGGACTGAATGAGACTACAGTTTTGGGAAAAAAAAAAAAAAAAAACAAAAACAAAAACAAACAAACACCTAAATATTTAATTAACACTGTATTGTACTGAAAGCACATGGGAAATTAAATTGATGCTGCATGGGGAACATAATATGAGTGTTTTCTAGTGTTTGAGTGCTTGACTTAATGACCCCATTGATGCTCTTCTGAAGTCTTGCTGAGTATGCCAGAGTGTGTGCACGTGCACGTATAGGGTTTAGGATATGCCAGTATGCAAGCTGATATGTGCTTTTTCTGCAGAGGAAGACAAGACACACTTCTTGAAACAAATAAAATGTAAAAGTCCGTGGGGATGAAATGTTTCATCTGAATTCTACAGAAAAATATCTTCTACTTGCCTTTATTTGCCATTTCTAAAATACAGATTTCTCTCTGAAATAGTTGTGTATATATAACTTCCCCCACCCCCAGCAGATCCTCAATTTACCTTCATGATTTTTTTATCCTGTGAATCAGAATGGTTTCTATGACCACTTATTAAAAGACTTTTTTTTGGAATGCCATTTTCAAGCACTAGTAGGACCTAGATGTAGAGATCAAAGACCTTTTAATTATCTATGGCTATCTAGAGATATTGAAACACGACTTTCCTCTGAACTCTCAAGACACCTGGCATTTTCCTTGTAATCCATGTTTCTGTGATATTATTAAAATTTCTTCTATCTCTAAAATACATACACCAATAGAAATACATTCTAAATCTTGATTGGCAGATGAGGTTGAACATCTGAATCTTAAAATATCCAACACAACAGAGTGATAAAAGTAATCCTAAATTTATTAATGCTGAAAGTCCTGATTGTTGGAACAGAAAGATTTACGATTTCAAATGCTTGAACCTGGTGAATCGGGATTTACTTGCATTCAAGTGATCAGTTTTACAATTTGGCATTTGGATGCTGTTGCCCTACTGAGCACATTTTCAAATTCGATTTAATCACTACAATTTTCATGCATAGTTATGAACTCTCCTAGCCAGTGTTCTAGAAAACTGGGTTATTTCACTTGAAAAATAAATTCAGAGTTCATTTTGTGGAAATTTATCATTATTATCCTCCACATGATGGGTATTACTGAAAAGCAGCACTGAAGAGGGGCCTAATGATACTCCTTATTAGCCCAACAGGGAGCACCTCTTTCATATTTTTCACTGTATATGTATTCTTATGCATTCAAGAGCTATTTGGTAAGATGTAAATTTGTCATTTCTCTAATTTAGTTCTTAGCTGACAAATGATTCTGCTTTGCAGAGTCAAGATTTTCCAGTCTCTTGCTCTTTCTTGACCTTTTTCCTTTTCACTTTATTATATACACATGCTAAGCTCTAACTGAAATGTTGTACATGAAACATGGCTTGCCCCCATCTCCTGAACGAAGCACAGAACTGAATTGCACATGATCTTTTCCACGCTGCCTTTGACTTAATTCAATAAAAATACCTGCAGGTCTACAGGAGGCTGACCCTGTATTTACATTTTATGTACAGTGCTCTCTTGCAGTGTTGATGCAAAGAAATATTTTGCTTTGATGCTTTTTTCCATTTCCTTTGCCATGAGTTCTTCTGCATGCCATGGGCTCGTGTATCCTTTCCCTGCGTGCATATGGCACAAATGAGCAATGCTCCTATTTAGGTTACTCTGGGGATAGCAGCTCTGAGAGTGAACAACTGGGCTCATTGGCTTTAAACAAGCCTTACTCTTTGTCTCTCTGAGCATATTTGCAGTCTTCAGAACTCCTTTTTTTCTGCTCTGGCAAATCAGATCCTTGATAAAGGCCTAATCTGCCCTTTGCATTAGAGAAACCGCTGCAACCGCAAGTTCACTATCTGTGTTATTTCATTTTATCCTCATTCTAATTTGTTCTTTTTCATGCCTCAGAGGGCCAGGCTATTCTTTCTGTGCTCATACACTGGGTAAAAAAATAGAAGTCTGCTGTTACTCTAGACACTTCAATGGCTACATCTAACCACATTTTGAGCCACAATTTTCACCACTAGCGAATTAACAGACAGGTAATTTGCACAACAGCTGAATTCTGTTTGCCAGAACAAATGACTACATTTCATTCTGTTGTATTCCTTCTTCTGCAAAAAACGTTACTGGACTGCCCCTGTTCTCATGAGGTCCCTGATTGCTGCTGCTGCTGCTCATTCCTACGTGGTCTGACAGACGTGTAGCTAGGCATGACTGCCCCTTTGAGTACATCTGCAAATCAAAAGACAGGAGACTTGTCAGTGACCACACAACACATCCGTGGAAGAATATGGGTTAGGCATTAAAAGGCTCATTTCAGTATTGGATGAGGGAAAGCTGTCCTTTGGGACAGGATGAGGGGAGAAGGGTGCTGCAGCAGAAGAGGTAGAGAGTGGGTATTGGAGGTGGGGGAAAAGAGGAATAACAATTAAATCATCTCCACAGAAGGTAGAAACTGTGCTCTTCCCAGTCTCTTGCCTTACTTGGGGAACAGAAACTGCTACTCTGGAACAGATGATTTGTTCTGCTCTTCTTTTGTCTTGAAGGCTGCTTGCTACTCTACTAGGCAAGCCTAACTATCAGTTTTCTCAGCTTTCTATGGGGGAAAGAGTAAAATACTCCTTTCCTTCAGGACTCTGATTAAGACTGAAAATAGGAAGACTATAAAGCTCCAGGGTGATACATTTTACACTACAGCCAATAAAAGGGAGCTGCATGTACTGTTCTGTAAAAGGGTGGTAAAAATATCCTTCTATCAAAACATGTTTTCTCATAGCACATTCAGTCTTGTGATCCTCTGGCTATGTTTTCCCTCCCATACCAGTGAAATAATTTTCTCAGATTCTCAAACTTTTTCTGTCTCAACTTGCACACCAATTAGTAAAACTTCTTGAAAAGATGGGCTGATGATATTTGGAGCTTACTAATCATGGTATTATGTCTAGGCAGACACTTCACCTAGTGAAATGTCACTAGGTACAGAGGCTTCATGGAGTGCAATGGTTATATTTTCCTGAGATATTGTATATGCACGTAGTTCTTCTTGTATGATCGTTTTATTTTCCCCCAAACCATTGGACATCAGTACAGTTTGGTTGTAGACCAGATTGCATTTAGAAAGTGTATCTGTACGAGCAATAATACCAGATCTTGCTAAACCAGATGGACTTTCTTCCAATTTTGTTATTTCCATCTGTCTTTCCCCGTTACAGTCCACCAAGCTCTCTCAGGAAAGTCTAAGTGAATTGCATTCAGTCATTTTATGGTTTATGAAAAAGTACAAAAATATTTTTGCTTGACCTCAAAATGTCCAAATTTTAGCATCTCAAACTTGCCATATGTCTCCTCCTCCTGGATGTTTTCTTGTTATCTTAGATTTGGAAAACATTTGTTTTTGCAATTTGATTCACAGTGATTTTAATAAGGCTCTGAAATGTTCCAGATAATATTGTTTGGTGGTTTCTGTGGTTTTGTTTTGGTTTTTACACATATACATATCAAGGAGAGCGTTTATGAGAGGATACCATGGCAGAATACTGCAATGACTTCCACCCAATGTACTAAAATAACTTTTTATATATTTACCTATGTTCTATATGGAGAGAAACATATGGACCTTTACATGTTTGCAGCCACTCAGAGGTGGCTGTCAGGTGCCTTCATGTCAGAAGTCTTATCAATACAGAAGCTAAGTGTGCAAGGCCACGTGGCTCTTCTCTTGCCTAAGCAAGCATTCTGTCACCAAAATTAAGAAAACCAGCAGAACAGAAGACAAACATTTTTTTGCTCCCATCCTTGACGAAGCCAGCCTGCCTGGGCCAAGGGAATAATCAGGTGTCTAGTTTTGTATGAAATCTGATAATTATGCTTCCATATGACACCTGCTTTCCAATCTGGGATGTTCATTGATTTGTTGCTGAAATAGTTGCCTTCCAAATAACTTTGTAGGCACAGCAAAACTAGTAGCCTGAGACTATTGTCAAACTCATAGAAGAGAATAATATTTTTCATGCCTGTATGTTGGCAAATATTTTCAACTGGAAGTGGTTTTTTAGCACAATTCATGGAGGCTTTTCAATGCTATTTTATGGGGTGCATACACTTGCTCCTGTATCATGGATATGTAAGAATAGTTACTGCATTTGGGACATATTGTAAGTATTTTGAATATCCTTTTTAATGAAGAATATTCCTATTTGCTTTCTCCCAGCACTGCTAGGAGATGATACCCTTCTTGTGCTTGCAAAGCATGATATTAGAACACTGTTTGTCTTTTCCACAGTTTCAGTTTGTCACTGGTGCCTTGTCACATATTTTCTTAATGCTGATGAACCTGTTTGTGTTGATTTGCACTGACATGGTCCAGTGGTGACTGGGACTGTGGTAGATAACTTCCTCACTAATAATTGTGTTAAAAATGGCAGTGAGAAACATTACAAATATCAGTGGGAAAGAAAAATGTGTTGAATTGTACTTTATACATTCATACACATGCCTTCCTTGAAGCCCAGGAAAAAGCCTGGAGGATTTCCTGCAGGTTTTCCTGCAGTGAGGAAGGACATATATGTAGAGGATGCATTGACACAAGGGTACTGATTTCACACAGGAAAAAACTGGCTGTCGTACAGACAATTGGGAAGGCACAGAACTGCAGAAAGAGGTGACACTGGCACAACTGGTGACTATTTCTGCAGCAGATCAAATAGGCTATTACTGCTTAGGCTGCTGACAGACCCTCAGAGATGTTAGTTCCCAGAGTTACTAGTGGCCACACGGGACACCCAGGACCAAACATGCCCAATCTGGTGATTAATTCAGTTGAAAGCTACTCAACAGACAGAATCTTAATTATGTCTCCTTTAACATGAATGGTGCTAAGGTTACAAATGAAATTACAGGTTTTTATTACTGTAAAGCCAGAATCACAGCAATCATGCAGCCAGAACCGCACACCTCTCCAGGAAAAAAAAAAAAATTAAGGAAGTTTGTTCTGATAGAAGTAATTATTTGATACATCCTTTTAAAGACATACAATCTTAGGGACACCCTGATACCATGCAGAGCCCTCAGTTGCGTTGATTATGGTAAGTAATGAAAGTCAGTAAGGGGAAAAGTTTGGAAGAAAATAAGCACCTTGCTTATTTTTAAGGGAAGCAATATCCCCTGATCCAATTTGTTAAACAATTCCACAATTGGGGGTGGTCTAGCAAAGGAAATTAGTGTCTTCCCAAGATCCCACAGCAATTGTGTGTTCTGGCAGCATCCTACCTCATTGAGATCTAGGTGTCTGCTGGGACATCCTGCACTTGGCTGCGGACAGGTGGGTAGAACATTTAAAATCTTGCTTTAAAACCATTTAAAACATGGCTTAAACTACTCATGGGGTTTGAAGCTGCCATAAAAATTTAGCAGTACTAACCAGGCTCCTTGATTCCCAATCCCATGCCTCCTCCTCCAGCCAAAATGGGAGTACACCTTTACCACAAAGTGCCCTCTCTGTGGTCCGGAGGAGTCAATAGTGTGGAGGAATTAGGCCATAGGATTTTTGCTGGTTGGCTTTGGCAGACAAAGGGAGAAAAGGCACAATATCTCCCAGGGAGCTTGGCTTCTTTGTCACTGTAGCTGTAGCTATTGGTTTATTTGTGACTAGCAAACTTGGCCTAGAAATAACCTCTATTCCTGGTTATATTCACTTGAAAGCAAGTCTTTGTCAATGTCTGTCTCAGGACGCTGCAGTGCAATTCCATAAGGCAGCATTTACAATGCTGCCATGCCTTGTGAAGAAGACAGCTGAATCACACAGTTCAGCTAAGACCTGCTTTTTTAGTCCTCTCAACCCTCCAGTTCTTCTCCTTTTATGAAAACCCTCACGCAAATATAGAAATGTACACATTTTTCTTGCAATGGAAACTCCTAATGAGACAGATCCAAAGGGCATGATTAACATGAAGTAATAATGTCCCTAGGAGATAGGGAAGCTCAGATACAGCTTCTGCCTTGCAGAACTTCAGCATTTTAATTGCCTCATGATGGCTGGAGTGCTACAACACCCTGACTTTGATTTAATCCAGCTGGTGGACTGGGCTAGCAGATACAATAAAATCTATTTTCTTTTTCTTATCTGTAGGTGCTATTCTTTCATTTAAACACACTTGGTCTAGGAATTCCTCATCTGTATGTGGAAAGTTATGTAGTACTGATGTTTAGACAAGAAACTTATCCTGTGTGAACTGATCACATTAATGTTGTGTTTCCTCATACCACATCTGCATTTAACTCTCAAAGGCTGATTTGCTGAAAAGACAGGAAATTAGGATAATTTTTCTTTTTTCTGTGGGAATGAAAAATTTTACTGTGGACTAAGAATGCTGGATGTCAGAATTAGATAAACAGCAGAAAGGGTTAATTCCAGCTGCCTATACATTGTACCATGCAGCTGATATTACCTTTACAGAGTTGTATTTCTAGCAATTGAGCTATCATCTCTGAATTATTTGACGTGCTTTCCCCCCATTTTTATAACATTCACAGTCTAATATTTGGCATGACTTACTTTGCATATTTCCCTTTTTATAATGCAAGTTTTCTGTTCTTAGGTCTTTATAAGGTCGTGGCAGATAAGACTCCGTATGTCAGCATTGAAGAAATTGCAAGAAAAGTCTCTATTGGGCCAACAAGGTTTGGCCATCCTTGTTTTTACAGTGCCAAGGATATAAAATTGGCAAACTTCACTATCAAACATGGTGAGCAGATCACCTTCAACTCAGTGGAAGAGATCCATGGAACAATGGCTGTGAACTGTGTCGTGGTCAGAAATAGCCAGTCTCATTCCTTTGCATTGCCCCTTTCGCAAGAAGGAGAATTCTACGAGTGTGAAGATGACCAGATATACACCCTAAAAGAGATTGCAGAATGGAAAATCCCTAAGTGTAGAAACCGGATAGTTAAACTTTCCAATACTTTACCTTTGTGCGACTCCTCTAGTCCACTTCCTGAGAATTTTGATGGCTGTTTGATTCTCATGCCTGTCTACGAAGTGCAGGCAGTAATGAAATGTAAGTAGGAATTAAAATTAGTGTTCTGTTAAACTTGGTGTAGCAAAGTAGAATAGTATCCTTGAATACACAACGTTTTCTTAAAATAGCCATGGAAGATTCAATTTGTTAAAAATTCCTTATCCATATTTGCCACTAATGTTTGTTTGAAGAGAAAGAAAGATAAAAATAATACTTCATTTAGTATTTCTTTATCATCTGTTAGTTGAAATCATTACCTTGAATTTCTTTCTGTTGCCATTTTGTTGACTACTACTATTAAATCCTCACTGAAAATACATTGCATAAAGTAAAAAGGTTGAATTTGGCATTTTGTTCAGTTCCCAGATTCTCTTTCTTTGTGTCTTAGACTTTGACCATGGAGAAGCCACTTGATCATTCATGGCTATGTCTAGGAGGTAGAAAAAGAATAGGGACATATGTATTGCAATACACTTAATTATAACTTATTTTTCAGAATGAGGATGTCAGAGAAGGGAAAAACATATTATTTTATTCTTTTGCAGAAACAAATAGCAACAGAATATAAATACAAAAAACTCGTGGACAATTTCTGAAACCTGTAGGTTTGAGGAAACAAAAATATGAGAAAACCAATATCTTTAAAAGTTTTTGCTCTGAGTTTTTATTTTTAAAAACTCCAAAATACCTATGGCACTAGTTATTCTAGTTGTTCCACCAAAACATTGATACAGCTGGGTTCTGATTGCAGGATAGTAGCTTAGCTTTTGAGAAGGTTTTGCTGCTTGTTCCGTTTACTAGAAGCAAACCAATGAGCTCCATAGAAACTGAGTTCTAACAGATATGTGCCATTCATGAGGATATTAAGAAGGAAATCTTTTCACAATTTAGCCTTTCTCTGTTGAATTATGTAATCAAATGGAGAAAAGAGAAAGAAATAAAAGTGGACAGAGACTGTTAACACAATATACTACAGTTATATGCTTATCATAAGACATTCAGCTGTGCTTGCTATGTGATTTAATGTGCAAGTTTGAAAAATATAACCTCAAAAGATAAAGTGCCCTGCTTGCTGTAACTCTAACTAGATTCAGGGATCTAGCTCATCTCCTGAAGCTCGATTAACTCAGGTGTATTGCTATATCCACTTAGATACATGTACAGGAATATCAATAGAAATTTTATATATCAATAGGAATTTAATGTCCCTGAAAACCTTCAGAAGATTCAGAAATATTTGGTATTCACTTGTCTTCCAATCAGTTATTCTCGTAAGGATTGTATTTGTTGTTTTTATTTTAAGTTTCATGGTGTTTCAGCATTTGAGAAACATTGCATATGTCCTAAATAACTATTTAATACAAACTTGAAAAGTAGGCTTCATGGTGCATGAATAACTACTTTTATGTGGACCATGAAAAATGGATTTTCACAATTTTTAGCAGAACTATAAATAGACACAAGATAAAATATGAGAAATACTATCCACTATAAAAATAAGATTCCTGATAACTGATTACACTTTCACAGACTGTGAGCAGGAATTCTCTATACTTCTTGTTATTAATAATGAACAAGTTATGTGTGTGGAACTCTCACAAATGCTCATAGAAAGTTTCATTTTCACCAATTATTTTCCTTTTTCGTCTTTCCCTTGTGGTGCTTAGGATGTTTATCACCTCAAGGTGTCAATGTGACAAAAGCAGAGTTGGAACAAACACCTTGAATCACTGTCATAGAATTCTGTCATATAAAATAAATCTGATACCAGCTTTTCAGTATAAAATATTGCTATGTCCTGTTAGAAGGAAGTGTGAATCCAGAATATACTATCCCTTTGTGTAGTCTATGCAGAATAAGTCTTATTGAAGAGAGTCATTAAATATTATTTGCTTGTTAAATTTTACTGCCTTGGTCAGCAACCTGTGGTGTCACTGGCCTGGACCCAAATTCTTAAACAAGCCTTAATTACATAGTCAGCTTTGTTCTTGGAAGTTTTACATTCAAAATTTTGCAAGTTCAGTTGTGGTAAAAGAGCTGTTGTTCCCTGTCAGGTTGTTAAATTCACTGGCACAGTTCTGATAGTGAATAAAACCAGGTGATGCAGAAAAAGATGCAACAGTTCCAGAGAGGAATATAATCTTAAAATATCTTAATTCATAAGAATAACTTCCTCTTAGTTATACAAAGGCTTTGCCATTTTGCTAAGTGATAGGATTTCCTAATAATTTCAGATGTTTTAATCATTCTTATAAATATCAAAATACCTCTTTCTCCTAGTCTGGCCATAGCAGCAACATGGATACAAGTGCTATTTATTTATTAAAGGTGTTTCCCACTAATTTCTTAGAAACCCTAAGCTGCCATGAAACAAATGAATAAAAATACAGCTTGCACCCAAGAGTTTGAGAAGATAAACAACTGATTAAACTTGGAGGTGCTGTGGGGGAAAGAGTGAACTAGTCTTTTCTTTTCTTAAACTTTGTGTTCACTTGCACACCCTGTTTCTGTGGTCCTATGCATATCTGATAACCATATCTCTCCAATAACAACAATTTGGCTGTGGCTAGCCCTGTTAGTGGTGCGCACATGGACGCACACACCTCAGAGAAGGTACTTTTAGTATCTGGCCAACAAGATGTATATTTTATTTCAATTTGTTTGAAAACAAAACCCAATATGTTTCTTTTTCTTTTCAGTTCGAAAGGACATAGTTCATATCCTTTCAGATCTGGATGTTGAGGTCAAGGATGTAACAGACTGTTATGATATTAGCTCCTTCCTTCAGCCACTTTCTTTGGAAGATATATTTGAGAGAACAAGCAAAGAATTTCCTATGGTTGTTGAGATAATGGAAGGGCCTTCAGGAAGCCAAAAACCTTATAACTTATTGTCTACAGGGAAAGAGATTGTCATATACAAAAAGTACCAGGCAGCAAGAGTCCTAGCCTCTGAGATGAGAAGTGATTCCTCCAAAAGACGTTATTTAATCCCTATGAGCTACAAAGGGAAGTTCAAGAGAAGACCTCGAGAGTTTCCAACTGCCTATGACTTAGAGATAGCAAGAAGTGAAAAAGAACATCTTCATGTTGTAGCAACTAAAGCCTTTACTTCCCCTCATAAAGAGCTTTTTTCTGTTTCAGTTGGCGATCAATTTCTAGTTCAGCAACGTCAGACCAGTGAAGTTCTCTATGAGGGAAGAAAGAGACTCATAGATGTTTTAGCCTGTGAGCAAATACTGAGTGATTCGTATAAAAAAGTTCTCCTCCCTATGTACATGGAAGGTGGCTTTGTGGAAGTGATTCATGACAAGAAACAGTACCACCTTTCTGAGATTTGCAAAGAATTCCATTTGCCTTTTAATGTCAAAGTGTCTGTGAGGGACCTTTCCATCGAGAAAGATGTCTTGGCTGCTGCACCTGGTCTGCAGTTTGAAGAAGAAATCACAGATTCTTACTTGCTGATCAGTAGTGCCAGCAGTCCAGTGGAGAGCTGGGAGATTCCTGTGTATCGCTTAAACATGTTGGTCCATTTGCTCAGCAAAGATGTCCAGACCACTGAACCGCCTGTGACAAGGACAACAGTGGAAGAGGTCAGCGAAGAGGAATACTATATGCTGCGAAGATATGAAAACCTAACCCTTCATCCACCACCCAGGCCTCCCAAAAAGCCAACAACACCACCTCCACCTACTTTTGCACTGCCTAAGCCAGGGGTGTCTGATGTGCTACAGGCTCCAAAGGTAAGGTATCCCTCTTGTCTTTGGATGCCTTACAACCACAGGTCGTGTTCTGCAGGTTTAAAGTCTTCATTTCACTGTTGTATCCTTATGGCATGTACACAGATGGCTCTCAGCTGCCTGTAATAGGCAAATTAGCCATTACAGGCAGTAAAGGCTAAAATCTCCAGTGTGTGTTAATTGATCCGTGAAAAACAACGGAACCATGCGGACTCACAGCAGAAATCTTGGCTGTATAATTTTGCATGGATAATCCTTTACTGCACCATTGTAAAAGCGAAGGGAGAGATTTCAAGTGCCTGTATTTAAATCTTTATTAAGGGGAGGCATATGTTTTCGTGATGTAAAGATAATTTTGCTCAGCTGGAAATTGCAGAATTAAGTTCACAGAGAGACAGGTTGTATTGAAATTTTTGAATTCATTGTTTTGCACTCACCCGAGTGGGAAATAGGTCTGGAATTAAAAAGGAAAAAAATAAGGCAGTTCTTTTAAAATAGAACTTGATGTTAAAAGAGAAGTGCCCATTCTAGGACAATTTTCTTCATGTTTAACTAACTAAGACAATTTGTTCATTAATCTTTGTGTTGGGTCTGACTGAGGTGGAACTGATTTTCTTCACACCAATCTGTAAAGTATTTTTTGTATTTTTTCTTTAATTAGGGTTGAAAACACACCAATCTTTTGGCTATTTTATAACCATGCACCCACAGTGTTGAGGCCTTCTTGATTTTCCAGTCTTTCCCAAGAAAGTTGGCTGGGGTTGGGCAAGAGGCTGGGGGAGGACACAGATGGGGGAGCTACCAAAGGGATATTCCATGATACATAATACCATGTTCAGCAATAAAATCTGAGGGGGTGATTTGCCTAGGAAGACATCCATAACTCAGAGACTGGTCAGACAGCAGTCTGCTTGTGGGAGGTGGTGAGTGACCACTTTGGTTTCAGAGTTTTTTCCTCTCTTTCTTTCATTTATTATCTGTCTTTATCTGAAACCAAGAGTTTTCTTGCTTTTGCTCTTACTATTCTTTCTCCTGATGAGATCATCATCATGATGTCAGAGTGGACTGAGTACCCTGTGTTATGATTACTGTGCTTTAAATACAGTGTAACTCATGTAATTGTATTTTGGGGGATTCAGAGGAAGCTCTTTTTTTGTGTGTTGGTATGAAACTGAAGTTGAATTGTAGCTACTCTGAAAGGGCAGCGTTTGTGAGTACCTCTCTTTGCCTGCTGGAGGTGTTCCTCCTCTCATTCCCCAATTCCAAGACCACATGCAGGTCCAAAGCTCCAGATGGATCCTGGGAGATGGTTACTAAAGACTATAGGATAATTGAATGGGTAAGGTGGCTCCCTAAGATAAGGGTACTACAGAAAAAGGATATGTCGTTTTCTTCTGTCTGTACTACAGAAACACCTTTTCTTCTAACTTTTACAATGTATACTGAGCAGCTTAAATAAGACATCCTGCTGTGCAAGGGAGGATACATGACCAACTTGTCCATAGTGCTAACAGGCAAGCAATCACCCTGGTACTGGCCAGGGGTAAAGAACTGGGGGAAAATTCCCTAAAGCTGTGTTTCTGGTCAACCTGTACCCTTGTCGGTAGGATTCAAACCTCCTGCAGTTACTGATGGCTGTGTCCACAGAAAAGCAGGTGGATGCTGATTCCAGATGATGCAGAAGATAATATTTTCATAAAGTGAGAAGAGGGTATTTTCATAAGGGTAGAAGAGGGATGAGCTGAGGTTCTTTTGCACATTCATGAGTGAGAGCAACTTTAGACTGCAGCTGTCCAGACAAAGGAGATAATTTAAACACTGTTTCAGAAGACCCTTTTTAATTTTTTGGGGGCAGGTGCCTGTTATAAATAAATAATAACCTGTAATCAGAATGCTTGGAGTTATGCATATTGCAAATTTCCTCCCCTGGGAAGGTGAAACAAGTAGAGATCCGTTATTCACTAGATTAAACATCCTGAGCTGTAACATATTGTGTTTAAAGTATGCAGAATGCATTATCTTTTCTATCCTGAGCACCATGAGTCCTCTGAGAAGACGTGGATGGTAGCAGCTAGGCTCTGCCTTGTCCGCTCTGCAGAGCTAGGGGAGACTGAGTTTTCTTTTTAAATGTATCAGGAAAGTCTGAGGGTTCAGAAAGTCAGAAACCATGCCAAACTGATAAATAGCCATCTTTGCATATTTTCTGACTATGCATAGGCTTATTTGCATAAATAACAGATGAGTGTCCTAATGAGGTGAACTCAAGCCTGACAAGGTGGCAGCCTGGGATAAGCTTTAGTGCTGCATGAGTTGCCACGCTCCTCCTGCAGGCAGCTCCCTGCCTGGTGCTTGGGGAGCTCTGGCTGCTTGCTGGAGAGTGGTGAATGGTTTGCTTGCACACCATTTGGGAAGTTCTGCTTGGTTTGGAGATGTAGGATAAAATGCTGCTGCTGCATGGGTCCACAGAAGATTAAGATCTGTCTGTTTTTTCCAAGAGCTGATTATTATCTGCAAGCGTGGGTCACCTTTACCTACAGCTTGTGCTTTGATCGCCTCAGCTCGCAGCAAGGCTGTGAGGGCAGAGAGGCTCCAGCTGTCTCTTCCTGCTGTTCTCTGACCTTGGTAAGGAAACTCTGGGCCCAGGAGCAGGGCTGTATGCTTCACTGTGTACTTTTGGTCCTGTGAGTCACTGGTTTGTATGAGATTGGCATCCGGCGTGGAGTGGAACCTCAGAGGAGTGTGAGAACTGCCTCTGCGTGTGTGCAAGGTGCAGTGCTGCAGAGACACGGATGTCTGCACAGTTCAGCTAAGTCCAGAGACAGCAGATGAATTCTCAAACGTGATGCAGCTGCATTAACCAAGCACTCTGACCAGTCTCTTCACAGGGCTAATTAAGTTGGCTCAGCTCCTGCTGATACAACTTTCACTTCCAGAACCTCAGATCTCTCCTCTCCCCTCCACAGCACAGCATAGACTTTCCCTTTCCCTCTCATATGAGTGGTTTTTTTGTGTAAGTAAATCCAGACCACATATGTTTGCAATTCTGTATTACTTGCTAATTGAATTAAAAAAGACAAGCCCCAAGAAAATGCATGTAAACTAAACAAATGAAAAAAAAACCCTTGTATTGAGTGATGAAAATAATCTTATACTTCATACAGCAGATATCTATCTAATATTACTAGCCAATAGCAGATATTTATCCAATAGCCAATAGCTCTACCCACAAGCACCTCCAGCTGAGGACAGGAATGACATAACAACTTGTATCCTTTGTCTCGTGGTAAAATATATTCTAAAATTCACCAGGAATCTACATTCTCTTTGCTAGAATCATTGGAATGAATTTCAGAGAGCGTGTTAACTGACATGTAGAATTAAATAGTCATCCAGTTTCTGATTTGTGAGCTTATCTAGAAAGTGAGCGTGACCTAATAAAACCCTAGAAGTTAATGCTACTGATTTGAGAATGGAGCATCTCACCCTCTTGCTGAGTTGTTCCTGGAGAGAAGTCCCTGTGGGAGAACTCATTCAGGACCTCACCTTCTTGAAATGAAAATTCATATAAGGGGAACAACCCAGATGTGTCTGTCTTTTCCACACATTAGAAACACCACTGCAAATATGACAAACCAAGTTTTTACTTAGTAACTTCCTTGAAAATAATTTTCTAAAATTTCCTTTTTCTCCTGCTTGGAAGCCTACTGTCTCCTCCCCTTCAAGAAGATTCAAGCAGGAGAAGTTTTCTAGCTTTCTTTTTGCCTATCAGTTCAAGCAGTAAATATCCTACACATTTAAGAAGGCATTAATCTATGCCCCTCAATGGTTTTGTATTAAATTGAAACAAAGAGTCTGCACCAAATATTGCTAAGTGCAGTCTTAATCAATGCGCAGAAAGTCATATTTTAGCCTTGCACTCCTAAGACCATAAGGGTACTGCTTAAGGGACAAAAATAGCAGTATTTCATTCCTGATAAGGAGTGAGAGAGCTTAGCTCCATCCAATGCTGTCATCAATGGTCTGTTTAGTATCATGTACCTAACCTGAACAACAGTAGAATGAGTAAAATATCCACCAGCTGGATTGCTGCTAAATAACTTTATGAATATGGAACTGGAAAAGTCAGTCACAAGCAGTAATCTGCTCATCTCTGGCAAGAAAGTTGAGAAAATTCCAGCCAAGGAGACTGTAATGTAATAAAATAGGAGAATCAGGGCATGATAGTTAATCGTCATTTTGTGCTAAGGTCCATTATCCTTTCAAAAGTCATTACAGTGTTAAGATACCGAGAACTTTCTTGCTTTCTTGCTTTTTATTTCAAAATTAAAACGAAAGAAAAATTATCACTTCCATCTGGCTTTGCAGTTCTACAAACTGAGCTATCAAAATCTGCCATTAACATATTTATCGCATCTGTCTTCACAGCAAAATGAAGACTTATCTGGAATTAAGTTGATAAGACATAAGCTGCATTTCTCAGCAAACGAGTTTTCCTCCTGTAGTGCCTCCTTTCCTTCCTCATAACTATTTCTTTTCTGCTTCTGGAGCATTTTTCACATTTTTGTCTCCTTTATAGAGTAGATTTAACACAAATATTTCTGCTGTGTAGCAAGAAACTAAACTTCCTAAACAAAAGAATATTAGAAAATGCACACTGGACAGCCAGGAAAGGATAGGTAAGAACAGACTTCAGGAATTAACAATCTTCTGGCTCTAGAAATGAGCAAGAAAAAAGAGGTTCATTAGCAGATGCAGAAATGTGCATATGCAAACATAAAGGGAAGGGTTTCTCTCTCACAGCTGTGGCATTGTGGTTGCTGATGCTGCACCTGTGCCTCCTCTTACTCCCTTTTTTCCTGTCCCCACAGAAGAGGATGTTTCCCACTCCCTGGAATCTCACCTTCCACCCTCTCTTTCCCTCTGCTTCCCCACAGCCTATCTATTGTTTCTCCCTGTAGTTTTCCAGTAGTTTTGTAAGTCCCTAATAAATAACATGGGAAGTCTGGAAATATAGCTGTACAAAGTGAGGACCACCCCATACTGTCATTGTGGCCAATTTCCCAAAGTATCTCAAAATCCCATCCCTACCACAGCCTTACCTGGTGAATCAGGTGTGTGGGAGCCAATTCCCTCCAAGTCCTTGTGCTGCAGCTTCCCACTTTGCCAAGAACCCTGTCCGCACTGTGCCATGGGTTCCTTTCCCTCCTAAAGCCCATCCTGTGACACACATGCCTGATTTCCCCCAGCCCCAGGTGTTTGGGTCCCCTCATGCTATACTTTTCATGTGCCCTTCACCCCCTCCCTAACCTGTATGAGATTGGTTCCCAGTCCTCTGTACTGCTTTCAACAGGCTTGCCTTTTCCTGTTCCTCGCTTCTTCCCAACACATCTCCACTTCTTGCTCCTCTTTCATGCAGTGACCTGAAGCCAAGGTCACAGGAGTGGGAGGTGCAGGGACATCTCAAGTTACACACAGGCTTTTGTTGCCTTCCCCAGCAGCATGTATTCCAAACCTCAGCACAGGATCAGTCTCCTGCTAGGATCTTAGGGGAAAGCTGGAGCAGGGTGTAGGTGCTGACAAGTGCCAAGCAGTTTAATTTTCTTGTTGGCTGGACAGTGCAAGCTGAAGGATTTTGTATTGACACTCTGTTGCAGAGATCCTAATAGCTGTGTGTGGATCTGGGGGCCTGTGACCATTTTCTGGAAAGCCTATCCACATCTTTATATTGTGCTGGGCTGAAGACTACACATGTACCATCCCACTTTACATCCTGGGGTTTTCTGCAGAAGAAAACAAGAAATGCTGGATGGAGACCAGGATTGCTGGGTGCACTATGGCTTCTGAATGAACCAACAGAAAGGAGTTAGAGGAACTAGAAACCCTGAAGCCCGAGCTAATAAAGGACTTGCCTTTTCCTGATATTCTCAGTATCCTCGTTTTCTTTTAAAAAATACCAGAAGCTTAAAATTTCCACAGAGAATCATCAAGTCTGCAGTAGGCACTGACTGTGCTTTGATGTTACTCTCAAAACCGAAATAGAGTGGGGAAGATATCAATGTGCCTGCCAGAAGGACAGGCAGTACAAAATTGCCTGAAGAAACAGCAGGGCAATCTGAGGTGTAAGTCTCATTGCAGAAAGGCATTAGTGATACAGGAAATGCTGATATAGTACATGGAATTAAGGAAGGTACAGATGAACATTTGGATATGCTGACTGATGAAAATGCCAACTGGTTAAAAGCAAATTGCTTAATTTAGAGCTAAAAATGAATTACTTGGAGAACAAAGAGAAAAGAAATATAAAAATAAAGAGGATGCCCAGAAGAAATAAAAAAATTGAACCACATGAAAATATGGAACCCTTGATAAGAAGGAAAATCCTGAACAGAGTGTGTGAGCCAAAAGCCATTGATGTCAGTAAGGAAAGAACTGGCTGGCGCTTTTTTTTTCCCATCTCGCAGAAAGCGGATAACATAATACAACACATAACAAAACCATATAATTATGCATAATTATGAAGCAGGACAGAAAAAGTAGAAGAATAAATCTAAGATTCAAGGAACCACTGCAGGAGAATAACTCTCCAAAAATAGAATTTAGGGAGTGGGGACGCAGAAATGTCTTTTTTTCAACTGGGGTTCCAAGAAGTCTGACTTCCCACAAAGCTGTTCTGCAGGCTGCACTTTACTGTTTGCCCTTCTCCTTACAGCAAGAAAACTGGAAAATTACGTTTGTGGGTAGCTAGCTGTTGAAGCACTACCTGTTATGGACTGTATTTTGGACTTCTGTTTGGAAATCACGAAAGAGTTTTCCAGTTTAAAATGGCCAGAGATAATCTAAAGCACAGCAAATTTCCAGCAGGAAGCACAGTCCCCATAGTCCTGCAATGCCCATCTGCAGCAGTGGCAGTGACCTGCCAGGCTGCTCCCAAGGATGCTCTGGATGCTGCCAGAGCTCTGGGCAGCTCCCAGGCTCTCTGACTCCATCTCTGCTCAAACATCTTCAGGAGCTTTTCTGGGCTCTGAAAAAAGCCCAGAAAGCTGGTGCGAGGTGGCTGGTGTCCCTGCTTTGGTCTCCATGTGGAAAGGGTTAGCTGGCACAGGTTGAAATTAAATTTTCCAGTCACTGTGTAATCAACTAGTGTTGATATAGCCACTGCTAAAAAATTATGGGGAAAAAAAAAAAGAAAAAGAAGGAGCTTCACTAAAGCCACTTAAGTGTTGTACGTGGTCAGTGTAAGGACACACTGACATTGCCCATTCATTATGCATTCTTTTATGAAATTCAAGCTTTGGCAGTACTGTTAGCTGAGCATTCAGGTAATGAAAGCAAGTCTGTTGTGATTCCTGTTGGTGCCTCTGAAAAACTAGAGCAGTGATTCCAGGCTTGCAATGACTGTAGGCAGTGGCTTGTATCAATAGTCCCCCTGAACTTGGGTGACAGAGTCTAAGTAGAGGGTCACTCAATAGGAGTCACTGGAGGAAAAAAAAGGAAAATAAAGAAAGCTAGTTTGTGGCATGCCATGGACCACCCTGATAGACAACATTGGTGATGAATTCTGCTCAGACTCTGCTCTGGTTTGGACTTTCAATTACCTAGAGATGAAATCTGATTAATAAACCAGGATAACACTGTTCCCAAAACATCACTTTTAAACTTTAAATTTAAGAGTCTTTGAAAAGTAAATAATATTTTATGTGTGAAATGAAGAAGCCATAGCTACTTTTAGGAATCCATCTGTTTTGCATAAGTGGTAAATGCACATTCTGCAGTATTAATGAGGAAAAAGTGGTTGAGTTTGCTTGTGAATTACTGTCATTTGAAGGGAAATGGGCCAAACAATTGAACAGTAGCTCTACAAGAAAATTCTGGCTGTGTGAGGAGAGGGGCTCACAGGAGCTCAGTAGGTCTGGTTTACATCACCACTTCTGTAAATGCTGCTTCAGTGATCACAGGCAAATCACATAAATACCATTGCCTCCAGATACATGAAGAAACTGCCAGGTGTGAAGAAGGATTGTGGATTTACAGCCCATTAGTTACTTTATACGGATGCTTAAAGCTCAGGTAAAAGCAGGATACATTGCCTCACTTTCAATAAGGGTCAGAGCTACCTCACATTTACTCTGGAGCAGTAACCACACAGACAGACAGTTGCCATGGAGTATTAAATGAGCTGTAAATCCATGCTCATTTACTAGGTGGCAACTTGTTCATGTAGCTGTCTCCTCTCTGTGAAATGGGACATGATGTTCATTTTCACATCTGGGATATTTGTATAGACAAGAATGATTTTTCTATGTATGCAGCATTTTGTACATTGGGTACTGCAATAGCAACAACAGTATTACCATAAAAATAATATCAACAATGAAATTACTGAATATTAGTACATTTTAGCCCTGTTTAAAGCTTTTAGCTGGAAGTTTATCTACAAAAGAGGTGAAAAAACCAAGAGACAGCTGTCTAGGACAGTTGTGGATTCTGAAGTGTGTGTATTTTTTGTGTATTTAAAAGAGGAAGAAACAAGAAAGAAGAACTTACACCATAGCAAGGTGTTAACTCGGAGGCTCACTAGCACCTTTGAGGGTTCAGCCTTTTGTTAACCACTTCATAGTTTATTCTAATAATAGACACCGGTCTTTGAGCTTGTCTTCTGCATCTGCTGTGGTACATCTTATGTCTTTAGCCTTGTCTTCACCAGTTGTCTTACAGAAGGTAGCAGTCACCTTCAAGACAAAAAGAGTTATGGATGGAAAGTCAGGTGTTTCTTATAATGCCTCCATAAATTTCCCCAGCTTGTGGGACTTTGACAGACGATAATATTAAACTGAGAGTTGTATGTTAAAGGTTAGGTTGTGCAAGTACAAAAGGTGCCAGCAAGGGAAGAAAATGAGTAAAAAGATAGCTACAATATAAGTTACATCTAGCTAGCTAGCTAGCAAGCTAGCTACCTCTGTATCTGTATATCTATATCTATATCTATTCTATATCTCTCTATATCATCTATATCTATCTATATCTATCATCTATCTATCTATCTATCTATCTATCTATCTATCTATCTATCTATCTATCTATATCTATATCATCTATATCTATATCATCTATATGTATATCTTATATTGATACATCATACTTATATAAAAAGTAATCAGACATAACTGATGATGTATAAATAAATGCTGGACTAAAAGGTGTTTTTTTAAGTCAACCTGACACATCATTTATACTACTTGCAATGATGAAGCAGCACCTCCATTTGGGTGGAAGAGAGGATTAAGAAGCTAAACTAGGAAGGAGAAATTAAGGAATAGTGAAACAGAAAAACAGAGTATCCAGTTATATTCTATCGAACTGTGAAATGGGATGGGAAAGCAGAATTTATGTAGGATGGAGGGAATTGCATTTTTTATGCAAAAAGGCTGAGGGTGAGCACTTCTCTTTCTAAAAATGTTCTTTTCCCCTTATGCATATCTTAATTCATTACCATCCTGCCCTCATTGTCTCTCACATAAAAGTGAAAAGCAGTAATGCAAAAAAAATCTACTCTGTTTCAGCCAGCTGAATGCATATATACATGGTGGCTAACATGAAATATCTGCTCTTTATCTGTTCTTTGCACCTTGCTGAACACACAGACCAGAGGTGTCTTGGTTTGTCTCCTACTTTTACTCCAACATTTGATGGAGTGAACACCCAGGCTATCAACCTCCTAAATCATTCATACTCCTTCTCTGCTCTCATGGTTCGAGCAATAGGAATATGGATGCAAAAGCATGGGAGCTAGAAGGAAAACAGAAACTAAATCCTGAAACAGCAGGCTTAGATTTTGCATAAGGCTTTTCATTAGTTTGCATCTTCAGAAAAAAAATAGAGATAAAATCATCTCATGCAATATTGAAACCACTTCTGCCCATATGAATAGC
>JAOTQP010001546.1:59099478-59148862 GCA_026413545.1 Cichladusa arquata
GTTTGCATCTTCAGAAAAAAAATAGAGATAAAATCATCTCATGCAATATTGAAACCACTTCTGCCCATATGAATAGCTGAATGTGAAACATCTTGGTCTACCCTCTGAAACGGAAAATAAACCTTCTTATGAATGTTATGAGTTATTGAATAATAATATGGCAGTAGTCTAATGCTGCTATTGTTGAACCTAAATGAAAAACCTTATTAATCATGGATTTGACAGCTCATTCAGTTATAATAATGTTTCCTGTCAATCCAAGCTCTCATTATAATTGGATCTTACTTAGAAAGGAAGATGCTCCATTGACTGCTCAGATGGAGAAAAATACAGGTTTGAAAATGAAAATATCAGTCTGAATTCTGTTTCCAGGGAGCCTGCTTATGCATTTACAAGTTGGATAACACTTTAATCCTTGCTGTGTGTCACATTTGGATGTTACTATAATAAGATTCTCTCACTGACTAGACACCAGCTCTACAGTCATGACAGTGAAAGTGAAAGCAGGAAGAGCAAATGAAACTTCTCAGGGATGCTGGTGTATCATCACCACGACCTAGTTGCAAAGAATTAACTGAAATAGATGGCTTTTCTACAGAAAGTAGTGTGTTCAGCTGTGAATTTACAGCTAATTTGGTTTCCTGCATGCCCTCTTTTGTGGTTACTCAGTTTGCAGAAAGTATTAGATATTTCAAGTGGCATTGAGAGGAGATTAAGTTGCTTCAAACCAAGGCAATTTAGTGTGCTGTAGGGGTGTTTACAGAGAGAGTTAGTGGAAAGGAGCTGTAAATTCATTCCCTAACTTACTGCACAGTATCTTTGTAAACAAGGCCAGAGACAGAATAAGCAAAAGTATCTGAGGTAGTTACCAAAGCTGAGGAGTATTCAGGCTGAGACTGAAAGTACTTGGAAAAGCATTTTGGATAAAAGTCATTTGGAAGACACTCTGTGGGCTAAATCTGTAAATTGCATATTGGAGGCCTCAATTTTGTGGGAGTAACAGAGGGAGGTGGTGCATTTTGTGCAGGTCACAACTAGTTGAGGACACAGAAAACACGGGGTAAGTAAAACTTAGACTCAAATTTTAAAAGTAAAAGTTTTCTAGAAATCTCTTTTCTAAGGCAGCTGAAACAAGAACTCCCAGAAGGTGTTTTTGTTCATTGGCAAACTGATGTAGTTACAATAAATGGGAATTTAGAGAAGTTTTCTAATGAGTAGTATAATACTCACCAGCATAGAGACACAGACTGTTTTCACCTCTTTGCAGGATAAGGAATGAAAAATCTGATAACCTCAGGGATTCTTTGCATGAGTGTAAGGCCTGGTTGGCTATGTGCTTGACCCTATGGCAGACATGCACACTGAAAAGCAATTAAGTAAGTAACCTTTTTTCCTTCCATGGCTCAACCAAATGAGGCACAGATGGGAGAATAGGCTGTAATCCACACCAGAATTTAGTAGCTGCGTTGGGACAATATGCTTCTTCTATTATTTGTCTTCAATCACTGCAGCTTAGCACTATCTTTTATTTTTCTTTGTGCCAAGTGAAGACAATTTAGGTCCTCACTGAGATTGCAGTGCCTGAGAGAAATAAGGGCAAGGCTAAGAATGAAAATACTACAAAACAGGAATAAAAATCCAAGGGAAAATGGAAACTGCTTGTTTTGGTTTTGTTGTTATGCATTCCTATTTTATTCACAATAGCTGACTGATTTCTTATCTCTGAATGAATAAATAGAAGTTAAGATTTGTTTCAGGTGAAGAGTTGATGCCAGAGGGGATTTCTTGTATCCTTATAGTGGAAAGATCACCAAGTTACAGACGATCAAATGCGTCTACAACCACTCGTGTAGTGTGAGCTCATGGGGATTATGCAATGGTTTGTAAGGTGCCTATTAGCATAAAATGCCTACAATATTTATCGTGGAACTATGTAATTTGAATGGTGGAATAATAATTCAAATAATACTTTTCAAAATATATAACTTGATCAGCAGCTGTTGAATCCATAAAATAAATATTTATATTCGTGAGAAAGCTCTGAAAAAGTCAAGTAGGAGACATTTTAATCCATGTTTTCAATTTGTCACTATATGTTTAGAGTAATAAATCATAGCAGCTTTCAAGAATAACAAAGGCAACAGTAACATATGGCTCTCAAATGTCTGTGGACTGGAGATTAAACTAATTTGTTTTTCCTGAGCACCTAAACACAATTTCATTATTTGTTGGTTGTGATCTCTTCTGTAATTACAAAAAGAGATTTGATACCTAATGGCATAAACCATTATGCTAACAACTTCAAATTAATGGGCTCTTCCAGCGTATTTCAAAAGACACATTGCCAAGTGCTGCCATCATATTTTGCATAACTTTATCAAATGTAAATGCATTTTCAGATGTACAAACGTAATTCGCATTTGCAATTTTCAAATGTAAATGCAGCTTCTCAACCTGTTTGCAGGTACAGCACAATTGTAATAACATGACAGTCTGAGACACTAATTTGTTGATTTAAAAAATAATTTACAAATGTTTTATGTGCATATACATTGTATGACACCTAACCAAATGTTGTGATTGGGTTTTGACATGTAGTGTCATTCAGATGTAACCACAAAACCTCCTCTCAGGTGTGAAGACTCCTGACAGCATTTGGCTTTTCTAGCTGACTTCAGCCATTAGGCAGTGCTAAGTAGTTTCCTTTCTGAAACCCATGCTATAAGCACACCTTTGACTGCTCTGTTGTTTGCCCAGCTTCTCTGCTGGTTACACATTTTGATGCCTGTGTCCTGTCTTAAAATGTCTGGACTAGTACAGATGAACATTGTGGGACATGTGCGGGCGTGATTTAAGGAAATACAGCTCGATTTGCTTTAATACAATTGAAACTACTTCCAAGAAATGCGAATTTGGAATATTTGTTTGGGAAAAGCAAAATAACACGAGTGTCTCTTCAAAGCTAGGCCAGCATGCTGCAGTGAAGAATGGGCTGGATGGGCTCTCACCACAGAGAGAGGTGCCTTTGCTTGGGTAGCCACATGTTAGAGATGTGAGCTGCGTCTCTATGTGTAAGTTTCCACTCTGATCTCTGCTCTCAGTGGTGCCTAGAGAGCCAAGTAGACACTTTGTGGTTAGCTGGATGCAGTTTTTAACTGCATTGTGGACTTTTCCTGACTGTAAACAGAGCAAGGGCATGCAGATAGATAATTGTAGTTATGTACATTCTCCTGACTTGATCTGGAGCTGAACTCCACCAGTGGCATAGCAATTAACCCAAAGTGAATGACAGACATGTTTTTCACAATAAAGGCTGTGATTAGTGCATTGTGTAGGGAAAGAGTCACCATGTTATGGCTGCTAGTACACACAACACGCATCAGCAGCTCCAGTGAAACCCTGTGGCCATGGATATGTTGACTTGGACTCTGCAAAGTTGTGCAGGTACAAGGTCTGAGGGATAAGGTGTGGCCCTGGTTCAGAAGGAAATGCTTTGGCAGGGGAGGCTGAGGCTTAGGTGTCCTCCAGAAACCTGCAGCCTAGAGGAAAACCAACATTCTCGGACAACTGTTTTCACCCCTACCCTACAAGCTGCTCTAGTGTTTGTCTTTTTGGGTCCCCCAGGTATGCAGCAATGTGCCAGTCTCTCAGGAATCTCATGGGGTCTGGAGGTTCGGCCATATGCGTATCAAGGATAAAGTTAACTTCTTCATAGAAACAGGCATAAACACAACTTAATTTACAAATCAATCCCCAAGATAAAGGTCTCAGGATCTATGCTTTTCTGTTGCGCACATTTCATTGCTACTGAAGTAGAAATATGTTCAGGAAGAAGTGTATAAATAAATATTTAATGGAATTACTTTGTATGGCTGGGGAAATTTTGTTTTTCTCCAATTTTCTTTTCCTAATAAAAGTTAACATTGCCATGCAAATTCTTTCTGGACAAAGAGACGAAGTAAAAATTCAAATGCAAGCTAGTCCTACTACTTCCACAGCTCTTGCAATGCCAGTAATTGAAGGGTTACTGGATTCCGGGGTCTCTAACAGAGCCTTGTTTTTATCCACCACTTTGCTTTTGTAGCATTTTTTGTAACAGGAACCAGAGGCACAGGTGAGAAGATCCATAAGAAACATTGACCTGTCAAAGGCAAACAGTCAGCTTTTTTTTCTTCAAACCCTTATTTAAAACAGGTTGTGCTTGGTTAGAGGTTGATTCTTTGTTAGATGTCTTGAAACTGTGGACGACTGTCCTTTGCCCTCTGCACACATGCACACACACAATAAGTCACAAAGATGAAAACTGTGTATTTTGACAGTCTAATTCTAGAGTGTAATGCCCCATGCCTTTCTTACAACAAGAGGAATAATGGGGATTTCTGAAGTCTTCATCTTTACTGCTGACTAAGATGTAAAGTGTCAGCACAGATTTAAAAACAATAAACAATTTCAGTAAATTTTTAATACCTTTGCTGTGAAAAAGAAAACTTTAGTTACATTTCCATGTGGAAAGTCCTTATATTGGCAGAAAAGCATATGATTTGTAGTCCTGCCATAAATTTTGATTTCTATATACTGAAACACTGCACATATGAATATGTCTGTTCAGCTCCCATTTCAGGTAAAAGAACATGTGTCATGGCTTTCTTTTCCTTACTGGTACATAAACTGTAAAAATATGCTAAAATCCTACCCCACACATACAAGGTTGTCTAATCAAATAGGTTCTCTCCTTCTCCCTGTCCCTCTGCTTCTCCTTCTCCCTGTCCCTCCTCACTGTATATTGATAATGGCAGAAGTACACAATTTTTTAGCTTTCCTCCTCTTTTTGAATTTTATGAATCCGTTTTTTCCACACATATTACACAAGCACCTCACTGTATTAAACTTCTGTCCTAGATAATTTTCCATGGCAGATAAATGAAATCATCCACAGAATAATTTTGTACTGAAATTCTTTTAATATCATCAGTATTTAATAAATGTGTCTCCACCTACTAATCTCACAGGTTTCATATTTTCATTAATTGGTGAAATAAAGTAAATTTATTTCTCTTTCATTTAACTTTTTGATTCTTAGTTCACAAACATTTCTCTTTTATCTGGGAGACATATGTGAATAGATTGAATTTATAGAAAATTATGTTTTAAAATACACCACAGCAATATTGGGAGCCCTTTCCCAAATCATAGTAAATGTTTTTTCTATTAATTTACCTGATATAGTAATAGTTTAAACAGACATAATCTTGGACAAGACAATTTTTTTTGAAATCTAAGAAAACTATCTACTGATACACAACCACTAAGAGCATTTTTGTGCACCTGTGTTCATTACATTTAAAAGCTTGTTCAGTTAAGGGAAGATGCCATCCCTACTCTTTCGAAGAAGGAAAGCAAACCCATAAAAAGCACATATTTTCACATTAGAATTTTGTTTACTACTTCCTAGTCTAACAATAAATGCCATATTAATCTTATTCATGTGTAAAATTTTTTCTAGCCACTTATGTTCTACACTTTATAATACAACGGGTATTATAAAATCCTCATTTAATAAATTTAACATTCTGGATAAATATCACTGTCATTCTACTTGCAGAACATAACTGATGAGTAAAATGTTCCTAGTAAAGCATATTCAGCAGAAGTTCAGAGAACAAAGCCCTTGCTAATGCCTCTGTAGCAGCCTAGGCTCCTACTCTCACAAATCTTTTTGCTTTTTAAATAGTTTAATGTGTATTTTTAACACAACCTTCTTGTTTGTTTTATTTGCATTTTGGAGGTTCACTTGGACATAGTCTTTGAGGAGAGAGAATGCATTAGCACTACTTTGAAATAAATGGAGCTAGAGGAAATAGGAGCTCAATTGTTCGCTTTCCAAAATTCTCAAGGAACATTTCACAACAGAAGTGTCTTGATGCACATCAGCATGTCCTGATGTCCTATGAGAAGAAAAAGAAAAGAAAAAAAACCCTAAACCTACAAAACAATATTGTATCACCTTTGAAGCGCCATCAGTGTAGAAAGATGAATAGCCCAGTTGTAGTCCCTCTGTTTGAAGGGATCACAGCCAGTTGCAATAAAGTACAATTGCTTTGGCTCCAAGATAATGCTGAATGCAGCCATGTGATTGAGTCCAGCCACCTTGATGTGTCATGTCTTGGGTTCTCTCCTCTGAATGTTCAGAGGCACAATTCCTTCCAGCTGTAACCTGCAGCATTTCAATTTTTTTTCTTTTGGACAAGAATTTAAATCCTATTATAATAAAAAAAAATTTGAATTGTTGCTGCTGTTTTGTGACTAATATGCATTCTTGCAGAGGTTACATCCCATATGTGGATACCAATGGCACATACCAATGGCACATACCAATGGCATAAGGAACATCCTCCATTCTTTGTCCTTTAGAAAGGTTTGAGTTTTCCACCAAGGGAGCTGAGAGTTCTGAGAATACACTGGCTCTGAAAATAATTAATAATAAAGGAATTTTTTTCTCTAAATGTGAGAATGCCTATTTTTTACAACCCTTTTCCCTGTTGGCAATAGTGGCTTTTAAAGCCAAAATTGCAGGAGTTTTGCATAAGCTGCCTAGAAACCTTGGTTATAGATTTCCCTTGTCCTACATGGTTCAGCCCTGTGCTTCATCTTTTTGAGAGCTAAAAGGCTTGTCCTATCAATTCATGAATCTATATATGCATTCTCTAGGTCTACAAATGTTGTAAAATCTATTCACTGGAGATGCCCAGAGGATTAATAATTTAAGTAAAAACAATCAGGACTGAGCTAGTGTTTTATAGTCAAAAAATGTCTTTTCCCTATACTATTCCCCTTCTGGTGCATAAATAATTCCTCTTGCATTAGTGAGCTATGCTAATTTATACCCACAGAGGACTTGGTCTCAAAAGTTTAATTTAGATGGCAACACTGAAGTGCAAAGACTTGCCATTTTTATTTGTATGTAAAGTACCAGCACTCAAGTAGTTGTGTGTCATTAAATTATTTCTAGAAAATAAATTGCCATTTGGAAGGTTTGCTCTTGGGTGAAATTATATCTTTTTGTATGACTTTAGACAGATGCAATGAGTTAATTTGAACAGCTGCTCTTCAGTTCCCTAATTTTGCTCTCTCTTCTATTTCTCATCTCTCCTCAATTGAGCATGCCTTCTTCACTAAATCTGAAATAAATACATCCTTGGACAGTAGCTCCTGTACTTCATTGCAATGTTCCCTCTGTCCTGAAAGGCCTTGGTAAAAAATGAGGTGGTAGGGCATAAAACAGGTCGATGCCAGCTGTAGCTCCTGGGACAGCTAAAAGTTGGATGATAAGAAGGCTGTTTTAAGCCATCAAAGCTCCTTCTTCCTCAGCTGTAATTTTTTTGTTGCGCAGCACAGAATTTCACCCTGGGGTTTTTTTCTGAATAGTGATGGATTTGATAACAGTCTCACCTGCAATCTGGACATGTAACCATTAATGATACACTTAATTTCAGAGGAACCATGAGATTAAGACAGCTCATGTGCTTCTACTTTTCAAGTCTCCTGTTAGTACTTTCATAAAGGCTGTGTTCTGTATTCAGCAGTCAGTTTTCTCTGCATTAATTGCTGAAGTATTTGCCTTAATGGTACCTGAGGCATGCTTCCATGTAGCTCTTCTCCAGCTCTGATGCCACACATTAGCCTTTCTTTGTGACAAAATTATTTTGAAGTCAGTAGGACAGCCATGAACATACATAAATATTTCTAAACATGAAAGGGCTGCCTTGTTTGCAAACAGTGAAGAAGAGAGGAACCTTGCTGAAAGAACTTGCCATCTGGGGAGGAAAAAAATAAACCTGCAAAAATAGCCTGTATCAAGGTTAAGGCTGGTGTTATAGTTGATGTAACTGAAACGGAAAGCTTATGTAGCCTGAAAAAACATTATGGGCAGTGAGGCCAGCTATGAACTGATCCTATTGCTTACTAGCATTTGTTTCTGTACCTGTCATTTAATCTCAATATTCATCAATGCTTACCTGCTTCATGGCCCTATGGAATACACTGTACTGCATTCTGCTTCCTATTTCATGCAAGGCAGGTCCCCTTGGTGCCTCAGATAACGCTGTGAGCTTCTTGATAATAATTATTGTTGTGATGACTCACATATAGGGTGAACCTTCACAAAAGGCAGCTCTTTGTTTTGAGGAATCAGGTCTACATTTTTTCCGTGGGTTTAGGATATGGGGGTTCTGATGAGCACATTTATGTAAGGAAGCCATTTTTTATTATAAACAAGTTGGCTGTTTGAGGTGATTTTCTTTATCAGCCGACTATATGCAAATCAACTGAACTTCTCACCCTTAATCAAAATTTCGGGGAAATTTTCTGACCTCAGATCTCTGCTTCCTTTAGAATGGTTCCATCATTCTTTGTTCAGAATATATTTTATAAGTATATCAATACTTATGATGTGTGCATGTGCCTGTTTCGTCAAGCCTAAGGCAAGCTTGATTTTTTTTCTACATTTTTCATGTTGCTATCGGCTGTACAAGGGAACTATACAAGGGTAATATGAAAAGAGATGGGAACAAAAGGCTGCTGCTAGCTATAAGGATCCTGGGGAGGTATTTAATGCTTGTAGCTTTCTGTATCTTCAGTTTCTAGGCAGCTGGAGAGCTTCTTACACCTGGGGACTTGCCTTGGCTGATCGCTGGAAAATAAGAGTAGGATATTTGGATGAGATAAAATTCCACTAGGAAATGGTGTGATGGTAAAATCCATTTCACAGATATTTATAGTCATCACATCACCTACAGGGCCATGTGGAATGAGGGTCTTGAGGTCTCTGAGCCCTGCAGAAACACACGGTGGGTGGCAATCCCAGCAGATATCCTTATGTTCTGAATAGGTGGAGAGCGCATGTCAGAGGGAACAGACAGCAGACGACTTGCCTGCAGTCACTCAGCAGGTTAGTGGTGAGGTTTCTTGGCTAGCAGACCTGTTTTGTCCTGAACTAAATCTCTGGGCAGAACTTTTTCTCTGTAGTTTTTGACAAAAAAAAAAAAATAGACTGAGATCCCAAATATAAAGTTTGTCAAACAATCAGCCTACAAAATGAATTCACATCAACCACGGTATTTTTTAAGGATGTAGTTGTCATGAGTTTGTAAGTGATGCTATACATCTCCATCAAGTCTTAGAAAGAAGTTCTGTGTTAAAATAGCTTTATGAAATAATGTTAGGCATGAGTTTTGCAAAATAATTCTGAAGTAGTTGGGGATCATCACTGGGTGGATCTTTCTTGAAGGACACGCACTTTTGTACTGACAACCAGAATAAATTTGCCACCTTACTCTCTGAGAAGTCCCTCCTCTCCCTCCTCCCTTTATAGTGAAAAAATGAAATTTATGCAGGTAAGAAGAAATGCTATGGCAGTTGACTACTGTAGTTAGCTCTCCTCTGGAACAAAATCCTTGACGCTCTTTTGTGCCAAAATGTTTTATTGTTTCCCTGGCCCAAAACATTGAATTCTACCATGACCATGAGACATCTGAAATCAGAGGGCTGCGTGAAGAGAAGAATTTTGATCAGATGTGAAGTAAATGTTTTTAAAGAGATAATTTTGAAAGGAAAAATTTGAGACTGGCAAAAGAAGCTGTTTCAACAGAGAGTAAAACCTACTATTCTCTACTACTGCTTTGAACCTTTAAATTACTTTCCAACCATTGATAAATTGATTTTCATTGAGAAAGCCCCTTTCACATAAAAAGTGAAAAAGCATGTGGCTCCATTCTTGCCTCTATGGACTCATTAACTGTTAAAATCTGATCAACTGTTTGAGGCTGGGATTTGATTTGGCCTCTTCTTTTTATGCCTCTGTAAAGCTACCATGTTCAGTAAAGGAACACCTACCTACATTGGAAATCTGCTACGGACCTTGAGTTTAACTTTGTCTTCCACTTAGGAATGTGACCTAATAATTAGCAAGTGAAAGAAAGATACATCTTGATTTTCTTAAATGTCCCTGTGATAGATTTCTAGCAAATAATAAATAACTAAATAAACCTTTTGATCCATAAGAGGAAAAGCAACATACACCCTGATATATTTACTTGAACCTGCGCTGACTTCCCTACTTTTATCACAAGCAAGACAAAAGTAACCATTGGGAGTAAGAGATGTGCAAGACTGTAAGAAAACAGAGTATATTAATGAAAAGTACTCAGCAGAGAGCCTATTACAGTATCTGTCCTCTCTCCTGTGCCACTACAGAGCTAAAAGTGATTGATAATAACCTTGTAGTTACTGTACAATTTTCCTACAATTTTATCGTTGTAGTCATGGCATTGATCTACAGTTAAATGAGATAATTCCTGTGTGCTATCTTGCCAGTCTGCCAGGAGCAATGTACCAATTGTACCTGTAAAGTCACAAAAAAAAAAGAATACCTGCTTGAATCCAGGGCTTAATATAGAAGTTTTAGATAGCTACATTATGAAATTGCTATAAAGAATATTCTTAAGTTTGTAAGAGAAATGTGATGAGGACTATTCAAACCTAGAAATTTCTATCAGTAATACTGCTTTTATCTGAAGAATATTTAATAGCCTCTGCTTTTCTCCTTTCACTATATGAATGTTGCAAAGCCTTTTTTGGGGCAGGAAAGTATGAAACTTTGTAACTGCAGTCTTACTTATAGTAAGTTCTAAGGTATCAGAAAATATTTATGATACAAGCAATCTGCAAAAGTTAGACTACTAAAAATAATGAAATAAGATGGTTCAAAATACAAGATTTTTTTATATCTGCTTTATTTTTAATGGATCAAAATTCAGGCTCTTAGAAATTTTACTGGAGAATTCCAAAGAAATCCTACTTTGGAAGAGAAACCATGCAGTTCAGAGAAAACTTTATGAAGCTTTCAAAGAGATGTGTGAATCTTTCAACCAGTTTCTTCTCAAATGTCTTATTTCACCCAACCCTCTAAACTTAAAATGAAACTTTTGGGTCACAAAACCACACAGATCACCTCCTGCAAAGGTTTGCTAAAACCAGAACACAGTAAAACTCACTGACTTCAAAAAGCTCTTCACTGTAAGTGTGGCTTCCTACTCCTCCCTGGGTCTAGCTCTCTCTTGCATTAAAGCTTCTTTTCAGGTGGGCAGTGCAAAATGGGGCCTCAAAAGAGAGCCAGTTATTGTCACATGAGGTGTTTCCCTGTTGCTAACATGCTGGATATAGAGGTGGCCAAATGGGCTAGGAGGAGTCAGAAGTTGCTGACCCAATAAATTCTCTCTTGAGAGGATGCATTGGGGGTGCCCTCAGGTTAACTATGACACAGCTTTTTAATTCACAGTAGGATGGAATAATTTGGAAGTTTATGTCTCTGGAAATGAGTAATGCTGAAGGGAAAGCAGGACTGTGCCATCCACAAACTGTTGCTACCTCACAGATGCTCTTTGATGATCCATGTGAAATTAATGAGAGATTTCAGTCCAGCTCCCGGTAGATTTGAGAGTTTTCTCCCTAAAGCCATTGTCACATGCAGTGTCACCTGCTGTTGATCTTATTAGTTATCTAAGAAGCTGAAGTAAGTGTTGGAGGGTGAGACTAACCTGAGACTTGCATTACTTTTATAAAATTTCAAATGTCACAGGCCCCCAGAAAACACAGATGGATTTGTTGGTTCTGAAGTTTTCTACACCTAAGTAAATAAAAGACTATTAAACCAAAGAATTAATGACAACAAAGTGTATATTCTTTTATTCTTGTCAGTCTTCTTACATATTCACAAAGAAGCAAATAAATAAATTATGTCAATTTATTTTCTCTGGTTTTTATTTGAAATTTGGTAGCACCCACAATATGTTAAGCACTGTCCTCATCTGTGGAAACATACAGTTTGTTCCCTGAATACCTTTTAGTTTAAGGCTTACAAGATTTATATATCTGATAGATTATTCAGCTTCCTTTGTGCCAGAAAACACACACTGCTGTAGAAAACATTGTTTCCAAGGTCCTGACTTTGCCAGATGTTAGGCTTGTACAAGACCACAGTGAGATTTTCCACTTACCAAAGGGGATTGTTCACCACAGTAAACTTCAGTATATGTAAATGTGTGGGTCTCTGAGGCTCTGCTCCTGTAAACAATGAAAGCAGTGCATAGCTGAACTCACCCAAGGAGGCACACTCATGTTAATAGACTGATTTCTTCAGCTGACTAGATATTTTTGTTGCATTAATCTGTTTCTCACTGGCTCAAGAAGACACCAACAGCCAAAATCAGCCAAAAGATTTTGAGAATTTGTGTTGCTTTCACAAAACTCTCAACAAGCCATTTTTCACCCAGCCTGAAACAAGCACCAGCCACCTCATCTTTCTGCAGCTTGGCCAGGCTCATTACAGGTTTGCCATTTTGTTTCAGCTGGGACAACCTCAGCTCTGCCTCTTTGCTTGCATGATCTACAGCAGCCCTGATACGCTGGTGGAGGCTGCCTGAAGGCACAGCTGGGAGGCAGCCTTGTTTTCCCAGAGCTGGAACATTTTGCATCTGCTCAATGCTGTGCCCCTATGCAGCACTCTGCTTCCACAAGTTGTGGTTTTGGTAAAATCACAGAGAAGAACAGCTCTGGAGAGAGAAATGTCTTCTCACCTCTGGCTTGGTGAGTCTTCCCCAAGGCTTTTGTTTTCTGGTTGGCAGTGCCAGGCAGTTTCCTGGAGCAACAATGACCAACTCCCACCACTGCAACCAAGAGCCCAGGCTCTTCCTCTCCTGCCTGCCCTCATTTTGCAAACCAGACAAAGGAAACTGTAAAAGGTTGGAGGTTAGCAGTCATTTCAGCTGAGGAAAAATGTCCTGCTAGTGCCAAAGCTGCCAGTTTGATTGGGCATGTTTGCCTTTTGTCTCCCGAAGCCAAAGCATGAGAGGCAAGTTGGTAGATCTGGGAGAGCAGCCTGCAATGTTGCTTACAAACTTTTCTACAATATGGGGCATATTCATCTATTGAAAATCTAACATGTAACACATGTCACTGGGGGGAGGCCTAGCCTGCATGTTTGAACTATTTACTGTTAGGAAGAGTGAGAAAATTGTCTTTCCTGTCCAATTAACAGAACTGCAAATATTACCTCTCAAAACTGGCATAAGATTGATGAAATAATAATCTCTTTTAAAACCTTCTGTGAACTCATTTAGAGTCACCTCAATTTCCAAGTCCTGAGAAGAAAATGTTCACATCAGAAAAAAAGATCCAGCTAAGCATCTGAATGTTGAAACATCAGGAGAAGAAAGCATGTTTTTAGAGGCTTGCTGCTGAACTGAAAAGCAAGTGAACAGTTAAGCTTGGCTCAAAGACTGAAGGAGAGGAAATTTTAGGCTGCAGAAATAAAATCTTTCCTAAATCCCCAAGGTAATTTAGTGGACTGATGAAACCAAAGCAGTCCTATTGATGAAACTCATGAGAGTTACAAAGCTCTTTGCCCTGTGCCAGTAGTTTTAAGAATTGTCCACCAAACAATTGTTTATTTGTTCAAAGAATTTTCTGTCTAGTGTTTATATGTGGTCATTGTGGAAAAGCCCTCTGAAAATGTTTGTGGGTGCCCTAACAGGTCAGAATTTAACAGCAGAACTCTCCATGCCAACAGTTGTTTAACGCTTTAGTCAGCTGCAACAGTGCTTAAAACCCCACCAAGCAGGATGTCTTCTTGTGTTCTGTAAATGTATAAATGTATTATGGGAATCAATTATTTCATTACTTTGGTTAGGAAATGCAGATATTTACAATTTAGAATGTCTTCTGCACAGAGAGTCTTTCAGCAAAGTTTTAAACGGGGGTTAAAAGGACTGGTTCAGTACATTAAACTACTTGCCAAGTTCAGACACTATTTCATGAAGCTGGGCATATGCTGAACATGAAAGAATATGAACTGGGGATGAGCAATCTCCACTTTAAAGGTTGTGCAATCCTTAGTGTCATCTACAGGATGATGGAACTACCAACCAAGGTTTTCTCAGGGTATCTTTATTATGAAGAAAAATTACTGAATATGAACCTCCTTCTGCTATTTGACATTTCTTAGCGTATGAGCAAAGTACCACCATCAGGCTGCTTCTTAGGATGACTTTCCAGTTGCTTTTTTTTTTTTTTTTTTTGGGTAAGCCAGGAAATAATGGGTTGAGATTTCTAGAGATCTTCTCTTCTCAGCTGACTCTTTCTGAGTGGGCTTAAAAGGCTTTTAAATGACACTGAGGCATAGCTCTGAACACTGTTGGAGTGCCAGTGCTGTCCTACAAAGCCAGGTCTCAGGAGAGAACCTGGAAAGGGAGTGAATGCAACAAAAGCAGTGGAAAACAGTTATAAGCACAGAGGGATATTTAATTTTCATTCTCACAGCTTGGTATTGGGGCAGATTGGGCTACAGCCTCTCTCTGGGAGAGAACTTGGGCCTCCAGTAGAGTCAGTGCCTACGGGGGAGGCTGGTTCAGGGCAGGGTGGGAGCAGGAGGCAGAAGTGGGCACATGGTATCACAGTTTCATTTTGATACCCAGGAGTAAATGGTCTTGAAAGCCTTTCTTTCCCTTAATTTTTGCTCCCTGTAATGAATTGAGGAAATTCAAAATCTAAAATGCCAAAAGCCAGAAACAGACCAAAAAGTCTCCTTTTAATAGCTTTAGTAACTATTTGCAATCAGAAGCGAAATTTTTTTCTGGTGGGTGGGTACTTCCCAATTTGCCAAAAGCATCAGGATGTGAACATCCTTTCTGGTGAGGAAAAATCCAGACCCTTTACAGGATATGATTCAATGTTGCCAAAAAACCAAGGACCGCTGTGACTTGGCTGGGTTTGTTAACCACCGGTGTGCAGTTCAGCACAGCTGCAGGCGAATTAATTGTCAGAATTTTGAAATTATGTCAGAGAATAAAGAATAAGAAAGGGAAGTGAAAAATGGGGCAGAATAGTTTCTTTCTGACAAAACAGGCTAGTTTCTAGTGGGCAAGTTGAAATATTTATATTCTCATATCCCTGTGTACATTTATATGTGCGTATGTGTGTGAGAAAATTCTTGAAGGAACTGAAACGTTGCAGAAATACCTGTTAGAATAGCAATGCATTTTGCTAATAAAATAACCAATTTTCCTTTCACTCCTGCTGTTACATTCCCTGCTGTGGCCTGGAAACCAGATGATTTTGAAAAACAAGAAGCCTGATGTTGAATTCAGCCATGACTGAGCAAATCCAGAATAATGCTTTCAAATTACGGGGAGTGAGTGCAGATTTGCACCCAGGGTCTGAGGACTGAACCCAGTCTGAAGTATTTAATTCCTACCAACTCAGTGTCCTGCTGCTTTCCTGAGGCTGATGTCTGCTGTGCACAGCGTTTTCTGTCAAGCAGTGAGAGGAAGTAGAGGGTGAGTTCTGCAGCTGGACTCACAGACTCATGCAAGGAAGGCCAGCACAGCAGTAAGAACTTGAAAATAATTTATTTTAAAAATCTCACTCCCCCACCCTACCCCACCCCCAGTCTCTTCAGGACCACAATTAGAGGAAATGGGGCAGGATACATTCAGGCTATGGGGACTCAGAACAAGTCTGAAAGCGGATCAGGAGTTCAAGGGTAGGCTGGACAAATACCTGGCAGAGACTTTCTTTGAGTGTTACTAATAGACAAACCACGTCAAACTCAGGAAATTCCCTGAGCTGAAAATAGTAAGAGGCTGAGAGTGTATTTGGATGTAATAGATCCTGATTTGCTCTGTTCCTACTCTTCCTTGGTGTCTGCTTAAGGCCATGCTGAAGCAAAAATGCTCTGTAAGATGCATTTTGACCTGAACTGGTGTGGGTGTTATTTAAATATTCAGGGGTAGAGAAGATCTGAGGACTGAGAGAGAGACAGATGGAACAACGGTGCAGTGAGGGCTGCCTCATTTAGAGTCCTGTGTCAGGAGTTACAGGAAATTTCATTCTTCTTTTCATTTAGTTTCAAATCAGATTTTCCACACACTAAACTGCACTTACCTTCACATCATTTTCAGCCTTCAGATTTCAGTCTGTTGAGTGTTTTCCATCTGCAGTTTGGCAAACCTGCAGGTAATTAGCTCTCCCTTGTAATTATATTTCCAGTTAATGTTCCATTAAAGACAAATTAAAAGAATTCACATCTTCTGCTTAAGTGGTGATAGCACAAAATACATTTCATAGCCTTTGAACAAACAAGCAGTTCCATTTGACAAGGTGAGGTGCATTTGTAATACAGAAGTAGACCTCATTAGTTTAGGTTTTCAGGTGTATTCTTTTTTCCTCCCAAGAACTTCACTGTTTAATGGGTGGGTAGCTCAGGAGAAAAGCAAAGCCAGCCTTTGGGTAAAGCATCAGACTCACTATGAAACTATGGGATCCCCTTCTTGCCTTCCTTCAGGGGTGATATGAGTGCCATGGAAACCAGGATTTCCACAGGCTGACACTGCCCAATCTGAAACAGCCCAAGCCTAATTTCTTTAGCTGAGACCTCACAAGTGTGGCTGCAATTTCTGTGCAGGCTGGTGAAGAGTTCAAGGTGTATAGAAAGGTGACAGCTGGTGGCATCTCACCAGTTCCTACCCACTTTTTTGTAGCAATGTGGAAAAGAGTACATTTTGTTTTGCCAGCATGTAAAATGCAGAAAACAATACTTTTCTTTCACTGCATGGTGTGTTGAAGAGACAAAGTGCTGCTTAGGCTAAGTACTCAAGAAAAAAACCCAAACCTTAACATAAAGATATCACTGCAAAAATAAATGTATTATCATGCACATTACAGTAAAGATGAAAAACTTTTCTCTGCTCTGAGGCATTGGGGATCAAGCACTCCCCCTTTATGTATTTAGCAGGGAGGGAAGAGGAAAGAGATGGAACTAGGAGGGCATTATGCAGTTCTGTATTTTGAATATTGCTAAAGGATTTTTAAATAGCCTTTTTTATTTGCAGCACTAAGCTGAAGGTGTAAGCCTAGTGATTTTGTGCTGGTTAATACAGCATTGTTTCATCCCAGGCCACTCACTGAAGGATGCCCAACATAATTTTCTCTTCTCTTCTGCTTGTACACACACAGAGCAGGGGGAAAAAGTATCTGGGAAAAAGGAGCTGACAGCTTCAGTTACCCAGAGATATAAAAGATCTAGGTAGCAAAACTTAATTTTAAAGTCTCTTGAGACACAATTGGTGCTATTCTGGGAAACTTTGGGGGGGAGAAAAAGATCTCATTCAACAAATGATCAAACGAATACTGTGAGCAGTGAATGAGTGCATGAAAGTCATTGGATTAAGAACTAAAATCTTGGGACTCTGAATTTCCAAAGCAAGCGAAGAATTTCAGTAGAATGCAATAGAAATACACTCTCGTGTATTTTTTTTTTTTTTTAAATTACATAACGCAGCTTATTTTGTTTCCATTAGCTGCAGAAAATTTACCTGAACTGTGGGAACTGTCAGGGAAGAGTGGCAGTATTTCCTTACCTCCTTAAAGCCCTTTCAAAATTTCCTAAGAAAGCATGTACTGTACAACAACCCTTTTAAAAGGTCATCTTATCAGCTGGATCCCTTTTTGTGCTCTGTTATTCCCCTCTGACCCCACCGCAGTTATTAAACCGCAGCCTTTTAAATTACAAGATCTTAATTTTTTCTCCACATTGCATCCCAAAAAATCATCAAATCTGATCAAGCGTTGTTTTCCCAGACATAACCACGAAATTAGTTGCCTTTCAAACAGGGGGAGTGGGGTGGACCAGAAGGAGAAGTCTTGGAGGAGAGTTGGGATGCCAGGCTTTCCGGCCTCATCGCTGAGCCGCGGTCCCGGCAGCGCGTTCCGCGGGGAGCGCTCGGCGGAGCGCCAGGATGCGCCGGGATGCGCCGGGATGCGCCGGGATGAGCCGGGATGCGCCGGGATGCGCTGGGATGCGCCGGGATGCGCCGGGATGCGCCGGGATGCGCTGGGATGCGCCGGGATGCGCCGGGATGCGCCGGGATGAGCCGGGATGAGCCGGGATGCGCCGGGATGCACCGGGATGAGCCGGGATGCGCCGGGATGCGCCGGGATGAGCCGGGATGAGCCGAGATGCGCCGGGATGAGCCGGGATGAGCCGGGATGAGCCGGGATGAGCCGGAATGCGCCGGGATGAGCCGGGATGAGCCGGGATGAGCCGGAATGCGCCGGGATGAGCCGGGATGAGCCGAGATGCGCCGGGATGCGCCGGGATGCGGAGCCCCCTAGCGGTGCCCGCCGCCTGCTTCCCCGCTTATTCCTTTTTGTCTGGAGGTCACTGGTTGTCCCCGCTCGCAGACGAATTGCGCGTCGGGCAGGACGCGGCGCCGCTGGTTTCTCCAAGACCAATCGGCTTCGTGCATTGTTTTCTTTTATTTTTGTCGAAATGGGTCTGGCTGGAACATGACTTTCTGCTCTCGTTTGTTTTTGCTTTAAATCCAAGTATTCATATTTCAAACTCTGAACCGGGATTAACTAATCTTGTCCCTACTATTAGGAAAACGTAAGAGTTTAAATACAGTGTTTGAACCCTCAGAATGTGTCTGCAGTAGCATTAACCTATAATCAAGCATGATTTTATTTATAGTTTTCCCCTTTTTAACCTCTGGGGAAGGAGCCAGGAGCAACCTGGTCTAGTGGAAGGTGTCCATTCCTATGGCAGTGGGGGTGGAACTAAATGGTCTTTAAGGTCCTTTCCAGCCCAAACCATCCTATGATGCTATGATAAGACCCAGACTATTGACAATGAAAGTCAAATTAATTGTGATATTGTTGGTATGTAGAGAAAGTAACTCGTAAGGAAGAAACTTGTTAAGCACCTGAATGTGGATCACAAAACTTAATTTGATCATGTGTTTTTTGTCTCTTTTAGGCAGACAATAGCTCAAAAATTAATACAATTTTGTTTCTGTCTTTGAAACTACATAACCTTGACCCCTTCTTTGTCAAAATAGTTAATCTGCAGTTTATAGTACCTTATTAGTCCTGCAGGCAAATAATAATTCTCCAAAGTGCTCTCATCCTGTATATTAATAAGGCTAAATGAGGATCCTCTTTATTGCCCATGGCCTTTCTGAAGTATCTTCTAACTAGCTCTTCTCCTTTTCCACACTCCAGTGGACTGTGGAAAATGAAGACTTGATATCATGTACTGGAATCAGTGCAATGGGAAAGACTGTTAAAATTCTTTGCTACAAAATCATAGACCCTTGTCAGTACCCTTTGCTATGGGTACACTGTGCCCTTGCAAAAATTACCTTGATGTGCAAGGTAAGTTGGCTTGCCAATAGATCATACAAGAAGGCTACCTTGGGATAAAAGTGAATAATAATCCAAAGGTAATTGTTTCTTTTCAAGTGAAATAAATCAGTCTTAATTGTCTGCCATAATAATACAGATTTTGAGACATGTCAGCAGTTCCCATATGTGTATTCCCATTATTCAAATTTGTTTCCCATCTGTTAGGTAAGAGCACCCACTCACATTTCAAGTCATACAGTAGGTGAAATATATTTTCATAGAATCATAGAATGGTTTGGGTTGGAAGGGGCCTTAAGGATCATCTAGTTCCAACCCCCTGCCATGGGCTGGGACATCTTCCCTTGGACCAGGTTGCTCAAAGTCCCATTCCAACCTGGCCTTGAACACTTCCAGGGATGGGGCATCCACAGTTTCCCTGGGGAGCCTGTGTCAGTAAATCACCACCCTCACAGAAAATAATTTCTTCCTAAAATCTAACCTAAACTATTGACTTTCAGTTTAAAACCACTCCCCTTGTCCTATGACTATGCTCCCCGAAAAAGAACCCCTCCTCTTCTTTATTGTAAGCTCCCTTTAGGTATTGGAAAGCTGCCAGAAGGTCTCCCCAGAGTCTTCTCTTTTTCAGGCTGAACAACCCCAGTTCTCTCAGCCTATTTTCATAGGAAAGGTGCTCCAGATCATGTTTGTGGCCCTCCTCTGGTCCTACTACATCAGATCAATGCTCTTTGTATATTGGGGTCCCCAGAGTTAGATGCAGTACTCCGGGTGGGGTTCCACCAGAGTGGAATGGAGGGGGGATCACCTGATGATGAGCATTGGTGTAAATCTGACCAATGTAGTTACTCTAGAATGCACTCCAACATCTGCTCTTCTAACCCAAAAATAATTCAGATCTGTGTCTCAGGATGGTCCAAGGCTCTTATATATGTGATAGCATTTAGTCTGGCTGATACTACATGGGAAGCAAAATCTGCGATTATATTCTGACCCACTGTAGTTCCAAACTGTCTCTGCAGAAAGTCATGCACATATAATGACTGTGGAAGCAAAATTATATAGGTAGGTTGTAATTCTGTAGGTTCTGAATTTCATGAAGTCTTCCTTATAAATCAGTAACTATGAATACTGATATGTCTCTCTCTACCACCCTCTCTCACAATTTCCATGAAATACTCTGCAAAATAATTTAAACTAAAACTTCATCCAGCCTAGTTTGGGCTTCCCGGTGAATACAGTGCTGTGTGACTCTCTTGCAGAACTGCCTTATGTGGAGATAAATTGTCTCTTTCATCTGTGTTTGGACAGTGAAATCATTCATTACACTTTCATTCTATGTATACGTCTTTTTCTTCTGGTGGGAAGGTGCATGCAGCAATTAAGCATTTTAGAGATAAATAAACCCATGCAGTATATACCAAAACAATAAATATGTATCTGGATCTTTGGCTTGGCTTTCTGATGGCTGTAAATACTGCCACTCCAAGTTGTTTTTAAAGATTGCAGTAAAAGGTTTATGTCCGGTATCTACTAGCATGGGTGACTTATAATAATGTACTACAAAGGTGTAGTGCCATGTCCAGCACTGATTGCTCCAGCAAATGAGTACTCCCCTTCACTAGAGTCATCTGTAATCACGTAACAGCTTGACTTCCAGTCTGGAAAAGCATAGTTTTGTCAGATTGGCTTATGCCACTACATGTCTCGCCACATTTTCAGAGATTGTGACAGTTGTTGGTTTCATATTTACCTCCACATTTCTCTGTATTTTAAACAAATGTTGCTTCCTTCTTTACTCTAAGTGTTCTAGATGCTGCTAAGGAGTGGTTTTCCTTCGCAAAAAAGCAACCAAACAATAATGTGTATTATGAACATGAACTGTTTTCTTTTTTTAAAGAAAAAGATTTTGAAGATTTTAAAAATATTTTAAAGATTTTTTCTTACTTGCTTCAAGAGCTTCTCCTTCTTCTGTTCTATCTCAGTGGTTACGATAATTTTGCTGGACACCTCCAGAGTTGGAGGAGGGTGAGGGTTGGTTGTTTGCTTGCTTGCTTGCTTGCTTTGTGGTTTTATTATTGTTGGTTTTTGTGGGGGTTTTTTGGTGTTTTTTTTTGGTTGGTTGGTTGGGGTTTTGGGGTTTTTTTTGTAAGAACTTCTGTGCTATTTTGTGGGCTGATTGAGTAGTTATGACCAAATACTGCTGTCTGAAGCATGTGTGGGATAGAGATTGCCTTCAGTGTTTTTGGGTTGTATCTTGCAAAGGAGTAGGAACTACTAGAGTCAGTGCGTCATGAATTATAATTTGATGCCTGGAAGGGGAATGATTAAAGACCACAAACTCTTCTACCTGAAGAAGAGGTGACTCAAGAAAAAGAGTAAAAATCTGAATGATGGGAGAAAATCATTAGAGTAGAATTACAGCACCAGCATGAAATTATGAGTTAGGGCAGTAAAAAGAAACCTTGCAACCCAAACTAAATTTCAGTGCAGAAATAAACTCTGGAACTCATTGCCACATGATACGAATAACAGAAATATAAATGATTTTAAAAAACAATTAAACACAGTAATGAAAAAAATAGTCACATGGATGCAATTGTTGATAGCCCAAATTTCTATAATTGTCAATAGCCCAAATTTTTTAAGTCAGAGGAGAATACAGCTTGGAGCTGTGAGAAGAAGATGAGAGCAGACTCTTATGTTGCAGGGGAAATCAGCATTTTGGGAACAGGTTTTGTGCAACTGTGGCTGTAGATAGGGAAAACATTGCTATTTGTTCAGTGCCACTCATAAGAACTATTGTCATATTTCATGGCTTCTGGAGCAGACAAGCAGAGGGAAGCCTTGCTTGCCAAAGAGAGCTCATGTACATACACATACACACACACACAGATGCAGTGCATTAAACTCTTCAGGTGATCAAGGGAAACTAATCAAAACCCCTTACTCTGAAACTCAGTTTGCTTCTGCAATGCTTTTGGTTCGCACACCTTCAGCAAACACTGCACTCATTTACAGCTTCTGCAGAATTCTGACACTTCTGTTCTTACTAAAGTGATGCATCTCCAGCCCTTTAGTTCTCACCTTAGCTCTCACACTTTTTTGTGTTTATCCTGTTTGACATAACACCTCCTATTTCCTGAGAAGGACTGTGAATATTTAGACTCATTTACCTCTACGGCTTTATGCTTTGACACCTAAGTTGCTCCTGGGCCACAAACAAACCAGAAGATGTAATGGGCAATTCTTAGCCATTGCTGTAAAATTTTTAGTTCATGCACCTGTAGATGTTGGTTTTATTTTCCAAATGCTGAGATTTGGGGTTTCCTCATGATTAGTCTCTAATAACAAATTACTGCAGCTCAGATTATGAGTTTTTAATTGAATTAATATTTTTTCTGGCAGTAACTGTTGAAAATCATGGCTGATATCCTGACTTCTTTAAATTAGTGGAACAATGACTCTGCCAAGATAGAAATTCTATGCTGTTAAATTTGCCAAGTATTTGAAAGACAACTGTAAGAGTTTTTAAAAAGCAACCCATCTTTGTTGGTCTCTAGTATAATTATTATCTATAGTGCTATTAAGGATGTTAAAATGCTATCAGATTTCAGCATAAAATGATGTGACAGTTCATTTTCTGTAATCCTATTTGTTTCTGAATGTTTGAGTTTTGCATATTTTAATTTGTTTACAAGGTGCCCCAGGTAACTATTTTTTCACAGCGTGTGGTTTTGCTGATGAATTATAAGATTAGCACAAATTCCAGATGCATTTTTCTTAATGAGGGGATCTTTCTATTTTGATACTAAGGCCTGTTTTTAATTAGTTAAGGCAATGCAAAATAAATAAATTCAACATACTTATACATCACATTGATTGCTAGTATTAATAGGGTAAATAAGGAGCTGACTAGAAAATAAGAGAATCCGCGCTTTAAAAAAATAAAAAAACAAAAAACAAAACCCCAAAAAACAAGCTTTCTTTTTTTATGTCTACAGTTTAAATTAAGGTTCCATTCTTGCCTGAAAGCTGACCATTAAGTGAGAGCTTTATGTGTGCTGAGTATGCCAAACTGGAACACAGTAATAATCTTCCTATGAAAAATAGTTAGCCTACCCTTCTCAAGACCTTTAATTTGTGATAAAGAGGTATATCTGATACCAAGGATGGGATTAGTTTAGTGGCAGCTCTGAAACATGGTTATTTAAGCATTTATTTTCCCCGAGCAGAAGGTGGGCATTTCTCAGTAACTGCCTATAAAATGAGTGTCCATATAATTGGGGCAGTCTGGCAACAAACAAGTGGGGTGTACAGGCATGTTTAGGTGCAGAAGATCAAGAAAAGGAGATGAAAGAAAGGCCATGCCCTCCTGGTGAAATGAAGTTAAAGACCCTCTAGCCTCAGTGAACCTATTCCACAACACACTGAGCACAGTCCTAGTTTGAACAGTGCCTTTTCCATTGGGTTATTTTAACTCTCTGCTGTGAAAAATTTCTTCTGACATTTCTGTCCTCTTTGCAAAATATTTCTTTGCTGATTTTTTTTTCTACAAGTCTCTGAGTGTTTTGTGGATTACATCACTGCTTACAGCTTTCCTGGACCCCAGAGGTTCTTTTGCAACCAGGGCAAGCACTACCCAGTGCTATATGACCTATAGAGCACAAACATGCACTGAATACTGTAACTCAACTGACCCCTGTAGATCGATCTTGCAGGTTTTTGGGGTTTTTTTAAGATAAAGAAGAAAAGTACCAGAGATTCCTCTAATTGAAAATTAAGGTTCTTCCACCTGTGCAGTATTGCGACCCACTGGGCAAAATCATCCCTATGTTTTATAGATTTCTTCCTCATCTGTTTTTCTTTATATACTCTTCCAAATTTCCTATTTTGATTACCAGTGACTTCTTTTGTTGCTAGCTGATATCTTTTTTCAAAAAGGGCAAGTTGTTGTAAAATGTAGGCTTGTGTTGTGCTTTCGCAAATTGTGGGTTGATTCTGAAAAGATCAGATCCTATTACTGTGTAGCAACTGTCAGATTTGCCAACATGACCTTATCTCTCTGAATAGGATGGGCTTTGTCATTGCTAAGGAAAAAATCTGCATTTGATTTTGAATGGAAAATCTATACTGATTATTTCCTAAAATATATACTCTGATATAATGATTGCAATTGGTCTGTACCTCTGCTGCAGCTACTGTAGAGCTTCAGCAAAGATTTATTTTTGACACTTTTGTCTGTTACTTACACAGCTAAAAATAAGTATTTGACTGAAAATATTTATGACATAAATGCCACAGAATTAAAAATAAAACAACACAATTATGGAAAGGTGTGTGTGATGCTTGAATTTCAAGGGATGCAAATATTGCAGCCATCTAACTTACTTTTTCCAATGTAATAAAACCATAATTAATAACGCTATAATTATATGTTCCCATCATATAACTATACTATGCTGTGAATGCTACTGGGTAAATGTAATTGAAATGTCAGACTTCATATGAGTTTGTGATGTAATATGTAACAGAACACATTAAATGAACAATAAATACAATAAAAATAGTTAATCAGAAAGTAATCTGAATCAACCAAGAGGGATACATAAGTCTGCTTTTGCTTGTGTGACACCATATAGCCAAAAATAAAAAGGAAAAGAAAGACTGGAGATGTGTTTTAGAGGTAATCTCTTCACCTAGAGTGTCTCCTGGTCATGTTACTTCATGATGTACATGCCTAAAAGACAAGCTCTGTGGTAAATGTCATTGGTGACTTTGACAAACAGAAACATCTGTAGTTAAAACTCACAGAAATAACCCAAAGAGTATTGCTCTTGCATGTCATATCAGTTTGGAATAACAATTTACATGGAAAGTTAATGTACTATTCTATCTAATTTCAGAATTTCTACATAGACACCACCAAGAAATTGTCCTCAGATCAAGCTGCTGATGTTTTGGAATTGCAAGTTAGTTGTCAAAATTATTTGGTGCATCGTGAGAATAATGACACGACTGAGAAAGCTACACTAGTGGATACCACTGTGACTGAAGGTCAGTTAAGCTTTGTGGTTTGAGCTATTAATATAACAAACCTTAACCCCAGCCTTAATGAAAATTAGACATACAGGAATATCTTTTGTGATTTCGCTTGGAATCTGTGGCTTAGTCAAAAAGCGATGAAAAGTGAACCTTTCTGTTCTTCCTCCATAAATGCCATAAGGCAAATTCATCCAAGCTCTCAGCAGCAGCGTGGTATTAAACTCTGTTTGACACTGCAGCATGAATATTCAGTGGTTGTTAGGAGCAGACGACTGGAAAACATGTGCTGTCCTTTTGCTTTAGAGTGATGCTTGCACATAATCTGTTATTAAAAAAATATCTATCCCAAAATGTTTTAAGATGAGAAAGCCATTTGCATTAAAGATATGGAGATGCCTTCAACTCATATTTTTGTATTTTGAAGAACAAAATATTACTGAGCAAATTACTTTTCTTGATAATTGTTTTTGTAGTCTCTATTTGTTTGTATTTCCCATAATTTTGATTGATTGCTAGTTTTTCTACTTATCTTTCAAGTTTTTCCTTCTTCAGAAATGTACCGTACTGAAGTTGAAAAGTTAAATGATAAGAGGACAATTCCAAATTTATTATATATATTTCAACTTTGCAGTTAATACTAAAAAAATTGATTTCATTAATCTCTCAGTCACAGGTTATATTTGAAATAAGAACAAATCACATTAATTACAACACTGGAACATTTGGAAGACTAAAGCACGAATATTCATCCTCAGCATTTGTTTACTGATAATTGATATCAATAGAAGAACTTCCTATAAAGCTTCTCTTTTTTTCTTGTCATTCAGGGTATAAGACTCTTAAAAAGGATTGTCTATTTGAAACTAGGTGTATTGAAACTTCTAAAAGCTACATAAACCACTTTTCTGGAGAAGAATTAGAGTGTCATGTTGAATATTCACTTATCCTTATTGCTGTGGAAATTGATTATTTGGGGACTGATTATTGAAAGTGAGGTAGTTTAATCTCAGTCACCAACACAACCTCACACAGCTGTTTGCTCACTCCACCACCAGCAGGATGGGGGGAGAATTGGAAGGGCAAAAAGCAGAAAACTTGTGGGTTGAGATAAAGATGGAGCAAAAGCCACTCACACAAACCAAGAAAAACAAGGAATTAATTCACTGCTTTCCATGGACAGGCAGGTATTCAACCACTTCCAGGACAGCAGGGCCCCATGACGTGTAACAGTGATTTGGGAAGACAAACTCGATCACTCCAAATGTCCCCCCTCTTCCTCCTTCTATCCCTTTGGTCAGTTTGGGTCACCTGTCCCGACTGTGTCTCCTCCCAAACTCCAGTTCCCTCCCAGTTTCCCTTGCCAGCAATGGCAGCATGAAAAGCAGAAAAGCCCTTGGCTCTGTGCAAGCCCTGTTCATAGAAAAAGCCCTTGCACATAAAAAAACCCTCCATATTATGAACCCTGCGTTCAGCACAAATCCAAGACAGCCCTGTACTAGTCACTGTAAATACAATTAATTCTGCCCCAGCACGATATTTTCATATCTCGCAGCTTTGAAATAAAATTCCAGATTAGTCATTTTGTGGCTTTGAAAAATCTCTTTTCAGGCTCTGTTTTGTCACTGTTTAATGATTTGATTAGATTTTATAGGGGTAAAGGTTGAAGCTTAAATGTTAGAAGCTACAAAGGACAGTATGCTCAGTTTAAACCCCACCAAAAAAAGGAATACCAGTATAGGTTAACGTGATACTCATTTTTTCTTAAGGGCACTTCCTGTAAAAACCACTGAGGCTTGACTTTGAAAACCATTGTCCATGTCACAGGGATTAATTGGATCACTTGCATGGGGTAGTCTCTGTGGGGTGAGGCAGACAGGGGAAGCAGAGGGAACACACCTGAAGAAAATGTGACCAGTGCCTCTTTGAGGAAGGCAGACATAAAACTTGTGCTGAGGACTGGCTTGTTCACAAGCACAAAAGTCAATGCTTGAGTACGTGCTTAACTTTATGGCCTAGACTCCTCACAGACAGGAAACATCACACAGGCTAAAGTCTCAAAATGCCATTATGGTGAAGAGTCTTCAAACATTTTTCTGAGCATAGCTTCAAAGTTTGTGCAAAAAGTGAAGTCATAGAATCACTTCCTGTGCCTGTTACGGGAACTGTACAGCAATTTCTAAACTGAGATCCCTTGGCTTAGAAAAGCAGCATGGAGCCACTGTTACTAAGGCTTCAGCTCAATAACAGGACTGGGAGGTCACTTGGTCTTTCCATTTTCCTACTTTGAGGGTATTTGTTACTGCTTGTGTTGCTTTTGTAACTGGGCACCACTGAGAAGTGTCTGTCTCCATCTTCTTATCTTTCCGTCAGGTACTGATACCCAGTGATAAGATCCTCCCTGAGCCTTCTCTTCACCAGGCTGAACAGTCTCAGCCCTCTCAGCCTGCTCTTCTATTTCAGATGCTTCAGGCACTTGATTGCCTGCATGACCCTCTGCTGGACTTGCTTCAGTGCATCCATGTCCCTCTTGTATGGGGAGCCCAGATCTGGACCCAACACTCCAGGTGTGCTCTCACCAGTGTTGATCAGGGGGACAAGGATCTCTGCTGGCACCACTTTGCCACAAGGACACATTGCTGGAGCATGGTGAGCTTGTCTTCCAGGACCCCAATGTTTCCTTTGGCAAAGCTGCATTCCAGTCATTCTTACCCAGCCTCTGTTGGGGCATGGAGTTATTCCTTGGGTACAGGGCTTTGCGTTTTTCTTTCACTGAACTTCATGAAAGTCCTCTCTGCCCAGTTGTCCAGCCTGTTCAGGTCCCTTTGAATGGCAGCCCAACCATCTCAGCTGTTCCTCCCACTGCAAACTTACCCCATCAACTGTTCCACTAATGAATCACTGTGTCTATAGCAGGCACCCACAACATCACTCATATTGGTCCCTCCATTAAATCCTGACCCAGAAACTCTTGGGGGCTCTTCAGCTGTCCCTAGGCAGAGGACTGCCTCTGTTACCCATGGTACCAGCAAAATTCCTTCCCTCTCCTTTATGCTGCTTGTTAGCTCATGCAGTTTGTGGTTCTGGGGGGCAGAACACAGAGTTGGACTTCTTGCAACGGTTCCAGGTTTGGACCTTCTACTGAACAAATTTCAGCACCTTGGTGAAACAATGCAATATTGCTGACTGTCCCATCTGCCCTGCTTGAAGTCTGTCTGCCTTATCTCTTTATTCATTCAGAGATAATAGCATTAGTCTTTTGCCCACTTCATTAAACCTTATTTAAATGTCATTGATAAACCCTTTTCAGAAACTCGAAAAGCACTTGATTTTTATTGTGATTTTTCAGTTTCTAGCACAGCCTTGTTTTTCTCAGCCAATTCTTCATTTGTTCTTAATTCTGAAACAATCTAACTGAGAAGAGTGCTTTTTCTAGGGCCTTTTTCAAGTTTTAAAATATATTTTCTTGATTGTTCTTGATCTATTTCCTTTGGCTCTCATTCCATCAAGATCCTAATATTTGCTGTGACATCCCTTCTGAGAAAGCAGAGTTCACTTTGTTGTGGTTGAGACCCACATATCAGTAGTCATGGTAGACTGATGACTTAACTGCTCCTGCTTCTAGTAGACATGTTTTTTTAAACTTTAGCTATCAGTCAGCCTTATTTTCTCCTATGTATTTCCACTAATTTATGGCTGGAGACCTGTGCTTTGAAGATAGCTTTGGGTGTATGACCAAGAGTATCAGAGAAAAAAAATTGTGTTAGGAGTGCTGAAGGCTTGTATGACTCTGGTACTGCAAATATTTACAGCACTAATTCTTCCCATCTATCTGAGTTCTTAGCCATGTATCTGATTCAAAAGCTCATCAGCCACAGGTCTCCTGCCTCATTTCTCATGAAAATTGCAATTAGTTAATTTGATGCTCATCCTATCTTTTGGCTTAGGCTACTCATGGAACCCCACATAAAGGGTAGTTTTTGTTACTGACGATTCCAAAAAACTCCTAGTACCTCTCTTAGTGTGAACACAGAAAATCACAAAGTAGTATCACAATGATACTTCTTTTGCAAGACTAGGAAATTGCTTCTTGTTTAATTGTCTTGGAGTGTATCCCTTTACCAACTCTGTCCAAATTAGAGTATAGTGTGAGTTTGAGCTAGGCAGATGTAACCCAGTCCAAAGAACGGTGATGGATTGTACTCTAACATATCCAAATCAAAACTAGTTTTTTCTGAAAGTTGTATGTTAGCATAGTCCAAAGTTATTTGGCTTGATTAAAAGATAACTGCAGAATTATACAGGAGAGTGGATTAGATTATAGAACAGCTCTTCCTGGCCAGCCAAGGAATCCCCATGAGTCCACTGCTGCGTGCAGCAAGCTTGCCTGTTCCAGAGGGTGTACTCTGTTCTGCTAATTCAAAAGATAATGGATTAGAAAATATGTCAAGACTAATAACACAGACACACTCCTGTGGGTTTTGAGTGGGAGGAAATGCACCATTCACTGACTAATCTTTAAACTTCTACTGATGAGTGTTAAACCACCCTCCAAAGCATCAACCTGTTTCAAATTCCTAATAAGGATATTGAATCTGTTTTTTCAAAAACTCCCCTAGTTACAGAGACAATTGCGATCTCTTACCAAAGGCCAGATAGTTCCAAAAAGAAAAACAACATGTTTTTTGCTCTGTTTTAAAGCCTCTATTGTCTTTCTTTACAGAGTTCATGTTAATAAAGATAGGATTTGTTATCCTTGTTTCTAAGAAATGGAACCTTTTTCCTCTGTTGCAATTAAACCTGAATAGGCCACTAAAGATTTTATCTTATTAGCTTATATTTGATTGAGTTGGAAGTAATTAAAAATTGTAGCAATATCTGCAGGATAATAACTTGCATCAGAAATCTGCTGCATCAGTTTTTCTTTATCCTTGAAATTTCCTCTGAGTGGAGTTTCTATAACATTACATCATCTTTTTCATGGCGTAGGTTTCTGGAATAGTTACAGTCTGCAACAAAACTGTTTATGCTGATTTTGTTCACTGATGTCAGGATATTTTTGGGAAGGTATTTATATATTCTGTCTTTAGGCACTTGATTTAGGAAGCTAGTGGAGCTAGCTTCCTAGCTAGCTCCTGGAAGCTGGAGAAAGAAAAAGAAGATTAGGCCTTCTTTTTGTGCTTTAGGATGCACATATGTCTACTAAATTTTCAAAGGTGGTTTAAGAAATTTCTGCCTCTGTAGTTTGCTCTCCCATTAGTTAAGACAATATATTTGACTGTGGAACTGTGCTATAAAACAAATATTAAAATAATTAAACATAATAATCCCCAAAACTTAAAGAAAAATGTAGAATTGTGAATTACTTTGAAAAAAAACAGAAAAGCTGCTCTTCTTTTGATGACATCACAGAGATTTTGTATTAGTGTTCTGAACTAGGTGCATGGGAGTAAGCAATATGAACTAGGAATCATTTCCTGTAAGTGTGTGTGACTACTCCCTCTGGCTTCCCCACTCAGCTTGGTCTTTGACTAGGGAAACACTTATATTAGATTCTTTGGCTCCCATTGTCTTGTAATTTTCTTTAAAAAAAAAGATGTTTTCGTCTATAAACACAAAATTTATCTTGGCTGACACGTCTTCTGAGATAAGTTTAAAAAAAATCAAGAAAATTACTTAAAATATGGAGATCATATCATTTCATAGGATGTGAGTACACTTTTGTAAATTGTATTGAAATGTTTTCAATCAGTTTTGCCCTCAACCAGGGCCTAACTGTTTTACAGCAGAGCGAAGAAAGCACAGGCCCTGAATCTTTCTGACTTCACTGGTTTATTAAATATGACTGATTTTAATTCCAGTAATATTCAGAGATTTCAGGCAGGAGTTTAGGTGGTTGCAAGGAGGAGGTATGACTGTTTTCTGCAGTTAAACCAAAGAGCATTTCACGTCAGTGCCCTTTCCCACTCTGGCAGGGCTGCCTTTCTCTGCTCCCCCAGCCCTGTGCAGAGCAGCACTTGAACGTCTCTGATGGTGCCCTGAGCCCTGCTCTGCATACTCCTGCAGGAACTTATGATGAGGCAAGAGATGCGAGATTGTTTAAAACTTGTGGCAGCCATTTCTGATCTGCAAGATTGTTGCTACACTGGGGATTTATTTTATATGAGGCAGTAGTGAAACAGTAGAAACTAGGTCTCAAAAAGTTCAATAAACCAGCAAGACAGACTAGAAAAAATACTGACAAAGAAAAAATTTAAAAGTAAAAGGCCAGTGAAAGAAGTCAACAGTTTTCTTTTTCAGGAAATTGAAGATTTTCTAAATGAAATCAAGACTAATCTTTTCCAAACATTGGTTTAGGAGATTACAGGGGGAGATAAATATTACCCATACGTTAAATGCAACCCTACAGCTTACGTGAAATATTTTGATGTGGCACTTAACAGTTTTTAAGGATATGCTACATCGTCACATGAAGTAATTGTTGATGGATATCAGCTCAAGGAACAGTCCATTAGTTTTATGGGCTCTGATTCTTCTATCACTGATTGGCTTTCAACAGCACTCCCTAAGGAATTTGTTCTCATTAGCACTGAGGAGCATCACAACCAGGCCCACAGCAAATAAAATGCTACTGTTCATAAAAATTCTTGGCTTGTGCATATATCTTCAGTTCTGTGCATTTTCACGTAAGTGATGTGCAGAAATGAGGATGTGGTTCTACCATGTTTAGTTCATAATATTATTATGCAGAATATTTCACAACTACTTTTTTTTCAAGTTAGGCACAAATAAACAATAAATGCTATATTGCTGAGTGTTAATTTATGCAGTGTTAAAACTGATCTGAAATATTTACTATAGCTATAAAACTGTGTCATGGTCACACAGCTAGAGGCATTTAGGTGTGCAGAGTTGTATATGCACATGAATTGGGGCCTCTAGCACTTGTTTCATTCAAGCAAGAGTCTTGATGTGTTGGGTCACTACCTTTTGAAAAAAGGCAAAATGGAGACTTATAATTACAATTTCTGACCTTGAAATTTGTGAAAAATAGCAAGTGTATTCCGAGAAAAAGCCAGTATATCCTACTCACTCGAGGATACAAGTGAAATTAATGGAAATTTTTAGTCTGCAGAGCACTAGCCTTCCACTATAAAGGCAAATATAATTATACAAATTGTTCCAGGAAGAGCAGAATTAATCAAATTTGGTTTAATAAGTATTCAGGACTGTTGTCCCCTACTGCTCCTCTCTGTCTTTCCTGATAATAACCAAAACTCTCCTTGTAGTGCTCCTATCAAAAGAAAAGAGCAGGTCTGGAGCTATGTGTTTGTTGAGTGGCCAGCCAATATGCACACACTGATTTATCCTGCTGTCTGCTGCCAAATGAAGTGGGTAACAGCTGTGTTCTGCGTGCTTCTCTTTCAATAGAGGAACTAATTCAACTCTAGCTTTTGTAACCATGGCGAGACTTCTGTCCTCTTTTCAAATCTGACTGGATTTGGCAGAAATAAACTTGTAAAAGTACTGAAGAAATTGATGGATGGATGGACAGCACGATGACATAAGCCTTGTTTTCTTGGCAGACTGAGATGGCCTATCTGATTCAGTAATTTGGTGTTGAGGTTAATAGATTTTTTTCCAAACAGGGAAGAAAATGGCATTGATTTAAATGTTCAGAACCCCCCTGGGATTGTTCAGTTTGTCTCATTCATTGCTTAATGCTTTATTGAAGTGTAAATATATACATTTCAAAAGGAACTCTGAACAGGTTTGGGCCTGGGGATAACTGTAATTTAGTCTGGCCTGATGACATCAATATTCTTTCTCCTTGAGCTGTCTTGCTCAGAAGTGTATGAATCTGTTTACATGTGTTTGGGAAAGAAGAAAGCCTGGCTATGCCATCCATGAGCAATCTGTACCTTATATCCGTATTAGCAAGTCTAAGTGCACAAACAATATTTCCCTTGCTGGATCGCAGGGATTAGCTTATTCTTTCAGTGCCTGTTTTATTCATTAGTTTGCTTTTACTGATCTCAAGCACAGCCAAATTGCAAATGAGCTACAAACCAGGAAATGTTTATTAACAAGATAGTGGCCACGTGTGAGAACTTCCATGCATTTCTAATCATATGTTTGGGGTTCTGTTTTGGTTTGTTGTTTTGTTTTGTTTTTTCCTTTTGATGCCTAGATCTGGAAATACTCTACTAATTCAGTAGTGGGGGACTTATGGCTATATAGGTCTGTGATAAACCTTGTATTTATTTCCAGCCTTAGAAAATCTGTAAAGGAAAGGATCACACCTTCAGAAAGAAATTACTATTACCCAGTTTTCAGGGAGAGACACCTCAGTCATGGAGAGTCTCAGGAGACACACAAGTGGGATTTGGAGACTGCTGACAAATCATTGAGTTATTCTCTTTTTGAAAGGGCACAGAGTGGTTGAAAGTGTAAGACTGGGAGGATTCTTATTTGACAAGTTTGGTCTCATAAAGAACTCGTTTGACAAACATGGTTTGCTGGGAGGTCAGGCAGTACACTAAGGTAGGTTGTTTCAGGTCATGTCCTAGAAAATTTATCAAGCAGAAACAGCTGTATCCACAACAGTGTTTCACACTGGTTTGCAATTTCAGGTGAAAGGTTTGGCTTTAAAATCCCAGTATCGTCTCAGTTCCATAACCTATGAGACTTCCTGATAAACTCTAAGGGTGATTTGCTCTTGGCAGGGGATCTGTGATGATATCACCAGCATCATCTCAACTCCAGCTGGTCCTATTGGCACCTGGCTCTTGCCCACCACAGCCTGGGCTGAGGGATGGGGTGGCTGAGGGATGAAAGGGGGCACTCATGGACAAATCCTTATGGAGTTTAGCTCCATAAGTGGTCCCACGTGTCTTGCAGAGCTTCCTCTAGCCTCAGGGAAGTGATGGGCCACTCAAGCAGGGGAGGAGACCCTGGGGCCTCCTGGCAGCCTGAGCCACTGTGAGCTATAAAGTGAAGATGTTACTGTACCCAGATGCAGAGTAGAGCCCACCACAGCACTGGAGCTGCTAAGTAGCCTCCAATGAGGGTCTCTGATCTTGTGGGAAAGCATTGCTGCTTTCTGAAAGGTTTGTCCTCAGAGCTGCTTCAGGCCAGTCTAGATGTATGTAAAGAAATGCACTTCAAAACCTTTCATTTTAACCTCATGCCATTCTCAACTCATCACCTTCTAAATAAGCAGCAGCTGGGGGTTCTGGCTCTAGGAAATCCCAAGTTAACACTGTGGTTCCCTACCTGCAGGGCTCCTCTTGTCAGGCAATAAAACACAAAAGCATATGGAAGCACATCTGTGGTAAGGATGGTACAGGTAACTCATGGCAGGTGGACTGCTCTTCTCTTGATATGGTCAGATAATTTTATGTGCCTGCTGTTAGTGATGACACCAGCTAAACCTTTCAATAAAACTTAAAGATATTTATGCATAGATAGGAGGGAGTGGTAAACTTAGAGGTAAAAGCCTATGCAAATACTGAAATAGGAATTTTTGAGTGAAGACTCTCTTGTAAAGTGCTCAGCTCATTTTCATTCTTGTTCTGTCACAGATACTGTTCAGGAATTTGAGCAAGTCATTTAGGATCTCTGAAAAATATAAAAGTGAAGAGAACATTATTTTCTTTGCTTTTATGGTTGTGTTTTTGAATTGTACCATTTTTCTTCTCCAGGCCAAGGACAGAGTCTTCTATTTCCTTAGAGTTATTTTTTGCTAATTTTTCAGGCCTAGCAAGAAACTATGAGGCAGAAGAGACAGAGGAAGAAGAGCATGACTACAGCTATATTGATGAAAACATCATTGAAAACATAAGAAAAGTATTTCATGACACCAGTATTAGAAATGAGCATACCCCCTCCAAAGGACGAAGGTGAGTGTAAGCTGTGGATGCAAACAAGTGCAGGCAGAGCGATTTTTCAGACTGGCTGGTAACATTCACTTTCCAAAATAAGAGAAGTTTTCCCCTGGGAACTTCCACTGCTGCTGCAAATGTGAGTAAGGCAGGAAAGGCTCCTCTCAGCTGCCACCTGTGACCTCTTAGCCATGTCTCCTTTGTAAAGGAGTGCCTATCATTGTTCTGGGGATAGCAGCACACAGGCCTTTTTCTGGTTTGTGCCAGTTTGCTCTGAAATTATAGCACTCTGAATGCAGCCCTTTTCCTCTCTCTGGAAGTGGATGCCTTGTTGTGCTTGACTGTTTTGATGCTTTAAAAGCTTTCAGGCATTATCTGTGTTTTCATTAAATCTGCAAGGTTCTGCTCTGGCAGTCTGAAGAGACTTTAAGTACCAGTGAGGAGTGCCTTTGTTTCTAAAAATCTCTAGGTGTCATTTCCAGCTAAACACAGATGAGAATTTTTCTAGATATGAGTGAAACCGTGGTCCCAGATCTTTTCACTCATAGCTAAACCTTCTATGGATTTCACTTGGTTTGGCTGAATTGCTTCTTTTGTGACAAAAAAACCCTTGAAAACACAGGAAAAATTGGAAATATTTTCAGAGATTTAAAAAAATATTTTATTATGAGGTATTTAATTTCAAAATGTACTTTGTGTTTATTTTTAAGTGAGGTGCAACATTCATACTGTATTTAGGCAACATAATGAATACAAAATAAGGTGGGCTTTTTTTCTGCAATGCTCAAAACTCTCAGAAACATGATGTCCAGGGCAGTGTGTGGCCGTGTCTTCCACTGCTCACAGACACAGAGACTCCAAAGTTACAGAAAAGACTAAAAATGAAACTAAGTAGCAAGCTTCAGATAACACATTACAGTCCACATGCTATTGAGGTTCTGTCATGCAAAGAAATTGAGAAAGAGAGAATTAAACTCTCTTCTGACTAAAATATCCCTTCTGACCATAGTCACTAAGGGGAAAGCATACTTTCAAGAAGCAATGCCAGCAGAGAGGATCAGCATCTGTTTGTACCACTTACTGTTGTGGCATCAGTTCCTCTAAGTCTTTATCCACCTGCCCTTTAAATTCCCTGTTAATGGAAGCAAGGTTTCACTTTATTAGTTGTCCTCTTTGAGGTTACTAGCAAAACATGAAAGAAAAGGACCTTGCTGCCTTGAGGGAGATCACTCTCTTTGGATAGTCTTTGTTTTATAAAGCAATCCCATAAATTTTTGTCCTAAGTGGCTGACAGACATATCCACACTCTGAAATAATTAGCTAGCCAAGAGCATGTGGCTCCTTCAGCCATCAGAAATCTACCCTATGTTTTTTTTTTCTAGCACATAAAATTTCTGTAAAGATTCCACACTTGCACTTGTGAGCATTTTGGGAAATATGGATTTGTTGTGGGCATATGCAGTTAGCCTTTAATACAGGCAAAAGTCTTATAAAATATGTAGCCAGATAAAATAACCAAATTAGCTGATTTAGGCTCATATACAGGATAATAATGCACCAAAATATGTTGTCTCTTTCACCTGTGTCAAATACCTAATATCTGATCGTGACAGTTCTTGAAAAATTCATCAGTTAGCCATTTTCCACCCACAGTGCCTCCTTTCCTTAGGATATTTATGCCATTTATTAATATCTACTTTTAATTATTTGATATATATGATTAATCAAAAATAAGTTTATTGATCTAAATTACTTGTAAATAGAATTGTTAGGAGGAAAAATAGTTTTAATGAAATATAGAAGTAAGCCTCAGGAGTCAGGTCTACCTTAAAAAAACCCAGTATATGTTATTTGTCTCACCAGTCTTTCCACGATCAGAGCTGAAGCACGACAGGGTGATACTAGCAAAAAGCTAGTCCTCACCCTAAGCAGGAGGGAGAAATAAAGAACAGAGAGTTGCCTCAGGTCATTACTATGTTAATTTTGATAGAAAAAATGTGCCCAGAGGGTCAGTGATGTTAACATGACCTCATCACTCCAGAACAATAAGCAATTAAGCAAGGGACTTCACTACAGATGCCTGAGCTTGCTATAGCAACAACCGTCATTAACATATTTTAACCTTTCATTAAAAATTCAAGAGAAAGTAAGAAAAAACCCACATCACCCTGGAAGCATTTAAAATGTGCAGCTTTCTTTGCAGCATGACAAGTTTCTCTCCTTTTACTGCCATGAGTTGCTTCTCCTTTTTTAATGAGGAAAGCCCTCAGCTTGACAGTCTTTTGGATGGTATTACAAATATCAAGAGTGGCTTTTCTCCGTGTGAGAAAATGGGAAGATAGAAGGTCCATTGCAACCACTGAATTGGAATAACTCTGGTGCTGCTGTAGTGTCTCCTTCTATGTCCCTGACACCAAAAATGAGATGGAGGCATGCAGGAACAGCAACAACTAAAAAAATTCAGCAGCAAAACCAGAACAGAGTCTGTCTCCAGTGCAGATAGCTGCATGTAACTCATGGTTGGAAAAGGACAGAAACAACATGGTCCAGCCACCTGGAGAGCTGAAAATGAGTATGTTGTCAGGCTGCTTCAGGAGGTTGCTTTCTGGACTTGAACTGCACACAAGTGCCAGAAAAGGAATGGTCCCAGCTGACTAAGCTTCTATGCTTATTAAATAGGACACACACATACAAAAAAAGGAAAAGTAGAAAAGAGAGAGAAATGCAATAAGGCATTAAAAAGCTACACAGCTCTGTTTTCCTGTTCTCATGAACTCAACAGTTGAGGTGGTTTTGTTTGGACAAAATAGTTTTATTTATTTTCAATTTGTACCAACTTTTTTAGCTAATTGTATGAAACAGATTAAGGTGCAATTTTTTTTTTTATTTTTTACCTTGGTTGTGCTGAGATGCAGGTTACTTCATATTTGAAATCTAGAGACAGTGCTACAAATGAAAATCACCCTTTGTGACCTCACTGCATCTTCATTAATCCTTTTGTATTGTTTTTTTAGGACATTTCTCTGGACCTATCATGCCACTGACCCTCTGAGCGAGCTGTTTCTTTCATAGAAAAGCCTCTGGGTGAAAGGTTGAGGCAGATTTTGTAGCCTTGGGTATATTGGAGTGAGGAACCCAAATCCATTACTTCAGTTGTGTGTTGGCAGTTTTGAAAGTCCCTTTCCTAAGTAACATTCAATGCAGATTTGAGAGCATCATCTACCTTGCTAATTTTCATGGTTAGATAATTTTTCAGATGCCTGCTGTTTTCACTTTTCTCTGATATGAGAAGTGGAGCTTTTTTCGAGGTTGCAATCAATGGTGACTACAGAGAGAAGAAAGAGTCAAGAGGAGGCTGCCCTAAGAGCTGCAAATCTTAGCTTTGACTCAGAACTTCAAAGAACCTGTCTCAAGGCAGTTGTAGGTTCAGAGATACTTAGGGCAGGGAAGACCACCATGATTTTCTAGATGTTCTAGATGTTCTTCCTATTCAAACAAGCCCTACCACTCCCCCACAGGGCAGATTCAAACATGTTTTTCTAGTTGGCAGAGCTGGGAACACAGCTCACTGGTGAAGTCTGGCACGCTGGCATATTGCCATTAAATATTAATGAAATTATTATCTAGCTTCCCTCCAGGCCTGCAGCTCTGTTGCATCAGTCACAGGGTACATCCTTTGGAAAGCCTCTCCCCAAGAGGAAGGTATCTCTTCTACTATGTCTGCCAGACCAGAATATGACACAGGAGGCACCGTGGTTGTAATCACACTGGAGATGCACTAGGAAAACTTTTTGATCGAGTTTATACTGGCTAAATGAGCTCTTTTGCCTGGTGTAGGTTAAATATTTCCCTAAACTGCATAAGCTATACAAGTAAAAGAAAAATTTACTGGTAAGAATTTCACATACTTAAGCAAAGTTGCTGGCATAGCTGTGTTGGAGTCATATATTAACTTTATTTTTGTTGTAGTCTTTGGATTGCTGTGTAATTGTACTGACAAACCATTTTATGGTACAGACAAGCCCTAACTCACAGTCATTAATTTGACTCAAGAGCTCATTCACCTGCACTCTCTGTGCAATTTTTAAATCCAAATATAAAATTTCCCATTTCACCCTGTCATTTTCTTTTGTTTGTTTTCAGAGACATCTGAAGGAATGTAATTCTGAAATTAACTGGAAGCAAGTAGGAAGCTGTGTCCTTTGCACATCAAGATTGACCACAACTGTTAGAAAAAGCTGCTCAGGAAAATGTCCTTCTTGACTCATGAAGAGCATACAAGGCTGTAATTTAGCTATAATAATCCCCTGCAAAACTAAACTGCTTACTTGTCCTAAATAAGAAGTCAAACCAGCTAATGTCTCATGACCCTTTGAAGGGACAAAGCTCTTCTGTACATATTTATTAGTGAATTCAGAGAATGATGCCGTCTAATCCTTCATTCCTATTGCACCTGAAATTCTGGTTATTTCCTCAACCTCTGTAGGGCATATGCAAAAGGAACATCCCTTACTGAAACAGCTGCATGGTTGCTTCCTTTGGGTTTTGGTTTTGGGGGTTTTTTTGAGAAGGAAAGGATAATAAAGGATTGTCTAAGGTGGACATTCATTTCTTTAGCCAGTCTTATGTGCTTCAGGTTAAGGCTCAAAACTGGAAATGACCAGATTCTGCCACTTTTTCTCATGATGAACAAAGCACAGGTAGCACCATTGCACAACATGTAATTTGGCCTGGAAGGCAAAGCCACTCCTCTCACAGGGCATGTATGTTATGTAGCATTGGCATCTCCATAACCCCTTGTCCTGCTAATATCTAGAATCACACTAAAGCTATTCTATTCAGCAATTTTCTGAAAATGCAGGCAAGAAAGGTAGACAGAAGCTGGATCTGAAGGATTAGTGTCTATGCCATCCCTATTCACCTAGGATAGGTGCATAACCCTCTGGCAGTGACTTGAATTTCAGGGAAAACTATCAAGAATGGAAGTGTAAACACACTGTTGGTATGCCTGGGGTTTCCAGAGTGAACAGCAGCTTGGTCAGAGTGGCAGATCCAGAAATCAGCAGGGTGGAGAAAGGGAATATGTTTAGAAAGTCTGCACATACCGTATTTTTAGTTCTATTGAGGAGTTAAAAAGCAAAAACTCCAAAAATGCCTTAGTATACTTTACTGCAAAAGTCTTTTCAAGCAGACAGTGTCTTCAGACTTGTATATTAAAATTCTACTGAAAGATTAATTTTCACTAATGCAAATTAATTTAGAGTTTCTTGATGTTGTCTCACATTAATTTATTCAAGATAAATGTTCATCCTCATTAAAATTAGTTACAATTTAAGTATTGAGAATATCATTCAGAGTACTTTGATTCCATGCATATGTTGCATACAATGTTTAGCATACTGCTGGTTAATATGGCTTGTGTACAAAAGTGGCTGCCTCATCTCTTGTGGGTATTTTAAATTCATGTTAAGCAATTTTTAAAAAACCTGTATGTCTCTTTTAGCAGCTCAAAACAGCCCCTTTTGTTTTGGCAGCCTGGATTTGAATAAAAGAAATGTCTTTTGTATTTTACTGGGTTTTTTTCTCTTTTTTTACTTTACTACTGAGTGTGATGTTGTCATCTGCTGGACTTCTGAAAGGTATGATGTTACTACCATGATTTCCTTCAGTAAAGTACCAGGTTTCTATAGAAGAAAGGAGGAGAGGAAATCCAACAGCTTTGTGGGCAGCAGTGGCAGGATGTGTTAGCAGGTAGAGGGAGGTGATTCTTCTCTCTGCTCAGCACTGGCGAGGCCACGTCTGGACTACTGTGTCAGTTCTGGGCTCCCTGGTACAAGGAAGATGCAGACATACTGCAGTGAGTCCTACAAAAGCCCATGAGGATGGTTGAGGACATGGAGACTCTGGCACACAAGGAGAGGCTGAGATAGCCTAGGAAAAAACAAAGTGTCCTCTAGTTGCTAAAAGTGTTAGGATGGTGTGAACAAAGTGGGATGCAGTAACTATCTCAACAAACCTAAGCTTCTTTCAGATATTCTACATCAGCATTTGGGACCTAGTGAAAAAACCCAAAGGTTTATCAGCCCTTTCTGGAAATTTGTTCCTTTAAAATCCTTCCAAAGAAGCAATTTCTCTTGTTTGCATAGAACCTCTCATGTAAGGAGCCTGGTTCTGTCACTTTTGCTGTGTGATGCAATTCCATCTTGTATATTCAGCCTCACTGAGTTGAATGAGTTTCATTCTTCTGAGTAAAGTGGCAGTTTTATGAACTCTGTAAATATATTAGTAGCAGAGATGTCTCCCACAACTTTTCCTCGGGCACATGAGCCAGCATCATGCCCTGTGACAGAAATGGGAGCTATCCTGGCTATTCGGTGCACATGACAGTGTGGGACAATGCCATTTGCATTCAGTTCTGGATGGAAGAGAGAATATGGTGCTGTCCTTCGTGGTGAAGAAATGACATCCAGTCTTGCTGGAGAAAGCAGAGGGGAGGAAGGAGACACGAAGTAAGATCCTAATAAAAAGGTTTGTGTTCAATATTAAAGACTTGGTAAGTATTGTGATTCCCTTATGGCATACAGATGACCAAAGTGATTTCATACTGTTTGCTAATACATGTTTGACAAAGCTATAATGTCATGGCAATCCTTGAGGGACATGGTTATCACTCCCAGACATTAATGCTCAAGAAGACGACATTCAGGAAGAGAAAGTCATTTTTAGCTGAGCACCAGCCGCAATTGCTATGCCTGAAGAGAATACAAGTGTATTTAAATAATAAGATATTTGCTTTGCAAAAGATTGGCATAAGCTTTTGCACAGACTTGTTAGCTTAAAGGCTTATCTCTTTTAATGCTAAGAAGTACTTCCAGTGTGTTCTCACTGAGGGCCTGATCAGAAGCAGCTGCTTCCACAGCACTCCATGTATGCATAAGCCCTTAGTGAGACAGCATTTTCTGTTTGGATTATCAACATGCACGTTTTTTAATATATCCAGCCGTTGTGCCTGGGAAGATAAAAAGAATCTTCTCCCTGCATTCTTCTTTAAATGCCAAAACTCTTTTGTTTAAATGGCACGTGTCACAGGAGCACTTATCTACCACAACACTCCCAATAAGAAGCCAGCCACCATTTATTCTTGCTATCTCTTCACTTAACACATATGATATCTTTCCTACCCCTTCTAAGACTGCCCAAGTGTTTTCTTTACATTTTTAAACTTTGATGGGCCTTTACCATGTGAACTTTCAACTTCCTGACACCATATCAAAACTGATAGTCTCTGAAGAAATGCTCTCTTGCTTCTATTAGTGTATTAGTGGCAGGTTTTGCTGTTTGCTTGTTTTTTAATTTTCCTCCCTTGTTTTCTTAATGTGTCTGTGTGCTGGGAGTGTTCTCATGCTTTGCAAGAATAGATCTCTTTGATAAACTTACTCTGTATTTTTTCTTGGGTTTTTGCATTTTCTAAGATAACCTTTCACAGCTCTTTCTCTGGGACTGATAAACTGTGTGGGCCTGATGTAAGTGCAGACTGCCAGCTGCTGGCAGGCTGAGGAGGAAGGGAAATTACCCTACCTTTGCCTTGCATTTGCTGCTCGTGCCCCAGTCCACTGCTGCCAGCTCCATCCAGAGCAGGGATACCAGGATGGATAGCTCAGTCTGACCATTTTAATTTTCCCATGAAACTTTAAATTCTTCATTTTTGTTAACATTTGGGTGTATGTGGAAAGAGTTGCACGGTGTATCAAGGGGCTAATTCCATCAGGATCTAAGAAATGCCTGTACATCCATGTGCCTTATGTCCTCTGTGACATTGTCCCTGAGGCTCTGCATGCAGCAGTGCTGGCAACCAGAGACTCAGGCCAGCCTCAGAAAGCAGTAATTCTTCCCAGGGAAGCCTCAGACATTATGATCTTCCCTTCTTGCAAATACACCACTCTTTTGTAATTCCTCTGGTCCTCACGGTGCAGAGGAAGGTTCTGAACAGGGCCCAGGATTGCCCCAACACGGGGCACTGCAGTTACTTTGTCAGCAAAATAACTCTTCTCCTGTTTTCTCTCTTATTTCACTTGCCTGCTCTCTTAGGTTCAGTGATCACATCTGTTAGTATTTTGGGACCTAATGTCAAACAAAAGGAAAGGTAGGAAGAGCCTTTCTTTCTGAAACTGCTTTACTAATCCAGAAGGCTGGTTTATACTGCCACTATCTGTCCACCATACCTGCTGCAGCCTTTCCTGCAAACACACACACAAACAGTTCATGCAAATTTTCCCACAGCTACAAACAGTTTACAGAAGGAAGGGAGAGACATTAAGGATTTTATTGTATTGCTCTTTCTGTCCTGGAGAGTTTGATTAGGCATGAATCAGTTAAAAACCATTTTTAAATTATTATGTTTTTCCTAGCCATGTTTTAAGTAGGTATAAATGTCTTCTAACAAATCTTTACGTGATTCTGCCTCCATTACTCATTCTCTGAACCCCATTTTAAGCCACTGCCAAGGCTTCCCAACTGAACAGCCCTTTCCAGATGGTGCAGTTAGGCAGGTCTGCAGCCGCAGGCTCCCCTACACCCTCCTAGGGATCCTTGACAGCCCCTGCCTGAGGCAGTTCATGCCATGTACATTGTTCTTAAAACACCTCATGGCCATCGTGTCTCATTGTAAAAAAAGAGAATTAAATCCAAAATGAGCTTAGACTTGGATCTACAAGCATATTCATATTTTTAAATTATATCAAAACCAGAGAGGCAACGTGCTCCTCCTGGGGTCACTGAGGTTAGGGTGATGGAAATGTTATAACAGGTCTCCATCATCTTGAATCTCACTGCCTTTGTTAGCAGGAGCTGAAGCTCCACAGCCTCCAGCACCCTACTGAGTGGGGCAGGCAGAATGCCTTGGTCAGAGAAAGTAACTTAGCAATTTGGGTTTGGGAAATGCAGAGGGGTTTAATGTTATGTACAACAGTTAGAGTATTAATATTAAGTTAGTTTTGTTTTCTATCTGTCAGAGTCCAAATGTACATCTGCTTCCCAGCTAAACCTCCTATCTGCCAGATTAGAGGCTGCCTTGGGCAAGTGTGTTTTACTCTTCCCTCCACACCTCCCAGGTGTGGTTTTTCCCACCAGAAAAAAAAAAAAAGGCACTTAATTATTCATTAGAGAGCATAGGTTGCAACACCCAATTCTCCACAGATTAGGGATCATAGGGAAGGGAAAACCTAGAAGTCCAGTTCCTACTTGAAAGAAATTTAGAGGTTTTTGGCATCTTTGCTCCTTGGGTGTTTGCCCTGTAAGCTTCATGTCTTGATGTCTAAGAAAGCTGAAGAAATGCCTGCTGACATCTGTCAGCAGTTCTGTGAAGACACAGGTACTTTTCCTAGAGAAGAGCAAGGTTCCCATTCCCCTTATGGCAGAACAGGTGGAAAGGTCAGCCCCTGTATATTTCTGTGATGTAAGTTTAGGACAGAATTTGGTAAGACACAGCAGCTGTATGCCCAGTTGCAAATATGTGGACAAAGACAAGACCATCACTTCTGACCATTCCTCAGAAATGTAATCACTCCTGTAGCAAAGGCATTAAAAACTGCACAGCATTCAGAAATAAGGAGCTGACCTGTCTAAAATGAGTTGTGGAGAGGGGACTGCACTGTATTCAGCACTGTTGTCCAAGTTTTGAGGATGGACAGGCTCTTTTTGAGTGTGTTTATATTCTCCCAAGTTCTTCATTTATCATGTACCATTCTCCCAAGTTCTTCATTTATCATGTACCACATTTAATTTCTTAACTTCCCTTCTTCACTCCCAAACTTTGTTTGTTCCAATCCCCTTAGGCTTGCTATTTGCAAGCATGTACAGAAGTTTAGCCCTCTGGCTTTCCAAAACCAGCTGTGCCTTTGCTTTTTTTGAACACCACCTCTGTCAAACAGCAACTAACCCTCCTCAATGCCAGGCGCTCCTCAGTAGAGAGACCACATGTGTAAAAGGCATGAGAACAGAGCAGCAAACTCCAGACTAATGCTGAGCAGGAAAAAACCCTTATGCTTTTTGAGCCCTTCTTGCTGGGCAAACTCCTGCTTAGGTAGTTGGCAGCTTTTGCTAGCTCATATTAGCAAGTAGGCTCCATCAGTGCTCTCCCATTCCTCTCCAAAAGCATCCTACCACACCTCTACAGCTTTCTCTTGATGATTTTCTTTCTGTTTAGTTTCTGGTACTCAGAAGTTTTCCTGCAAGGATGTATCTATTCTGTCTCAAGATCACTGGCTCAACTCTACTTGTAAGAATCCCCTATTCCATATTTTGTCTAAACTTTTATACATTCCTCAGCTTCCAAAGAGCAATCACTGGCCAATTTCTAGTGTCTTTATCTAACTGGTTGTCTTGTTGGATTAGGACAAAGTGTAGGAAATACATAAATTCTCTATTAAGAAAGATGACTCTTTTTCAAAATTCAGAACTGTTTCCTAATGTTTCATATATTCAGGTAAGGACTAGTTTGCTTTTTAAAAATGTGTTTTATAAATACTCTCTCAAGTGCAGCAGTTTGCAGTTTAGAAGTTTGCATTAATGGCTGTTTTTGTTTTCTCAAAGTCCACCTTAAGTTAAATCTAAGTTAACCACAGAAAAAGTAAAAAAAAAATCTGAAACTTTTCTGGAGCACAACTAACTTAATATTTTAGCAGCTGACAGCTGCAGTGATTACTTTTGGATTATATCTAAAGTCTGCTGGAATCTAATTACTGTGATCTATGAACCAGGTAATTAAGGTAAAAACTCCCACATTTTCTTATACCTCATTAATGTATTTCCTTTGAAAATTGCTAGCTAATGATGGTACATTAAGAGAGTTTATCCATTAAATGACAATGAATAATTAACATCTTTGTCCTGGGACATTAAAGGACAAAATGGTGTTTAAGTGCTCAATGTGATGATAATTATTTCTTAATTTACAGTGCAAATATCGTGCAAGTTTGGGAAAAAAAGACAAATCAAACCGGGAAAATGGAATGGAAAGAAATTATTTTCTTTTCATAGAATTGCAGAAGGGTTTGGATTGGAAGGGGCCCTAAAGGTCATCTAGTTCCAAGCCCACTGCTGCGGGCAAAGATATCTTTCATTCATTTCCTTCTTTCCTAAGAAGCTTCAAGCCCTGTCTGCATGCACAACCCCTGACCCACCTCCCCACAACCTCTGTTTTCGAGTTATAACTGATTCCAAATGTGTGTTATCACCCCAAAAACTGGGATCCACACTTGGCTCTGAGTGTTCCAGGCACTGGGAGTACAAACATTGCAAATATATCTCTTCCTCAGTAATCAAATCCAACATATGACGCACTGCAACAAGTGGATTAGACATGGAGGAATGGAAAAGCAAACTGTGGTTATATAGGGTACATAATTACATAAATTAATATGCAGATCAAAATTTTCTTGAAGTGAAATGAATCAAATACAAGAAATCTCTGCCATCATGTAAATGCTGGTATGGATTAAATTGTTTCAGGACTGGCTCTGCTCTACCACATGAGACATTTACTTGCTGCAAAGGGAATCTATCTGTACTCAGGTATTTAATCTGAAAAGCATGAGAGATTCCAGTTTGATTACAGCTGCTCTGAGAAATAACAGCTTTGGTGGGAAATAGTCAGGGCATTCCTTTTGGATCAGAACTTCAAAGAAAAGCTTCTCATGATCATCTGTTAGACCATCAAGAACCTGATTAATCACATATCTAGTGGAATACCTGCCTACAGTGGAAAAAAGCAGTCTGAAACAGAATATATTTTGCTTGTTTTTACTTTTGACTCCAATTACGATACATTTTATAAAGTCACAAAAAGAAGTAAAGTAAGATTTTTCTGTGAGGCTTTTGATTTATAAGGAATTGAGTTAAACAAATTAGGAAAATGAAGGCTAAAAATATTGATTCTATATGCGAGAGAGACGCATGGCTACTCAAGAAATCCTACAGTAAGAAATTACCAAAGCCAGATTACCAGATACATGTCTGCTGAAAGATTAAATCAATCCTCATTGGAACTGCTCTTTCTCAAGGAACTGGGAACTTTCAAATCATCTCCTTCCAAATAATTCTAAATTCCTTCAAGGTCAAGTAGTTTGAGCTTCTGGCTCGAGAGCAAGAGTTCCATCAGTTTTCGGCCCTTTTCTCTTCCTTCTTCGGTGGACATAGCCTTTTGCCAGAGCTTCAGCAGCAATCCTCCTTGGAAAGAAACACAACATGATATTGTCAAACTGGCACAGAGCACACGCGGCTCGCGGCATACCAGGGGCCAAGCATGCCTCTGGCAGCAAGCACTGGACACTCCTGGGGACAGTGAAATGTAGACAAAGCTGGAGCTGGCCAATGGCTGAAAATTGCCTACAAACGTGCAGGGAGACCCAGACCATTCATTCAGCTCAGCATCCTTTGTACTGACAGACAACAGGGCTTGTTCCCTCGTCACCCGTGCTGGGATCGAAATGATGGAAGATTTATGGGAAAGTCTTGGTCTGCTCCAGCACACAGCTTTGTGGTTTATGGAGTAGTAGCCTGGGAGTTATAATTAGGTCTGTCTTCCTTTTCACTCCAAAACAGAGTGTTCACTTTTTGCCAGCTAAGACCTCAAGCTAAAGAAGTAAATGATCCTAATAACTTTTGTCCAGGTGATAAGCACTGGCTCTCTATGAAGTGTGGCTTGGCCAATCCAGCCTATATTAGCACCAGTTTGCAGGACAGTCACTGCTTACTCCTCACTCCACTCAGTGCTCATCTAAAGAGTGGATAGAGGGGAAATCTGAGGGTAAAAAAGTCTGGTGGAAAACTGAAAAGAATTTACTCTCCTCTTGTTCTGCCTTTGGGTATCAGTGAGGGGCAGAGCATAAAAAGTTGATCTGATAGTCCATGAATAGAAAAGCTTTAGAAGCAGCACAAGGCTCTCTCAATACAGTTCCTGCTGGACTAGCAGGGGCAACTAAACAAAAATTAAGACTAATGAAATTCTGAATGAAGAAATCAAGTCTCACTCTGGGTTGGACAGGGTCCCATCCCAGGAGGTAGTAAGACCCTCTATCTGCTGTTGAAGTTTGCTGTACCAGTAGAGAACCCTGTATCTCACAGGATATATTTAAAAGCATCTACAAAACCAGTATGTTTTGTCACCTATGTTTTGTAGCACGAAGGTAGGTGTTTTCAGGTCCCCACAGGGGCTGTGGATTTAGACACAATCGAATTTATTTTAAAGCTCCTTCTCCTGATCTGCAAATGTGTTACCAGGCTGAATTAGCTGGCATTTAATTCTCAGCTGAATTCAAAGATCATCCCTTAGAACAAAGTCAGGGAAATCTCTCACCTGCAAAGCAAGGGATTTCAGCTATGGAATTCGTTATGGCTGCACCTGCATGAAACTTAATCTCTCTCTTTCCTTCCATTTACAATGTTCAACATCCATACATCCTTTGATCTCTCCCTGCAGCGCAGTCCTCACCTGATGTGCTGCCCTAGTGCTCTCCTACCTCCTTCCTGTCCTTCTGGTCATGCTTCTCCTTGCTGCACTCCTCTCCCTTCCTGAAGGTATGTCAAGAAACCCTGAACTGTGTCATAGAATGCCAGGTAGAAGATAGATCCGTTCACACACTTATTCAAATCCCAAAAAATAATGCTATGTGAAAATGTGAGGGAAGCATTCTGTGATGGGAGGATGCTTTTTTGTAGCACTGAAGAGCTTTATTTCACATCTTTTTCAGCTTTAAATACAAATGGTGAGAGAATTTTCAGTGAAATGTACAGATGGAAGAAGAGCATCACAAATACCATAGCTAGGCATACTAATTTTCCAGTGTATTTTTACATTCTATTTTCATTTAAAGATTCAAAATAACTTTGCTTCATAAAGGTCAAACAAAAATAGCCTACCTAGCAATATCTATGAAAGAACTGAATCCCTAGGAGAGTGTAATTCTGTGTTGAACCGCTGGATGGGGATGCAAGACTTATTTTGGTGAATACGGTGAAGCCAGCGTTGTCTAAGGATACAGTTTTGCTGTAAAATCTCAGTTAAAATAAAGACTGAGATAAAACCAAAACTGAAACCAGAACACTTGTGGACACCAAATCTGTTGCTCATTATAATTTTCTTTCTTTCTTTCTTTCTTTCTTTCTTTCTTTCTTTCTTTCTTTCTTTCTTTCTTTCTTTCTTTCTTTCT
>JAOTQP010001546.1:59150008-59178462 GCA_026413545.1 Cichladusa arquata
CTTCCTTCCTTCCTTCCTTCCTTCCTTCCTTCCTTCCTTCCTTTTTTTCAACTGGTCCAGTAATTTAATTTATAGCTTTAATGGTTTCAGAGTCAACTGGTAAAACACAGAAAAGTCTCTTTTTTTAAAGTGCCTGTGAAAACTGGGAAATGAAAGAGTAAGATCATCTGCTCCCAAAATGCTTTTTTCTCACTGAAATCCCTCATATTGTCAGTTATCCCACCAGCATTTGCTGTCTGGTGTTGTTTGCTTATGGTTGTATTTTTAACTGTCTTACTGTTAGTCTCTAAGATGCGTTTATACTACTTTATATCAAACATTCATTGTATTCATATGGAGAAAGATGTGTAGGGAGAACAAGGTATTAAATTTCTATGGATAACAGACGTCTGTAGGTCAGGCTCATACCTGTTAATTTATTTGCCTTGTGAAGTGCTCTCAGTGCCAGCAGGACCTTATTTTGCTCTGGACTGAAGTCACTAATGAATGGGATGACATCCCCTTTAACAAGCATCCTCTGGGGCAGGAAAGCCTGGAAGTGGTTTGTGGTTGGTAAGTCTGTATGGAAGTGTGTGGCGCCAATGAAATCTACACCATCAGCCCAGTCTTCACCAAAATTTGCTTCTGGTCCAGAGACATATTTTAACCTGAAAGAGAAGAAAACAAAAAATGTGGCAGATAACCAGACTCTGCTGTAGAACACACTAGTTGATAGTTTTTTCCAAATGTTTCTGTTCAGTATAAAATCCTGAGTGGCCTTAGTGCCACAGGGACTTACAGCCTCCTTAAGTACTTTATACCTAATTTCTCCTAGCAACCTTGCCTCTGCCCAGATTGAACACAGCTCCTGAATCAGGCCCTGGCTCCCAGAGGGGAACCAGCATCTCCTTTTAATCCCAGAGCCTGATTGATCATCGCAGCTTGGGCAGTCATCTCTCACTCTCACATCATCCCACATCTGAGAGAGTGGAAGAGCAGAGCCTGAAGAGTCTGCCTAAGGTACAAAAGCTCATGCAGACTTTGTTAGGATACCACCCTTCCAAAGAGGCATGGAGGTGGAAAGATCCCCATGGACACCGCTCTGTTCCCATTACCTGTCCTGGAATTTGGGTAGTGCGTAAGCAATGGAGGTGGTGTGTGCCTTCCACATGAGGCCAAGGGCATCATCCAGTTTGAAGGAGGAGAAGCTGGTAGAGCTCACAGCTTTGTGTTCTGCAGATAACAGATACTGCAGCAATAGGGAGCAAAAAGGGCAGAGAACAATTATTATTATTTTTTTATATAACCACATACTTCACAAAATAAGAAGTTTTTCAGCTAAAAGAAATTACATTTGAATAGTGGTGGTAGTTGCTGTTCTTTGACTTCAACATTACAAGGGTTTTATCCACAAAATTTCAGTATTTGGTTACAAAAATTCAGTGGACTTCTTTATCTGAGTGTCATGGAAGATTCAGTACTGAAATACTTGAAAACTTGTCTATACTCTTTTGATCATAGCTTTCTGAAGATTTTCAGAAAAATAAAAAAATTATCCTTGTTATCACTATGGTTATTTAAAGAGTAGATATTTTACAATAACTTCTGAAACATGATACATAGGAAAAATGATTTTATGAAGACAAATCCAGTCTTACTCTTAAATCACCTACCTTCACTCACAAGAGGGACTTACAGTAAAATTTCTGATCATTATCAATCATTTGGCTACCAATAAAAAATGGTGACTGCAATAGTCTAGCTATAAAAAATAGCTGTTAAGTCTATGGAGTAAGAAATATTGTCATCTTTGGGATTAGAGAACAGCTGAGTGAGGAGGAAAGAGAATATCTACTTGCATAAATAGGTGTCCTTCTGAATGATGTTTCAGGATTTTCAAGTTTTTAGATGCTTAGAGAAATAAATGAACCCTATAAAACCACACAAAGGCCACATCTTAAGGGCAGTGTTCCATCTCGCAGGCTTATTTTGCATTGCTAACATAAGCAGTATTGGAGGAACACAAATAATTGAATACAAAACAGTGTCTTGTAACAGAGGTCAAAATACAGAACTGTCTCAAAGGAAGAAAAAATTCCATAACTTTTAAAATCCTGTCCTACTTCTCTGTGACTCACTGTAGGTTATGCTTTCTATTTTTTCTTCTGCTTGTTTTTATCTGAAGCTGCTGTTGAAAACAAACTAAGCTCACTGAATCTTAAAAATGACAGTAACGATAGTTTTTAAAGCTAAAATTTTGGTGTAACTTCTAAAAATAATTTTTAAAAAATTATTTACTTCAAAAAAGGCCTTCCAGTCATCCATGAGCTTGGGCATGCGAGACCAGCAGTCTTTAACGCTGTAACAGAAATCATCTTTTTGCTTCTCTGGTGGTAATATTTCTATCTCATATGGCAGCTGCCCAAAGAGGCCAGCCTCCACTGCCCCCAGGAAGGGTAAAATAGACAGATAATAATTCATACCTGCAACAATAATTAAAAGTTAGGAGGGGTTAATCACAAGCGAATGAAAAATTCCCACAAGAAGAAAGTGAACTCCCGCCCACAGCAAATGCAACTGTTTCAAATTGTCATGAATACAACTGTGTTCAGCAGTGGAATATATGTACTGAAATGTAATAATGATGACATTCATATTGATTTAGATATGATTTGTAGTGTTCATTTATGCATTGTCCTTCAAGAGCCTTTCATGAGCTTACACTGTGCTTTACTTTGAAGGAAACTAAAAAAAGTAATGGAAAAAAGTTAGATCTTTGTAGGCTGTCATGGACAGAACAAGAAAAATCTCTCAAATATTAATTGCAAACTAAGTATAGAAAGACTAAGGGGTATTCCACAAGTATTGTTGCCACTAAAAAACCCTAATCTATGTATCCTAGATCTATGAGAAAGGAAAATGTGATATTTTGCTATAGTAATAAATAATAATTTTGCTTCTAAAAAATATTTCACTCATTGAAAATTGCTTGTTTATTACCTTAGATTGTCCTTTTAGATATATTTTATGATGATGGCATTCTTTTGTCTGATACATAAGTTGGAGCAGTCAGATTCAGGATGAAGGAAACTCAGGCTCGGTTCTCACTGGGAGCAAGATTTGACACCGTAGGGCTATTTGATATTCCTCTCTTGAAAGGAGGATTTAAAGTTCTCATCTTAATTGTGTCCCCTTTGTAGAAATTAAGTTAGATAGTTTTGAGTGGAGAAAAGCCTGGGGATCAGTTGTTCTCCTTCTTGAGTGGGTGCCTCTGAGCTGTTATGCTGAGAAGTTCCTTGCTCATACTTGGTCTCAGGGCCATGGACTGCACTGATATTTTGCACAAAATCCCAGCAGTGAAGACCAAAATTTTCAAAACCTGAACACCCTCCATGTGTCTATATCCTCCTAATGGGAAGCCATTGCTCCACCTTATGGGAGAAGATCACAAAAAAAAGCTCACAAAGAAGGAATGTGTGTATGTTGGCTATAGTGCAGCAAGGACCAGGTCTGCACACCTTAGGAGCAGGAATACTGAGGTAACTTGATGCATTGCTCTAAGCATGAGATTAAAAAAAGGGTGGAGTACCATGGAGGTGCTGTGGCCATGGTCTGTCAAAACTGATGCAGATATGAAATAAAGGATGGGGCAACACAGCGGTGTGGTGGTTATGCTCCACTGAAAACATGAAGCTAGCAGGAGCTAAGCCAAAGGAATGAACCAGACGGTAACCAGAAACTGGCCTTGGCTTCATCAGCTCAAAAATACATCTTGGTTTTCATTCTCTACATATACTAATGACTCAAGCACCACATCAGTATGAAATGTCACCAACTGTAACTTTACCTTTTCTCTTCCCTCAAAGGAAGTAATACAAATACAGCTAAAGTGGGAAGGGAGGTCAGAGAAGATTCCATCATAACTTCTGGGATCTGTCAACAGGCTGAACCTGTCTTCTCCCCTATAGCAATGCATGTTGGGTAAGAACCTCATTTTGTGCAAGCTAAATTATTATCTCTAGCTAGCTTTAATGGTGATTAGAATTGATCAATATATTGCTTCAAATTCATTTTTGCAATCAGTTACTATCAACAGCAGTCTCTGAACCTTAACTTGTCACAGTGTTCGACTATCAGTGTGTTTATTAATAAAGTGTGTTATTCAGTAGACTATTTAGTGTGAGTCCTTCAAGGGCACTAAGGGAGGAGTGGCCAGCAGCAGATAACATACTTGACAAAACTGGAAATATCTACCAAGTCCATGTGGGAGCATTGTCAATGTGTGACCCTAAACAGGTTGGTCAAACCATGCTCTGATAGAGTGGACTGTTCAATGGGGTCCCCATAACGGGGCACTGACAGGCTGGTCAGGCGCTGACTGAAGTCAGGTTCTGACTTCCCTGGGGGTGCTGATTGAACAAATATAGAGGGTTATGTATAAAGAGAAATCCCTTGTGTCATGTGACACACCTCCTGAATGTGGACCTGGTTGGGAATTCAGGAGGAAATGTATGGCCAGTCAGAAGAGCAAAGGAAAACTCTCAATTGATGAGAAAACAGTGTTTCACCGAGACTCACTGCTGAAGTGGCTCTTGCTTCTTGTTCACTGTTTTCATGAGAAGTATTGAAACCTTGTTTGCACATCACGTGCTTATATTCTTCCAAGTGCTCTTGCCTGTATTATATATTTGCACCTGCCTGGGTGACTTAGAGGGCAGAAAACAATTCAGGACATTATTCTAGGCAAAAAAAGACAGATGTTCTTGAGCAGCTAGTACACACTTGAGGTGTATTAAATGTGAGTTTCCTGGTTTAAACTCATTCCTGTTTTCATGTGGCTACTTGTGCCAGAGAGGGCTGCTCTGAAAAAGTGCCAGCTGAAAGCATTCATATCCTCAGAACACTAAGAGACATTTACATGCAGTCTCAAAAACTCTGCACGTTCTTGCTGCAATAGGGTAAATCAAAGCTGAGTATATACATTTTCTGGAGGCAACAAAATGGGTATCAAGCAAACATGCAATATTTGGAAGTAAATGAAGAACAGCAGTTCAAATACCTAGAAAGTAAAGGTGGTGGTTTCTATTCCAGGAAAGTCCCGTGCTTACAAAGGGCTATGCAGTGACTCTTGATATTTGACACTCTGTGGGACACCATCCCACAGAGCACGTAGTGCTATCCAAACACAGAGAGGGAAAGCCAAAGCTGGAGTGAGTATCACAGTCAGTTTTACCCTAGATTTACATTTTAAATTTTATCTGTGCTTATGTCTTTGTTCACTTGAAGATATATACATTTAAATGCTGATTCACAGCCAGAAGTTTAATCCAAATGGCCACTGAAGGAAAAACATTCCTGTGGCAGGGAAGGGGCAGAGCTGCTTGCTTAAACTTGACAGGTCTGGGGAAAGGGGGAACTTACAACAGGACACCAGGAAAGCTGAAGGAGAAAGAGACAGAAGTGATGGAGGGAAAACATGCTATGGAAAAAAGAACCAAGGATGGTATAAGAACCACAAAAATTCCTGCTTGACATTTTCTCACAAAGTTTTAGCTTGAAGTGCAAACATCTAGACTGAGGAAATCTGCTCTAGACTGATTTTAAACTGCAAATATCTACAAATATACATACCTGTCCTAGTGTTTACCACACATTTTCACATAAATATTTGCACTTTATAAGGCTGCAAACTTGTTTGGTTTTTCTTCTCCTTCCTCAAGTGAATATTCAAAATCAATTAACTTCCATTTACTCACACTTATGTGTCTTGCTGCAAGTTTGTGATGGAGAATTACATAGCACTGAAATTATAATGTATTAGAGAAGTCCAAGGGGGAGAAATATTTTGAGATGATCTTCTCTTCTAGAACACTAATTTATTTTGGAGAAGAACAGTGTGACAGCATATACTTACAGGACCACCAGCTTCTTGCAGATTGGCACAGGAGCTCTCCATTTTCATAGCCACAGGAAGTCACACCAGAAGGATCTGCTAACCTACCTGAATGAATCAAATGAAATAATAGAACAAATGCTTCTCAAACTTTTCACACAAGAAATCCCACTGAGATGAAAAAAATATAAAGGAATAAAGCATGAAGACTTTTGATTAGAGAAGCAAAACAATTGCTGTTGCTTTGCTTCATAAACTACTGCTCCTAGAGTAGCTGAGTTTCTCAGTGCATAGTAATTTGATTGTGTTTTACAGTTTGAGTTATCTCTCACTGTAAATGTATCCTGTGAATTTATTGAACTGTTTGAAATGGGACAAGGCAGTGTTTTTACTGAGATATAAATATACATTCGCATGCAGACATGAACACATGCATAGCTGAAGCATCATTTCTAATAGATGTAGGGCTGCTAGTTCAGGAGAGCTGCACAACGAGCAAAACAGCACAAACTAAATGTGCTAGTAATTGCCTCACCTAATTGGGTTGTGTGATACAGAATTACTTCCAGTTTAATAATGCAGACAAACATGGCCTTACTGTGAAGCTAAGCATGCAAACATTGTTGTAACTAATTAGCAAAGTTTGCAAGCATCTGTGCTGCAGAAAACATGCAAGACATTTCACAATTACTCATGACAGAATATTTTACTTCAAGCACCTGGCATGAAGAAATAGCTTAAGCCCTAAAAAAATACCATATGTGTACTTTAAGTGTTGTCATGCAGAGGATCAGAAAGTCTGCTTTAAGTGCATGACATGCAATTATCATGGGCTTGTGCAATGACTTGAGCTATTCCAGAAGCTCCCAAATTCTGCCCTGCAGTGCACTTGCTCTCTGACAAGTCAGCTGAATAATGGCAGTGTCATTTCTGTCAGATTAGAACTAAACCTCATTACCAAACCAAATTTTCTGATACTTTTACTCAAGAAGAAGAGGCGATCAGGAACAATGTGCATACAAATTATCCTAATTATTTTCCCTAGCTGACTGGGCAGAGCTTGTGCTTTAAGGCATGATAGATATTCAAACCTGTATCTTTCAGTAGCCAAGCACTGAGAACATGAACTTGCAATGATAAGGATTGCAGTTCAACCTATTTTTTTAAAGGGTTGTTATATTTTTTTTATATATTTACAGAAAGACTCAATTTTTCAAGATTTTACTTCAACAGAGACTTTCACAAAACAGGCAGCAATAGAATACTGCTGTGCAAAGGGGATGAATGGGAAGGATAAAGGCTAAGAAGAAAAAGAGGACAACATGTTGCAAAATAATTGTACATGAGGTTTACCAAATATTGTTAGCCTTGCTGCTTCAGGAAAATGAAGATTTCCCAGGCAATATCAGTGATAATTATAAGATATGTAGAATTTGGAGCTGGAAATATTAACTGTACTTCCAGGTCTGCACACGATTTTTGCTGTCTCTGCTTCCTCCTATTCCCTGTGCTTAACATGACTGTTATTTCAGTCTTGAGATCTACCCAAGCTCATCTGTGTTGACAGTGCCTCCCAGCTGTGTTGTTGGTAACTATGTGCAACCTCATCAGCAAGATTTCTCCACTATTTTTTTGAGGTGAAACACTTTTATTGAAAGTGCTAAATGTAGTTATTCTCATTTTGCTGATGAAGAACTTCTAGCACATCCTCCACTTAGCTGTAGACTTTATCAACAGTTATCACTAAATTCTCCTTCAGGTGTTCCTTTACCAGATTCACAGTTCCCTTGCCCTATAAAGTATCATTTAAAAATTTTCATTCTAAGCTTTGCTTTTACAAAGGGAGTAAATGCATTTCTGAACTTTGAAAAAAAAACATTTATATCATGTAAGAAGATATTAGAATAGCCTGACACAATCACTTTTTCTATCTAGTTCCATGTCATTAAATATTCTTTCCTCTGTACTTATTCTAATGTCTTGTTTACTGCTGAGATAAGACAAATAAATATATGTGTCCTTATCTCCTTTTTTCTTCTTAACTTTTCCTGTCTTCAGACATACAATGCCACATGAATCTTTCTTAAAGATCTTGATCCTGGATTTGTACTTCTGGATGTGAGGTGGGGGTAGAGACTATCCTATTTCCTCAGTTACTGTAGGTAGGACTCTCAGTTTAGCTGCACCTCCCAAGTGACAATTTCTGCTTCCACAATCTCATTCCTAACAGCCATGCTGTCTCAAGATCTTCATCTCTGCTGTAAATTTAGGCAAATTACTGATTTCATTTTATGTCCCTGAGTGGATTATCACAAATCTTTGTACCACTCTTATTAAGTAACAGCTTCACTTGTTCGTTATGGTTTATAAAGAACCATATCCATAAAAATATTGTCTCAGTAATATAACTTTCAGGACCAGACAGAACTGTTTATTCAACAAATTTTGTAGTATTTTCAAAGGTCTGTTGTCTTGCACCATGAAGTCTAATCCTGTGCAACAAGGCAATCCTGACTTTGTGGAGGAGGCCATTCTCCACAACTCCTCCTTTCCAGCAGGTCACCACTCAACTGGAGTTGCTGTATCCAGTCATCTTTGCCTCTGCCACACATTGGGTCAAGTCTCCTGCTGCACCAGCCATCCTTTTCATCTGTTCTTTTTGTATAAGTAAAGAAGGGAAAGAGGAAAAAGCTTGCCTAAGCTCTGACCAAATTCTTTTTGTTTGCCATGCAGTTTCCTGCTTGGATTTTGCTCACTATCTTTGTTTCCTCATTTTGACTTAGGAGTAAATTTTCCATTAGTTGTGACTAAATGCTGGCAGCCTTCCTTCACCGCCAGCTGCAGGACCTCTGTCTTCTCTCAAACCTATACACCTACAGTGTCACACAAATCTCCACCACATTAACTACACAGGTTACATCCAATAAAGAAAACAACAGGCAGACAGATGCATTTGTTTACCCCTTGTTACCACCAGGCAAAAATTTCTGAAAACCTCACTGACTCTTATTTCCTTCTTCCCCCGTTTTTGGGGTGCTAAAATAAAGTAAGTCAACTCTGGCTCTGAATGGAAAGCTGCACAGACTGCTGTGTGTGAGAGAATGAGTTCTCTGATACAGCCCCTGATAAGATACTGTAGCCTTAGCCTTAGGGGACATTTCACATGTGTTCCTGTGTCTGCTCACCTGGTAGGGACAACAAGCAAAGCAGAATGACTGCCCTAGACAAAAACCAGCTTTTGGGGGATAAACTCTTAGAATCTGGACAAAATTTAAAACAAAACAAAAACAATCGAACAAACTCCACAAACAAGCAAACAAACCCCTCCCACAACAAACAGAAAAAAAACATATTTAGAGAATAAGGAGGCTAGTTCTAAATTGATCATGAAGAATAAATGGAAGTAAGTTCTCAGAGGGAGATGTGGACTTTCAAATATCTGTCTTAGAAAATTACCTCAAACCACCTCTAGAAGCTTGTAACATTAACAAAATATAAGTCTATTAGTTAACAATTTAGGAACAGCACTGTAGAATGTCCTGAAATCTGCCTACATAAACTGAAGCAACTGGGAATGCCTTTGCAAAGATTTTCAGTTAGCTGAAATATTGCCCACCTATACCTCAAATCTGGATTCTGACCTATAATGAATTTTAATAGCTAATTCTCACCAAGGTAAGGGTGTTCACCAGCATTTCTTTTGCAAATTTGCAGCTCTGTCAAAGTTCCCACTTTAAAGTTTACTTAGTAAACTTTACTTAGTAAAGTTTACAGTAAACTGTAAAGTTTACAACTTTAAAAAGTTTATAGTCTGAGGCTATACTGGGCTTGTGAGGCAGAAACCTTGGAAAGGAAGCCTCTAAGCAGGTCTGGTAAACACTTTGCTAATCCAGCATTTTAAGGAAATAATTCATACCTGTATGAAATTGCCACCCATGCTGCAAAGGTAATCCCCAGAGAATATTGCCACTGTTTTGGGGTCCAAAGGCACCAAAATATTTGGCTGAAGCTTTTAGTAAGCTCTTATACACTCCCAGTCGATCTTGATAGTTCCAAGCATTGATGACAATTTTGTTGTCCTTTACTGGGAAATCCAGCAGGTTTTCAAGGGCCAGGTCCCACAGAGGGGGATAGACATCTTCTCCAGTGACATCGTTTCCACTCCTTCCCACAGCAGATGCAGGACTCAGGGTAACAGTCACTACAAGAAGAGCACAGATGCCAAAGCAGGGCCACATGGTGAAGGTTTGTGACCCAGGTGATTGTGGCTGCAGGGCTTTTATCGGGAAAGGTGAGGGCTGGGCAAAAAGGCTGACTCAGACTCACAAGCCTTTGTCTCCCTTCCCTCTCCCCAGCCATGACCCTGACATGAGTTTTTCCAGACTAGCAACTGCGAGCAGTGCTCTGTCCTCTCTGTGGGATCTAGGGAGCACCACCAGACGTTTAAGAGGAATCAATCGAGTCAGAAAATGTTCAAATCTGTGCTGTCCATGGCATATGTGCATGCTTGCAAACGGTTGAGGTGTTACAATACTGATGGTACAGTTGCACTATCAAACTTTCTGTATCCACATTTCTTATTACTGTCAGCTTCCCTTTCCCAGCCCAATTCCTTTGGGTAAAGAAGGGATAGCAGTGGCAGAGACCTCACCTCTACATAGCACAGGCTGTGGCTGAGGTATTCTGAGGAGGGCTCCAGGCACAGAAAAGACAGACAGAAAAGCAGCAGTGGCATGCTGCTGGTGCTGCCATTGCCAGCTTTTTCTTTTGGCCTTGGGACAAGTGCCGGCAGCCTTCAGTTCATAGGAGTGTTGGAAGCAGCCAGATCTGCCTGTCTTCAGGCCAGTAGCACCTGGTAGGCTGTACTTTTGGTACTGGTCATCATTATAAAGTTCTAAGGTCTCCTACTAAACCTCCATGATCCTGTAGACTACAAAGGGAGCACAAAGGCCATGCCTCCAGTGATAAAATTCATGTCCGAGCTATACTCCAAAAAAAGTGAAACTGTCCAGCTGCCTGCATCTCACCTACTTCTGGGAATTCTAGGGCTTTATAGTCTTCAGCTGCTTTTTCTCAGATAAGCAATGGTTGCGAAAGAATACTCAGCAAACAAGCACATGGTTTGTTATCACTGTAGTCTTTTATTTGTATGAGAAAAATTGCAAATGCTGTTTCTCTTTGAAGTAGTTCTGTGAGTTTTGGTTGGGCTTTGTGTGCCTAAAGTACTTTAAGCCTTTGGGTGGGAGCAAGTCAAAACTGGCTGCGAACTTCTGATAGTAAATTCATATGCATCCCTTCAATTCAAAATTTTTCCATTTACTCTATTAAGGAGACTTTCTAGTATATAGCAGAATTTTTTAATGATCACTTATACTCTTTTTGTCTGCCACTGAGAGAAATATCCAAAAGATTTTGAAATACAGTGTTGAACGGAGATTAAAAACAGATCATGCTACCTTGAAGAAGTTTTGAAAAATCAAGTTGTTCTTTCATTAATTTCTGTGGATGGGATTTATGTAACCCAAATGTGGGCATTTTAACATTAATCTAGCTATGTAGATTCCCTTGATGACCAAATCAGAGAATCAGGCATATCCAGAATATAACTCATTAAAGCACACCACTCAGAGACGTATTGTTCCTGACTGACTGTAAAGGGAGCAGAAATTGCAAGTTTACCTTTAGACATAGAATAAATAATTTTATAATATTAAGTTATAATTATAATAATAAATAAAATCAATATCCTTTTTATTACTTTTCTGAAATAATTTCTGATTTCTATTCTGAAATAATAATTTTAGAAATGTTTTGAAAGGTACTTTTATTTTCTTGAAATAAGGCATTCTATTAAATAATCCTGAGGATAAATGCCAAGAACTGTGCTGATTTTTTACATATATATATTGGGCTCTAATTGAGTCAATGGGCACTAAGTCACCTAAAAACGAAGGATAATGAAAGGCATCAGCTAAGGCACAAGATATATGGAGGAAATCTGTGACTCTATGAAATAAAAGGCACAAAGCCCATAATTGCATTAAGGCAGAAATTTTATTTCGGAACATGAAGGAGTGAGTTAAGAGATGTTGGTTTTTTTTGTTTGTTTGTTTGTTTTTTACTATCACTGAAAGAAATATCCAAACTGGGAAACTAAACTCCTTCTGTTTTTCTTTAATCAAAAGAGAGAGTTTGAATTCTTCTAATAAAAGATAACAGACATTTGTATTACATAAGTGATTTTGCTTAAGGTACATAAGGTAAAGAGAGGAGAATAAACTTTTTTTTTTTTTTTTTTTTTTTTTTTTTTTTTTTGTAGAGATACCATACATTTACATCCTCGTGGCAGATTACCTGGTAGTGAACTATCGGTTCCATGTTTGTGTGAAACTTTATTGTGCATGAAAAGCTGTTCTCCTGCTCCGCCATCTAGAAAGGCAAACCCCACTAACACTGACCTGGGCAGGTATGAAAATATTAATCGCTAGTGTAAATAGAAAACATACTTTCTCAAAAGACTTACAATACAGATTGGGATAAATTAATGACATAATGCTTGCCTTATATCAATTTTTGAGCTATTTGATAGAAAAAAAATTGTGTTATATACTAAATGGGAAATAACAAAAATACATCTACTTAGACAGACTGCTGCATCCCTTTGCTTTTAGAAGCATCAGCCTCTTGCCTTATTATGGTAATAAAAGAACTTCAATAACCCAGTTAGTCTTTAAAGAGTCAACAATATTTTTATTAATATAATAAAAAATTCTTCCTGAAAAATATTATAATTCAGTTTATAGATCTTACTTCATTTTCGTACTTACCTGTATATGCAAACAAGTTGCTGAAGTTTCTGTAAGACTTTAAGGACAACAGTTTTCCTTTGAGAAATATCTGAGCTGGTGTTTCCAGTTTGGAATCCAGTCCAGTTAGTTTGGCTGTCCTGAGGGGGGAGAGGGGAGGGTACAAGTGGTGTCAATTGGGCATGATAACACTGGTGTTGGTGTTGAGTCATAGCAACCTCCAAGGATGTCAGCACTTTAAGCAAAGAGGAGATTAAGGAAGACTATTAGTAATGGCATCAACACTATTCACCACTCTGCTAGCAAGTACCTTACCAGTTACTCAGCAAGAATGTGTTCCCAGAGACACTGAAGTAGAATCATGTGCTGGAAAAGACTGTAGGATATGATAGAAGGTAATTTCAGATCTGATATGTAATTATCAAATTTCAAGAGAGAATCCTGCAATTTTCAAGCGAGCTACAGATTTTGCTTCAGGATAACTGCAGAAAAGCTAATAAGCATCAAATAGATTAGTTGAGGTGACCACAAAAAGAAATGGCAGCCCTAAGCCCCCAAACCATAAGGTTCCTTAGTCCTGACTGGATACACTGAGGAAGGAGCAGGACAGCCAGTGAGGAAGGGACATCAGTACTCCCAGTGGAATTGATTTAGAGCTGACACAGAGCTTTGCAGGTGAGAAACCTCTAGGTGGGGATGTCATTATCCTTCAGCTACACAAAAGAGCGCTGAAAGGAAGGATTCACCAACTTCATTTTAGGGTAACAGTCCTAAGAGGAAGAATAATGAGTTTTCATTTAGATGGGATATTGGTATGAGCCTCCCTATCACACGACACCTATTTTCATGCCCTGAAAATTCCATCGGTAATTGTGGGTGCTCCTTGACTGTGGTCTGTCTCAAGGAAAAACGATTACACTGTAGCTAAAAGTATTCTTCATATATTTCACTGAATAAGTTTAAAGCAGTGAATATAGTTAGGTTTCTTACTCTGTTATTATTGTCCACAGCTGTTATCTTGAACAGACTGTGTATTTCTTTTTGTCACAGGCCTGTAGTATCTGGCTTCAGTATCCTCCAGAAAAAACCCTTAACAGGGCTATAAAAGGGTTTATGAATTGCTGCTGGTGTTGTAGTGAGTAAAGGTCATCAGCCAAACCCTGTGATCACGAGTGGACCCAACCACTAATGCAGCAAGACACCTTGTGGTAGGAGCATCAGGCATCTGAGGGGAAATGACACTGTGCATGCACTGGATCTAGCAGGAGGTCCTGCATCATCATATCCTGGATCCTTCCTACATCCTTGCAGCTAACACTTCTCCTTTGGAAAACATCCTTCTCATGTTGCCTATTAATCCCATTTACCCCTCTGCAAAAGCTTACTGTGATCCCTACTGATCTTGACTCACCAAAAAGAGTAAGCTGTGCAGAAGATCCTGACAATTCAGAATATAAATTGTGATTAATCAGCACCCAGAGAAATACTAGATTCATATCTGTGATGGGATTTTGACATTTGCAGTTTTTCTTTCCCAGACAAAGCAGTATTCTTTCCATGAGGCTGGCTGGGGGAAGTCTGGCTGGACAAATGGCTACAAAGACAAGTGTAAATCCAACATTTCCAGAGCTCCAGCTCATAATAGTAAAAGAAGATTAATTACCACCAAGGTTAAAATATGGATTGAGAAGCAAGCTACACATAAGATGTGTAATGGGTACCTGGTGGTGTCCTAGATGTACTCTCCAGATCACAGTGCTCCAGAGGAGTCAAGATCATATTCAAATTTCCTGAACAGGCTTGCTTGCAGGGCCAATGTTAAGACGCGCATCTACATATAAGTAAATAAATAAATAAATACACACACACGCACACACACATACACACACATAGACACATATATATATATATGATAGCAACCAGCCAATAAAAAAGAACATTTATCAGACCCAAAGCAGGAGAATTTGAATTAATCTATACTTTTCATTTCTATAATGGTATTATGGAGGTATATTTAGCTTAGAGGTCAGTTCAGATTATAACATAATCTTCACTGCTTTTTTTATCTTCATCTTGAAGGTGAAGCTGATCATGGAGTCAGATATCTGTAGAATTTAGCTCCTACAACATGGTCCTCAGCATCACCTCTTCAACACCTACCATAAAATACTTCAGCCTTACTTTAACAGTGTGATGGAATTCATTCGAGTCAGACTATACAAAACCTCCACTCACTGCAACACGTACTTAAAAGTTGATATAACCAAAATAGAGAGATATATTCCTGAGAGCAACTGAGTTGTAAACACCTGTTTGATGGAGTAAGATAATAGTAATTTTTTAATATAATATGTCTATTTTTTCTTAGAAAGTGTTGTCAAATACAGCCCTAAAACTGCTTATGAAGCCAAGGAAATCTTTTGGCTGTTTGTTTGTATATCATCAGGGAAAGAATAAGCTGCAGCAAAATTTACTAGAATCATATCAGTTGGGTTTATTTTTCAATCTATCATTAATTATGCATCCATTTATAAGACAAATAAACTGAATCTTCACTTATAATTTTACCCTGACATTTTAGTTAGATGAAACTGAGTATAACTAATTAGGAAAAATCAGCATAATGGAAAAGATTCATTGAAAGAAAGACACAAATATCCAAAGCAGTAAATCCGTGGCTAGATGCTAATGCCCAGATTTACTGATGTGAAGTATGCAAAATGACTGCATCAATTAGAAACTTGGACCAAAACAGCTTTTTTTTCCCCCATTTAGAAGGAGTGAACAATTAATTCAGGAATTAAAATCAGCTCTTGAAACTCAGAGACTGCAGAGAAAATTTTAAGAAGACTATCAACCGTTTTCTTCCAGCTGCAGCCATTTTCCTTAGACTGAAAAATAAAAGAAAGGGGGAGGGGAGAAGCTTTCTTGCAAGAAAGGAAAGGAGAGCTAACAAAAATTGTTCTCAAAGAAATAGATTAGTCTTCATTGTGTAAGCAGGAAAAATAAATTTTAGTACAAGACAACTAGAAAGAAATATTGTAAAATAAAACAAGAGGTATAAATAAGATGCACATTTATTACCCAATTTTGCTTCTGTCATGGGAAAGAATAACACTCTTGTTGTTTCTAATTGATATTCTGTGTTGGTGTACAACAGTATTTGGGTTCTGCTGTTCATTTGCAATGAGAGAGGAAATAAGGGTGATTTTCAAGAAAAACAGATTTCAGTATAGATTAAAGAAATCTGAATAACTCACAAAAAACAAATTCCAAACCTGTTTGATTAAACTAAAATGTATATTCAAGGTATAATTCCTAAATCAAATCAGTAATTTTTGAAATATAATTACGGTAGTATAAACCCAGAAAAGGTGTGTAAGGAGCAAACATGTGCATGGATAGGTACTAAAAGATAGAAATGAATGGGTATTCACAGATGCTTGCACAACAAAGCTAGCATTGAAATGAGACCTAATGATAGTATATAGAGAGATGTCATGTCACCAAGTTGAGGGATGACAGAAAAACATTTTTTAAAACAGCATATTTTTTTCTGGAAAACATGGTAAATATTTGTATTGCCCAGTTTTTCATGCTTTTATTTCCCTTAACTTTTATTTCATTTTAGAGCACACCCAAACTTAAGTACCTGGGTGCTCCTGAGAACTCTGCTTCTGATATTCCTCACATGACATGATTTCACACATACCAATATCAATTCCATAATACAAATGTCCAATGCATAAAGATTCATGTAACATTCATTTTCTGTATCTGACAGCTACCTGCTGATATTATACAGCAAACATAAATACGACTAAGCTCCACAAAGGCCACCAAGTTTGAGACTACAAAAAAATCCCTGAGGCACACAGCTGGGCAGCTATTGCAGGATGGGAATTTCTAGTCCATTGTCCCAAATCATCAAAAAATTAGGCCTTGAATTCTCAAAAGGATGCAAGTGAAACACATATTTAGTTTGAAATAGGTTTGAAAGGAATTCATTTAGCCCCCAGGTGTTCCTATCAATCAAGAACCTCAGAGGACTCCCTGATTTCACTAGAAAAAATGCCCAGCTTCCCAAATATTCCTGACCTCTTCTGAAGTGCCATTTCCTCAAATGAGTGTTTCACATGACCTTACTCATCTTGAGTCATACTTAATTGTCCCATTTAATTCTCATCAAGAAGACAGGAATAGTTTTCTTGGTGAAAAGGTATGCCTCCTTCAGCCTCCCATGCAGCTGGCTGTGCTGCTCCTACATTGTTTTCCAGTCTAACCTGTCTTTGTCTCCTCCCTGCCTGCACCAGCACTTGGATCATCTCTGTGGTCTTTGCAGAGAGTCAAGGTATGATGCTTACTTACAGGGGATGGCAAGCCATAGGAAACCATCCAGCAGAAGAGCCTGGGGAGGCATGATCTGCATGTTTTCTGCTGTTTGGGTGGTAAAGGGAGCCACTTACTCCCTAGAAACAGTTGCCTTTTCCAGAGTGATGAGACCTATTGGGGACGCTTAGGAGTGTCATTGACACAGATACAAGAAACTCTTACACTTTAGCCGAGATTTAAATGAAATACCAGGGATTCTTTTTTTCCTTTTTTTTTTTCCCCTCTCTTTTTGCATTAGCATAAACCTCTCTACTGGCTATTCTACACATAAAAACACAGTACACAGTTAAGAAAAACCAATCTTAAAATTTTCAAACCTTAAACGTTTAAGAAGAAGACAACCCCCCTCCAGAAAAGTGAACATAAGCAGACGTGCTTTATAGAAGGCAGGTTTCTGAACTCTATGATGTCCTCCTGGATTTCTATTGCATTTCCTTCTGAGTAATTTAATTTAAAATGCTCAGCTTTGGAGACAGAAGACTTGGGTTCCTATTCCGATTCTCTTTTTCTTGAAAAAATACTTAAAAATAAAGCATTTTAATTTATTTTGTCAAATCAGTGAGTACAGCAGGCTCTGATCCTGGGCTTTTACTATCCTTATACTAAAATTACACACCAAAATTCTTTGGCTTAGCCTTATCTGCAAAAAAAAAATTGCAAGAAAATACTTAATATTCTTGTCCCACTCTTGTGAATGCTAACGGCATGGGTATAGCACAGCTTTTTTTTTCTCTCTCTTTTTTTTTTTTTTTTTTTCCTTAGAGTCCACAGGCCAACAGCTGAAAATAAAGAATTTATCTCACATTTTTCTTTGGAGTCAACACCGGTGCCAGTTAATCTAAATGAATGAGAGTGGTGAAACTGCAGGCTCATGTAGATTTGTATATGAACACTAGATGATGCTATATAACTTTCAATCTCCCTACCACTTTCACATGTAACTGAAATAGAAATTACATAAAATCAGAAGACTGGACTAGAACATGTTTTTAATATGCTGGCAAGTATGCACATACACCCAATTGTATCACTGAAGTAAAATTCAGTGTATCCAGTCAGGGCTAAGGAGCCTCATGGTCCGGGGGCTTAGGGCTGCCATTTCTTCTTGTGGCCACCTCAACTAATCTATTTGATGCTTATCAGCTTTTCTGCAGTTATCTTGAAGCAAAATCTGTAGCTCGTCTTTTTTGCAGCATTCTCTCTTGAAACTTGAAAATTACTTATCAGACCTGAAATTACCATCTGTCATATCCTACAGTCTTTTCCAGCACATGATTCTGCTTCAATGTCTTTAGGAACACATTCTTACTGAGTAACAGGTAAGGTACATTTGTCTCCCAGTCAATTGTCTCCATCTCAGGTGATGCAAAGAGAGGGTACATCTGATTTTAGGTCTCCTTGTGCCAGACATTGTGGGAATGTGCTACAGAAGGATTTTAAACAAATGCTTATTAGCAACAATGCTTTCCAAATGCTTTGCCAAAAAAAAAAAAAAAATCATCAAAAAAGCTCCTTTGCCTAGCAGTTTTTATACTGGACCAGATATCAACTCTTTTGCTGCAGTCAGGATAATTCCTCAAACTGGCATAAACATCACATGCTGTACTTGGACTAAGTTCGCTTGGTTTTGGTCCAGATGAAACTTGTGCCACCAGGTAACGTGGTAGTGTACAAAAAAGTGTTTTGGTTCAGAGAAAAGACTTTGAAGCCATTCTAGTTTCTCTCTTTCCTGAAAGAAACAGCTCCTCTGATCTCAATGACCCTTGTATGTATGATGTCCTTACGACACAGTTCAAACACTAACTGAGTGCTGAATCCATGTCTCAGGGTGTATATCATTACAGACAGAAACAAGTCGCTGTCCAGACATGGTAAGTCTTTCATAATTTGCAGAAATATTGAAGGGGAGAATCTCAAATGTTGCTGTCTGGGAAGTGGACTAGCAGCTGCTTTTGGCCCAGGCAGGTTTTGATCTACATAGTTTCCAAGACTCCTTGGTCAGGGGGCAGTGCCCATACACTGATGTGCTCACCAGCCAGCCATGGAAATAACTCTGTGTCCTGCCCATTTCTCATCAGTGGTGCAGGTCACCATTATCTCAATGGCTTGAATCAGGCTGTTTGAAAGGGTAGTTGATGAGAGCACATGGGCTTGAGTTACACTTTAAAGCTGCTTGAAGAAGTAGTTTGACCCTTTGCCAATGCTTTGATAGTAATTACAAGATGCACACAGACTCCCAATGGCTCGTTAAACATCCTGCATGAGAGAGAGTGTCACCACAGCAGTCATTGAAGAAGACATTTATTCTTTAAAGTGGGCTCAAGGAAAGTTTTCTCATGTGTCTTTTTGTGGGCTTTAATGGTAGTGAAACCTTCAGAACTAGAATTTCTGGCATTCAAGCTATTAAAAGTATAGTAAACAAAATTAAAGCTGATATTTTGCTTCAACTCAGTCAAGCATCTTTAAAATTATGATGGATTAATGGAAAGTGCATGCGAATGAAAAGTGGGTAAAAATGTTTTAGGATATTTTCCTCAAAATAAATTAACCCAGTCATCTTCAAGAAAAAGAACTTAACTTCCTTGAGTTAGTCTGTTACTCATATCTCATCCCAGAGCTAGATCTGCAGGGTAGGAGAGGAAGACATGGCAGCAAATATTATCATGACTTTGGAGGACTGTAACTGGAAGTAATAAAGGTACATGGCCATCATCAAACAGGAGATGGGATGCACTGCTTGGCTCTGTGCCTGAGAATCTGCAGCTCCAGCTCAGAAGAGAGAGCCTTCATTTCCAGTAACTACAGATTTCCTGTGGAAAGAAAAACTGCATTACAAAAATGGGAACATTTGCTTTGCTGCATTAAATGATTTTTATGTTCCTTCTATTTTTTAAGTCATACAAAAATTTTGTAAGTGCAAAGACAAATGATGTTTCAATAAAATCCATTACTACAATTCATTATATGATTCACAGAAGTTCTCAGGTTATATAAAGTATTTCAAGTGAATAGAACACTGTTTTTTTTTCTAGCTATGGCAGAAACAATCAATTTGCAAATATATGTTTACTTTATAGCAGTGGCTTTAGTAAAGCTTCTAAATTAAATCTGTCAGTACTCAAATCAGTACGAGGAATCCTGTGCCAGCTTAGAGAAGACAGTGAGCAAAATGTCCAAGGAATACTAACATTGGGGATGGTCATTTTGACAACAATGTGAGATTAGTTATTGACCTTAATGGAGCCAAGATTTAGACCCAGAAGATTAAAAGGAATATTTCTGTATAATGAGGATTTGTTGCTTCCTATACTTGCCTCTTCTACAATTACAAGACAGCTTGGATTGTGGGAAAAGAGGGTGGGTTTGGAAAAAGTGGATCACAGCTCTTTTGAGCAAGTGTAACTATATGGCAGGGTAAGTTTATGTGCCTTCCTTGGACTTCCTCTCTTGATCATGAATGAAACCTGGAGGGCATCCCCTCTCGTATATATATCTCATTAATAACTGATAACTCGGCCAAACAGAAACACTTGGATTTATTGCTGACTTTACTGGGATAGATACCGAGTTAACCTCACATTCAGACTGAGAACAGAGGGAACAGAAATACTCACTCTGCAGCACCCTTTTCAGCACAAAGCATTACCTAAGTCTTAAGGGTCAATTATGCTTCAATTATGGTCCCTTGCACCTCAGATCAATAAAGGATTATCTCAGATCTGTCCTGCAACATCCTGATTCTCTGTGGGCAGCAGCATCAGCTGCCCAGGGTTTACGTATTGCTATGGCAATGTGACCCAGAGCCTTGTTGCAGGACTCCAGTGTCACTGGGACTGTCCCTACTCCACAAAGCTTGATTGTTGTTTTGCTCATAATAGAATTACACTAGAGTAGATGTGTTGTGCTGAAAAACATTTCTCCACAGGGACTCCAGACAAGATCAGACCATCACCACTTTGTCTCTGCCGTGCTTTCTGTGAGATGCAAGGAGTGCAGGAGGGGGTTAGGGTGGAGGAGCCCAGCATCTCCCTGGATATTGCCCTGCATGGATTGCCTCTGTCCATTCCCTGACACAACAACACACCAATACTGATTTTATAGGCTCCTTCCTTGCCTCCCCCTCCTCTCCCTCCCCTGCAGCAGCTCCATGGATTTGAAGAGGGGCTGCTGGATGGGGTGACAGCAGGTAAGGTCGCCATAGAAACAGGGACTCTGGCCTCATTCCACAGCCAGCGGGGCTCCCGCAGCCCGGAGAGAGCACAGAGCCTGTGCTGGCTACAGTCACAGCTTATCCACACTGCCTGTCATTTAAAACCATCTAAAGCAATATCCGCGTACACAAGGCAGCAGAATTGGAGAAAATAATTTTCTCACTTGTTCTTTGAATCAGAATCAAATTTGGTCCATGAGCCAAAAGCCTCGCAACAAATCTGTCGTGTGTACTTCTCAATACACCTACAGAGCTTTTTCTGTGCACATGCACCAGCTGGGAAACCTGATATCCTGATTTTTATTGTTTTGATGTGTGCCAGAGTCCTCTAATTTCTCTAAAAGTACTAAGGCATTATGTAAGAAGCTTGGATTTGATCCAGGATGTAGATAACAGCACAAGAGGCCTGATAAAAAGCCCAGCAAAATTGTTGAACAAAGGTTCTCATTCACTGTTGATTTATTAATTTGCAGCTGGCCTAAATACAGTGATTTTTTTAATACGATTTTTAAGTGTGAATTAACAAATAAAATGTCCAGTCACCATACACAAAATCCATTGAGACATAGAAATGAAAAAAAATTGTTTTCAGAAATACTTATATTGAGGTCTCTCAGGTGTTTAGGAGAAAAAAGGGAACAGAGATAAATTTGATAACATTTACAAAAGTTCCTAGTACAAGAGTTATCTCTGAAAATTTCATTAAGCTCACAAATTATATGTACAAAAATCCACTGATCCTAAAATGCAGGTTATAGTGAAAAAATAACAGAGAAAACAAAGGCAAAATAAAAAGAGAGATTATCTGTAAGAAGAAGACAAAAAGGCAGAGAATAATTCAGAAGGAACCAGAAGTGAAAAAGCAGCTAATTATCTAACATCAGATCTTGGAAAATCTAGGTAGAATTTTCATCTGGAAGCTTATGTATATGGTAATGTAATGCCACCTGGAAGTCAGACAAGGAAGACAGTCCCAGTCTAAACAATTATACACATCCATAAGTTATCAAAACAAGCATACCAAATTAAGGGGAGGAAATAAAAATCTAATTAACATTAAATGAAGAATAAATAAAACATAAAACACTCTCAAGTGTCTCAGCTAACAAAATGAAGACTGTTTATTCACCTGTTTCCTCATGTCTTCCCTGCCTTTCCAAGGTAAGGACCTAAGTCCCCTAGCATTCAAAGGGAATTTGGCATTCTAGTGCCTACGAATAAATGCAGAAAAATCACCTACTGTGGAGACCTCTGAAAGTACTGCATTTTGTTGGTCACCAGATGCATGAGACCAGGATGGTCCTGCTTCTCCCAAACTCTCTTTAGGCATAGGAAGAAGTGGTGGAACACCACAGGGTAAGAAGCTCTGCAGTCTGCTCAAGAAAGTCACAATAAGGACTTTAAAGACTAAGATAGACAATAAGACCTTCACATTGGTTGTGGGCCACGTCTCAGAGTCATGCAAGGTTGTGGCACAGCCTCCCTGTCAGGAAGAAGCAGGCAGACCCCAGAATACAGCCTGTTCTGACTAATTTCTTGTAAGACTACCCATTTTAACTCTGAGATCACCTGTAATTGATCATCTGCAACAAAAATACTTTATATCTGAAATCTCTTCCTGGAAAAGCTGTTTGGACATACCAGTACTGTGTCAGTGTCCAAAAGAATATTGTTTACCTTCATTAGACAGTGAGCATGCTATATGAAATGCAATGAGACAGGGTACAACACTGATTAATCTGAAAGAATTCTGTATTTTGGCTTTCATTCGCACATCTTAGCTATATCATTTTCTCTTCCATTCTCTTCCATTAGCCTCATTAAAGAATCAATTAGGTTTAGATACTAATGCAATATATAGTCTATTCAGATAAATGTATGCATTTATGCAAGTTTGTTGTAATCTTATCCTCAGAGGACAGTACAAGAAAGTAGAATGGTAGCAAACACAGCAATACAGAGATCTTTTTCAGTGTCTTAAATTCAAAATTGATACTTTAAAAAAAATAATTCTAGTAACATAAGGTATAGCAATTCCAGAAGAGACAGAGAGAGATTGACAGAAATTTTTTTATCATTAGAAATGGTTGAGTGGAGCTGGGCTGTTTCAGGGCATGTTCAGTTCTGCCATTATCTCTGAACAATAAGTACAATTGATTGCTGTAGAAATAAAAACCAGGATTATGAAACTTCCTGAAGCCTTTGGAAAGGCTGAATGAAATGTGTGATAGCAAAATTAGAACTAAGCCTTTATTTAAAAGAATTCTGTTATTAAAAGCAACAAACCTAATTTCACCTAGTTTTATTCTCCACTGGTGGAACAGAAGATGCCTCTAATTTTCATTACAATTTAAATTTTTTGTGCCTTCTCACACTCCTGTGAGAATTCAGTGAGGTGTTTGAGTGCAAGGGTTTAACCAAGAGACACACAGTGCACGAGATCCAGACTTCCCAAACTGGGGTATAGGCAATCCCTTGCAGGTATGGATGCTGAAGCTGCTTCTTTTACATAGCAGTAAAAGGCAACCTGACCTACTTCCATTGGAATGACTTGCCAGGGAGGGTGCAGGTGGCATTGCTGTGCCTTTGGTGGGGCATCCTGTCCCCTTGGTAGGTAGGGTCTGCTGATGAACAGAAGGTGCAGCCTCAGTGTGCCACTCTGTAGCTGTCTCTGGCTGAGAAACAGCTGTTAAGGAGGAGGAGGACGAAAAAGGAGGGAGAAATACCAATCAAACCACCATGATTTTATATAATGATCTGGCTAAACAGGTGTACCAAACTATGTGTCTTTTAACAAATTACTTTGTGCTGTTATTTCTGTACTACTGAGTTGTAGGAACTTAAAATATTTGGGGTTCAGTTTTGTTTTTCAGCCAAGCATTATTCCTTTCTAACATCAAGGTTTCTTCTTCTTAAGTATAATGATTTGGTGCTGATCAATTCTGCTATAGAGTACGTCTGCTTTTCTACTTCCAAGTAAATAAGAAAAAACTGTAATGTATTCATTGCTTAGTCTCAAATTACCTCTTGGGGTGCTTTGTCAACATATTAGAATTTGGTGAATTAAAGTCTCAAACTTATCTCTTTTTTTTTTTAATGGACAGAGAAAATGGGCCCTGGCCTGGGGTATAATCAGTTGTGTCCAGCACATCCTCCTGGGCAGGGAGATAAACTTCAGCCTCTGCCAGCTGGGGCAGTGCCAGTACCATGAATTAGCACAGCATGCTCCAGAAGCTTCTTTTTCTGCACCAGCATAACCCAGCATATTCCCAAGAGGGCAGAGGAGGTGAGTAAGCAAGTGGTGAAAGTACAGCAATTGTGAGCCACCCAGGCATTTTCCTGGAAAAGCATCCTCTCCAAGCCACTTCTGAAATCTATTATTAAAGTATTCTCTACTGCAATCCAGGAGGTCGTGCTTCGGTCACACTTTTAAGATGTTATGTAAAGGGATTCTCTTCTTAACTTAGGAAAAGAAACTTACATGACTTAAACTAAAAACCTGCTTGGAGGAGAAATTCTTCCTCTCCTTTCTCTTCCTCTACTTTCATCTCTTGCATAACTGTGTACAATTTAATGCAGTTGTAGGCTGAGCAGAAAAATGTGTCTCTACATAAACAAGCAATAATGGGGACTAGAAAACAAGGTGTTCACAACTCTAATTTGAGTCAAAACAATTCTAGCTATTGAAGACAAAAAAGTAAGGAAAAAATCATAGGTATGCTCTACCAGGATGCAGCAGATTGCCAGTGTTCTGAGAGAAAATAAATCTAAGGCAGAAGAATGAAATAGAAATGAAGAAAACAAAATAAGGTGGAAAAGAGAGAGGGGAAAAAGCTAGAACATGATACTAACAGGATAAGAACAGTTATATAGAGCCAAATCAAAGATTTTTTATCTTACTGATAAGTGCCTGGCTGTGGTCAATAGTAGATGTTGGAAGATAGTGCAAAAACACATACTAACGTGTTTTTGTGTCTCTACCCAACCATCTCCCAGATCAAAAAAATAGTCAGAGGAGAGATGGGTTTTGAGCATGTTTGCCCTTTTTTGTCTCCAACTAATTTTTCTTCCATTGCTTTCTTCAATCACTTTTTAAACTCAGGTAGACCCTTATATTCACAACACTCTGTGTCAGGGAGCTGAATAGCTTAACCACAAGGACTGGTTTTGAGGTTTTTGGAATGCATTACCTGCTTGTTTCTTTCCTTCACATTTGCATTTCTGCACTATTTGTGTGGGAAGAGACTGAGTAACTGTGAATCTTTTACACTTGTTTACCTTGTGAATTTAAGACCTTTCCTTCTGTGTATTATTTAAACCTACAGGTTTTTAGAGACTCTACAATAAAATCTGCTCATAAATGGAATTTTTACTGTATTAATTGGTATGTATGGGCATCTTCATACTGAACTTACTCAAGGGTAGATATAATTATTGTATCTTTTATATCATGATCTGTTAGTAATAGAAAATGCCCACTGGCAAAAAAAAATCCTAGTGGAAATATATCTTATATTAGAAAAAGAAACTTTAACCTGTGTTGATTTTATCCATTTCCCCCAAAAAAGTAAATTATATGAGTAGAATACTTTTGTGCCCATGTCAATTTTTGTAACTCTGTCAGGACTAATGTTTAGACAGAATGGAGATTTTGAGAATTTAGTCAACTGTACCAAAACATACTGAGAAATTGGCAATTTTTTACCACCATAAGATCAATCTTTACTATTAGACATATGGCCTGACAACGTAGGTGAAGATAATCTGATGACCTGGTTTTCATTTGGACACTACTACGAGAAAATAAGAATCTGTATTTTTCCAAAAGCATGATCAAACTTCTTGTAGGTAGTATGAGATGCCATCACATCACAAATTTTTTTTCTGTAGAAAGTTCATCCAGGCAACTCACTCATCAAGTGAGCAGAAAGAATTGTAAATAATGTCCAGTGCTTAAAAGTAGGGACTGTTGTGCATGTCCTTCTGAATGATATTGTGCAAATGAAATGTTGTGTTGTGATGACATTAATACTTCTATTCTGTATATTCACTGAGATCAGGACCTAGATGTTCCACCAAATCTATCTAGTGCTTTCATAGGAAATTTTCTCAACTCCAACTCCAGAAATATTTTTTATTTTCATTCCTCATGTTTTCAAACAATTAATGTCTTTACTTGGTACAATTGCAGCTGTTTTTTATGAGCTTCAAAAGAAAAAAAAAGCATTAAATATTAATAATGTTAAAAGTAGCTTTTCATCGTCCCAGTGATTTTCTTATTCAGCATTAATGTTCCATTTCCAATTTTCTGATTGTCCTCAACTCACCACACACATATACATATATATATATATATATGCCATTCATGCAGTCCAAGGGCTTGAGTCTGGAGGACATGCACCTGCATGGGGGAAGTACCTTTCTGCATGCCAGATATGCTGGTTTAGATATGTTGAGTCCTACTTGGCATATCAGGAGAGGTGGAGAGGACTGTCAGGAGAGGGGTAGCTGGAAAGGGGGCTGCCCATCTCCCCTGAGCTTGCCCTCGCCCAAGGACTGCACAAGAACCTCAGAGATAAGTATATATATGCACATGCAATATACAAATCCATGCATATGTATGTATATTTTATAGACGTGATATCACGTGTGTATGCACACATATTTGTGTACAGATATACGCACAGCGTATATGTGTACATACAGTTTGTATGCACATAGATATTGTATGCATGTATGTATATACATATACATATATATATATACATATACATATACATATACATATACATATACATATACATATCTACATATACATATACATATACATATACATATACATATCTACATATACATATACATATACATATACATATACATATACATATACATATCTACATATACATATACATATACATATACATGTTTGTATGCACATAGAGACGTATGCATGTATGTATATGCTGATACACCTGTGGGCACGAAATCATCACTTAATTATCCTTCGGGAGGAGTTTCCAGCCTGGAAACCCAGTCTCCCCGCGGCTGGAGGGAAGTGTCCGCCGCCCCTCCCACCGTGAAGGCATTGCCGGGGCTGAGGCAGATCCCAGCAGCTCCCCTGGCCCTGGCAGCTGCTGCAGGAGAGGGAGAGGGACCCCAAAGGGGCACTGCTACCCTTGAGACTGTACTTGCTGGGTGTTCACAGACACGGGTGACACTCCCACACAGCCATCTCATGGCGAGGGTCCCTCCTCGGAGGGAGGGGAGGGCAAAGCAAGCAAACCTTTCCCCCGTTTTTCTTTGTTTATATTTTATTGGGAAAAACTTCAAGCGCGAAGTCTTAAGAGCCTCTTGAAGTGCTTCAGAGCAAAGGTAAATTCACCTCACGATAGAACAGAGAGGTAAAACAGATTTGCCCGCGACACGAGTGAAGAAGAGGTCAGTGGCCCGTTAGTCCCTGTGTTGAGGCGGGTAAATTACCCGAGGGAATGATCTCCACCCGCGCAGAGACCGGGCTGCCTTTGTCTCTCCCGTCCGGGCGGCAGCGGGCGCTTGCCGAGAGGGCGCAGGCGAGGGCGGCGAACAAAGGAAAGAAAGCTCTGTCACCGCAGCCCTGCCCGTACACAGGGTGCCCGGCACCCCTGCCCGGCCCGAGCAGGCTCCCCTGAAGGGGACGCTAAATAATTGATAACAATCGATTGCCCGCACGCATTGGGAGGCGAAAGCGGGCGCATCCCTTGCTTGCAGCTTGCTCCTTCCCCCATTTGCGCTGTAATCCTATTCCACCATGTGCGGATAGATGAAGGGACGTAATTCAGCCTTCAGGCCTGGGCGGGGTTCTCGCCGTTTAATCTTTTCCTTTCTCTTCCCTTCGCTGCTTTCTTCCCTCCCCCTTTCCATCTCCCAGGCCCAGTGAGGTCAGCTCATGAATATTGCTTCATTTTCCTGAGAGGCGCTGGCAGCGGCGGGTACCTCGTGTGCGGTGCCCGGCTCTCCGTGCATGCATTTCTCCAGCCGGGCAGTGGACAAAGTGGTGGTGAGTAATGCAGATGCTTTAGATACAAGCTTATTTTTCCCACCTTCTTCTTCTTCTTTCCTTCTCTCTTTCTTTCTTTCTTTCTTTCTTTCTTTCTTTCTTTCTTTCTTTCTTTCTTTCTTTCTTTCTTTCTTTCTT
>JAOTQP010001546.1:59182534-59249865 GCA_026413545.1 Cichladusa arquata
CCGGGCGGGGGCCGGGAGGACCTTCCTGGCCTCCTTCTCTCGCGGCAGGAGAGCTGGAGGCAGCGTTAAGATGGCTCTGTCATGGGGCATGCGGGCAGTGCCTCTTCCCCGCTTCGTTGCGGTGCTTGTAATGAGCTGGATTGTATTTACCTGCCGTCCCTGCGGGGCGGAGCTCCATTTTGGCTGCCTTCCCCTGTACGTGCTGACATTTGTGCTTTTGACCCACCTGTTGCGTCCCTGTCCCCTTCTTGCCCCCGTGCCAGAACGAGATAGATGAGCTGAGGACAGAGATGGACGAGATGAGGGACAGTTTCTTTGAGGAGGATGCTTGTCAGCTTCAAGAAATGCGCCATGAACTGGAGCGAGCCAACAAGAACTGCCGGATCCTTCAGTACCGGCTGCGCAAGGCTGAGCGCAAGAGGCTGCGCTACGCCCAGACCGGCGAGATCGACAACGAGCTCATACGCAGCATGGAGCAGGACCTCAAGGTACAGACTGAGCAGGTGTCAAGGGGAAGGGAGTGTCTGGGATGGAGACACAACTGTGCTCTTGGTCCTCATGACTCAGGCGTTTCCATCCATTTCGCTATGCACCCAGTGCAGCTCATGGAATAGCAATGGCCAAGCTATTCTGTAGCAGGACCCCTACTGTATATAGATAGGCTATTTTCAGATTCAGTTCTATCATTTTTTGTAATGGTAGTGTGCAAGGAGTTACTCAAAAGCAAATTAGGAGGTAAAGGTTTTGGACCCTTTATGATGAATGCAAAACATACCTTTCCAAAGCAAAATTAAACCAACTTCACCAAACAGCCCCATTGACTTTGAGCGCATTTTGTCTCTCTTTATTGAAAGATTTTAGGGGGCAAGCAGATTGAATACTTGCAGTCACAACACTAAATCCTTATTCTGTTGCCGTCAGTAAAAAAACTGCTGTTAGGTTCAATGAATCCAGGGTTTTTCACATCCACCTGAAATCTTAGACAAAACCCATCAAATTTCAGTGTGTCATCAGCTGCATTTCGTCCATAAGATCTCAATGAACCACAGCCTCTTGCTGAGGAAAAGTTTCAGTCCTTGTTCAAATATTGTCATTGGTGAAATACCCATCATCTCCATTCCAGATTGGTCCAATTACAGAGAAAAAGAAACCTTTCTTGACACAGTTGGAAGTTCAATTTCTGCTTCCATTCACTAGATATTGAAGGACTCCCGCTGAATCAGGACACCTAAACGTTTTTCAGTTAACTGGTCTCCCAGTCAACTGACCTTTTCTCATGGAAGTGCAGACCTCTGTATAGCAAGTGTGAGCTTTATTGGCCACACTTCTGCCTAGGACTAGTTACCTAAGGCATGTGGACTCTGGGGGCTGCAGGGTAAATTGTGAATTTAATACATGATTACAAACAAGGTTATTTTTAAATTTCTTTCTGCTAAAGATGATGGATCGAGAATATGCTATTCCCAGGCCTGGTTTGGATCATCTTTTCTGAAAGTTTTCAAGCTTGTCATCACTATTATTAAAATTTCTATTTGATATTCCTTTTCTGTGTGTATTCAAAACCCACATTTTCTGTTGTGGCTGTGACAGTTCCATAAATACAGGTGCCAACATGGTTCTTGGCAAAATAGAGTCTTCCTGATCAGAAGCAAAATCACTCCCTTCTCATGGGGATTTGTGTTTGAAACAAAGGATATTTTACACACTCAGAATGATACTTAGGTGATCAGTTGAGGCACACACATTTGCAGGCATAATTTGATGGTGGGCCTCCCTATCCCAAGTGAACTGTGCTTCTGGTTCATAGAGTTGGCTTCTTTATTGACTCAGTGTTACTTTTATTAGCAAGTCATACACATGCAGTTTGGGAAGGGAATTGTTGAGGGCACCTCTGATGGGGTGCTTGTCTGCCAGTATAGGAGATAGAAGCTAAGGCCTTGGATTTAGCTAGACAAAGAGCTTGCTTTAATTAGTATTTATCCCATGTTTCCCAGTGTGACTGACTCTTTGGAAAGGAGCAGTGTTCTTGCAGGGTGTTCTCATCATTCATGAATGTATTCTGCTTTGGAGTAGGGATGAATATCTAATGCTAAATTTCTGCCCAGTAGAGTTTTGGGTGCTGGCTAACCATAATTATAACTCATGTGTGGTTTTCTGTAGGTTTCGAAGTCCTCTTCTGAAGGAAGACTGTCCAAATTGGCACTGTTCATTTTGCATTGTTCATTTTGCAGTATATTAGGGAACTTGATCCTTCAGAGATATAGTCTTGAAGACAGCTGTATTAAAATGTATCTTGCATATGCCTGTATTAAAATATATCTTGCATAAGTGAGTCCCATTTCTCATGTGATCTAGAATGCTCCGTATTTTTTTCCTGCATTTCCATCCAACTTTTTTTTTTTTTTTTTTTTTGTCAAAAAATTAGCTACTGATAATGATATTACAATTTGGTTTTATTTACTGATCCAGACTGTATCTATAGACTGACGACAGGTTCCGTTAGGGTGCTGTTTTAAATATCCCCCATAATTTTCCATTTACTTTGGTTGGACAACCAGATGAGCAATTTAACACTAAGTGTAGGAAAAGACATCAAGCTAAAGCCCTGTGGTGTGTTTCTCAGCTCATTCTGCAGTCTCTTTGGACTATGGTTATAATTGAAATTCCCCTCCACTCGCTCTTTCTGCTGGGCATTATGTGTCTTGAGTGCGTGTGCGTGGGGGAGGTTACTGAATGATCTTGTGCTACACTGCAGTGTTGTATCTGTAATTCACACACACTGGGTTTCTTGTCAAGGGAGGCTGAGTCACTAGCTGCTGCTGATTTCTGATAGATTGGATCTTTCTAGATGCCTGCTTACAGTTAGTATTATTTTTTCTCTTGAGTTTTAGTATGCCAAAGAACTTCTGACATACTAACATAAAGATGGTTTGAGTGAAAGCCATGAAGGACAGCTTGCTAAACTCCCCTAGCTAATGCTAAGTAGGATTAATTATGCTTTTCAGTGTTTTAAAAAAAGCAGGAAATGAGGCTTTTCACACTATGTGTCTGTGTGTCTAAACCACCATCAACACAGTGATTAGTGTATATTTAAATATTTTTGGTGTATGATTATAATTTCTGGTTCCACAAAATATAGTGCAAGTGGCTTGCAGGGCAAGATTCTCATTACTTTTCCTGAGGAAGAGGATTAGATCTTGTCATACGCCTTTTAACTCTACTCTTGTGAAAATGCATTAAAAAAAAAAAACCCAAATAACCAAAAACCTTAGCGTTCATTTTCATTGAAAGTAACGGACATTGTTTGTGTGAACACAACATCAGCAAAAATGTTGTTTGTCCATATTTTAATCTTAAAATGAGCCAATAGTAGTAAGTATTTTCATTAGTTGTTGACCGAGGAGAGAGAAACTAGCACTGTCAAAATAAACATGTGCCCATTTGTGGTCACAGGTAGACACAGGTAAGGAAGGACTGGAGAAGATGGGCCCTGCTTTTAGATGTTGTTGCATGTCAAGTATTTGAAGGGCACGTGCTTTAGTGCATTGAAAAGCATAAGCTAGCTGTGGTTAAGGGTAGATGATGCACTGTCTCCATGAATAGTGAAGGTCCTGTTTATGTGTTGATGCGACAGAACCTAAGAAGGAGTTGGGCTTTAATGTCTGATGTGGTTTCTAGTGAAGTCCATAGGGGTAGTGTACCATTTTTTTGAAGTAATTGGCTTGAATTTGGAATTATTTAGAATTCTGTGTGTGGATGTCCTTGTGTACTTGTTTCCTTACATACCTCTTCCATCAAAACACCCAGAATAAACTTCTAAATAGTTGCATAGGCACTAAGCAGTAAATTTATTTTAACCTTTCTTTTGATATGCCATTTCATTTAGGTTGCAAAAGATGTATCGGTGAGACTTCATCACGAGTTAGAAAATGTGGAAGAAAAACGTACTATAACAGAAGATGAAAATGAAAAATTAAGACAGCAGCTTATAGAAGTTGAAATTGCCAAACAAGCACTACAGAATGAACTGGAAAAAATGAAAGAGGTTAGTGTTGCTATTTACTTCTACACCAAATATTTGAAGATCTTAGATTCCCGCTGATGAACTGTTTTTCTTCTAAGACTTATTTTGGGGGCAAACAATATGGCAGTCAAAATTTGACAGTTGCAAGGAGTGCTAAAGTACAACTTGATGATTGAGAAGCTGAAGAAACTAAAATATTTGGTGTTTTCTAGGCAGAACAGGAACCAAGTGGTGCCTTTTTCTCTCTCTCTACTAGGAGGGAAATGTGGAACTAGTGGCAACAAGAGTTCAGAGGCTTTGATACATTGTACTTACATACATATTAATATAGGAAGTGTTCTCAAGTGTGTCAGAGGCATCTAACTTTACAGATGATGTTTCCCACAGGTTTTTACAAAGACCAGTAGTTTTTTCACTTGCTTACTACAACTAGGGTCTAGCAGACACATTGAGACTGGGAGTCTAGCCACCTCCCCATCCTGTTCAGTCATGCTCTTTGGAGTACTGGGAAGTGAGACACTCTACCTGGCTTTTCAATCTAAGCATAATTTTTCATTGTATCTAATTAATCTTCAAAATTACTCCAGCAGACATTATACAGATGCAAGATACTGTGCCATTAAGTAAGCAGAAAATTGCATTACAGCAGTAATAGCCAGGCTGACAGAGATAACAAAGCAGTAGTAAAAGGAGAAACCGTTGACTAAGAGTGACTTCTCAGAAGAGATTTTTGAAACAGCTCTCCTGTTTTCTGTCCAAGATTTAAAATCCAATGAATGCCTCCGATTTTCATTTTTAGGAATATACCCTAGTAGGAACACCAGTGTCTTCTTTGATCTTGTATGAAGCATAAGAGTTATTATTTCAGTTGTCAAGAAAGTCAGGAAATTTTCAGTTGTATGATATTAGGGCATTTTTAGGAACTACAAATGAGTCCTTTAAGTGGTATAGTATTAAAAATGTTAAAATGTTTTCTTCACAGGAGCTGAATTTCAAGCTTGTTAGTAGAGGTTAAACAGGTGGTTTGTTCCACCTTCTGCTGCTTTCCCAGATAACTGCTGATTTTAAAAGGGCATGAAAAAAATCTGACCCTTAGTCAGGTTTCCCCTTATCTCCCTGAAACTTTCACCTTCTGTTTTCTTTCTCATTACTGCCATTAAATAGAACTTGGTTTCCTGGACTAACCTCTTGATGAGAGCATGATCCTTCTGTAGTTATCCTTATAACTTGTCTTTAAGATTGGCTTTACTCCAAATTTTTTGTTATTCTAGTCCATTCAGACTCTTCATTCTTTTAGGTTCTCATCTCTGGTTCCTCCTTCTCTCTAATAGCTTATGCTGCTGTGAAATTCTTTTGCCTTGCTTTTTTGAAGCATCTTCAGATTACAGTGATGTTTGTGGCAATTTGATAGTTTTTATTCTTTGATATTAAATCAGTTAATGGACTTCTTCATCCCTGTCATCACTAATCACCATAGTAGGTGTCAAGACAAAGGTGGACAAAGAGTCAGAAATACATCCTTATACTGAAGTAGGGAGAGCTGCCTTGCACAGTCATTATACGTGTCGTCATAATTAGGTGGGATTTATGTATTTCAGATAGGCTGCTGAGTTGCTTTCAGCAGGTGAATGCTGCTTTTCAGGCCAGGACTTTCAGCACAGCAGGGGGGAAGTTGGAGGATAGTTGAGGAGGTGCAAGTCAGAGAAAAACACATTTTAAGCAAAGCCAAATTATTATGCACTTTGCAAATATACCATAACTTGGAGGACCCATGGGAACATGCTGATAAAGAATACTAAATCTTACAGAATTGAAATTTAGAATCTGTTGAGAAGCTATGAAAAGGTTAATACAAAAAAACCATGAAAGCAACCAAAAGCAGTCTGCATTAGAATTTTTCTGTGACAAATAATTTTTCTTCTTCTCTGGCAATTGAAGGCTTCATGCATTTTAAAGGTCATTGTCAGATAGTCATAATGCTAATGTTCTGTTTGCTTGTGAGTTATTTCCTCTAATTTCATGGATTTACAACCCTTTCTCATTTCAATACAGCCATTATAACCAACAGAACCTCCTGCTTAAGGGAGTTCTATTCAGCTTAAATTGAAATATGGGGAAGACCTTTTATCTGGATTATGATCTTTGTTTTTTTGAGCTTAGAATTAATGGGAAAGTATCTCTCTAAAGACAAAGAAACATTTTTGTTTCACAACATAGTAAAAATGCTTGGAGATGTAATGATTGATATCTGTACTTTTGTCATCAGATGTACTGCAGAAACTCAAACCTTTCCATTCTCAAAATTTATTTATGCATGACTGCTATTTGATATTTCTCATTTTTTTATAATGAACAGTGTGAGATAACAGAGAATTAAAATAAGACTTAATAGAAAATGTAAGAAAGAAGGAATTATGTTTGGTAGGTAGTCTCTAGGGCAGGACCAAAGCCAAAGTTCTCTCTGTGTGGATTCTCTGCTGTTTCAAAAAGTGTGGAGACTTGACTGAAAACATGTAGAAAAGATAAAAGCTAGCAGATGTGTTGGTTTAGAGTCAAATCTGGAGTTCTCCAGTGAACATTTGGATGAATATAGATATGTGAATGTATTTGTCCATTAATATAAAAATTGCTGTTTGCCTTCTTGATTTGGAGTTTTTGGAAAAAGAATATTATGATAAATTCCACAACAAGTTAGAAATTGTTGTTGATGGCAGCAGAAGCTTGCAAGCATCCAGGATTTGGAAGGTGTTCCAGCAATGCATACATTTTTTATCAGTTACTTTTGCTTTCAGTCCCCCAAACTGCAGATATTTGATTCAAAGTTATTCCTGCATATGCCCACACAGACACACAAGATTTTTAATCTCTGTTGGTTTTATTTGTAGCTACTGCTGCTGATCTCTTTTTTAATATTGGTTGCTATCCACTGTAATGCCTTTTGGGAAGCTGAAAACAAAGTAGAGGAACTGTTTCCTAGCAGGAAAGAGAAACCAACAGTAGCTAGATGTAATTTTTCAGATATTACAATGTTAACATGTTATAAATAATAATGAACATGTTGTTCATTGATTAATTAATTAACTTTCATTAATTTGTTGTTAACAGGTAAAGCCTAGCTGATGCTTGTAGACTTTTCTGTTAAAAAATTAATTTGTTTGCTGTAGCTACGTAGCAAACACTCAGCTGTGCTTTAGTGGTTTGTTGTGAGACAAATGAAGTAGAGGGAAAATATGATAGATGTACTGGATGGACCCTGGGCTTTATAAATCCTCGTTGCAATGCAGACATGCAATTGCAAGAAGCTCAGTGTTTTTTGGGGACGTGTGTCTCTCTGGATGAGTACAGATTGCTCTGCGACTGCTCCAAGCTGGGCAGATGCAAGGCAGCTCGGTTATTACAGCCACTTCAGGGTGATGTTGTCAAGCCACCATTTTCTTCTTCTAAGCACAGACTTTTAGTTCAGGTACAGAACCTTTGATAACCATGGTACATGAACCAGAGATGTCCTTTGTCCCTTCAGTTCAGAGTGCAGGCAGAGGAGTCTATGCCTCCCTGCATGGGTCTGTGTTTTGCTGTAGTGGTGCCTGTCTTGTCAATCTGGTTCGTGTGCTGCATGGATATGGAAGAGGGCAAGAGGGTCTTGGGAACTGGGCACTGGAGCTGGGAGGAAGAATCTGAATTCTGTTCCTTGTTTTGACACTAATCTGTGGGACCAAAATAAAGCATTTACACTTTCCTGCTTACTCTTGCAACATTTGCCTGCCCTGTTTAAGTGCAGATTAGCTCTTTATACATCACTGAGTGTTCAGGCTGCATAGACATCAGACAGATAGCTGGAAATTTCACCACAAAAGCTGCTGTAAAAAAACCCAAACAACTTCAAATTCCAACTTTCCCTCCCTACCACCCCAAAAAAGGACAAAAAAACCAACCAAACAAAAAAAACAAACCCCAACCAGGAAACACCTCAAACCAACAAACCCACACTGCAAAAGGTCTGGTAAGATTCTGTCCCAGTCCCCTTGATCACCAATACCAGCTTGCCTTGCTTTTCTTGGATGAAAATCCAGTATCTCTTCTTTTTCACAACCCTTTCTTTCTTTAAGCCCCTTCTCCTGCCTTTTAACCACAACCATTTATTTCAAGTCTTTCTTGTATAACACACAGTCTCACATTCTCCAGATTCTTTCACTCGGTCTTGAGCCTGTGTCGGGTTTTGCCTTTTCCCTTTATCCTTTTTTCCTTTTCCTTTTTCCTTTTTCCTTTTTCCTTTTTCCTTTTTCCTTTTTCCTTTTTCCTTTTCCTTTTCCTTTTCCTTTTCCTTTTCCTTTTCCTTTTCCTTTTCCTTTTTCCTTTTTCCTTTTTCCTTTTCCTTTTTCCTTTCTCTTTTTCTTTTTTTCTTTTATGTCTGATAGTAGTGGTTGTTTTGCTGTCTTCTGATTTCTAAATCCCAGTCTTGTTGTTCTCTCCCACCATTCCTTTCTTCCTTGCATCCTTCCAACTTTTCAGGACTGTCCAATCTCCTCTCTGGATTTCAAGAGTTTTCTAGTTCATTTTGCCCTTATTCTGCTTGAAATGTATTATCCCCATTTCTTAGCTACAGCTCCTATCTGCTGTGAAATTTTTACTTTTCCCCTGGTTCCTCCACCCCCTCATGGAAATCTGTCAGCTTCCTTGGTTTGTTCTGTTCCTTTCCTTGTTTCCAAGCCTTAGCTCTTCATTTTTGCATCTGGGCTGAGATCAGTGGAGGATCACTTGCTGTGCTAGGAAAGAGCAGCTGTACCACTGTGAGCATCTGAAGGAAGGTTTCTGGTTCTAATGCCTGGCTTCAGCTTTATCCAGACCCTCATGGGGCAACAACTTCAGACCTAGTTAGCTTTGCCTTCTGGCCCTTGAGCTGCAGCATAATCTGTCATCTGGAGAAAATGTTCAGATTGATAGCTGGGCAGTGGGAGAGGGTGAGGTAATTCATAAATACTGAATTTTCAGCAATTTAAATTGGTAAGTTCCAATAAATAATTACCTGGTAATGTGTAGGAATGGGAAATTTCTAAAAGGCTATTTGATGAATTAGGAAAGTGTGAGGTATACAATGTATATAAACACAAAAATGTTCTGGAACACAGACATATTGGAACATCTCAAGAGAGCAGTTGCTAGAATAATTTACTATGAGCAAACAAGCATATTGTCATCTTTAAAAGAGCTGAATAATTTGCTGAAATTTCCCGAAATATTAACAGTGTTGATAACTTATCCCAGGACAGATGTTTGGAGAGGAAAATCTGCAATGCTTGAAATGTAATGAGATTACAAAGCACGGGAAATAAGTCTCATAGAGAGTGGTTTGCAGCATTTTCAACAGGCAAGGCAACCATATCCAGCAGTAAAATCACATATTTGGATGCCTTCAGAACTTCCTCACCTGGTACTTGTCTTGGTCCCTTCTCTCAGGACCTTAAACTTCACCATCTCACAGTCAGTGCTGCCAGTGATACCATTGACCATCAAACCTCTCACTGTGATTCCTTGTTTGCAAGAGGTCTACCAAAGTAATTGCCACAGCTGACTTATTAATTTCCAGTGGCAAAAATTGCCTTTAATCCATTGCAGAAATCATGTGACTGCTAGCTGTCTTAAAAATGCTTCATCTATTTCCCCTTGTGCATGAGATGATCAGTAGGAGACACTTCAGAAGATGCTCCTCTGTCCTCTGATTGTTGCCTGTGGCTCACAGCTGGCCCATCATCTGTCACAGGACAGCACCAAATGCAATTGAACTGCTCTTTTGTGTAGAGCACAACCCTTCTTCCTCACCTTTAGAGTTTTCATCAATTTTCACAGGCATGTGAGCTGTCCTAACAGATCTCTGAGATTCCAGTGAGGTCATAACTATGTGGATGTTCATGGATCTCTAGTTTCTGTTTGTTGCCCATGCTGCATGCATATGAATCACTGGAGACTGATAATTGGTTTTCTGGTTTGAATGAGAAAGTTTAAGTCTCCTCCATCATGCTGTCTCCCAAGCACATCATAATTGCACCTCATATTTTCATTTTCCCCAGAGTTAGAGCCTCATTTCAAACAGCTGGTAATGGAGGGAGCAAGGCTAAGCAGAGTGAGATGAGAGGCTGCCGTAGCTGCTCATCCTCACAGTCTCAGTGCAGTAAGTGGAACTCTTTGGAGAGTTACAGTAATTTACTTGCTCTTGGCACCAGATGGCAGCAGGGGAGGATTTAATAGGGCTCTCACAAGATCAGTTCCTTCCTGTGTCTTTTGGAGTATCCAGTACTAAGTCTTTCAGGAACACTTTTACCAACAGTGCCTTTAAGCAGAGGGTTTCTGTGATCTGAAATTTCAGTTTGTTTTCTCACAAATATTAAATTAGTTTTGATGAAGAGAACAGGATAATTATAAGACTTTTTAAAAAGAGATGAGAAACAAGCATGTGCCTGGATTTGCTCAGGAAAAGAAAAACAAATCTTCTATGTCCAAGTATAGCTCAGTGATTTCTAAGCACCACATCCCAGCAGATGCATAAGCCCAGTCAGACTTGCTTGTGTTACCTTTGGTATCTTGCCCAAGAATTTTGCTCCTTTAAAAACAGTACTCAGCAGGGATGCTATTCATAACCTGTGAGGGTGTGATTCTGACATACTTGTTCAGAGCACACTGTGATTTCACAGGGAGTGGGATAAGCAGAGTTTGCTTTGGTTTGGTTCTTTGAATATGAGAAAAGAATCATAATGGAAAAAGAAATTAATGTCTGTAACAGAATCTGTGGTAGTAATTCTCTGAAAATATGTCATAAACAGGAAAAAAAAGTGCTTTTGAGAAGCAGCTGACACTTAAACTTCATAAAATCAGATTTTAATTATGTATCAGCCATCAACAATTCACATGAGCCATTTGCTTCAAGGGAGTTACTCAGAATTGAATATAAGCAGCCTGATGGTCAATAATAATGTATTCCAAAACACAGGTAATAAATAAGGAATGATTTCAAAGAAATAAAGCTTCATAAATATTGTGAAGAGATTTTGTGGGTAAAGATGCCTGGAAGGGATGTTTTTCAGTCATTGAAGTCGGTGTGCTGCTTTGTGAATTTCTGTTGAATGGTCTGAAAATTTACAAGGATGTGGAAAAGGAGTGGCAGGATTGATGCCTGATTGGGAAGTGATAATGAAGGAGTAGCAGCTGTAGTGAAAAAGAGTATATCTGAAATAGGTTTAAAACAGAAACTAATTTAGCCATCACAAAATAAAGACTGATCAGTTCTTTAGAATCTGTAAACATAATGTTGCTACTCTGGGGGAATTCATGGGGGCATGAGATTTTTTTTTCTTGTGTCAAAATCTTACTTTATTTTCTTTAATTTCTGTGATAGATAGCAGCAGCCAAGCTCTCTTGTCAATGGAGTTATTGATATTATGTACAGCCTTCAGGTAAAATTAGTCTCTTTGCAGTAAGGTGTAATCTAAAGAAAAAAAAGTAATGACTATCTTAAAAAAACCAACAAAACAACCTAACTAGAATGTAAGCATAGAATGAAATCTGAGCTTAGAACATATAGAAACTATGTTTTACAGAAAGGACATCAGTCCCAACATTCTGGCATTCTAATCTCAAGGACCTGAACTCTCCCCGTTTTTTTTTTTGCTTGGATCATTCTTTTCAAAGCTGTTCTTGGCTACAGAATCGCTTCCAGGAATCAAAAACTATATATGTAAGCTAATTCAGGCTAAGGAAGGGCCCACAGGCTAATGAGCAGCTGCTAACAAGTTCCTTGGTTTTGACCTGGGTCAGCTACCACTGCTTCAGTGTTTGGGCATGATTTGGGGTCTAGCCTGGGTCAGAGCTTGTTACTGATTGACAATTTGGATGTGATCTTGTTTCTTTGAAAAGAAGCTGGGGGGAAGTTTAGCTGTATTGTCATGACAGCTGAAAGGAGGCTGAATTGTGAAGAGCCAGTTGGCATCAGGTCCTGAGAACAGTCTCTGACTGTTTTATTTACTAGTGTAAAAACTAGGCAAAGGTTCTCTGACTTGGTGTGGAGCCAGATGAGATGGCAAACGAGATGCAGAACAGCAAGTCCAGTCTGTTGCTGCCATGTGATTTCCTACTGCTGGGAATTACTTGGCAAGAGCCATCAGCTGGCATGCCCAGTTGTCGAGGTAATAGACAGGGTGGGAACTGGATCAGGTGGTAGATGGTAACTGGTTATGAGTGAAAATGGTTTGTGAGCATGAACTCACCATAGGGCAGGCTACATCAAGAGATGTATTTCTCTTGATACAGGCTTTAGGGCATGACTTCCTCATGGTATAAAGGAGAAAGAAAACCGTTTATATCTCTTTGCTGAGTAGGCAGTCTCACTACTGACTTCGCTAAAGCTGCCAAAATATGATACCACATTAAAATGGAGGAAAGTCTGGGAAGTGCAGTATTAGAGGGCTCTTTAATGGTCCTCAGCCACAAAAAAAGCTTTTGTTTTTGCACTTCCTGATTCCAGTACAAATTGACATTCAAGTGTCCCTATATGCAATTTAGATATAAAGGTGCCAACTTGACTGCTCAATCAGAACAAAAAGTTGTCAAGTCACTTAAAAGTGTAAATATGAGCTCCCTTGTTTAGGTGATTCTTAAATAGCTATTCTATTATGTTACCTTTCACAGTACCCATAAACAGTATATATAATCCACCCTGGTTCTTTTGTTGTTGTTTTGCCTAAGTTGTCCTGGGGTTTTTTGTTTTGTTTTGTTGGATTGTTTTTTTAATAATAATAGATTGTGCTTTTCAAATTGCAGGTCACTTTTTTTTTCCCTCCTTTTATCATTTTTGATAGGTCTCTGAAAATTAATTTTTGATTTAAGACTTAACATATGATTTCTTAAAGAAAGAGATTGCATGATAGAGAGGACAAATTCTATTTCATTGTACTGGTACAAAAACAGGAATGGGAAAATAGATATGCAAAATTGCTTTCTATTACTTGGAAGGCTTTATAGAGGCAGAACAGAGACATTTTCTAGGTGCTGAACCAGAGGTCTAGATACATGTTTTTGTATGGAATCAATGTACACCAAATGTCATCATATTGCTGGAAGTCCCACTAAAGCTTTGATGAATAATACTTATATATGCTTTCTGTCCCTTATAACACTGTATTTAGTCCTGCTGAAGTGCATCTGTCCCTTCAAAGAAACACCTGAAATAACTGAGTATTTGCAATGTGCTGATACAGGTCAAAGGTGAACAGGTTTTAGATTGAAAGAAAAGTTGCCATAGCTCTGTTATTGTTTAGTGTATGGGATCATTGCTGATTTCAGGGCTGTCTTTCTCATAGTATTAAACTGAGCTTTTCAGAAACCCCACATGAAACAATTTTCTGTCCTTAGATTCTCTGGATGTTCTAATGAATCTACAGTTTAAAAAACCTCCAGAGAACTTGGTAGCCTAATAGATCTTTCAGTTATTCTGCACATGGAATTTCCCAGTGCATCCTTCAGGCACCCCTGACAGGAGTTTGGCAGAGCCTCACAGCTGTTAGTCCTGGCTTTAGGAGAGTAAATAGGAAGTAGTGCCATGGAGGTACGTGCTGCTCTGCATTTTGCCTGAACTCAGCTGTCAGTGTAAAGAGGGGAACCTTGTCCTGTCACAGTACAGATGGCTCTTTTGGAACATGCCATGGGCCCTCAGGGAGTGACCTCAGTGAAGTTTCCAGTGTAAAAACAGGTGAAACAAATTGGCAAGACCTCAAATGGAACACGGACAGCAGAGACATATACCATAAAGTTATCACAAGAATTTCTAAATTTCTATTTCTATTACTATTCAATAGTAATTCAGAATAATGGTTCTGAAAATTTAGGTGGCTGGCATAGACCACCCAGTAATTCCAGAAACAGAAAAGCTGAGTGAAAAAACCATAGCTTCTTAATGTGCTGCTCTGATTAGAAGCAGAGGTGATACTGAAGGAGAGGTGATACTGTTTGTTAACTGGTATCCTAATGGCACATAGTAGGATACAAAAGATGTAGTATGATACTCTGGCCTTTTAATGGGGCTTGGTCCTTCTCCTTAAAACCATCTTCCCACGTCCTTCTCCTGCCCTCGCCCTCACTCAACCCCTCCAAAAATCAAACCAACGTAATGTTTTATTGAAAGTGCTTTATAACGTCACTTGTATTTGCCTGTGGTCCACTTAGAAACAAAAGGTCATGCAGTCCAGATTATCTGTCAGGTTCAAGGTGATGAATCAAGTCTGAGGTTCAGCTGGAAAACCAATCCACGGGTGTATCAACAAAGTCCATGACAGGAGCAACTGTGTTGAGCTAAAGACAGACTCTGCATCTCACACAGCTCAAGCAGGACCTGAAGCATGGGCTGAGCTGAAATGGGGCTCCTGGGCCTGTGGGCAGGGTGTCTGGGGAGGCCCCACATCTATGTTTCTGTGAAATATCTGATAGGTTGTAAAGAAGAAGGAGGCAGACTCTTTTCAGTGGTGCTCAACAACAGGATAAGAACAAACTTTTGTGTGAAGGTGCTCAAACACTGAACTCATTGCCTCTAGAGGAAGGAGATTCCACCTCTGGGGAAATTCAAGACTGCACAGGACATGGCCTGAGAAGCCTGCTTCAGTTGTCTCTGCTCTGAGCAGGGGAAACTGGTCTAGATCTTCAGAGGTAATTAGGGAGAGGGCTATTAATGATTAATGACTCAAAACATTTGCCCATTTGTGGAGGCACCAGGGTGCTTTGCTGAGGCCATTTGTGGGGGCAAGTTATAACTGAGGTCTCTGTCAGCCTCCACTGTTCTGATCTGTTCTTGTTAATAACAAGCAGAATCTACTTTTTCCATTTTGCAGTGGAGCACACAAGGGGTAGAAAAGGTCAGTTCTGGATAGGGAAGAAGGAGGTGGTTTCCAGGTGACTTGCTAAACAGGAGAGCTCAGGGTCTGTCTAAGCAGACTTTTTTCTGAGGCAAAACACAGTGAGTGAACAGGAGATCTGAGGCAGCTACATGCTATCAAGCAGTGCATTTTCCCTGTGGTACTGACATTTCACAGTAGTTTGTGCCTCTACATGTGTTCTGTGTCATACAGATGTACATGTGTGTGTCTGTGAGCAAAGCACTGTTCTTTCCATCAGTCACACACCTCTCACGCAGTATGGGAGTGAGGTAGCAAGAGCAAAGTGAAACAAAGGAGTGTTGTAGACATACAGTGGTGGAGAACACTGCCCAACAAATGGCTTCTGTGTGCCATTGTTCAAAGCAGCCAGCTGATTCTTCATAAACTGACAGTGGGCTGGTTGTGCTTTACCTCTGAACTGCCCTGGAAGAATATGACACTTAAGGGAGCAGAATGGGGTGTTCTGACCCTCTTCTTTTAGACCCTGTTATCTTTTAGACCTTCTTATTTGCACACATTTATAGCTATATTCTATAGTATATGTCACTTGACAGGGAGAATAAATACCCAACTATCGGTGAGCTGGGCTCTGGGATTAGCTCAGCAGCTCTTGTGAATCAAGTGGGATCCATGCTAGCCAGGAACAAGAGCACCAGGCTTTTGATGTTTTGGGTTTTGTTTCACTCACTTCAGTGTTCATAGTATCAAGAAATGCAACCTCCTGGCATTTGAGAAGTTCATATTTTGATAATGTTCCATAGCTAAGAGTTCCAAGTATTGCATTCCTTATTTTGAAATAAAGGGCAATGGATTAACCTCTTAGATGTGCAGGTGTGCTTTCCTGAAGTGTTTGTTTCTGCTTAGATTTTTGACATATGATTTCCCTGCTTTCTCTCCCCCCCTTGCTAATATTAACAGCTGCATATATCAAGATGTGTAGAATAAAACCTGAAGGTATCAAGTCTGTTTTGCTTTGCCTGGTCCTGGTTGCATGATTGTTTTAATTGACTTTGGCTAGCTTAGCAATGAATACTGGTTAGGATAACAGCAAAGCCCTTTGCTTAGGTCACAGATGAGTACTTTCACTTAGAAGGTATTTGCCATGCATCTGTTTCCATCAGTGCTGTCCATAATGAGAGGACTCCACATCCCTGCAAAGCATGACTGATGATGGCATCCAACTGCCCTGATTATCATCAGTCTTTTAAATTACAGGCTGGTCTAAATTGTTTTAAATTTACAGATGCTAGCAGTTTAAATCTTTGATTAAATGATTAATAAGAAGCACCAGTAACAGTCCTCCAGAAAGGCTTTTGAACTGGAATATTGTCTTGCTGATACCAATAGATGCACTATATATAATAATTTAAATATAAATTAAACAAAGGCTTATTTTTCTTGTGATGTGCTTCTAGGAGTATTGTTGCTCAGTTCCCAAATTCTGGTCAGGTTTCATGTGTTCCAAAATTATGGGGACAGAACTATCTTATACAATCAACCAGTCTGGTCTTCTGAATAGCACAAGTCATAAAATACCCCAACAATTTTATTCAAACTGGTGCCAACTTTTCAGAAAAGGGTGCTGGTCTCTGTTAAAAATTGACAGCTGATGACAGTCTACCACAGGTGTTCCAAAACTGTCCCAGGAACAGGTAAAAATTTGCACCTCCCTTCTCATCTGAATTTGTTGGAAGTTAGTTACCAGGCAGGAAACACACTTCCTTTCTGCCTTGGTAAATTCAAGAGTCTGCCATCAATGTTTTGGCATCTGCTTTTTTCTTTGTGTAAGATCTTCATGCTTAGGATGGATATAATTTAGCCATGTAAAAGTTAAGCATTTAACCTAGGTTAAGAATTTTACCTCCTTCAAAGGGGAAAGGTAGGCACTACTTGGATCTTTCCACTTGTCTGAGGCTGGTTTGATTCTGTGGAGTAGCACATCATTTCTAGCTACTGCACAGCAAACCTTAGTTTTAATAGTTTTAATATCTACATCCCTTATTAATAAACCTTTTGGTCACAAAATTACACCTCGACATAATTTCAGCCGATTATTGTCTATGAACCTGCAGGTTTTTTTCAGAGATGTGGCTTTTTCAAGAGATCTTCTCTATTTTCTAGGGGGTTCTCCTGTTGTCTTAGCATAGCTTTTACTCCTTGTTCTTACACCTGTAACTTCATATTTTGTCATATTTAAACCAATATTATTTGATTGCACAAAGGTTTGCATCAGTGACCTTCCTTTTTAATATTTAGTGTTTCTCCAACCTTTACCCTGCAGTCTTTATCCAATGTTATTTTATGGGTCTTCTTTCCAGTTAGTAAGAAAAAATGTTAATTAGAGTAGGACCTAGAATTGATTCTGCATAACCCCATTAGGGTTGCTGTGGTATTAATTTGCAGGTGATTTGCTGGTTCAGTGGCATTTATGATAAATGCTGAAGAGTCAAATATTTGTTCATGATAGCTAATTAAAAATACATTGCAGTGATCAAATATTTAAAATGAGTGGAAGACTGTTAAGCTTCTTTTCAAAATGAGATTTTCACATCTCTAGCAAAGGGAACATCTAAATAATAGTTTTAGGTCAACCTCTATGTTAAGGTTTTAAGTCAGCCTAAAAGTCACAGCCCCTTCCCTTGCTGGGAATAAGCATTTCCCATAAGAATCTGAGCCAGTTTCAGTGAGGGGGAAGAATCATTATTTAGGAGGACAGGACATGGGGATCAAGTGACTGGTCTTATGAGCTTCTTGAAGTTAGTGAAGCAGCTGGATGCTCTGCTGTAGCAAGGGCTGCAGTATCCTCCCTCCCCTCATCTCCATCTTTGCATTGTTAAAATACCAGGAAAAGTATTGGATGCAGGCTTAGGATATGTCAGATCAGACTAGTACCAGAGTGAGAAAAATAAGTGTAGGGCTGTCCAAAGTTATAAAACACCTTCCTTCCATTTCAGCTCTTAGTCTCCATGGTTTATTTTTCCTAGAGCACCTTCTTTACATGAGCTGCTCATCAAAATGTATTTAATTTGTGGCTGGATCACACTGGCATAACTTCAGAGCACTGCAGAGTCTGATCCTCTGTTTTAAATGACCAAACTTTCCAAACACTTTTGAAACTTCCCCATATGTTGTATTACAGAAAATATTTTTCAGCCAATTTACAAAGAGTTAGCTTTACACAAGACCTTCCCCAAGTAAACACAGACAAAAGAAGAGACCAAGAGTAACAGAAAACTCCTTATAGTCAGAGGACAGAGCAGTGATTGCTGAGAAGCAATAGCTGGATTTCTTTCCCCTGTTAACAGAAAATCTTCTGGTCACTGCTCACGCTTCAAGACCAAATGCTGATTTCAGAATTTTTCCTATTGGAATTTGTCTTCAATTTTTACATCCTTTCAAATGAACTCTAAAATCTGATTTTTTGGTGAGATGTTCCTATAACTGGAAGTTGTCAGAAGTGCACAGTCTCAGAGGGTGAACTTCAAAGCTCCTTTCTCTGCTGTGTGCCTACAGATGCACATGGATGTGCCTGTGTTTGATGCTGTCCTACCCTGTGAATCCAGGTGAGGGACTGTAAGTGTTGTTTGTGCTTTTAATGCAACTCTTGAGTATCAAATGGGCATGAACACCAATAGCTATGTGTGATGAGCCCACAACTTTACAGAACTGGCTTCTCTATACATTTCCAATGAGCAGTGTTGAGGTGCACACTATGTGCAGAATCATTCTTATTTTCTTTCTCACTACTTGTCATTTTCATTTTCATTCAACAAATCCTTTTTGTTGGGATATTGTAACTACACTTTGGTTAATATATATGCATTTGTATAACCAAAGCAATGAACCTTCTCTGGTTGCTGGCACTTTCCCATTCTCATGAAAATCTATTTGGAATCTCTTCTGAGATATCCTTCTAAGAAGACTGAAAAACTCCACATGGCACTAGGTGTGAGAAAAAAACACATTTGGTGAAATCTCATATGCATTTAATTCATAATTGCCATATACATATCTGTGCCTGTGATTATTGCTATTGTTATGTGGTGGTGGTGGTTTTAACTATGTTGACATGCTGTCTGTCATGCTGTCAGTCCCAGAGAAAGGCTGGAGCTGTGCATTGTACTAGGCATTGTGCAAACCCAGACAAAAAGACTGAATCTCTTCTCTCAGCCGAGCTAGCAAATAAACACCAACTAAGGAAGTCCTAGGAAAAGTTTAACTAGCATCAGTATGCAATAAATTAACTTATTCCTGCACCTGCACTTCAAAATATTCATGACATTCTGGGATCTTCTTTTGCATTTCAGGATTAGGGAGCCAAGTGTAAGATGATTGTGATTTCTGCATCAAACAAAGCCTAGCTGGATAGCATCGGGGAAATAACCATGTCTAGCTCTTCCATGTTTTGAAAAGTTCAAATGGCAGAAGACCTCTTCCTCCTCAGAGAAATTGCTTTCACTGTTTTATGATGTCCTGGTGAATGAAGGAGTGTGTAATCACAGAAAGCAAAGTATCAGTGTGGACAGCTATTTGACCAGGATGTAGTGAGGGCTTTCAAAAGGAGGCTTTCATCTTCTGCCATTTTTTTGAATGAGGAAAAGAAGGAAGCAAATGTAATGGAAACATAAATATGCTGCTTCAGTTATGCACTGCCAAGAATGCTTTTACCTAGCTATACCACAAGAGTTACTATTATATGCTCCAACAATGTGATTTTAGTTCAAACTGCAAAAGGTTCCTTTATATAAAGTGAAAATATCACATATATTTTTCCCTTCTTTTGTATTTTTTCTTATTTAATTGATAAATACATAATGGTAAAGGAGCTGAAAGTGATAATTGAAATAACTCCTAAATAAATGCAAATGGAATAATAGAAATATTGGAGATCCGCTTCTCTTTTCTCTTCTACAATATCAAGTCATTCAACTACATGAGAACTATTTTTTTCTCTGTAGTGAAGTAGTAAAGATTGTTTTAATTTTGTATTGCTCCTCAGCAGTATTCTGAAATATATATAGTTTAAATATGAAGAGAGTATTGGTACAGTCAATAAGGATATGCTTGGTGATTTCTTTGTGGACAGGTGGGCTGTGCTTTGTGCATCTCAGTTATCCTCTGCTTTTTCATTTATGACTTAATTTTGCAAGCAATAATATAGAAATACTCAAGACTTCTGCTGTTGAATGGTGGTGGAAGGAGTAAAGTGTTGTATTATTCTATGTACTTGTGCAAATGACAGACAAAGTCAGGGTCAACTAAGAATTGCAGAATAAGGAAGACATCTTAAAAACAAAGGGGTTTTTTGGTTTTTGTTTTCATTTTTGTTTTTTTTGTTGGAGAATATAAACTTTCAACTTGCCAACATGGATGGTGTCAATTTAGTTTTTATGACATTAGAATCAGTGGCAGAAAACTAAACAATCTGTCTTGTGTCTGATTTGATCCAGCTCCATGAATTACACAGCCATATTGATTAAAGGGAAAATGCAGAGAGAGGCTTAGGGCAAAGTTACATTTCCCTAGTCATAGTCACTCTGTGCCACACAAAGGCAAGTTTGTGCAATTTTTGTTCAATATTCATCGACTTTTCAAGACTGCAAAGATGGTGTTAGGTTTACTCTGATTTTTGAAAGCTCTGCGGATGTGTCACAGCAGTTGGGAGTCAGCTAACCATGGCCAAGTGCAGCACAGTTTTGTGCAGATGAGAAGGTTTGTGGTAGCTGTGGAGATTCAAGGAGCTGTACACCCTTTGCCCTGTTCTGTGAGGATGGATATCATGGTAGGTTTTGCTTAAGGATTCTTTATTAATTCTGAGATATTTATTTTATGTTAGAACCAGGTAGGAAGAATTTGAGTTCATATTACAGCTTTCCTCCTCTGTGGAGTGTGATGCAATTATCTCTGTATTGTGTTATTCTCAGAGTAGATTTCAAGTCTCTTTCCACCCGAGAAGCACTGAGCATGACAGGTGATGTTAGGACTGCATATTTGGCTTGCAATTTGGGGCTGGCAAGAGAAGGATTATGCCACCTTGAGAAGTGCTTAGCATCTCCAGCAAGACATTGGACAAACTCCAGTGAAGGTCACTGGAGAATTGATGCTGCTGAGCACTGCAACAGAATTCCCCGTTGTGTGTGATCTGGTTTGCATCAAATACAAACATTATCTGCAGCCTTATCTAGGCTATAGACACTTGTGAATAGGATTATTTTAGTTATATGGAAAAAAAATTATCTAAGCCCACAAACTGTCCTTCACAATAAATTCTCAAAACCAATTCTAGTATACGAAGAGCAGATTTTTTGCTGCACTTGAGAGAGCAGCAGAAGTGGCTTTTAGTGACAAGCAATGTGCAGACAATTTTAGTAACGTCCTGTCTCAGTTTAGATTTGAGTGCAGGAGTATGAGTTGCTTTTTTTTTTTGATTCTGCCATATGTTAGTTTGAACTTTTTTTCCTTTTTTTTTATTTTGCTGTGATGAATTTCACTGCTTATTTCATTAGCAGCAATAATTATTTTTTCATGTTGAAAATTGAACTGGAAGACTGCAGTAGTACAAGGCTTGAGAGAATTGATAGAAAGAGTAGCCACTGTAAATTGTGATATGCACATCTGGAAGAAACTCTGAAAAATTTAGTATATATAATTATATATACTTCTTAATATGTGACATTCTTTGTTTAGTGTGATACTGCCTCAGTGCCTTGACATGATGTTGGGGGACACTATGAGGGTATTATCTGTCAGCTGAGATGTGTGAGTTCTTAACCTCTGGTGATCAGAAATTGTGTCATGGTGTTTTTCATATGAACAGAGCTCATACAAATTCCAGCTGGGCCTAATCTGCTTACCCACATCATCCTGCTAATTGAATTGTGCATGTTCTTCATTGCTTTGTGCTATAAAATTATTGCTAAATGCTGGGATTTTGTTGGTGAACAATACAAGCTCTGGAGAGATGGTTGTAATTCAAGTAGAGCAGAATAGAAAGTAGTGCATAATCATTACATAGCCACAACTACTATTGTAATTAGAATATGTTATCCTGACTAACTAAAAGGAGCACCAAAAAAAATATAGCAAGAAAGGAGAAAAATAGGGGGTTTTTGTTTCACATCAAACCTAGAAAAGTACTTTTTCTTACATCTCTTCTGAAAAGTCATAGGGAACGAAGGAAGTTTCAGCCCAGCATTCCAGAACTTCATTATTTCTGGAGAGATGCTGAGCTCAACAGGGTGAGCAAAAGGTATTTAGGTAATAAAGCAGAAATATAGTTTAACTATAGCTTATTTATTTATTTGTTTGTTTGTTTGTTTGTTTGTTATTATTATCAGTGAATATTGTCATCACCAGTGGGTGGTATTGGCATAATTATGGGGCAAGGAAAAGTTTGCAGTGTAAACTGATTTGAAAAGGTTTTTTTCAAAGTGTTGATATATAGTGGTATAATTAATGGTAATACAGAGGAGGAACCTACTCATTTGAAAGTTTAGGACTTTATAAACTTGCCAATTCTAAAAGAAAGCAACAAGACAACCCTTTCAAAAATCCATGTACCATTTCTACAACAGGATAACTTGTGGGTGACTCTGTAAAAGAACCATTTTGTTTGTAGACTGGATTCCAAAGTTGCTGGGTTTATACTTAAAGGGAAAAATTAGTTAATTGCACTATTTTCATGTCTTTTCTGGATTCCATTAGATGCATGTGTTTTACACCTATCCAGATATGATCTTTGATTTTTTTATTGTTTGGTCTACTGAGAACATTCAATGTTTCTGCAAGAGAAATAAAAATTTGATTTACATGTGAGTATTTTTATGTCATTAACTTTTTCTTTGGAATGAGCAGTCCATGAGTGTAGGAAATTTTAACAGAGTTGATCTGCAGAAAAACTAGGATGATTTGTACCAGCAGGCAAATGGTGCACAGGATTGTTGTGTGCAGCATACCCACCCACTGCACTCTGTCTCTTGAGGATTATGAACACATTTTAATTCCCAGTGTGTGGATGGCTTTTAGACAGAGCTAGATTCTCTCCCAGCTGGTGGAGGGAAGTGCATGTTTCTCAAAGGATCTTTCTACCAGAGCACAGTCTCAGAGGGAGATGGTGTTGGTTGTATCACTGTCCTGCCTCGGGGCCTACAGTTTACCTGGGGAACACAAGAACTGGGAACAGCTACAAATGAGATGTTATGCATTAAAATGTTCTCTCATTCGCTTGCCTCTCTCCTGCTGTTTTCTTGGTGATCATTTTGTGTGGTGCCAGTGGGATGGTGGCACTTGTTTTCTACTGCTGCTGCTTTTCCATAGCGAAGTTTCTGCTGTCAGCAGCTACAAGATTTTTGTTGGATACACTAGCTGGCTTCCTAGTGCATCCAGCTCTGAAAACAGGAGTTTCTTTTCTACTCTCTTGGGCTACATAGCAGATGAGAGAACACCAAAGAATCTCACTCATATGGTGGTGCAGATAGACCTGTGCTTTTGTGTTTTGTGTGTGTTTCTGTTCTTGAATCAGTACAATTTGTTTTTCTTTAGAACTCTGCAGTCCAAGCAGTTTTAAATGGCATTTACTTGACTATGATCTGAAAACACAATCCTAGTGACCAGAGCTATGTGTGAATTTGTCCCCAGTGTACACTTAGGGAGATGTGACTGCAGTACACTGCAAGCTTGAAGCCAGAGGGTGGGACACAGAGAAAGATGTGCTTGTAGATGTACACTGCAGCCAGCTACAGATCTCAGTGACACCGTTTTGTGTAGCTGACCTACCACAAAGTCTAAGACTAAGGCTCTTTTAAAATGCCTTGGCCCCCACCAGGGTTAATATCGAATGGGCAAGCTGGGTTTCACTGCTTGTCTCAGCTTTCCCATCTGCAAGTTACCACTTGGGATGCCTGTTTTCTTACCACTCTCGTCGAGTGTTAAACATTCATAATGCACTAGTCTTAAAATGTGTTGAATAAAAAAGGTAACAGGCTGATTAAACTGAAACCTCATTTGTGTGCCATTGCCATTTCATTTTTGAGCAATGGCATCATTTCTCTGTATTTGGCATCTCAAAAATTACAAAACATTAATTCCTTTATAATTGCATTTGATTTGTTATATTTTAAAACTAATGATATACAAATCATATACATTTTAAGTATACCTTTATAAAATTCAGTGCATGTCCTTTTGTTGTAATTGCAGCAATCACTGAAAAGGAGAGGAAGCAAAGACCTTCCAAAATCAGAAAAAAAGTCACAGCAGACACCAACAGAGGTATGTTGCAGTAACTGTAACCTCAATTCTTGTGTGGAGACTTCAGGGAACTATTGATTTACATATTTGCACTTGCACTTTTTGTTTGGCCGTTTGTTTTCCTGTATGCTGTGAAATGGAAGAGCTCTTACCTCAGATCTGCAGTGAGACACCACTAATCTCAAAGACCACCTAAACAAACTTGGTGCTGCAACAGAACCCACCAGCTTTCACCTACTCTGTATTTTAGGCCACGTAAATGGCAGCAGCAGTGAAACAAGATTTATAGGCTGTATTTTTGCTGACTTCAGGATTTTTGAAACTGTAAAATCTGATAATGTTGCAAGCATAGAAAATAAAAGATTTTTTACAAGCCCCCATTTTCCCAACCCCAAGGTACTTCTGGGGACTGTGCAAATTTTAGTCACAAGCAAAATAGTATTTTCTCCTCTTTTTAATATAATGATCAGGGAAAAAATATTGCAGGAAAATATCTTAGTATTTAAAGCCATTGTACCTGTGATTGTTAATCTTGTAAGTTAAGGCAATCTGCTGGAGGTCCCCTGTTTGAATTCAAGTTTTTTCAAATGCTGCTTTTTTTTCCTAAGGACGACAATGAAGACCTGAAATGCCAGCTGCAGTTTGTCAAAGAAGAAGCGGCCTTGATGAGGAAGAAAATGGCTAAAATTGATAAAGAGAAAGACAGGTTTGAACATGAGCTGCAAAAATACAGATCATTTTATGGGGATTTGGACAGTCCCTTGCCAAAAGGTGAAGCAGGTGGGCCACCTACCACAAGAGAAGCTGAACTCAAGCTTCGACTGAGGCTTGTGGAGGAGGAAGCTAACATTCTTGGGAGGAAAATAGTGGAACTAGAAGTAGAAAACAGAGGACTGAAAGCAGAGCTTGATGATTTAAGAGGAGATGATTTCTCAGGGACCACTAACCCACTCCTGGGAGAGCAGAATGAATCCCTGTCAGAATTACGACAGCATTTGCAGCTAGTAGAAGATGAAACAGAATTGCTGAGGAGAAATGTAGCTGATTTAGAAGAACAAAACAAACGCATAACAGCTGAGCTGAACAAATACAAGTACAAGTCTGGGGCCCATGAGAGCTCTAGGCACCATGATAATGCCAAGACAGAAGCGTTACAGGAGGAGCTCAAAGCCGCACGAATGCAGATCAATGAGCTGAGTGGCAAAGTCATGCAGCTCCAGTATGAGAACAGAGTCTTGATGTCCAACATGCAGCGCTACGACTTGGCCTCTCACCTCGGCATCCGTGGCAGCCCTAGAGACAGCGATGCGGAAAGCGACGCGGGAAAAAAGGAGAGCGATGACGATTCCCGCCCCCCGCACCGCAAAAGGGAAGGTCCCATTGGGGGGGAGAGCGACTCCGAAGAGGTGAGAAACATCCGGTGCCTGACACCCACGAGGTCTTTTTATCCCACGGCGTCTGGGTGGCAGAAGAGCTTCACTGACAGGCAGCAGATGAAGGACATTCGCTCTGAAGCGGAGCGGCTGGGCAAGACAATAGATCGCTTGATTTCCGACACGAGCACCATCATCACGGAGGCAAGAATTTATGTGGCTAATGGGGACCTCTTTGGACTGATGGACGAGGAGGACGATGGCAGCAGGATACGTGAGCACGAGCTTCTGTACCGGATCAATGCGCAGATGAAGGCCTTCAGGAAGGAGCTCCAGGCTTTCATCGACAGACTCGAAGTTCCAAAGTCTTCGGACGATCGAAGTGCCGATGAACCTTTGTCAGTGAGTCAGGTAGACTTTTACTTATTACGGCCTACAGGTAAAAAGGCTCTGCCAAGCAAATTAAACCTCAAATTGGATTTATGGCACAAAAAGAAAATTCTTTATTCTAGACAGTGGACAAAAATCACTGTTTCTTATATTTCTAAAAATGCTCATTTGGCCATATGAAAACATATTCTACCAATAGGGTTGTTTGTGAATGTAGAATAAATCTGGTCTTCTGGAAATTAAAATTATGCTCTAGGAAGGAGAACATTTTACTCCTTTCTGGCTTTGCAATTGCATTTGACAGAGTTGGGCCTTCATTGCCACTAAAGGCAGTGCAAACATGATTTTTGGTACATATGAACATGATTCATAAACGGACATGATTGTTTTCTTAGTGGAGGGGTTCCTATTAAATGAATAAAAGGAAAATTGTATTAATTTTAAGCAGGAGGAAATACTGAATTTCAAAAACTTTAGAGAATATGGCAAACGACAGATTAAAAGAAACTATGCAAATCTACTTTATGGAGTCACAGAGCCACATAGTAATGTGAATATTGTAATTTCTGTAATAGATTGCATCTTGTTGAAGGCCTGTTAATCACTGCTTGCATGCAGCAGTAACAAGCATCTTTGTTGTGGTTTGTTTTTGTGCAGAATTGTTTCAGAGAGGTTTTGGGGAGCAAACTCCTTGCTGACTCAAGATCTTTTGCCATGAAAAATGAAAATTACCTACCCTTATCTTATCATGCAATCTTATAGTTGACATATCTTGTTATTGCTAATGAAGTTATCCAATGTTTTGTAAGTCTCTTGCTGTGTTAATTTACTTTGTGCTGTCTTGCTAGTTTACAGTCGAAGTAGTTGCCAGGTGAAGCTGAAAGCTATTCTTATTCCTATGCTGACTAATTAGTCTTTTGTTTCCTTGTATCAGAAAGTCACAGACGCAGTGAGTTTAAAGCTAATCAATTACTATACACGTATTGCATGAAATCAAACAGAGATGGCATTTAGCATGCTCACTTTCTGATCTAGCAGTAGTTCTGAGCTTGTAGAGCTCCCATTAGCTGAAAGGCAGAGTACTGCATGGACTTACACAAATTTTAAACCAACTGATTAGTATTTTCTCTAAACAAATAACTACAATTGAACATTTAACAATTAGACATGTCAGGCCTTGACCATGCAGAACTCCTACTGAAGTAAATGGGAGATGGGCACTTGGTCCCTCCACAAGCATAGTCTGATTCACTATTTATTTTGTTGAGACTTTGGACTTGCTATTCCATTAATTGACTGTTCTCTTTGTCTTTGTATTTACTTTCCCAGATGTTCCAGCCTATCATTTTACTTATTCTCATCCTTGTATTATTTTCATCCCTTTCATACACAACAATATTTAAACTTGTCTTCCTTTTTACACTGTTTTTTGTACTGTAAGTCATTCATCATTTACTGTTCATTGTAGTGTTATTTTCAGTTTGTTTATTTTGTCCACCCTCCAAGATAAGAAGTGCAAGAGACATAGTTTCTGTAATAACCACTGCTGTAAAAACACTGAAGACTACTTGTTTGCCAAAACCAAAGCCAAACCAAAAAACCTGCAAAAAACATACCAAAAAGTTACCCAGTTGAATAGGAAACCTGCTCACCGCAGTACTCCAGGTAAGCAAACAGAAAATTAAATTTTTCACTTTGTATGGTTTTATAATTTTTGAATAAAAGTTTCCTGAGGGCTGGAACCAATTTAATATTCATTAATTTGCACCAAATCAGAAGCAAAACAGAAATATGCAGAGTGGGTGTGAGGAATCTGTTACTTTCCTCTTCCCACTCCTAGAAAAAGAGTTTGTATTCTAGCCACATATGACTAGCAAAGCCACATTTTGTGTATATTCTGCAGTTTTATGTCAGAGCTTGTACGTATGTTTTGCATAATTGTGATGATAATGTTTTTCAGCATTGTATTATGTGGATTGGGCCCTACAGAGGGGACAAAATCAAAAAGGTTTGTATAGAGAGCACTATATCTGGAACTGTGGCCGGGAGCTGGAGCCTCTGAGAATGAAATGCATGAGGAGAAGGTATCAGAGTAGCTGAGAAGTCTTCTGAGAGATATAGGTTGGCTGTATTCTCTTGGTGCTCTAGAAAAATGGCCATGCTACAGTCTGGCTTGAGCTGATGGGAGTGGTGTAAGTCACCTTGGCTGGTGTCGAGTTTGTCAGGTAACATTTCCCAGTCTGTGCCCACCATGGCTCTACATTCTCTCCCCAGATTTCAGCAGGAGTTTTGAATGGACATGGTAACTCTTGGTTTGCTGAGTGACCCTTGTATAACCAGGGGTGCCATTGGCAGCCAGTGATGATAGTGAGTTAAGCTTGTGTACATCAATAGTCACTGAATATTCCTATCTTGGGGAGAGGCTGAAGTAAGAGTGCAGGTGACACCTTTCTTTCACACTTACATAGGCAGTTCCTACAAGTAGTAGATCTCCCACTATGAAAACCTCATCTGAAATGCCCGATGGAGCTCACTTTTCTGTTTTATTCAACCTATGCTGAAACCACTGAGTCCCACAAATATGAGTTATCCAAAGGTCATCAAGTATGTGTATTAATGACACATCTTTTTCTGCAGTTTCCATGTTGAATAATATAGCAGTAAAGAGTGGTAATAAATAAAGCAGCTATTTTTCTAGCTAGTGGTAAGGATTCCCTTTGATTTATCATGTTAGCTTCTGTTCACTTAATGCATTCCCCAGTGAGAACAGTTCATCTCCATGCCTAGGTTATGCTCTGCTGCCTGAAATAGTTGAGACGCCATTTCGAGGGAAAATCCTCAGAGAGCGACAAGAGATGGGGCAATAAAGTTTTTGTTATGAGAATGAAAAAAATAGCAAAAATATTAATTATTTAAAAATAGTGTATTTTTCTCTTTGTCTAGCTTTCCCTCAACATATCGGTTGAGGGTGTAGTAACCTTGATCAGCTATATCATTGAGCTCCTTGTTTTAATCCAAATACTTATTCCTACCTGGGGCTGTTGTCATCATTATCCTTTTTATAGTTAGTGAGATGTCTAAAGGAAATTATAATCAATATATGTGTGATTAATAGATAGCTTTGACTGGTTTCCCAGTTAAGGATAAAGTCAGGCCCAAAGTAATTCTGAGGAGTTTCTAAGATGCTCTAGTTTATGCAGTTATCTAAAATAAGATTCCACCTATTAAAAACTATTATGGCAAGATACAATCAGGCCATAATTCACAGTGAATTTCTGTAACTGAAAAAGGTCTTTTGTTTTTCAGCAGCATCTGGAAATACTAGGACTTTTTGCTCATGGATTTCCAATTTGGACATTAAAAATACAATAATTTTAGGCTTAAACTTGTCATACCAAATCTTAGCAGAAGACTGAATTTTTCAGTTTCTATCCGCTTTAGTATCTCTGGTGGAGGAAAAAACAATAATTTGTGTTTTCTTAAATGTTACTGACACAATTTCCATAAGAGAGAAAAAGTCATGCTTAATGTGAGATCTGAAGTTCTGGGATTCTTCTATTTTTAACCCACACTTGCTTATAATTTTCTTGGTGTTGTATGTAACAAAAATGAGTAGAGAAGGTTTGATTTACAGAGAATGTATCAGTAATACTAATACCCTAAAGAAGTAATACACTGAATTCATACATTCATACAGAATAAATCTTGGAAAGTAATTGGGAAAGATTTGTTTATTTCTCAGAAAACAGGAAAGGTAAGAATGAATTACTGAGATGAGGGGTGGAGATAATCTCTGCACAGCACTGGCAGTTACAACCCCATTGACTTCTCACAATGTTTTTTTCTTGCATAAAAGCTGGAGCTTTCCATCCAGCATCAACAAAGCAAAATCAAAGCTGAGACCTTTTGGGACATTTAGGGAGCTATTGCACAGGCAGCAACCTGAAATTAAAGCATACCAAATCATACAAAATTATTTAAGCTCCCCACAGTCCTTGAATCTCTCACGAGCAAGGAGAATGGTGAGGAGCCTCACAGAGAAATCTCAGTGAGAAATGAGATGTGTTTTTCTTGTCCTTTTGCATTCAGGTTGAAGGGAGTGATTTGAGCTGCTTATCTGTTTCACACCAGATATTGCACAACTTTAAAAGATGCTGAGAAAGCTAATAGAATGAGTATAGACATTTATCCGTAGCCAGAAAATAAGATCTAGCCAAAGAAATAAGTGTTCTATGTATTGCTAAATTGAAATAACTTGATATTATGAAATGCAGTAATTATACTTGCCAAGAAAGGAAGCAGATTCTCCCCACTCAGTAACTGGCCTGGTGGGCAAAGACCATCTCACAGGTGAGTGAGCAAATGCAGCTGAATACATCAGCATCCTCTAGCAGGACTGCATTGGAGTCAGGCAGGGCAGAGACAGACAGAACACTGCTGATTCACTGACTCTGCATGCTCCACAGCTCAGAGTTCTGAAAAGAAATAGTAAGAAGAACATAGATTTTGTTTGCATGTGGCAAGAAGCTGGATATGCCAGGTTACCTATCAGCTGAAATCTCATTTAGCAGATTCACAGTTCCCGTTTTGGAATATTCTGGTAAAATATTAATGTTCCAGTGGAAAAAAAGTCATTGAATTTCAACCATGAGATTGCCTTAATTTAGCACTTCCCTGAAATATTAAATTTCTGTTTCCTATGTTCCCAGGGGATTTATTCTGTGTTCTTTCAAAAGGAAAAGATCTTGCTTCTGTAGATCTAATTATGATATTTTTGCACTTGTGGCAATTGGCACTATCTCCAATAAATTTTTATGTAATTTAGGGAATAGGTACATTTTCTCTTTTAATGCTACCAGAAAAATTCAATTAAATATGTTTCCTGTTTAGAGCTGGCCCTGAATGCCCTGACAAAATCCCTTTACAGATATTCTCTTTTACTGCTACTGAGAATGCCCATTATGTTAGAATGACCATTTTCTCCAGGCTCAGAGATATTTCTTTCAACCAAAAATATCCATGCCTGAAACTCCAGTTGAGAGATAGACTAAGTGTCTGCTGACACATGTCACCAGTGCTTCATAATCAAAACTAGAAGAGAGCAGGTGCTATAGTGCAGAAATATGCCTGGCAGTTGGAAAATAGAAAATTGCCAAAAACATGGCTGTCTAGATATGAGTTATAAAAAGAGATGAACTGCACATGAACTTCAGGAGTTGTTTACGAAAACAAGTAGAGCTTCAGGGTATTACATGCCCTTCTCCTTAATCAGCCCAGAATCTGATAGGTGAGTAGGAGACTTCCAAAGGCATCAGTATCAGGGACGTAGTTCCCATTGGCTTACATTTCTGTCTCTGATTTAATGCCAGGGGAAGTGATATTCAAATCCAGCTTTTGCCATTACACATGCAGTTGCCTATGGGGAAAATGACAGTGGCTCTATTTAAAGTAAACATCTAAAGTATCTGCCACCGATTTCCAATGTAACCTTGGAGCAGCGACATGACATAACACTTAGCTGGCTCTGTTTCTCCACTGAGTTGTATCCAACTGCAGAAGCACACAACAGTAAGAGGAGACAGAGTTTGTATTCCCTTCTGCCCATTTCTCATTGTATATATCCACTCCCAAGGTGTATATACCAGGATTATCAAGGTACATCATTCAGGAATCTAATGGGGAGGTTGGGTTGTTTGCAGTGGCAGCAGCGCTCTTCTTCCTTCTCGTCACTAGATGTTGTGGCCATAGCAGAATGGATGTGCCATAACCAAATGTGCTCCTGGTGCAGCACAACAAAGATGCCCTGAAGTAGTTTTCAGTACATTTTATTGGCCACTGCTCTGAGTATGTGATCAGATTGTAATCCATGCTGAAACTCATGCTGCTTTGTCTCCAGTCTTGCATGTTGAAGACAAATTTAGCAATTTTGTTTAAAATGCCCTTGCATCTTTTTTTGTTGAGGTGCTGAGTTTTGACCCAAGCAGTGCTGGTACCAGATATGGACAAAATAAACTTTTCCTGTGGGAGCAATATGTTGGATGTAAAAAGCCTACAGTGGTCTTCCTGCTTATTTTGTGTGTGCTAGATACCAAGAAGCCACATTTGCTGCTTTGTATGCTGATGCTGGAGGAGGGACAGTAGGGCCAGCCTCTGTTGAATAATTTCTTATCCTCAAAAGCAGAATTCTCTACTGCTACATTTAAGGGTATATAGAAATATGATCCCCTGTTTTTACAACTCACTTCATGTTTTCTTTGTCTCACCTTTTCCATATTAGGATGAATTTAACGTGTCCCTTTGACCTATGAGATGGGTCTAGTGCTTGTCTCCTAATGAGCCTCTGAGTCTCATACATTTCTTAATTCCTCACACAGACAGAAATGTAGGCTTTTGCTTGACTGAGAATTCAAGCCTGGGATTTAGCCCATTGCTTTATTTATTTTTACTGTTTTTATTTCAAAGATTCCACATAGCAAGACAAGAGGCATGGAGTTAGCAATATTAAAGACACAAGAATTATAGCATATGTTGATGGATAAGAGTAAAAAAATATGTCTGAAGAGTTTGCCTTCATGTGCAGTAGTGCAGCTGTGCTGGCTTCAGGGAGGAGGCAGTGCTCTGATGCCTGGCCTCCAGCTGTGAGCTCAGTTCTGCTCCCAAGCACTCCAGCTTCACTCCCAGCCATGTCAGCTGGCACTTGAGACCTAACCTCACAAAAGAGAGTAATTTTTTTTATTTCTTTAGATTTAAATCCTCAGAGTTTAGAGTCTGGGGATTTTCTTCAGAAACATTCAGTTGTGTACTTGGGGAATATTTGTTTAATTTTTAGATCATCTTTACAATTTTCACAAATAGCCCAAGTACCATTAAGTTACATGGGAGCAGAATAAACACCTAATTAATGTATTCACTGAGACTTACAGCTAGACCATATAAGGAGAAAAAATGTATTTTCCCTGAAACCTGGTTTGGTATTTACTATAAAATGCACCCAGAGTTAAAATCCTTACACTGGATTTTATAATGTATTTTATCAGATAAAAACTTACTGTTCTAATGAGGAAAGCGCTGACTAAGCAAAGAATGTGTGAGTCCTCATATTGAGCCCTTTTTTTCACTGATCCTCTTGTTATCAGCTGCACTGCCCACAAAAATCTGTTCCTGCTTAGGACATTCCAAGGCATGTCTGACAGCAGGATTTGTCCAGTTTTATGCTGCCTAAATCAAGTATTTTGTGGCCCTTCTCCAGGCACACATGGGGCAAAGTGCTCCCTGAAAGGTGACTTTGGCACCTGTCTCGGTTGCTGTCTGCAGACACCCCCAAGCACAAGTGCCCAGCAGGGCGATGCGTGTGAAGCTTCCCCCCCGGAGGTCTCTCCAAAAAACGAGAGCAGTTTAACCCAGGGTGCAGCAGGAAAGATACCATGGTGATCAGGGATCTGAGGAGCGAGCTGGGCTCCTCCTGCCTGCCACTCAGCAGGGGGAGCAGCTGAATTTTGCTGCTCTGCCTTCAGGGTCTCCTGTGGACTTTCGCTTGCTGGATTGCTTTTGTCACACTCTCTTCCTGCATCCCATGCCAGCTCTTGCTATGGACACTCCTAGGGATTTATATCCAGCCCAAGGTGTTTTTGGACCTTCTTTACCAGTCTTGTGCCAGAGATGAGTTTCCCTGTTCAAGGGAGATTTTTCATCCAATTTCAAGTGCTTTGCTTTGCTGAGATACAAAGTGAATTAACAGACTGTAGAATCTGATCCAGAAACATTGTAAAGTATCAGGAATATTTGGGTATGTCCCAAAGAAACCCTTACTGCCATTGCCAGTATGCAAGACAGTAGGATTACACAGTGCCCAATAACTCTGCATTTCATAAGGGAGAGCATATTTAGAGTACAGAAAAAGATTTTAGGGAGGAGTGGTTTGCTTTTTGCTCTTTAGGATAGCTGTTAACCAACACAACCACTGCTTTAAACAAAACTCCTTTTACAAAGCATTTAAGGAGGATCAAGTTGCAAAGCTCAAAATGATCATACTAAAAAAATATAACCCTGAAAGCTGGGTCTGGAAGACAGCAAAAAATCTTCCTTTACAGCATGGACAACACTAAAAGAAACCAAAAATTGCCTGTTGTCATAGCTTTGATATTAACACTAGCTGCTTTGGCAAGCTTTAAAGACTGGACTGCACTATAAAACCTAAAAATGTCCTGGACTTGGAGTTGTTTACACAAAATATGAGGAGATATAAAGTTACAAAGCTGGGGGTTAGAAGAGATGGCTTTAAAGCCATCCTCCGTGCACTGACGTCACGTGGAAGCCAGCTGCGGGGATGATGCTGAACGGAACTGTTTTCCAGTTTGCAAAAGTTGAGGATTTATTCAAAGAGAGTTGCAAATGCTGCCCCAGTTGAAAGGTTGTGTCTTGCTTAGCTTTCTTACTTCTTTTAAAGATCAAGATTCACAGAACAGGATCCCTGCTAGCTGTGCCTTTCATTGCTTTCCCTGCTGCCTGGAAATGGACTGAAATACTTCTAAAGGATTTCTTATTCTATGAAAGGTATGGCTGCAGTTTATTTTAAATCAGTGGTTTTGAACAGTTAAGATTAAAAAAGAAGGCAAATTTCTGATGTGGCAAACAATTATTTAAACATTCCTCTTAATGTTATTTATATGTAATGTGAAGTTCATATATGTTATATATGGTCTTTATTCTTAAAGTTCAGTTAGTTTTTTAAATGCAGGCAGAGATATATTAACAGAACAGGGATAACAGTATTGTGTACGCTTAAATTCTTTCTTTCTTTCTTCTTTTCTTTCTTTCACTTTTTTTCCTTTATTTTTCCCTTCTTTCTTTTTTCTTTCTCTTTCTTTCACTCTCTCATTTCTCTCTTTTCTTTCCCTTTTCTCCCTCAACTGTACTTTCTTTTAATGCATAAAGTGAGTGTTATCATGACACATGGCATACATTTATAATTGAACAAATGCAGATGTTTACAATTTTCTTAGTCATCCAAAATACAGCACTTATTTGGAAATATAATTTGATTGTATTTTTTTTTCTGTAAAAACAAGGGAAGATATGTGTATCTGAATGATTATGCACATGTAATCTGATAAAACTCTGTTGAAAAATAAAATCTCAGCTGATGTCAAGGAGATTATTTTCATAAGTTGCTAGAGGTTGTTTGCAAACTATATTGTATTTTTAATATCTGGCTAAAAAGGGTAAGATATGGGGAAATAATGACTAACATCAAATAGTTGCTTAAAACAGTTTTTTGCTTGAGAGGAGGAAGGGCTAAAGGAAAAGTTAAGGGAAAATGCAGCTGATGCAGACAAAATTGATTATTTGCTTAATTTGATTGCTGTAACGAGCTTCTGACCTTGTCTAGGACATGCAGAAATTGCCAATACTGCAAGAGCACAGATATTGTTCTGATCCACGGAGCAAATGATAATGTGACATTTTACATGCCTTGGGTTGCTTTAGCCATGTGAAATACCCATGGGGAAATCTCAGTGCACACAGAGGGTGTATTACCAGGATTGCACATTGCACTCCAACAAAATAACCCCAAACAAACCCAAAGGAAATACCAGGAAAAAAAGAAAGTGGGGGCAAAGAGAAGTAGAAATGAAAGTCAAAGTCTCTGAGGAACTGATCCACTGTACAATAGCTGCAAAGCTGTATAGTCATCCAGCTGCTAACATCAATAAACAGGAGTTTTCTTCTTCAAATTTATGTCAAGAGGAAATCAGAGAAGCCTAAGAAACAATGCACGCCTTTTGTGGATCTTAGAGCTACAAGTGACCATCTGTAACTTCTGTAAATATCCTCTTTCAAGACTTGATTTCCTTCTGACTGTCTTCAGTCTTTTTTTATAATCACAGTTCCATATGAGACAATTTGAAAATTGTTAAGATGAATGCCAACATGGCAATAGTAGTTTCCAGCACTAAGGAAACACCAGAGGCCTTTTCAATGCTACATTCATGCTTGAGAGGAGTACATATTAAATCTATTCTTATGTGTGTAAAAACAAATATGCTATACAGTATTGACCTTTCTAGTAGTATGTGGCTGACTAAAGCAAGGTCATTATTACTAGCAAAATCACCATTTGTGCAAGTTGTTGACAGATTATGTCTGCCTGCCTTGTTCATGACTGTACAGCATTTACACATGGGGGTTTTTATTTTCTTTTCTGATGTGTATTTGTATAAGAATTATAGTGGAGCAGAGATTTGACTTTTGTTTATTTCTCAGAGGTATCCTGAAAGGTTATAAAGGCATAAATGCAGCAAAAAAGAAAACCAAATAACAACCTTTGAATTAGCGAAGTGAGAAAGTACTGCAATATTCTTAAAGTTCATTAGCAATAGATGTTTAGATTGCAATTGATCTTAAGTCTAATAGAATTTTTTTGCAAGTTGTAGAAGGTCAGTGCTTACTGGAGTCTGGCACAAAGCTGGAACATTGGCCTGGAGAGGTGCAGTCTCTAGCCTGGCTGCTTTCCCTAAGAGGCCATGAGCAAACAGTACTTGGCTTCTCTTTTGATGAGAATTCTGTGCTGTCTTTCAGCAGCTCCTAGTTTCAAGGAGTTTTATGGTTTTACGAAGTTGCTCTGTATGTTTTTAGGCAGGGGAAAGACAAAGGGTTTGAAATCTGTAGGTAGTTGAGGGACAGATTGTCGTTTCAGAGCTCCAAGGCAGGTGCTTGGGGTAAGCTGTTCCACAAGTCCTGAGTTAGGGCTGGGCCTGTGATGGCTTGGGAGATCCTGTGGGAGGACTTCCTATGATCCAAAGACCTAAGTAACCTGTTGGGTTTCATCTGAGTTCTTCTGCTTACTTGTACACTAAAGAAGCTGACTCCAAGTTTGGCATTGTCTTCCCAGTCAGCTGAAATAAAGCAGACACTGGCAAATGGTGTTTACATGGTAGCCACAGCTAAATCAACAAGACTTGCCAGTAACTATGGGATGGGGAAGGACTTTGCTCAGGACTGAATTTTACGTATCATAGAAAATGTGGGCAGTAAAATCAGCAGTTCCTGTGAGTTGACAATCACTGATCATCAGTCAGAGAAATGAGCAAATTGCAGAAAGGTAAACTGGGCTTACTCCTAGTTAACACTCTGATAATTCAATTGCCTACATATTTGATTTCTGGCAGGAGAAGAAAGCAATACAGAGGCATTTTATTACTAGAACTAGATTCCATGACTACCTGGGTAATACGACTGGCTTTGAGAGCTGAAGTTAACAAACTTAAGTATCAATGCCTGTGTGCCATGCATTGTATCACAGGAGCCATCACAACTGAATGAATGAGTGTTATTTCAGCCTTGCTGGCATAGTAAATGTGCTGATGGAAATGGGGTTTCTAGTGTAAAGCCTGAGAAAGCTAGAGGAACACTAGGCCCATAAGATTTGTAACTGCTTTGCTCCGAAGTCAGATAAGCAGATCTAAAATAGTTCCCTTAAAACTTGCCTATTTAGTGGTTCAATTATTATTTATTTTCATTTACAAACCCTAAGAGGCTAAAGATTTCTGAAGGGGAAGAAGAAACTGAAGCACTAAATAGTCAAATATTCTGAGAAAGCTTTTGAACTAGATTGGAGTTAGTGCTATTGGAGAATTTGCCCTATGCTGGTCCTGAAACTAACATTTATAGATTTAGATTTGTAAATCCAAAATTCTTGAATTCTTTTTGGTGACCTTCTGTCCCTCCATATAAATGATTTCTACTGTATATATGTTTGTACCTGTTACTAGCTTTCCTGTCCTGTCTTCCTTCATGAATTCCAAAGCATTCATGTAGCCATGAGAATTCCCTGCATATATCAAGTTTGCAGTCTTCAATTGCCAAAAGAATGTACCAGACCTTGTCGTGCTCCTTGCATGTGTGTGCAAGGAGTGTGTGAGCAAACATGATACTTTTACATTGGCAGTTGTCTTTTGAACAAATATAAAAATAGCTTTCACCCTCAAGGGCAGATATTGAAGGATCCCAAGGTCCTGAAGTGCCATTCAATATTACATGGACTCAAATTTATTGAAAACACATTTATAGTGAAGAGTAATGGCAAAGATGCAAAGTGATCATGGTACAGAGCCTGCTGTGGCAGATGTTACTGAAATCTGTGATGCTGAATGTGTTTCACCTCCCCTTTTCAGAATGGGCATCTCTGCCTTTGGGTTTATATCCTATAATGCTTAGTTCATCCATATTTGAGTTACTCTCCAGACAAATTTCAAGCAATTGTATAATACTGTCTCCTGCAAACTCATTTCAGTTATTAAGTTTGGGAATTTTCTTGGTTGTCTTTGTTCCCTGAAAGCTAGAATAAAACATTAATAAGACTTATTCTCATAAACTTCCAGGAAACATCCAGGGAAGAGAGAAAAAAAGCAGAGCTGTCTTTGTTGTTGCACAGACTTTAGCCATGGACCTGCGTGAACTGGAGAATACTGAGAGGAACTGGAACAAAGAAAAAATGGAATTGCTGGAGAGATTTGACAATGAAAGGAAAGAATGGGAGTGTCAATGGAAGGTCATGCAGAAGAAAATAGAAGAGGTACTTTTAAACAAAAATCTGAGCACTACCATTTTCACTTGGGGTGAAGTGACATGGAGTCACTTCGTTTTTTTTCTGTATTTTATCCTATTTCTTATGTGTCACTGGAAGTTTCTAACAGCTGATGGTAGGATGAAAATCCTGGAATTAAGCAGTATTTGCAATTGCTCATTTAATAGTCATGAATACAAGCTAGGAGGTAAAATGTGGCTTTGTGAGCTGTGAGATTATTGGCTGTACATACTGCTGACAATTCAACTGGGCATAAGCCATGTTGGCTATATTACACATGCTTTTTTCAAGTAAATACGGAACAATATGGGGTTTAGAAAAATGCATATTTAGTAACAGAAAATTTAGGTATCATAATTATCTAGCAAAAAGGCTTTAGTGGCACCGGCCTGCTGGGGTAAATGGTAATATTAAATATAATATATATATGAAATACTGCATGATGCAGAATTATTCTGGCTAGAACCTGTTCCTTTTATGGATGACTCTTGGGAGAGAAAACAGGTACATTAAATAGCATGAAAGTTCTGAAACTACTCGTGTTTACACATACTAGCAAACAGTCCCTGCTATTTGCAATGCTTCTCCTTCCAGAAATAGTCACAGCAATTATTTATTATTCTTTTATCCCCAAATTGTCCCTGCAGCCAAACCCTCTGACACCCTCTAATGCATTAACTGAGTCTGCTTGGCAGCCTATAGAGGCAAATTTTTTCATTAGTGAGCTTTCCACATTTTTCATCTAATATACACATGGAGTACACTTGCTCTCTGCCAGCACTGTCCTGTGGCTGAGCAACACAGGAATGTATGGCAGAGATTGCTCACATGAAGCTGAGAAGAAAAATGGTCAGAGCCAAAGGAATTGCAGCCATACCCTGCCCATTAAATCAGCTTGCAGCAGAACTCCATAATGTCAGCTCTTATATTTTATGCACAATTCTTGCAGACTTTGGTATGATGGTCTTTGCTGCATTTTGTCTTTTGTGTTAGGTCTTTTCTGTGCAGTCTTCCCTAATTTCACTGCCAAGCTGAGAATGCTTCAAAAGTTAGTAATCTATGATCTGTATATGTAATTGAATTTCATTTTCTTAGCTGTAAGAGCTGATTTGGAATGACAGTAATGAAAAGGTATTCTGGCTATTAGTAGACCTGACAATGTCAGCAAGGACTGTTTTCATCATATTCTTTATTAGCAGGGAGATTAGGAAAGCAGAAAGCATGACAGAGACAGAAAAAGAGATAAAGAAATGAATGGAGCTGAGGGGAAGAGAATGAAGCAATTTGCTGGCTACTGCAGGGCCAAACAAAACTACAGATTATACCCCAAGGTTATTCAAATCCTCAAGTCCCCTCTTAAGCTCTGACTTTAGCTGCTGCTGATTTCAGATGCCTGACATTTCTTCTCCACAAGGCACATGGCTGAGAAAAGAGGAGATAGATACCTTTCAAATGCCATTAGAAGGATTTCCTCAATAAAACTTGTGCTCACTTATCAGCTTGTATTTTAATTTGGGAGTTTTCTCTAGCACACCAAACCTAACTAAATTCCTCCAGGAAGACTTGTGGTGTTTAGGAGATGATATTATGGAGTGGTATCTTTCCTTCTTACTGCTATGCTGAAGACATATGAGGCTCTTATTTCTTGGAAATGGCAAAGTTCAGCCCTCAGTTTCCATGAGCAGCTGGGCTTTGGGAGTGAAATCTGAAAATCCAGGATGAGGTCAAATGTTAAGTCTCTGAATGTGAGAATACTTCTAATCCACAGCACTACCCATGAAGTGACCACATGTTCTGCATGTTGTTATTCTTTTCCACTGTCCTTCCAAAAGCTGTTGTGATGGCCTTGTGCACTGTGAGAGGGCAGGCAGATGGCTGTTCAGAGGTGTCTGTGTGCTTTCTTCATGAGAGCAAGTTAAGAATGAATGTTTATAAAGAACTGTGGGATTCTTGGCACTGGAAATTATACTGTAAGCAGAAGAGATTTTTATGATGTTGCCATTTTTTCTAATTTATAATTTACCATGGTTCCTAGTTTGAATGCGCTGGTGACCAGAATTAACACCTTGTCATTTAGTAATGAAGCCACTGTATCTCAGCAGATAGCATGAAAGAAGAGAGTGACAGCACATTGCCAAATAATACCATTCTGCAGTACTGATTTATCACTCCAGTCATAGGGAAGAATTCCACTTGTCTGAGAACTGAAAGAGTCTGCTCTTGTGCAGATGGCACTGTATTTGATGAGAATTCACTTCCTCTCCTTCAAATAACATGCTTTAATAGGCTGTAACATAGCCAGAACACTGTCTCTCCGTCACATTCCCCCACATTCCCTATCCATCAGATCACAGTTGTGTCCACCACATAGTGTGCTGATATTACTTGGAAAAAAAGCACGTGGCTTTCAGCTCAAGGCAGGGCCTTGAGTTATCCCTCAGTTATCTCATGAGATCTATTCCAGTCCCAGCCATGGTGGGAGCCATACATTAAAATTATGGCAGAGAGTTTGAGAATGGTAACAGCCTTATCCTGTGGCAATCATGGTGTTTGAATTATCACACTAGGTCACTCAGCACTTTCCTACTAACATATGTAGAATTTTTCTAATCAGTGCTACTGAGTGAAGCATCATTCAAAACAGAAGATAAATGTGGGGGCTTTGCCATAAAGTTCATTACAATACCATGATTTAATAGAAGGTTCTATTGTCTTTTCAGCTTTACCAGGAGGTAAAACTTAGAAGGGAGAGCAATATGACTGTCCATGATAGCAAGGCCATTCAGAGCAAGGTGCTGCAGCTGTCCATGCATTCCCCCACTTCACAAGAGAGTGACACAGTGGAGCTGAACCATCAACACAGTGTGGCAAACAACAGAATGGAGAAAGGGAGTCTGCTCAATATAACAGGACACAAATGGGAGGAGCCCAGAGATGAGAGCAGAAACAATACCCTGTTAATGGACAATCTGGCCTTTGAGAACCACGAGGAGCCTGAAGACAGCCTCACCATTAAAACTTCAGAGCAAAATACCAAGAATTATATTAGTGATCTCAATCTAGTAAGTAAAGCACGAGCATGTTTCAGTTGCAAGGCAGAGGAAAACACTGAGGACCTTGGCCTGCCAGGTCAAGCTCAAGAATTGACCTCCCTGATTTTAACTTTCCATAAGTCTCTGTCTCTACTTGCTCCTAGGTTTGCTATCAATGACTACCTTCTCACTATTTAAATGTGTTAACAGCATGCTCTTTACCTCTGTTCATTAGGTGGGGCTTTTTAGTATCTTTTCTCATGCTACTTCCCTCTGCTGTGAATCTTAAATGTAAATGACCACAAGTTCCAAATTAATTCTGGAGATGTAATTTTAAATGTATATATTAAAGGACTGTTTTTTATATTTATAAAGGCTCTTAAAGAACTTGCCAGAGTCAGTGAAGAATTATGCAGCTATCAAGAGGAAATTCGAAAGAAGTCCAATCACAGAAGGTAAAAACATCTTTGGACATCTTATATTAGAGGAAGGAAATTAATAATGCTCCTTATGCTTTTCACTTTGAAGGCAGGTTTGCTGTTGGATTTATTGGTAGGTGGGCAGTTCCTACTCTTCTAATGTTTCAGTGCTCAGCAAAAAACATTCAAATGAAATATGCAGAAATATGATACAAAGGCATGTTTTACTAGCAAAATGGATTTTATATACAGAACCTACAAATTCAGATTAGTATTTAGATGAGATGAAATTGTATTTGTTTCTAATGGCTGTACAGAGGATTGGGAAAGTGGGCAGATATTTCTGTCTTCTCTGGCCTCATTTCCATGTAGTTTTATACAACATTGTATGGGTTTCTCAGGCTGGGAATTTCTTACTTAAAGCCCAAAACTAGCCTTAAGCATGGGGGATGTGTCAGGAACTGATGATCCAAGAGTAGGAAGAAAGAAAGCAATAGACAGAAGAACCACCATACATTTGTACTAATGGAAAGATAGCAAGTCAGACCCTGAAAAGCATGGGAAGTGAACATTCTATCATCATTTAAAAATTCAGTGTTCATTGTCTTCTCTAGCAAGCTAAACACCAGACTGCCTCTTGAGTTGTGCAGAAATTCTCAGGTAAAACAGAACCTTCTCAGATGCTCCCAAATATCAGAGGGATTTCTCACACTCCACCATGTGATCTGTTAAAAGTCTGTCACTAATTCATTATTTTAGCTGGGCTACTGTTTGTATCTTTAAAGATTCATAGTTGATGCATAACTTCTAAAGGTGCTTTTTATCAGATATCAAAAGACAGATCTCATGTGTAAGGTTATGAAACCTAAACAAGGGATACACTGTGTTCTACAGCTTTCTTCATTCATTTCATAGTCTGGTAGACTCCTATGACTCATTAGAACAAGATCCTACTGTACTCACTGTAGCATAGATAAGAAAACAGTCATCTAAAAAACTCAGAAGAATTTTAGTGGCAAAGGAAAGGAATACAAATTCCTTTTCTTGACCTTTCCTCAAAGTTTTCGTGTGTGTTTCAATTATGCTGGGTATATCAGCTGCAGCAAAACTGCTCCCAAACCTTTTTAAGTAAAAAGTTAAAACACCTGCTCCTGGGGAGAATTAATCCATGCTGAGGTCCTCTGGAATGTTCCTTATTGCTCATCTGTACAACACCTCTTCTGTTATTTCCAGAATGAAGTCACTTCCTTTCCTGAGGGAATTTGAGGAAACCCAAAACACAGTTATTCTGCCTGAGATGAACCATGTGTCCAGCAATGAATCACAGACTTCAGTTGCTTTTGCAACAGAGGAACATAATAATAGGAAGAATCTGATGAGCTCCACTAGGGCTTTGAAGGACATTTCTTATGGTAGTCTTACTGGTGACATAGGAACAGATTTCAGACCTTGGCAAAAGAAAGAAGCTCCACCAGTTCCTCCACGGAGCACTTCTCGGCACCTAACAAACTCCCTTTCTGCAGTCGTACAGCTTTCAGAAGCACCCATAAGAGATCCAGGCATCAAAAGTAATTGCAAGGCTCAGGATTGTTGGAATGGGGGCAACCTGAGGAATCCTTCACCTGTAAACAAAAATAAATCTGCAGTAGTCTGTGCAAATGAAGGGCAGGTTGTGAAAGTCCCTGTGATGGTAACTGCTTCAATACCTGTGACCAAAAATGAGTGCAATGTTCCAACAAGTTTCTGCCACAACACATGGGCATATGATATGGGCAAGCTTGGAAAAGACAATAACGATGAGCCTTCCCCACTGTCAAGCCAAAAGAGTTGTTCAGATGGAAATATGGCCCAAAGCAACAAGATGCATCAGAAGCAAAACACCAAGTCTCACAGCAGCCCTTTTTATAGTAATGACTTTTATGCCCCTGCTACCTTGCACAATGATCTTTTGGAAGACACCAGGTATATTTCGGGAAAGACCCAAAGAAATGAAACGCTAGCAGCAAAGATTGATGAGTTTAATCGAGCTGTGTTTCACACAGATAAAGGTAACAATGCTCTGCAGGAAAATCAGGTGCCTCAAACAGCATCAGAAGATCACAAACCCTGTGGTCCACTGTGTGACTCTGCTGCCAGCAGGGCAGAAACTGTAAATACACCTTGCGTTTCGAATCCCAAGCTCTCTGCAGCAAAGGACCAAGAAACTAACAACCCCAGCAAAGCTGTCAGGACAGCAGGGCAACAAAAACACACGAATGGACTTCCAAATACTAGTGGTTATAGGCACATGCTCCACGAGCACGACTGGAGACCAAGTAACTTATCTGGCCGCCCGCGTTCAGCTGACTCAAGGTCAAACTATGGTGTTGTTGAAAAGCTTTTGAAAACCTATGAAAAATCAACAGCGACTTCTCCGTGTAATGCAAAATGCTGCAAAGATAAGTGGACACGGGCAAATTCTGAATTCACCAATGAGGGTTGCGAGACACTGAGTCAGTATTTAGAAATGCTCCAGATTGAGCAAGAAAAGCAAGACTTTCCAAGGAATTCAGCCAGGCATATTGGGCAGCAACTCAAGCAAGGAAAAGAGAGACAGAAGTTACCAGAGGTAAGGTTCATAAGAATGCAAAACCAAAACAATTCCATTTCATAACAAGCCTCAGATTCTAAAATGGAGCAGACTAAATTATAGTAAATAATTATGTAAAAATAGATACTTGAGGCTAGGATCTGGATGAATCAGGAGCATTTCCTCTGCAAATGATAGAGTTGTGGGAGGGCAGGAGCATATAGGAATGAGCAGTGAAGACACATGCCAGATTCTTATCCCTGCTGGTGTTCTGTAAAGCTAGTTTTCTACTGCAGTGCAGTTATGTTAAGATTGAACTACTGAGAACTTCAGCCAGGTTTTAACACCCTCTCTCCTTCCTTTAGCTGATGTGTTATGTCATAAGATTTCCCATAGGTCTTAAGCAGACTTGGCCATGCCCCAAACCCTAGAGGTCTCTGATAACATTCTTCAGTACCAAGGGTGCTCCTTGGTTCAGGATTTCCTTGGAACCGCCTATGACAAGGGGTATTGTGACTCCATAAATTTTTCAGTAATAAAGTAACCTTCTCTTCCTCATGTCTCAGTTCCAGCTTCTCCTATGTATTCGAGCATAGGCTCACAGAAACAGGAGAGCATGGCATGGCTAATTAATTTATATTTGGCTGAAGTTTATTTTCAGAAGTTTAGAAATGCTGCCTTTGCCAACATTCTTTCTTAATGAAAAGACAAACAGATGGTTTGGAAAACACTCTGTAAGTTGCAGTTTCTGTAAAAGTCGACAAAGAACACAAAGAGATATGCCTCTTGGAATCTCAAAAAAGAAAAGGCAGGTGTGTCTTGAGCTGGGAAACTTAAATGGGTTCAGGTTGTCAATTGGTATGCCTTAAACTGTCACAAATTCACAGACTTCAGTGGAGCTATATGGATTTAAAAAACTGAGAATCTGACCATGCAGATTTTTTTCTGCATGTTTTTCTGACAGCCTTGCTGTGATGCAATGTCTTACTTAACAGGCACATCTTTGCTTCAGCACAGAAAGAAAAAAAAACCATGAAGCTTCTGATTTCTTTTTCATCCAATAAATTTTTGACAGGCAAACAAATTTTCATCAGTTAATATGGAGGAAAGGAATAATGACTTTTTCCACAGGCTCACATTTTAGATTGTCATTTCTATCTGTAGAAACTAAGCATGGAATACTGCCTGACCAGGAGTTACCATTTTAGGTCCTGCAGAATTAATGTCACAGAGATGTAAAGAACTACATGTGGCATGAGGCACTGGGTTTATTTTCATTATTTTCAATTTACATTAATGTAGCTATGATCAAAATCTGTTGAGTTTCCTCTGCATTTATGGCTCTGCTGGTAGACATGGCACTGTATTAACACATAACCATTCTGAATTAGTTGCTAAGTTAAACAGCTTCACATTGAACTAATGGAAACAAAGGTTCCTGAATTAGGATCTATCAAAAATACCTGAGAAGTATGTAGATCCTATTCCAGTAATATCAGATTGTATTCTGAGTTCTACACTTGGAATATTTTACAGCATTCATTGACAAAAAACTTCCAGAAACTAAAAGATAAGAGGAAATGTCAAATCTTGCACTATCATTTCATATGTTTCCTTGTGTCTGACGCTTGTCTTCATATATTTTAAACCACAACTGATGTGAGAATCCCTGTACATAGAAATAGCTGTTCTTTTGCATTCTGTGCATTGCTGCACTCCTTTTAATAGCTTCCAACCACCTGTTCTGAGGTCACTGCAAATGTCTTCCTGCATTCCCGCTGCATTCCACAAAAGCTGTAACTTGTTAAAGCAAGGACTTGCCTTTGTGTTCTAGGTATGTGTGCCAGCTAAATGTTCAAGTGAGAAGGGCTTCTCCCGTCCCGCTCGGCCAGCAAACCGACGCCCACCTTCCAGATGGGCTTCCAGATCCCCGTCAGCACCGCCCGCTGGGAGAAGAGCAGTGTACAACTCCATCTCCTTTCGGGCAGAGACCTCAGTAGTCTGAACCCAGAGCTGGGTTGGATGGTGTTGTGAAAGCTCTGTGCCTCACTGTAACTGTATTTGGTATGTGTCATAGCAACCAGTTCCACACTGTTGTGTTTTGTCCAAGAGTGACCCCCACCACATGCTGGACAAAGCATTCTGAATCTTAGGTCATCATCACCATGGTCTTCAGTGTTTTTATTGAGATGAAATAGCGATATCCCTGGTTTTCTCTGGGTCTTATTTTTTTTTTTTTTAATATTTCACAAGGAATTTCTTTTGAACAGCATCTTTCTTAATTTGCCAAACAATTTTGAGTTGAAAAAATGTATAGTGCTGTATATTCTGACTCTTCTGCAAGCAGCAGAACGTAAAGCTGTATGCATGATCATGTGTTTGTAGGTGCATGTGTTGGACTAGGAAGTATACAGGCCTGTATTTAGAAGAGACAAACTGTGCTAGTGTTAACATTGAAATTACAACCTATATGCCTACATATATATATATTTCGTGTTTATTTTAAGAAGTTTGAAATATACAGTCCTGATGACATTTATATTTTGTATATCTTTTACATAGGTTCACAGGTGTAGTATTTAATGTAAAAAAACTAAATATGCATTTTTTGTGACTGATCGCAGTGATAATGCCTTGCACAATATGTATCTGAAGCAGACTAGCTTGACTGATTTGTCAGTCATGCTTCATGGCATCCTTGTTCAGTTTCCTAACCCTAATGCTAGGTCAAAATTCCAAAACATATTTTTTCTGAATTAAAATATTATATGATTTGTAATACATTAGCCTTTTTCAGCACCAGAGACATTTCTGAAATGTTCCAAACCCTTTACAAAGCTTAAATGTGCCGTTATATAAATAGCATACTGTAAACACTTTGGTAGATTCAGCTACTGTAACATACAATTTATGAAGGGAAGAAAAGAGTTGTATATGCTCAATTCTGTAAAACTTATTTTTCCTTCTAGCATTATACTTTGAGGTTTGGCAAAGTCAGATAACAATGGACTTGTTTACTTTCACTCAAGGCAGGAGAACAAGCACTGTTGTTCCGAGCACTGCAGTCACACTCCTTTTTTACTCTTCTCCTAGACTAGAGTGCCTGAGCCACTTGCTAATTCCCTGCTCCTGGACTGACATGGTAGTCAGTCATGATGTTTACTTGCACTCTGGCAACAAGCTGCATCTAGCAGGGAAACATTGCATCGAGATATGCTCACAATGGTGCCCGAAATCCTGATACATGGCATTGCGGCTCTGGTGTTGCCATCACTTGACTTGGTGTTACTTGCCATCTGAATGACATGCACGGAGCCTGGCTTGTTCCTTCTCACAGCGTGAAAGAAGTATGGATGCTGTACAGGCTCTGAACTTTCAGAAAGACAGTGTCCTTCATCCTGGAATTTTTGCACCTTCTGTTAGGCTGTTGCTGGATACACAGTGCAGTAATGATGATAAATGTTACCTTTACACAGTATGTCTAGGTCAAAAGGAGTAAAGAGGCACTTCTTCAACATCAGCCTGATCTTGTCTGCCAACTTTTCTTCTTCTTCTGGAGAAACATAGTGTGTTCAAAGAAACTTCAAAAATCATCCCAGGATCCATTAATGTGTACATCTTCTTATGTGAATGTAAAAAGGATTTCAGAGAGAGTATAGGCTTTTGTCCTAGTGAATTTGTATATGTGGCATTATAGGGAAAATTTAATGTGCTTAATTTGGTAGTGATCTGTTGTTCTACTCCAGTCATGTTGAGAATTCACACCTTTTTCCTTCCTTTAAGGACCTTATTCTTCTTTCCTCTGCACAACTTTGATTTTGAAGAGAGAAAAAACAGGAGGCCATGTGTTCTGAGCAATAGCCTGTATGGTAGTATTGGAACAGTTCAGGCTTACCAATATTGGAGTGACCAGGCATTAGAGCCATAAATCCTAATTTGTCATGCCATTGTGGCTGTCTGCCTGGCAAATAATACACTTAGAATAATTTGGTCTATCTAGACTTCTGGTCCTTTCTCGGTCTATCCCACAATACGTGAAGACTTCAAGCAAATCAACAATTCACCAAAATTTACTCGGACATTATTGCTGGAAAAGATACAAGGACAGAAAATCTTGAAGAGAAATCTTACAGTTTGGATAAAGACAAAAATCTGTATGCTTGAGTGAAAAATCAAGAGTTTTATAACTTTGACTGTTTGCCCTAATTTAGAGATTGCACTCCATTAGCTCCCTCAGAACTAAAAAAATTAGACATGATTCATGGTAAATTTGAAACATGGCTTAATGTTCTATCTAACTATGGAAATTAGCAAACCAAAATACCTTGCAAATTGACCTTTTAAATGCCTAAGTAGCTGACCAGCTTTGAATGCCTGATGCTGAGGAAAGGGTAGCATGAGAGAATTGTAAAAAAATGTGGTTCTTAACTTCAGTCACTATTGACTGCAAAAACACTTCTTTAAATTATATTTATGGTGAAGTTTTGTTCTGAAAAATTGTGATGCACTTTTGTTTGAAGTATGTAACTACAAAAGCATTTCCCTTGATGAGTCAGTGTAGGTGTTTCTTTAATTCCCTTCAGTTTCTTTGGTTGCCTTTAACATAAACCACATTGTTGAATCACAGAGAAAGGATCAAATGCCAACAACATTCCCTGATGTATGTAAGTTAAATGAACAGAAGGTTTTTGAAATAAACTAATAGGTCAAGGATGAGTCCATTTTGTCAAGATTTTCTGTGTCCATCTAATTTTAGACATTGGTTCTGATTGCCTAAAAGTATCAAAACTGGTAATTTTGGTCTGCAGACAGTTAGTTAGAAAGCCTAACTTTAGAAAATTGCCACTGTCACTGTTTAAATATTCTCTTCAACTGCACTTGTAACAGGGCCAGTGGACTGTGGTGATTTTTCTAGTTCCCATAACTGAGGTTATTGAACCATAGTAAAGGCTTTATTCACTTATTTGCTGTAGGGGGAAAAGCTCCATTGGGCTTTCAGGTTCCCCTACGTTGTTTCTGCCAAGGAAATCTACACATATACACACACTTGTGCAAGAAACACGAATGATTTAAGCATAAATTGACCTTCCTATTAATCTTAGTGTCACCTATGGAAGCAGTGAGACTTGTAAGCCTATTTCTAAAACAGGTTTTAATAATTTTACTCCTCCATGCTTTGTCTGAAGTCTTAATGCAGATATGTTTGTCTTATTTGCACTCTGAATTAGTCTCTCTTTATTGCATGGGTTTAGGGGTCTTAGTAACTCCCTGGAGACACAGAGTCAGCTGCCCATTGAAATGAGGACATCACTAGGAATCAGATGTCTGGTACTTAGTTGACAGAAATCATCATTCTCCCTCATGCTGGGACAGGGAGCCATAATCTTACCAGGCCCTTTTGTGGAGGAGTAGAAGCATACAGAGAAGAATCACTTAGATCTTACTCGCATATGTAACAAGGCAGGCTGCCTGGAGGCTAGAAAATTGGCCTGACTCAGACCCTCTGCTGGAGGCAGGAGTAAGGAAAAAAATTCCCTTCAAAACCTCTGCATATCATTCCTTAAATTCAGAGTACACTTCCATTAGGTGTTTTGTGTTTACAATGTAAGTGACAGACTTACGTATCTTTAAAATGTTGCTGAAGGAACGAACTTTATTTTCCAGTAACAGCACAATTGACCTTCACTATTGCACACACTGTAAGGGAGGTGGCTGTTATATGTAGGAAAGGATTGGCAATCAGTGTAATAGAATTTTCCAGAGCATTCAGAACATCAATTTATTTCTCCAGTTGTCTATTTTAAAAATTGGGGTTTTAAATAGGGATTTTGTAACCAAATGTCTTCAACAGCATTTTAGCAAAGATCTAGAGCAATCCAGAAGGCAGGCCTAAGAACTTACACAATTTTCACAGTGCTGCTATGCAAAGAATTTCTTTGGCTTTGAGATCTAATATACAACTCTAGTCATTATACTGCTGATACTCTCAGTAGTAGTATTCTCATTTGTAATGGTGTCTTTAGTTGTGTACGTGCTCTTTAAATGGGGAGGTGCTCTAAATGCACTGAATCAAAGCCCCTTGTTGCTTCTGGCCTTCCCACTCCTCTTTGATTCACAGTGTGTACTTTTGTGTGGGTCATTGCTGCTGGTCTGTATGTATATGCCATACAATAGGAGTTTCTGTCTGTACTGCAGCCAAAGTATTTTTTGGACAGGCTGTTTTAAAAAGTGCTGATATTACTATTGCCATTCACAAGTATATTAGATCTTGATCTATTGTTTTTCATCACTGAAAATGCACTTTCTTCATCCACTGTTAATGGCATACATTTTACAAAACTTGTGCTTTGCTTTTTGAAATGACAATTCATCTGCTTTTTCACTTTGGTTCTACCCCTCTCCCTCGGACCTCTTCTGTTGGCAAAGTTCCTGTATCAGCAGAGACTTGTTTCTGATGTGTCCAGTTGATCCAGTTGCTGTGTGGCTGTGGCAGCTCATACCTAAGGGTGCCTTGCTAACTATGTTGCTCTAAAAAGAATTGTACCAGAGTTTCCATGGGATAAGAGAGATTGAACCATGAACATGATCAAAGTGAATGTGTTCTTAATGCCTTTTCTTTACTACCTGCTGTCAGCAAGGTTTCTGTTAAAGGGTCTGGAATTTGTTTCCTGGTAGTGGTGCATGTTTGTGTGTGTGTATGGCCAAGATTCACTGAAAAATGACACTGTAGGGGAGTCCATACATATTATATTTAAAAATCAGATTATCTAATGTGTCACAGGGATTGTGATGCTAAGGAGTCTGATTTTGATTGCCCCTCCTCATGAAGGGAGGTCACTGCATGTGGCAGATGTGCCTGCATAGTCTTTTGCCAGTGCCCCTCAAATTTCTCTAAATGAGTTTACTGCAGCTAGAATAACTTCTAAATAATTTTCACAGTAGGAAAGACTGTCATTAAAGAAAATTGCACTCATATGTGAACTCTGCAAACATGACACTGCCAGCTGGCATGGTGACACAGAAAATCATGCTGAATTTTACTTCTGTATTATATCTGCAGCAGGTCAGCTGTTCTGATACCATATGTGATGTAGAGCTGCTTAAGATATTATTGGAAAAGCACTACAGCCAGATATGTGTGTATATAAGGTGTGCTTGTTTGCAGACTTTTCTAGTTTCCATGAAGATATTCTGATTGTTTTGGGAGTTTGGGATTTTTTTTTCTAAATTCAGCAGAAGACACTTGACCTACCCATGCTGTTGCTGGTAAGAGGTCTCATAGGAGTACTTCTGAAACCAAAATATCTACTCAGAGAAGTAGCTGGCTACCAAAGGAGGTAAGATGGTGAGATGTAAGTTGAACAAGCCAGTTCACAAACTGGCTCACACATTCCTAGATCTTTGTGTCCATGTGCACACACACACACACTTGGACATCTTAGGAACTTTTCTTCCAGGAAGTCCCACAGTGCCCAGTGCAGTTGCTTTTTGCTGTAAGACACTATTTACTGCATATATGAGCACCACAGTCAGACACAGAGTACATACAGAAAAATGATGTCTCATTGTATGTAAACAGACTCCTCCCAAAGAATATTACTGAAATCTTTACATAAAAATAGCATGTGACTTAATGGGATCCAGCAGTTCCTGAAAACCCAATTTCATGTAAGTAAGTGCAATCAAATCCTTTAATGAAAGAAATGTGCTTATGCACGTCATCTTTTCCTTCAAAATATTATAAACCTACCTTACAGCTCTGATCATGATTTTGCCTCCTGTACTGCAGCAGAAAAAAAGAAAGAAAGGAAGTGAAAATAGAGATAATAAGAAAAAATCTCAAGCTTAGGCACTGAAAAATGGCTGTACTGATCTCCCTGTACATGGATGAGATTTGACAGTTTAACAGTATTTTCCATGCAAAGATCTTCTATTTCTCCTCTTGGTAGTTTTACTCCCTCCTTCCCTTTCCTTCCATCAGAAGGGGACCATTCAACCATCTAAGGAGAAGAGAAATAGGCCTGGTAAAAATAGCTCTATGGAGGCTTCTTTTCACTTTCTAGATTTTGTTCCACAGCCCTTCAGACCTGCCATACACATGATGTTTCTACAGACCAGATGAGAGAAAACAGAGGAAGATGGCTTTTGTTATCTTCCTGCAACAGGCACTGCATAAGACTGAATAGTTTTATGGGTAATTTTTTCTAGTGTAGTGTGGAAAAAGCTTTTTCCTTTTTCTATGAAGGAGTCTGTATTCCTTTCAACCACCTTTTGGATGGATTTCTGCAATTTTAATTCATTTTACAGAAAAATTTCACAGCAGCCGGGACAGAAAGTGAAGAATTCCTCATTTACTACTGGAAGTTGGCCAAAAGCTGAAACTAGATGTACAAAGGGCCAAGACAAATTTAAAACTGTTTAAAAATCTCCTGCCAAAGTGATCTGCAGTCAGCCCACCAAGGTTTTTAGAAGTGAACTGTCTCTTTAAGCTTGGCTCCAACTGGAGTGGAAAGTGGATGGTGAAAGTAATTTGCAGCATTCAGAAATGAAGATAACAGTGTTCTGTTGACTTAAGTAGCATTATGGTGCTTGCAAAGCCTCCTATGAATTATGTGTTAGATATTCTGTTCTTCCTAGAATGCCATTTAGTGCCAGCCTGCATGTATTTTGGCCTAGGCTGCTGTCTCATAGGTTGTATACATTTAGATATTTCTGGGAGAGCCAGGCTCATGTAGTGTTGGAGCCGTCACCTCTGTCATCATTCGAGAAACATTTGAGAAAATCAAAGCTCACTAATTCCCAGTGCCTGCTTTCATTCTATGTCTCTATACACACAGATATGTACACATCACATGGATATGTACACTGATCAATTTTTTTTGCTTCCTTCTTGTTTTTGCACTGTATGGAATCAAGAATGAGGCCTGTACATAGTTACAGTCAGCTTAGCTAAAATGGAACAAGAGTGTTATGCTGGACTTGGGATCCCTACCAAAATCCCAATGAAAGGAAGTGTTGAGACATTTTAGGGTAGGAAGTTGAAGCAAGTAATTTATCATTTCTTTCAGCTAAAGCAGTCCTAATCCCTTCTCATTGAAGGTTTGCATCCGTCTTTACATGACCAGTGTGAATATATTTATATTTTCCCCTACCTGCGTTGTCCTGTGATTTGAAGAAAGACGGGCTGTAGATAGTGATGCCTTAAGTTTTAGCTTTCATGTTTTCTAGATTCTTTACTGCATTAGTATATAATTCTGAACTTCATATAAAGTGTTAGCAAGTTCTCTTCACAGTTTAGTTAGACAAAACAATCATTTTCCAGCCTGAGAACTAAGGACACTGTTACAGCTCCAGGCCCAAAAGGTATAAACAACAGTGAATTGAGGAGAGCAGTCTGGGAGGATTTGACCTCATAACCTGAAGATGTAATTGGGCAACTAACCCTAATAAGCAAATGGACCAAAACTTACAAAAGTGTGAAAACTTGTGACACACTGTCCATCTCGGGTAGTCTCAACTAGGCTCTTGTACTGCCTCAGGTATATCCTTTGAAGGCCTTTCAATAAATACCTACTTTATTCCTTTAACACTGTCTAGCCTCTGTTCTAGGTAGCTTCTCAAGGCATCAAAAAGACTTTGATTAGCAGTGAAGTTTTCCCCAGTTCAGGAAGATTTGGTTCAGTTCATTCACTTGACACACAGGGGTCAAACGTAAACTGTGTCTGACAGGAATGTGTCGAAATCAGAGAGGAACTGAGTCCTCCAATTCAGACTTTTGGTTTAGTTTAATTGCTACTTGAACCTCCCTAAAATCCAAAATTAAATCTCATATTAATCTGCCAGCCCTGATGCCTCCCACAGGGTTTGATATTGAAATGACTGAAGAGAGAAACTTCAAATTGTTCATGCATATACATTGGAATGTATAAGTATATACTGTATGTATATGTATATGTATATGTATATGTATATGTATATGTATATGTATATGTATATGTATATGTATATATTAATGTATAAGTATTAGCAGTGTACAGAGACTGTAATGAATCTCACAGCACTTCATGTGAGGAAGTTTAGGGTTGCTTGAGGTTGAAACTCACAATGTTACTTGTCCTAAACACTGTAAAAAGCCCAACAGCTAACTTGTCTTTCTGGAACAGTGTACACACCCACTCACTGCTGACTAAAACTGTTTTTCATGACAGTGGTATTACCCACCACTGACTCTCCATATTACAAGAGAGGCCAGCTGCAGCAGGTCCGGAGTAAGGAAATGCCACTCTTGGTTTTCTTATTTCTTTGGCAGAGACACAGACAATTTGGTTTTCATTACACACACAGCTTTTATTTTTAAGTTGGATCTAGACGATGGGGTATTCACCATCTCCATCACTTTAGACAGGCTTTGATCTGCAAAATTCTTTAATGCTATCACACAAGGAGTACTTCTAACTTTGGACTTCAAGGAGAACTTCACTTTGTTTGGATGTAGAATAAAAGATTGTGATCCAGCTAAGTAATAAATTTGGAGGTTGGGAAGACCATTCTTCTCTTTGCAAGCAGTATACAGTGTAAGAGCATGCTAGATGTGAGACGTTAGAGCATTGCACTGTTTTAGTGTTTTCTGCAGTCCTGTGGAGCAAGCATTAACAATCCTGGTTATGAAGTGCAGGAAAATGAAGCAGAAAAAGAAACAGCAGGGAGCTCTTGACTTTCTGGGGGTAAGTGGGAGAAAGTAATTGAGGCAAAAGGTTGGAGCAGGCACAGCTGCAGCAATGCAAGATGTGCTGTGCTCTTTTCTACTGCTCTTTGAAGAGGGAAAGGGTGAAACCTGCACCCACCTTACAGGCCAAACACTCTGACTGATGTCAACCCACTTAATGCTGAGGAAGGGAAAACCCAGCTGATCTTGCATTGAATTAGGTGAGGAACTTCTGTTGTTCATTCCAAAATCTCATCCTGAGAAGGTGGATGCCTTCTGCAGTGGCAAAGGAGGCAGCTGGTGAGAGGTGACCTCTGCTACTGAGCCAGAACAATTGTGCTTGTTGTGATGGCTCACTGGAGCTCACAGCATTGCTCCAATCCAAAGATACTACTCTGCCATTAACATGCCCTTGTTGTGGTGCAGAAGACTTTCTGTCACCACTCCCAACAAAATTGGTCAAATCTGAAAATGCACCAGCCTGGCCTGAAACAGCATATGAGGTGTTCCCGGGAGAGCACTGCACCAGGTTGGTTTATTCCAGTCAAAGGCAGAACAGCCAGGTGAGGTCAGAAACCAGCCCCCAGGGAGCTGTACCAGGCTACCCAAGTGCCAGTGGCAGGTCTTTGGCTCAGGTGCTGAGAAGACAAGACCTTCTGCTTTGCATCCCGCCCCTCCATGTGGGATCTCAGACTCTTAGGTCTCTCTCTCTTCCCTCCCCAGCACAAAATATCAGGACTACATTGTAGATCTCATTGAAGACTGAGGTGCCTTTTGTTCTGCCTAGACTCAGTTCACAGGGAGTAATTTACCAGTTGGGTATCATCTATTTGCTTTAATAGATTAGCAAGAAAACAATTTTTTAGAGATTTGGTCATTATTCCAAGTAATTTGATAATTGTCAAGCTTATTTTACATTTCAAACTGTGTAGAAATTGGGTAAATAGTTCTATAAATCTGTATTTACAATCTTAAGAGTCTTTTTTCAAGATGGATGTATGCTCTCCTGAGGCACCTCCTTGTATATGTATGTCTGGTCTAATGTTACATGTTACATGTTACAAGTTACAGTAAATTTTCTGGTTTAATCCAGAGAACAGAAACAGTATCCAGATGGATTATGGGACTGTGACTCTGGGGACCTGATGTCATTTTTTTGATCTACTAGGACCTGCCTTACCTTGCTCAAAGCACTGGGTGAGATTCTCAAATAGGGACCTAGGGCTCGCTTATTTCTGCTGGAGCGAGAGAGGCACTTTCACAGTTCTGTGGGCCTCAGCTTGTGTTCCTCCTGTGCAGGGCAATGGTTATAATAATGCTTTCTTTGGCTGAATGTTCCTTTTAGTTTATGTTAGTCACTCTGCAGACATAGCAGAGAGACAACAGGAACTTCTTTTCAGTCCAGGAGGAATAGTAACAAATCCAAAATCCACTGAGGTCATTAGAAGTCCTTTCTATCCTGGATCATGCCCTGTGTGTTTAAGATCAATCTTTTAGCTAGCATTTCCTATCACTAAATTTGTGAGAGATGAGCCATGAAAGAAGGACCTGAACAGACGAGAAGAGAATTCTTTTCTTTGATTAACAAATGTCACCCAATTACACTTTGGCAAAATTTCCTGGGTGCTAGTCCTAGTTCTGGGAAAAGGAGAATGTCCCAAAGGTCAGCTGTGACAGTGCATGAAAAGAACTGCACTTGCACTGTCATGAAAAAAACCTTACAGTCAAGGTAGTGGATAGTTATTAAAATGTTGCTGAATTTGCCATATTAGGCATATTGGGTTCCAAGCTGGACTGGTCTGTGACTGTCAGTATGATTTAACAGATTCCATGCATCAGGTTCCAAATCTGCAATACTTTATTCTCCTGCCTCTGATTAAGGTCTTGGATCCATACAACTCTCACATTTAATTGCACTGTTCTTGGTTAAGAACACATCTTTAATCAAGCGCTGGGCAGCCCCTGCTAGCACAATCAGATGTTCTAATGAAACAAAGGAATTGTAGGTGCTGCCAGCAGAGCTCACTCAGAGAACACTAAAAAGGCAGGCAAGCAGAGGGCTGGAAAAGTTTGTCTCTCTTCTCTTTAATCACCCCTCCCCTCTCCTGCTGACATTTTCTGACTCAGTAGAAGCTGCCAAATCACAGATGGTTGTGGGGCCTTCGTGAAGCAGAATAAAACAAGGAAGCTAGTATTTGGGAGAGATTGGAACAGTAACAAATAAGGCTGACCTGATTATTCGAGCATGGTCAGACACAATGCCAAACTGCATCTTCTGATATTTGCTGTGTGTTTTATATTTCAGTATATACTGCAGGATACAGTCAAAAAGTGCTGCATTCCTTTTGTGTCTCCTCTGCTGTGAAACTAGTAGTTACTTTGTGCTCTGAACCTCCTGACTTTGGAATTTTGCTGTACTGGTTATATCAAACACGGTTTAGAGTGGGCACCGATACCAAATCAGATAATGTTTGCTTCTATAGCCATAAGTATAGATATTTTGTTGCAAATATTTTTAACTGCTAAGCAACTAATATTCCATTAATATAAAATTGTTGTGCTATTGCACACTGGGACTTGTAGTTGCAGCGCTGTAGCAGTGTATTGAAGTAAAAGAATGTCACATTATGGACAGTAGTTCATTCTTAGCTACACTCTGAGATTTTGCTACCCTGTCTGATGCTTTGTCAGTGAAGGCCCATGTTGGAGAAAAAGAATGGTTTCAATCACTGAAGTTTAAAGAATAGAGGCAGAAGAGAAGAATGCTGAGCTGCAGGCAAGAGCCATCAAGCACAGCTTCTGCCCTCCTGACACTCTGGCATCTGACTAAATTCCTCTAGGAGTAGGGCTGCAGCTGCAGTACAAGCCCAGCTAGACCTTGGCAGCACTCAGCAGCTTCATGTACTTTGTGGGAGGGAGAGGAAAAAAACCAAGGAAAACAACACAACCCAATAACAATAACCCCCAGAAGTAGGAACATGAGTTAATTCATCCTGGAGATAGCGTTTCTCTGATTCTCAGTCACAGGAGTATGTATCTGTGCACATGGATGGGTTGTCTCTTTCATGTGTTTTCTTTGGGGTCCAGTGACATTGTTCCCACTTTGTAGCTGGAGAGCAGAGGCACAGAGAGGCTGACTTTTTAAAGGCATTGAACTATGTAATTCCAGAGAATTTGTGTGGGATTCTGGTCTCCAAACTAAGTTTCAGCATCTGCCCAGCTATTGTTTTTCCTCCCTCCTTGGCCAAACTGAGATTATATGGTAGAGAAGGAAATTGAACCTACACCTATCACATCCCCCATTCCCACCAAGACTGGGATTTAAGCCCTGTGTGCTTGTCCTGTTAGAACTCCAGACACTGCTTGAAGCTGTAAATACACTTAACTTGCCTTTCTGCATGAAGGGGAGTCTGCTTTAATGGAAAAATAGGTTAACTGTGCATACATAAAAATATACATTTTTTAACTTGCTTTTCCTTCATTTGGAAAAAAAAAAAAAAAAACAGCTTAAAAACTTTCTTTCAAGAAGCTGCCTTGATTGTCTTCCTGATTAACTTCTCTCTGCATCATTTTATATGCTTTTAGTCTTGTTTCTTTTTATTCAAAATTTTATTCCCAAACATTTTATATCCCAAACTTTTCAAGCATCCATTAAGGGGAAGTTTGCTTTGCCTCTAGCTATGCTTTGGAATTGTCTCCAATACCATTCTGTTCTCTCAAAATTGGATTAAAAATGTGTTTTGCATAAGAAACTTTCCCTGAATTAGGAAATGACACAGACCATGTTTCATACTGTTCTCCATCACCTTCTTTCTGTATTCCGACATAAATCAGCTCTTTTCATCACTGCTACAGACTGGCCAGAGGGGTTTTTGCGGTACCCTATGCCAACAGCAAGTTAAGTCCTAACATGGATTACAGATGTCCTGGGGCACATCCACCAAACAAAGAGGAATGGAGGCACTCACTGTCCTGAGAGATGGCAAACTGCACAACCATGCAGTTGTCTGTGAGCACTTCAACACAGCTTAGCCATGGAGTTAGCACCTGGGTCTCAGTGAGCCCTGAAGGTTCACATGGTCCCTCTGAAATATCATTTTCAAGAAGCTCCAGACAGTCACTTGCAGGCAGTGAAATCACCATGTTTATTTGTTACTTATGTGGTTAGAAAACACACATGCAAAAGAATAAACTTTCCTTTTAGAAACTTATTATTTTGTTTTACATAGCAGTGGGCAGCACATGTTAATGTGAGACCAAACCACAGACTAAATGACATGTCTCTTTCTGCAGACAAATTTAACTAGCATTGAAGTCTATGGGAGTTTTGCCAGTGACTAGTGGAAATACTGATACAATTCCTTAGGGTCAAACAAAGAGCACAACAATATCAAGAAAAAATAGCTGAAAGCTACTCTTGAAACATTTATATAAAAGTCCTGCTCATAAGAAATTCACTGGCTGGATTTGCACATCTGCTCAGGAGCAGTCTCCAAACTGTTAGGAAATTAGCAGATACAGTTTCATTAAGGTTGCAAACTATCTTGTTTAGCAAGAAATGACCTTCTCTCCCTTTAAAGAAGATGATAATTAAAGAATGCAAATGCAGTACACAGAATCCTATTGATTAGACCTTTATCCTGTTTAGTGCTCCTGATCCCTGGATTATTTAAGAAGTGTTTAAGTGGATAAATTTTCTTCAGGAAGTGAACTGTTGTCTTGGATTACCAGAGTGTATTTTGTATTCTGCCAAAGTAGAGTTCCAGAAAAGATGCCCTGTAAGATACGGTAGATGAAATAAAGTAGGAGGGTAATAATTTGCTGGGTAATTGTTTAAAAACATTAAAATACTTTTAATGTAAGAAACACAAGTGTAGTTGAGTACTTGGAAGCATCAGGGGATATTTGGACTGCATCGAGTCAGACACAAACAAACACAGTGATCATAATTTGTGTGCATAGAATTGTTATAATCAAAACAAGTGTACTGAATTTTTAAATGCTCCAGTGCAATTTATCATAGAAGCATCCTACACCTTACATTTCATGTGACTGTGCAAATATTAAGAAACTTTTTACTGCAAAGTGAGATAAATCTTCTTTCCTGTGGGCTTATAGGTTTACCAAGTTCAAGGTCAGCGATGACTCATTTCTGCATGCCTAGATCATAGCATAGGTACTAACTATGGCCTGGTATTGGAAGTATCAGGTCTGACCACTTCTTAGCATTGCATGTTTACAGATTTACCCTGGTGATGCTATTTACACAGCAGTGGTCATTCTGTTTCTATGGGCCTCGGTTCAGCCTGTGAAACCAGAGAGCTTTGTCAGAAATGGAGGAGAAGGATGTGACCAACTGACCATGAGAGTCAAGTACACCTCATGCTATGTAAAATATTACATCTCCAAAGCATTGGGCAAGCAGTGATTTGGTAAGGTGAATTCACATTTTGTGTCAGAATAACCACTGGACAATCCAAGTAAAAGTGTAACTTGGTACCTGATGCTTGCTTGGGCTACTTGAGCAATACAAAGACATTGCAAAAGGGAAACACACACAACTTTTGGCAAAACTTGCATCCCTATAATGCAGTGTTCCTCTGGAAATCAGGCTCTAGACATTAACAACTTCCCAGGACACTGTCAGAATCCGAAATCTCAACAGCCAAGAGGCACAGATAACAGCAAGCCAACCTCACCTTTCTCAAAGGCAAAACTATATTGGGATCCAGCCCGACAATAATGGACTAATGGGTATTTCCAGGTTCTGGCTTCTGATGTCTGTAACTCACTGATAGCAGTGTGTTTCCTCTCACCAAAGGATACCTGTGTTCAAGAGATAAATTACTCTGATTTGTCTCTGGGGCTACCTTATATTATTTCAGTCTTGACTGCTACTTATTACTCTCACTGAATCTCAGTCTATCTCTCGTCATGTTTCTCTAGCAGTTAAAAAAAAAAAAAAAGCAAGAAAGCACAAGCAAGTTTCTTAAAATTTTCACTTTTGTGAGACAAAAGGAACTTCATACTATTAGTTGCTGTAGGCAATCTCCACATAGATCTGAAGGCACTCCTGGAACACCAAAGGTGTTCTGTCTCCCAGCTTTCCACCCTTCAAGAAGTCATCCTCACTGGCTGTCAGAAAGCATTAAGTGCTCTGGAGAAACCAGGGATGTAAATGCCACTTGAAAAATAGATGCATCAAATGATAATAATTACCATTGTACTTACCATATTGCAGTATATAATTGAAGATTTTTGTTTTTTGTTTTAAAATATTAGTTATGTTTTTATATCTGTTAGAAAACAGACGTAAAACATATTTTTGAAGAGGAAAAATGGCTGAGAGTTGAAAGCATGTGCTTCTCCCTGGTCCAGTTCTCACTAGGTACACAGTATTTGGATTTTATTTCTTCACATTCTGAGTATCTGAAGTCTGCTGATTGATTTGTGAAGGTTTTCCTCAAGCTTATATGGACATGAGATCTCTGCCACATGACTGAATTGCTGGTCAGTTGCCTTGTGACCCACAAGACCTGTGTATCTCTAGTAGTCCTTTATGTACCTGTTGCTAGTCTTCCACAGCCACAAAGTAATCAAAACAGCTCAGACCATGGAGAAAACAAAAAATGGAACCCAAAGTCCACAGCCAGACCGAACAATGCAGGGCTTAGGGAGTTTGGGTTGCTCTTCTCCCTCTGCCATTCATGTGCTGTGCAACTTTGGACACATCACTTTGACCTGTCATCTTTCCTTCTTCACTTTTACTTTTATTCTCTTTCTCATTTACTTGAAAGCTCTTATGTACTTAGTATCTCTACACTTTCCCCATACAAGGAATTCATAAGCTAGTTGGAATTTACATCCAGCTAGGATATGAACTTTTTGTTCCTTTGGCCTTAGAGAGTACCTTGTGACGCACACCTACAGGTAAGTAGGGCAAGTTCAGTGAAGGGATTAAATATTAACTGCAGCAAGAGCAGTAAGTTGTCCAGTGCCTGAGTGTAGAAGACAATAGCCATCAGCCTCAAATATTTCTAAGTGAATCTGACTCCTAACTAAACCACTACTGTGACTCACAGCTGTTATACCATGTAAATACTTTTCTCAGAGATAATAAAATATAATTGAAGTCAGCTTGTTGTTATTGATTAGAACATAATGCATTAGAGAGCACCCTTTTCCATGCACTCTATTTATAGGCCCTGCATCATGGAACAGTCATCACAGCTTTTCCATCCTCATTGCACAATCATGAACAAAGCATTAAACACGCATTCTAGTTAGCCCCCTAACTTGAACCTGTCAAAAGTGACAGGGGATAAAGTCAGCCAGGCAATGTAAGCATTTCTGTAAGAATCTAAGCATGCAGAGCGAATTCCAAGGCAAAAGGGGTGTGATTTAGCAAGGGATGTTAGCTTTCTTTCTATGGGGTGTGCTACACATTGAAGACATGGTATGTACGCTTACACTGCCAAAAACTTTTACAGGGCAGATGGCACTATGTCAGTATTCTCTCCCTGTAGAAGTGGCTCTGTGCCCAGCTCTGCAGCTTTTCTTCCACTCCCTCCAGGAATCTGCAGTCCCAGGGGAACCTTTCTTAAAGGGGTTTGCAGTGGAGAGCAAGGCTTGTGCTCTGCCAGACCCAATTCACTTTAAACTGCAGTCAACTGAATGAGGTGCAAGCTAGCAGCAAGTAAGCAGGAAAGCACCTTTAGGCTAACACAGTGCAGCTGCACGCACAGCTAGAGAAAAACTACTGCTAGCAAAATACTCTTACTACTCCTTGCTTTGAGTGCCATGGAGAGTTCAACTTTGAAACTGCTGCCTTCAGAGCTGCTGCTGCAGGGTGGTAATAGTGCAGGACTTCAGGAAGCCTCTGATTTAAAGTCTGCTTTCTGCCGGGGCACAGAAAGTGGCTATCTCAAGAATGAGGTTATATAGGCAAAGACTAATGCTGTGACAGCATGATGTGCTCCCAGGAAAAATAGCAACTGTGGTGCTTTTGAGCAAGTCCTTTTGGTCTAAGGTTTAGAGTAACTTCCCACAGCCCCAAGGGTGAGGTTGTTGTCACGCAAAGCCCTCCTTCCTGATAGGAAGCAGGTAGTTAAAAACCAGAGTCCCAACAGGGCAAAGCACATAAGCACAATTAACTGCTTGAAGTTAAATATGTGCCCAACTAGTTCACTGAACTGGAGCCAGAGGATGGAAAAGTGATTGCAAAGGGAACAGTCAACCGAAAAAGCAGGAAAAAAAAAAAGCACAGCATGTTACTGAAAACATGAGAATCCTTACAAATTCCTATAATCCAATATAGTCTTTCTTTTTTTCCCCTGCTTGCAGCCAAGCACATCCATGGTGTCTTGGAGCAATTCACCCTGGAGGGGTGTCTTATTTCAGTGGAAATTGTTTTAGAAGTGTAACTTATTGGGATTGCACATAATGATTGCTGGTACTAGTTGTGTAGTTTCCCGGCAGAGAAAGTGAGTAGTATTTAAAAGTGAGTAGCAAACAGCACTGGAAGAAGGCCTACAATAAATGCTGCTGTTTATTAGCTATGAAGAAATACACTTGCTCCAGATTGTGCATCCTTCTGCTAGAGAAGACTCAGGACCTAAGAGCACCACAAAGCAAGGTGCACCTATAAATAGTCACTGAAGGCTGTTTGAGAGTCTTCTGAAGGTACTAAATGTTTTTTGCAAGACTAGATCTTTCACTTGTCCTTCATGGTATGACACAACAGGAAATTCTATTGCTATGATATATTAACTTGGATATTTTAGGCCTGGCTGTCATTTTGAGCAAAATGGGCAGTAAAAACACCAATCAAGTTGAAACAGAATTTATGTCTACCTCAAGATGTGTCACACTTTCTGCTTTGGGTAAAATGTGCCAAAGGCAGGTGCATTTCTCAGTGGTGTGTTAGTCTGCCTCAGTCCCCTGCAGCCTCTGTGGTGCCTGTGAACAGACCATGGAGCAGTGTAGCAGCGCTCCTTCCCCCTCTCTGCAAAACTTTCATTCCACCCTTTTAGTGGCAGTGATCCTCCATGACCTTCTAGTTGTTAAGTTGTCTCAGGTGTCTCCAGACTGGAAGTAAGCAAATTCTATATCTAGAGGAAAGAATGCATATTGTTCCCAATGCACAGGGTAAAGTGCAGGAGGGGGTGAAGGAATGGGTAGCGCATGATGGATTGCCTCATATCAGATTCCTCAGGAGAACATGTGGTTCTGTACCAGTGCTGGCCCACTGCTTGACATGGAGGACATTGTCCAACAAGTGCTGAATTGTTCATAGAGTGCTCCTCAAGAACCTCCTTGTGCCTGAATTCATGAGGAAAGGAAAAACAAAAATCCTTGGGGGATTTCTGTCAGGCTGCTGTTTCCCTGGCATACAGCAGGCTGATGGACATCAGAGCACACAGACATTGAACAAAAGAGGAGATTACTACAAAAGGAAGCCAAAAGATCAGGCACTGCTCCAGGCATGGCTGCTGATATATCAAATATAACCCAGCTGGCATGCAAAACATTGTAGATGCCAAACATATCCCATGTAGAGATCAGGGTGGTCTCCAGGGCTGGACCACTGAAAAGAAAAAAATGCACTAATGGCAGCAAGATGGGGAAACTTTGCCAAGCCAGGACGAAAGTCATGTGTGTGCCTGTTTCCATGCCTGCAAGAACAGCTCTGCTATATCTGTGAGAAAGGAGCTACCCATGGGCATGGTCACACAGGCACAGGCACATGCTCAGCCCAGGCACTCACATCCCAAGGAGCCTCAGATTCACTTTGCCCTGTGATGCCACCAGTATCAGATGGTGCTGCTGACTCAGACTGCAGCTTGAGCTGCTGCCAAAGGGGACTTCACTGCCAGCCACGCATTCCTAGAGCTAATGCTCGTGTCCCCGCTTAGCAGGCAGTATCTGGGGAAAGGTGCAGCTGAAAACCAACCCAAAGAAAAAAATAATGACTCATGTTCAGCCTGAGACACTCCCTGACTCAGTTTGCCACAGGTCTCTACTTTTGCTGGTGACAGTGCAGGGGAGGCTTTGGACACGTGCAATAGAGACAGTCTTGTCCCATTTGGTGACAGTGTGAAATTAGATCTGTGCACATGAAATCCCAGACTGGTTCATACAGGTCAGACTTAGACCAGCATTCAAGGCTTTGTTTCAAGGAGATTGTTTTTCTGGACTGTTCTTTTAGACTGAAATAGAAATAAGCATTTGTCTTGTGGCCTGCCACGCCAGCGAGCTCTTTGCCCAGTTTCTGTGCCTCCTGAGAAGGCCCATCATCCTTTCTCTTTGGTTTTTGCTGTCAACATAAATTTGTCTACAGCTCATATGCTCATCCAACGCTTGTGACTTGAAGACTTCAGCACCACAGCATGCTGTGAAGTCTTCACTGGTTGCTCCTCTTGTTTTCATGAGGTTTTGCTGATGGCAGCTGGTATCTGCTCCAGGACACTGAGCCAGGATCAGTCAAAGCATCTTTGTTTTGTAGTCATGTCACTCATGCAATCATGTAGTAGATGGTCAAAACTGTCATGACTCATGCACTCTCAAAGACAGATCTCCCAGAAGCTGATTTCCAGATGTCTAATCCCTGCATAAGCACCTTGTGGTGGGAGAAGGAGCAGCCCTCTCTCCCTTTCATATAAAAGGCAGCAATTAGTTCTAAAGCAACAAGGATGTCAGCTCTGGGCATCCCTGTGCTTAGTACTTGTACTAGTATTTATATTTGTGTATTTTTTTCTGCTCTTTTCTTCTTGGTTTTCTTTTTCATTTGTACATGCCTGGTCAAATCATTTTCTCATTACACTACACAGTTTCTTTCCATTGCGTTTTCATCTACCAGGGATGTATCATTTCCTATTGCTCCCTTCACTATTTCCATGTGCAGACCTTCACACCCCTCTCCCTGCATGCCCATTCATTTGCTACTGCCTTAGCACCGACTGGTTGCCCAGTTTCTTGGTGCTGTTTTGAACAGCAGCAAAACTGTGTTCACACATGGAATGTCAGTTCGTGCACAGACTGAGATTGCCAGTAGTGGTCAGTCAGAGGTCAGAGAACTTCCCAGAAATTCAAACCAGCTTGAGCCAATAGTTTTTGATAATAAATGATGTCAAAAAAAGAAAATAATATTGGAAAGTTAGAAGTATGAACATTTCCTCTTCCAATATTTTCCATTTACTTTCAAGTTTTCCTACTTTCTTCTAGCAAGACATAAATGTATAAATTAATTATCAGTTCTGGCCCTGCAAATACAAGAAATTAACTTCATGGGGTGCAAGGACTGTATTATCTGAGCAGGACACTCTGACAGTGTGTGCACATGTATCTATGCATGTGATAGCCAGGTGAAAATGTGGTTTCACCAGAGGTTGCAGATGCAAGCCTTGCATTGCATCAGATCAGATTTCCCCTAAAAAATAGTTGAGTTCTTGAACATAAAAATATCCTAAATACAGACATTTGCATTTTCTGGTTTTGTCAGTGCTTATGCATTCAATTATAATTTTTATATATATATATATGTGTGTATATATATATGTATATGTATGTATATATATGTATCCCTTTCAGGAAAATCAGATGACAAAGTCTAACAAACCCTCAGGAAAGGAGATATGATCAAATAAAATGCAATAGAAAAAAAAACATTAAATTGGAAATGGAGTGACTACAACCAAATGGACCAAGATGAAATAAGGCGCAGTGAAAAGCATGAAAACTTGCCAAAATGACTCCAAATAAAATACTGAAATCATGGAAGAAAGGAAAAAAAATGTAGAGAAAATGATAAGGAAATGAAATGCTTAAAAAAAATAAAGGGAAAATTCTGAAACCAAATGAAAGCACTAAAACTGAATGGAATGACAAGAAGTGCAGGGAAATGGACCGAAGCTTGCCCAAATAATCCTCACTGAAATCACAAGATTTCATTCTCTTTCTGGAAAGGAAGAACCCTATATATATATATAAATAAAGTGTGGCAATTGCTAGACGTCTTGGGCTACAGTTATGGTGAGCCTGATGCCTGCTCCTATCTACTTAGGGTTTAAGGT
>JAOTQP010001546.1:59249965-59267430 GCA_026413545.1 Cichladusa arquata
AATAAAATTATTATAATTATAAAAATATTATATATATATATTATTTTTACGATAATAATAATAAAGTAATCCTCAAAACTTTAAACCAAAAATATTGCTACAAATAATGCATTTTAATTTTCTATGTTCTCCCGTGCCTGCTCAGCGTTCCCCTCTCCTAGATTATCAAGCCTCCTTCCAACCTGCTAGACTGACTATCTTGTAAAAAAGTGGCATGGGAATGAAGGCAGTGAGTGGCCTGGAATATGCAAACTATGCCTGATTGGAATCCTTGCGTGTGACAGAATAATGAAAACATGTATCTGTCCTCAGTGTTCTGATAATTCATTAATTATTTGCATTGCTCTCTGAAATTCTCTGGTAGGAGGCAGGGCTCTGTGGTTGCCCCTAGCAGCAGTAGCAGGAGTGGTTTTAGCCATGCAAGAGGGACTGGTTTGGTGGCTGAATGCAGCAGTGTGCCCACTGCCGTTGTGCAAAAACCTTGGAAGTTCAAAGGTATTTTGTGGGTCATGCTACTTTTGGCCACTTCTCCCCATCTGATATTGAAAAGTCATGTTTTTTGGAAGAGGCAGCTTCCCTTAATCCACCAGAATTATTTCCATTACAAACAAACCTCTCCCAGCTGATCTGGAGCCTGTGCTGCCTTATGCCTGTTGGATCTGGCAACGATTCCCTGTGTCAGAGTGGGAGTGGAAAGTGAGTCCCAACACTCCAGCACAGCAGCAGCCCCCCAGGAAGCCACTCAGATCTCACAGATCTCACATGCTCTGCCACATTGGTGCCAACCCCATCAAAGCATGAGCTAATGCAGGGGTAGAGTGATTGAGCACTGCTGGATGGGGATCCCAGCTCTGGAAGCAGCCAAAGAAGGCACAGGAGAGGGCTGAAAGTGGTGGGTGGGGGCAATGGGGAGTGAGAGGGGGACCTCCACAAGGAAAGGCCCCAGGAAGATGAAAGGGCAAGTGGGATGGAGGGCAGCTGAGCAGAGGGATGGAGAGCTGGGGGACATGGTAAAGAAAAGGATAGGAAGGGGGAAAGATGGTGACATGGAAAACCATGGAAAGGATGACAGAAGAGGGGAAATAAAGAGAGAAGATGATTTCAAACACCCAGATGGGGTGCTGAGAAAGGAAAGGACTTGTCTGGGGTAACAGAGGTACCCGGGGAGCAGACCAGCAGTGAAGACAGCATGAGGGCTGACAGGAATTTTGTGGGCAAAAGAGAAAAGGTAGTGGGGAGAAGGTGAAGGGACACAGGATTTTGCACAAGAAGAATCAGAAAAAGGGAAAGAAAACATGCAACATATTAGTGTAATAGAGATTGATAAAGAAGGAATGTGAAGAAGAAAGGAATGCCCAGGACTTTTAGAGATTTCAGTTCATGCATATCTGTTCCAGCCCAGCTTTTGAGGGTGACTCTCAGGATGAAATCAGGAACCTATGTTAAACAAACTCTGAATTTTGGAAACTTCTGTCCAAGAGTAGTGAAGCAGAATGCTTGAAAACTGGCACATTTCCTATTACACAGAGATAGAAGGAAAGAAAAAGAATAGACTTGTCCATAAAGGCAGTAATTACAACCACATGCTCTTATAGCAGAACTATTTTTAAAGGATCACTCTAGTATTTTTTGTTTATTAACTGTCACTGGGGAGGATAAGTGTAGTAAGTGTGAGAAGGAATTAACCAAGCTGTGTTTGCAGTACTGCCTGCTGATGGATGGAGTAGTGCTTGGATGCTGTACATACACGCCTGTGCTGTACATCACTGGGTAGCAGGTGGGGACCCAAGGTGGATTTAGCCAGCCTGGTATTGCAGTGCTGCTGGAAGGGCTGCACTCCCCAAGTGGGAGCTGAGGGGAGGAGGAGACTCTCTCTTGAGAGAGTTATGTCTCTCCACCCTGTCTGGGTGACCAGAGATCTCTGCCTGGGTGACTAGAGGTCCCTGCCAGGCACAGGCCAGCTGGAAATGGGCTGGTTTCCAGCCACTTCACACTGTCCTGGCCTCTCCTGCCTCACAGGCTGAACCAAGGCAAGGGAACTCAGCCCCTAAAGCAGCCAACTCTGCATCCACTGATACTGACAAATTCATGGAGCAGAGACTTTATTGAATGCAAACAGTGCCATAAGAGCAAGGCTGACACTGGGAGGTGTTGGAAAATCCCAGCTCTACAGAGATGGGGCAACTGAGAGGCATTTTAAAAGATTTTATTCCATTATCAGTCTCATTGAAGGGTGAAATATAAGAGATGTAAACCTCAACGCCACTCTATCAGAAGCCAACTTATTTCCTGGTTACAATACCTTATAAATCTTTTTCAGCCGATTAGATTTTTCCACACAATGCTGCTAATACGGCTAGCACCAATCAACTATTATTTTACCACATATGGTCTTGTTACAATGCATCTTTCACAGTTCTAATTCTCCAAAATATCTGGTCTTTTTGCAAGACCATCATTTGAAACTTGTTTCTAGTTCAATCTCTTCCTCAATAATGTCTTCTCTATTCTATGGTCTTTCTAAGTCTGCACACCTTATCTCAGACTTTGCATACAAATGTCCAAGACTGTGTGAGCTTTCAGTCAGGCTTTGAGAATCCTTTACAAACCCATTTCTCACAAGGAGAAAGTTTTTTCCATCAGGTGTGTTGCTGGCATGAGCTTCACGCTGCATTTAATCTCTTATATGCTCCTTAAGCAGAGTGTTTGAATTCCAGCTTTTCAGTTCACATTGTCCCATTCCTGACACAGGGAAGGAAAGGCTGAACACAAAAAAGAGATGCACGTTAATTTTTGGTGGGGTTTTTGGCTCATTCCTGCAGCTGCTGTCCCTGGAGGCTCTCAGCTGAAGCCCAGAGGGAGAAGGCGGGTGGCAGGAGGGCACAGCCATGGCTGCAGTGCAGAGGCAAGTCAGCCTGACGGACTGCAGGGGCTCTGCCACTGCCATCAGTCTGTGCCACGTGTGCTTCCACCCCATCTCTGCAACCCACATTCTCCGTGCCCCCATCCCATCACTGGGAGGACGACTGCCCTGAAATGTGTACCAAGGACAGACGGTGAGTGTGGCTGATCACAGGCTGGGCAAACCCTTCCCTGTCTGGTACTGCCGCCTGTAGGGAAAAGCCACCGACAGCTGTGCCGTGACTTTCTGCAGCTGCCCATGGGGATGCACATCCCTAACAAAAGCTGCTGTGTTTTAGCAGCCCAGAGCAGAGGCTGCTGCTGAATGAGTTCAGCAGATGGCACAGGCTGACACCAAGCACTGGAGCTCTCTGCCTAAGGAATTTCTCTGTTCTAAGATGTGTTGAAAGCTTTAAAAAGCATTAGTAAATACAGCAACTAACTACTCTCTCTCTTCATTTTAAATATCTTGTTTACCCCATGTGACATTGAAAAGCCATGTTTTGATGTCATGTTCAAAGAGATATATATTCCAGTATCCAGTGAGGATGTGGTAGCACTGCAAACATACTAGTGGAGTGGTAAAAATCTGCCTCTGGTGCTGCATGGGGAGGCATTTGCCCACAGCAGTGACTCCTCTAAAGACAAAGGAAAGTAAAATTCTGTAAAAATCAGATGACCTGAGCAGCAAGCTCTTTTGGATATCCAGCAGGAAGAAATGGCATTTATTCCATGAAGATGTAATGAAAACCACTTAACGACATTAAAACAGAGCACGGCTCTAATGAGCTTTATGGAACAAGAGAAAAATAGTATGAATACTAAGAGTAAAAATTCTCAGCATATTTAGCTCTTGAAAATCTCCACTTACAGATGTGAAAACAGCTTTTTTTACTTCCTAACTGTCAAGGTTATAATGCCATAAAACAAACTTCCTGAGGTATTAATCTGGTTTTATAGGTCTTTCCTTACGGATGTAAGTGTTGGAAAACGGTCTGAGCACTGGCATCTCATTAGAAATGGAGATGTAGTGGCTGAAACAGACTGTAAACCCTGTGTATGACCAGGCTGTATCTTTGCCATGGCCCATGTCCTGATACTCTGTTCATGCACATACTTGTTAGGAACTTGTTTTTTAGAGATGCTGATAACAAGCAATTCCTGCTCATTCCTTTCTGGATGCAGAAACATTTTAAAAATTAAAAATCAGGCCAAATGCAGTTTTCTGTTTTGCTGTTTCCATTTCAGTATCTCAAGAACACAAGATTGGTATGTTGTGGACAGCATGAACCTGCTGCCTGCTTCCCTGCTCTGTGCTAACAAGTTGCTACTTGTTACTGTAGCTATATAGATAATTTTTAACAGACTAGGGAATTGCCATGGGAAATGCCAGTCCATTTCTTCTCTTTCTGCATCCTGGTATCTCCAATTAGCTCATAACTGTAATCTGAACTAGGTGTCTCTCATGGCAGCATCTGGGGTCAGCTGTGTGCATCATTCTCGAGGGGCTCAGAGAAGGAAAAGCAAGCTAAGGAAAGTGAGAAAAAAAAAGTCTCCTTCTACTGTGGGAAATGCCTGGTGCTCTGAACACAAAGTAACTTGGAAAGCACTGGGCTAGCTCAGCTTCTCCTCTGAAGGAGTCCCTGTGAGTTTACATGCTTGTGGCTTTGCCAGAATGTGCTATGGAGCTGTCATTGTTTCTCTTATTAGCTTAATAACTTGTATGAGCTATATGGCCATACACAGGTAACATGGACCTTTGCTATACTTTCTGTGGACTTTTGCCTGTTGGTTAATACACTGACTACCTGCCAAGCCAGGAATCCCCTGAGAAGAACAGGCATAAGCGAATGACACAAAAACTATTTGCACATGCAATAGCCTGGGAAATTCCCAGATGCTCTGAGGTTGAATAAAAGAATAATTCTATTTGTATGGCACAAGGCCTGAAACAGAGGATAACTCCACTGTTCAGGTTACTTTAATACCAGGAAAAGCTATCTGCATTCTGCAATAGCTCACAAAATGATAAGAAACAGAGATGGGAGCAGCTTCAGGAAGAATTTCAAATATTGAGGCAAGATCAGCCAGACTTGAACTGCCTCAGAGAGCTCCCTTCCCATGCCTTGTTATCCCTGATAGTGGGAGACTGTTCTCCAAAGGCTAAACAAGACATATGATATGGAACTTCTTTTAAAACATTTCCTTCTTGTCTTACATGTTATTGTCATGGAGAATTGTTTTTTCTTCTCTCTCCACAGCTTTTGCTTTCATATCTACTCTACCAAAGATCCTACTCCATGGCAGTCCTGTCCATGGTGGTTTGCTCTCTGCAGAAAATGATGGTCAGAGGGGTCCCTGCTGTAGAAAGGTCCTGCACGAACTTTAGACAAGACCTTTGTCCAGACTTATGTACTGAACTTACGCCGTCAATGCTGTCAGAGCACAAGCAGAGCCAGAAGGACATTAAAAAACTGCCTGCTCAGGATATTCTCTGTGCAAGCACACACCCCCACACACTGCAGAGCCTCTACCAAGGCAGTCCATATTTTTGCTGGCTTTTGGATTCTTTGCAAAAAAATTGCAAAGCAGCTTTCAAGGTCAGGGAAATGGGGAGAGAGTACGCAGGACCAGGTAAAGTGGTGGCTTGTTCTCTCAGATTATCATAAAAGGGTGGTCTGCAGTATTTTTACTGTGGTAAGTGTATCAGAACATCTGAAAACATGGGAATAGCTAAAAAATTAACTTGGTCTCAGCCAGATCAGCTTGCAACACACATATTGCTTCCTACTGTCAAAATGTGATTGGCTGCTTTATTTTATTTCTGAGAAAGGGCTGACTGGGCATCTTGAATGGATTAATTTCCCTCTTAAATAGGCTTACAAAATTGCTCACAATACTAATCTATATGAATTTTTTTCTTGGTAACAGCTCTTTCCCCTGAATTCTATCTTTTTTTCTTTTTTTACTTCTAAAAATCCATCTTTCAACAAATCAGAGCTGTAGGGTTGTACAATTTTGGTTTTCCTTTTAGTCACAAAAGCAGTGCCCCAGGGTTGACAAAGTCTTTTATGGAGTCACTTACCTCCATGAACCAGTACAGCGCTTGCTTTGACCGGTGACATTGGAGTCAATGCCCTGATCCTTTTTATTTATTTCTTAATTATTGAGGGAGCAACAGCTAATAAAATTTCAGATGTTGCACTGTCAGTGAAAGCTTTTCCATTTCTCTCTGCCCTGCGTTGCTTTTCTTCATCATAGGGATGTGAGAAAGGGTGCAGTCCACCAGTGGAAGGAGGCATGAAGAAGAGGAGGAGGGAGCTGGTAAGTTTACAAGTCTGCAGAAAACCTTCAAGACTAAGAAAGACTGGGACTCTAGCACTGGATCAAAAGCTCTCTCCAGCTCCCTGAAACCAATCTGACAGTAAAAAACTCTCCATTTTGCATTCATTCAGTGGACAGGTTCAGCTTTTACCAGCTGTTTTAACTTCACACCACATCAGGTACTGCCTGTTCTCCCTCATATGAAGCTCATGTGAAAGCTTCAGGCTGGCAGAAACCATTGCTATGAGCTTGGACTAATTTGGCAGGAATGTGATTGTTTGATCTCATTTGTCCTTTTTGGATAGGTAGTGTTCAGGTCTGATACTAATTATCATGAAACCACAGTTTTGAGAGAAGGCGCATGCTGTGACTGAAGAGTAAGAGCCCAAGATAATTGAAAGGGAGAATGAGGGAAGAAAAAGAAAGGAAAGGGACAGAGGAAATAAGGATGCTCCATGTTCCCAGGGAATAAGTAAAACAGAGGACCACTAAATTCCAGATCAAATTCTTTGGGGATAAGTATCCAAAACAGGCATGGTAAGGGGAAAGGATAAGGCTTGATATTTGGATGAACCCTTAAGCTACAGTACATCCTACACAAGGATGACTTAAAAAGAGGCAGGATATGAGGTGGGTAAACACTCCTCATCACATTTTATGGGTGAGGAGCTGAAGATTGGTATAGGTGGGTGGTGGAGTTGTCCAGCAACTTGCAGGAAACTGTGGCAAATTCTAGGCAGCTCTCTCAAGCCCTTGAAAGTTTCCTCTTTCCAGACGGAAGATGAGGGGCCATGGTGACCAGTTTCTGCTTCCTGCAGAAAGATCTCCAGCTTGCTGGGATGGCCAGAGGTAGCACAGCTGAGGGCAAAGGGCTGAGGAACCAAACAGTCAGCACTTCTGTCTCCCTCATAAGCACAGCTTCTGGCAAGTCTTCCCAGCTTTCAATATACTCTAGCAAAGACAAAATCTGTGTCAAAAGGTAAAGAGCTTAATGGGCAAACAAGCCATGAACTTTCCAAGGTAATGATAACCTCATCCAAAATGTGTTCTGGCAGTGGTATTTTGTCTTTCTTCACACACTTCTGCTCCTGACAACCTTCTATGGCAGAATCAGAAACAGCAGTGAAAACAAACTCTTCAATCTCCAATCACACCACATTGTTCCATAAGACTTTGTCCCATAGCAACACTTGCCTTAAATTCATATGACACGACTTTTTAATTAGCTCATCTCTGTCTCAGTGTTTTCTGTCTGAATTTTGTAGGCAGGACTCAGAAACTGAGATCCTAGCATGGTATGGGCTAAAGGGAAAAAGAACAGCTGAGCACACCAATAAATTAAAAATAGACACGGTAGCTATGCTGAAAGGGACAAGGTTCTGCAATCATGCTGTCTGGCTCAGCATTCCCCTCAGATCAGAAAACTGGGAGCAGGAGGGAGGGACTCACTCTTCCTATATGGTTTCACTCATATCCTGCTGGGGACAGAGCCCATTTCTTTAATAATGAGGATGTGGCTAAGGAGGAACCAGAACAGTAAATATTGATGTGGACAGAGATCATAAAGCCCTGTTCATTTGTGTTTTCTTGAAGTATTGTGTAGCAGCAAAAGTAAATGCATCTCTTTTCTCTTTTAAATGTCTTCAGGGAAATGTGATGCTTTCCTGATTTGTTGTTTTAATTGGGTGAAGAAAAAAAAAGGAAGATGGAATTATTAGTCTGGAACTCAGCATACTTGAAACAGAACATTTCTGGGCTGGGATGTTCTTGAGAGAGTACTTCTAGATACCTGGAAATTTTTCATGCAATTCATCTGAAATTTGCCTTTCCTCCTTTAATCTTATTGCCTTTGGGGAGATTTTCACAGAACTGCATCAGCAATTCATATAGGAGTAATTTCTTTCTGCTTCTTTTATGTAATTGGCAGAACAATTACCTGTTTGATTGCTATTGATATCCTCAGGAATTAGGCACAAAAGTATTTTTAGGATTTGAGCCAAATCTCTGTGAAGAGATCTCCTTTTTGCATTTATAAAATTTCTGGTCCATCTCCCTACACCCGAATGCCATAATCTGCCTAGAATATTAGTCATCTCAGTCATACATGCCATATTCTTTTGCCAAGCTTGCTGGGACAAAATCTACCCCTCACTCTTAGAGCTGTAGGCTGCACATCCTGATCTTCCTCTGTTCTCACCCAGGTCATGGGGTGAGAGCTGATCCATGTCCTGGCAGCTCAGGGGGGATGTGAAATGGGGATATGTGAGGATGTTCATCAGAGGAAGAAATTTGCTCAGATGTAAGTTAGGTCAAACAGAAGGCTAAAAAATTCAATCCCCAAAGCAAACAAAATGCAGCTGGATGCAATTACTGGAGTGGGCTCTGTCCATTCTCTGTCTGCCTTGGGTTCTTGCACCACTAGTAATCACTAATGGATATTTTTGACATCAGAAAAAGAAACCAGCAACTTCAACCCTACCTTGGCTGGCTTTAAAGCATGTGCTTTCTTGCAGTGTTTCTACAGAATGGATTTTGAAAGATGTTTTGGCTTTGACAGCCTTTTTTGAAAGGCTCAGCTGACCTTTCCTGAGAACTAAGACAGAAGTGAGCTGCCTGCTTCATTTCCCCCTCACTCCTTGACAGCTCCATATACATAATAATACTTACAACTGGCAGCTGACATTTACATTGACTGCATAAAATGACCTCAAAGGAGAGAGGCTTTCTGACATAAAAAGTTTGTAAAATTATAGTGAACTTGTGTGTTCTGCAAAATAAAATATAAAAATAAGTGGGATCCAGTGAACGGGGAATAGCTCAGTGGAGTTTGACAGTTTTACTATGTACCTGTGCTGCATCACAGTCCCGACTGCACTTTTCTGCCTTGAATGTCTGGAGTTTCCTCACTAGCATTTCTGTTACAGCCAGCAATCAGGAAAACAGGAGCAGGCAGAAACCAGCTCTGAACTTGCTCCACCTCCTGGCTGCTGGGTTTTACTCTCAGCCTGTGAAATCCAGCTTCAGCCCCAGGCTTTCATTAACTTCCTACTCCGTGAAAGTCTTCTTTAAAATGGAGATACCATACTCTAGGTACTCCCATCAAACCAGACCCCTCTAGCACTGCCAAACCTAAAGCAGTGCTGAGGCAAAATTTGAAGACACAAGCAGATATCAGAGTGCACAACGGCCTGGATTTTTAGAGGATGCCAGCTGCTGCAGTTGCAACCATGTTGCCTACACAAAGAAAGATTCTGGTCTCCTTCTGCATCTGTGATTTCCTAGTGCTTACATTTCGGCCTTTTTGGGTCTATCATCTCTGTCAGCCCTTTAGCAGATATAATAAAGACTTATATTCTTAAGGATTACTGTTGCTGTTGCAAGACATTAAGGTAATAGGCAGGAAAAACCCTGGCAGGATTGTTTAGTAATACACTGAGAATGATGCAGTTTATAGCCTATCTCCTTTGTTTTTTATCTTTTGCTTTCCTCCACATCTCTGCACCTTGGCCATTTAAAAGGAAAACCTGTTTAGATTCGACAAATTGCATTTGTGATTTTCACATGTAATTTTTTTTTAATTGAATCAATATGTGCAAATAAAATCTATATGAAACTAATTCTTGCAAAAAGCTTGTGCAGCCTTCTGCCATGCAGCAAGCAATCCCTGACTCAGTACACACTGCCTATCTAAGCTATTTCATCAGCCACAGGAAAAAAGACACATTAAAAAAATAATAAAAAAATAATGGTAGATCTGTGGGTTAGTCTCTCACTGGGCACTGAGGAGTGCACTCTCAGAGGAACTGAGAGTCTCTAAAAGTGTGACCACAATTTCCCACATCATGGTGTTTCCAGAGAATAATTTTGGGGCATCCATTTATGCTGACTGAATATTTAGCTTGGGATCAGCTTTTTGAATAATGTTTGCTGATACTCCTGCTTACAGGGCTAATTTGTTGCCTCGGTGATTTAAAGGAATTATTAGATCTTCAAATCTGGCTTCCTGTAAAACAAGCCATTACACCTCATCCACTACTCCTGTACTGAGTGCAATAATCCATTTCTGATGCAAAGTAATGCATTTACATCAGGCTGCTGGAAGAAATTAAAGACCACAGAGATGGAGAATCTATCTTACCATTCAGTGTGTTCTGGATTGTTTGGTTTATGTTAGTATATGCACATACACACATGCACATACATGAAGGCAAGTTACAGGTATATATCTGATTTCTCACATTAATTACTTTGGCTTCATTTTTCAGCTACTGTTACTGTAGCACTATATCTACAAAATTAGAGATAATTCAAACTTTATGTATTTTCTCATGAAGTGCCACCACGAAACCATGACAACTTTTTTGTCATGGTTGAACTTTTCAGGTAATTTTGTTCGTTTGCTTGTTTGTTTGTTTGTTTGTTTGTTCCTTAGCATAGTGCCTAGTTTATGTCTCTTCTTCCTCAATGAGGAACTTTGCAGGTTTGTGTTGAAGCTATTTTCAGTGAATATTTCCAGTTTACCAAGAGGTCAAGATCATTATGGTCACCAATCTTAGCATGATCTTCTGTATTTCTTTCACGGTGTTTCATCAAAAGCAGTGTGCCCAGCAGCTTGAAGGAGGTGATTCTAAGATTCTGTATGTGCAAGCTACTTTTAGTAACTAAACTCTTCAGTGGGTGAAATCTGAAGGGCTGTCTTACACTAAATATTTTTTATGACTTGACACCACATGGTCTTGACACCACCCACACATACCACATTGAATGTGACATCAGGTTAGATGGCCTATCATTATTTGAATCTTCTTATGTCTTCTATTTAAATTCTTCCAGATTTGGGATTTTCTCAAGTATACCATCACTTAGAGATACTGACAGAAGGCCATTGATCTTTTGTTTCTTTTTTTTTTTAATGACTCCTGGAGGAAAGCTGTCAAGATCCAGGCTGTAATGCATATTTGGATGTTTTAAAATCCTATTTGAATCCTTTTAAGAAAAAATACTTCATTTAACTATTTTCTGGAACATTTTGTGCATATGTTGATTGCAAAATTGTTGTGCTTTATTAAGAGAGCACTGGATGCAGTTTAAAAATAGTCGTCCTAATTAGTTTTCTAAATTGAACTCAGTTATAGTAACATATTCCAAAGCAGGATCATTAAATACAAATCCATGACATCAGAAAAATGTATTAGTGGGCAAGTTCTGCTTATTACTGGAGCTTGTGACAAGGATTAGCTTTACAAGAAAGGTGCTGCCTAAGGAAACAGAGGGGAAAAAACCCTCTTCCACTTTTAATAGCTTTACCATGCAAATCAATGCACTTAACTTACACTTACCCTTTCATACAGATACTGTAGTACCTAAATTCAGCATTGTAGCTAAAAACTTGTAATTCTTTGCTTGCATTACCATAAGATGATAAAACTTGTGAAACATTGCATTTTAATTTGTTATGAGACTTACATTGCTGGGAAGTCATGCTCAAATTTGCAGATGTGGATTCTTTGAATAAATACTAGATAGAATAAAATCTCAAGAATATTTCAGGAAATTTCAGGAACAGTTCTTAAGAAATTATTCTGGGTTTACTTTTCTTAAAAGAAGAATGTGAAAATGACATTTAACTGTAACATCCCTTGTCTTTTCTGTTGACACCATTATTTATTCACAATGTGTCAATAACTGCTAGCAACCAAACTGCTCTGTGAATTTGACTTTTATTTGCTGCAGTACAGGTGAGTTTCTACTATTGTGTTCCTTTGCTAAACTCACCCATGTGCTGGCATTATTAGAGCTGGGCACAGAAGCCATTCCCCTTCACACTGCTTCTTGCTGTGCTTTGTGCTTGCTCTCAGGAGTGACATGATTGTTTCTGATGGCTGGCTGGCTCCAATTCTGTCTTAAAAATCCCACTAGAATTTGTTTGTTTGTTTGTTTTGTTTTTTTGTTCCTTGGGAGACATTGACATTAATAGAAATGAGGAACTCCAGAAACTATGGAAATATTTCGTTTCCACCCAAACAGGCTCTATGCAGGACATTTTTCCAACAGTAAAGAGAATTCTGTCAGATTGATTGCTTAGGTGCACAGTTTGTATTTAATTTCCAGTCTTCAGAATCACACAGGTTTATTGCAATGTTCATATGGAATAAACAGCAGAACTGGAGATCCAGAGCCCTAACATGCCTTCTACCAATAAGGCAACTCTTCCTGTTCAAAGGGGGCTCAAAGAACCTTTAATGCCTGCATGGAGGAAAGACAACCAGAAGACTTTCCTGAGAGATAAAGAGGAAGCAGATCCAGATGGGAAGATGGAGAAGCCAAATCCTGTAATGTTCCATCTGTTCTGGTTAGTGAGATACTTTCTTGGTTAGATAAGTAAATGTTTAATTTAAAGGTAGCCTAAGGCTGGTATGGTTCATGCCAGAGGTTTGTCTCCTTCATATTTCAGCATGATGCATTGACAAGAGAAAGTGCTCCTTGGCAAACCAGAAGACAGCTTCTGAAACAGAGACTGAACTTTTGTTCAGAAGAAGAGGAAAGTTTCATTTGCTAATTTTCTAATTGCAAAAATTAGGCTAAATTCTGATTTAGCAATTTATTTTAAGGGCTCATCAGAAAGCCTGTCTACTAACTTGGAAAGTTATGCCTCATCCAATTTGACTTTCCATAACTGTCCCTGAAGGTGAAGTCTCTTTTCTGGGATGTTCCTGTAGGAAAAAAATATTTCTTCATTGAAAAATGAAGCTTCCAGGACAAGAGGAACAGCTGGACTTCATTGTTTTTTAACTTATGACAAACACCCCTCATTATGTTTTGCAGTATAAAGTCAGCTTTTGTTATTTCCTGAGGAGAGAAAAGGTTGTTTTTGCCTTCCTGGTCAGGCTGTAACAGTTTATTCATTTCCTAGGAATGCTGGTGCAATACTTCTCTTTTTTCCAAACCATTCAGGCAAAAAAATTGGAACATCCAAGGTTATTTTAAAGAAATTTGCACTCTGTATTTCATTATACTGTCTCCTGAACTGCTCAAAACCATCCAAATGACGCTGTCACGGAAGCATGTCTTCATTCTGTCAACCCACAAGCACAACAGCAACATTACTAGCACTTATGGCTTTGTGGTTGTAAAGTCAATGTGCTAATCTGAAGCAGGTTGTTTTGGCCTCTGCTTCTTTTCTGTAAAAACCCAGCACCACATTGTGATATGGATGTGCTCTGGAGCACAGTGTTAGCACAAGGCACAGCTCTGCTGGCAAAGTGAGTGCTGCTGCCTTGAAATGAACCTGAAATGGATGACTGGGATTTCCATTTTCCACCAAGATGCTTAGATGCCATTAGAGTTTTTTCTTATCCCATAGATGAGAAAAAACTTTTTAAACAAGAATTAAACCCAGTGAACGCGCAGGCACTTTGATTAGCTATGCTACCATGGCACAACCTTACTCTGGCTGGTTTCAGTGGTTTATTATTAAAGCCAGAGGAAGTACTCCTGACAGGTGCAGAGCTGGGCAGTCTGTTAAACCTATTGCTGAACAGATTAAAGGAAAGCTTAATGAAAAATAGTTTGCTTAAGAGCCCTTTTGAAAGGGATTGATGTGGCATGAGCTGGATTTTTTCATTAACCAATACAATGCAAAACTTCAGTATGCCCCATCTAGACACAGACTAGATTTTTGACTGAGTTTGCCTTGGATTTTAGGGATTAGTTTCACACTATCCCTTCTCCTCTTCCCCACTTCTCCCAACAAAGTGTTTGAAGAGCAGTCTCAGTCTTAATTCAAACCATGTGATTTAAGTAAATGCTGCCCTGTAAATAACCCAATTCTTCCCCCTTGTGGCATTTCTAGCAAGAATCACAATTTGAGATGTTTATGGTAAGTATTTTGCAAAGCTGACAGGCCCAAACCCTTGTGTTACATTTGTAGCTACAGGCAGAGAGAGAGAGGAGGACAGCAGAGGTCTGGGGCAGAATGTGAAGATGACTTGTGTCACTTTTGACACGAGTTCAGTGCTGCACCTCCAGGAGCAGTGGTGCCTGGCTATGCAGCTGTCCTGCAGTGCATGGCCTGCTGGGCAGTGTCTGGCTCTGCTGAGAGGTTATTCTGTTTCCAGGGGACTTGTGCTCTGCCAGGGACACCATTTAACTCCATGCTACCCCCAGTGATCTCTGGACTCAGACAAGCATGTCCCTGCAGACACAAGTCACTTCTCAGCAGTGCCTGATGAGCAGCCTGCTCTTCTTGCCCTTGTCCCTGACATTCATTTAAACAGAACCCACCAAGGACTTCTGGCATTTGATAAGCTGTCAAAGCAATGAAGATTTGGTTCCTCACAGGAGATCATTCATTCCTGTGACTTGGAGAAGTAATGGCAGAGGATGATGCTTTCAATGTGCCAGTAGCAGTGCAGAGAGCAAGTTTCAGAGAAACTGCAAGTGAATTTCAGGATAGAATACTATGACATTCATTTTATGAAGTTATCAATATATAACTTAAGGGAAAGGTTTTGCTCACCACTCCTTTTCCTGTAGGGACTTGGAGCAATAAATCTGTATAGCAAACACCCCTGCTTCTCCACATTTATCCTCATTTAATGCCAGATTCCTGCCCCAATATCTTCCTTCTGAACAAGATTTGAGCTTTTTTCTCAGTTTGCAATGAAAAAAAAACAAAAAAACCCCCAACAGACTTCCTGTAAAGAAGAGAGGGGAATGCTCTTGGTTCACGTCATAGAAATTCCTGTTTGAAGTTCTGATTCTTCAACCCCAGCACATCTTTGAGCCTTGTGAGCCGCTGTAAGGCTCTCTTGGAGACTTCACTGTATCAGTGTGTACCTGTCAGAGTAACTACCAGGTGTTACAAATGGGCATCAAGTAATGTAACAGCAGAAAAGTACTCCTGCCATTAAAGTCTTCGCAGCACCTTTAACTAAGGCAGAGCTGAATAGCATCTGCACATTTTTCTTTCACTTCACACTGCAGACAAGGTAAGGGGCACACATTTCCACTACAATTTTTCCTCCTTGGAAAATCAGAGCCTAAATCTACTTTCAACATGAAAAATAAAAAATAAAAAATATAAAATAAGAAGGATTTTGTTCTATTTGGCAAGTATATTTATTCACCTTTTCAGCAAAGCCAAAGTCCCTAAAGATTGTACTGCTAAAGCAATGTCTCAGTGATGAGAAGTCTAAGTAAGTTTTCTATTTTATCATACCTGACATAAAAATATTGATTCAAAAGCAACAATCTTATCCTAAATTGGTTTCTTATAACACAGTCCACTGAGAAATGGGGCACTTGAACAGGAATAAATTTAAATTAAATTTCCACATAACTCTCTAACCCCTCTGAGTGTCAGTAGGTGGAAAGAAGGAAAAGGTATGAATGTGATACTTGAAGTAATGATTAAGCAGTGTTTAGATAGCACTGATTCTGTAGAACAGAGTTATTTCATGAATAGTTTTCTGCATCAGGTTACCACTGATACAGCTGTGATGCAGAAGGAGTGCAAGTGTTTTTCCAATAAGTGTAGAAAGTCAGATAACTGTCACCTTTTTTATACTTTCCCTGTACCACAAGTCTGTTGTTTGTACCCAGAAAAATGCTTTGACCATTCCCATCTGGTTTAAGCTTGTGCAACGGTGCCCTGGGTTTGGCTTCTGATTACAAGATTTTTCTGAAGTGACAAAGTTGTTGCAATGATCTAAAATGCTGGTACTAAACTTGCACCTCAGAGAGTAGTGGTCCTGTCTTATTAGTCAAAAGACTCTCCTGGAAGTCCTGCTGCATTGTCAAGTTTATTGCTTATGTCAGCTGTGTTTTTTTTTTCCTTTTAGCAGATATTACTTTAGATGTACAGATATATATATATATTATGGTAACAGTCCCAAATTCTGATGACTGAAGTTGATTATAGACCTTATAATCAAAGACAAGAGAGGCATGGCATTACATTTCTGTGTGCAAATGGTATGGGGGAAACAAGATAATCTGTATACAGTAATAAGTTTATTATGTATGGATCTTGGTGTGTAAGTCTTCCAGATTTCCTCTATTTCCAAGGATGACGTACTGCCCTATGAGGAATTCTACAAGTCCTGAAGAATTTTGGTCAGTGGTAGTCTTACTATTCAGCAGAACTTCTTGCACCTCTCTTTGTAAAACCAAAGATGATGATAATTCCACCCTGCTGTCCTGGGCTTAGAGCAGAAGTTGTGGCAAGTTGTCTGGCTGAATTTGGAATGTGGTGTCAGCCTTGCTGTACAGAGTGTCAGAAACTGGATAATTGACAGAAAATTGCTGGGCAGTCAGAGGAATGTCCATGATATCTTCCAGCTGAGTCAAATTATTTATTCCTGCTTAGGTAAAAGGTATATTAATTAGAGCTGAGTCAAGGCCTGGGGTGTTTTTTGCCTTTTCTCTAACCCAAGCTTGACCCAAGCTTACTGTATTAGTCTACCAAAAATGTGAATTAAATCCAGTGCTGTCCAACGTAATAATTTTCTTGTACAAAATCAAGTTGGTGGCATTCCATAGTGATGCATTATTCCAGCATACACCTACTGCCCAACTCTTGTTTAGTTAACATGCTTACTTATTTTTCATGACTGATGAAAACTTTGGTTTAGCTTTCTTAAAGGGAAATACTGTTTTACTGCTCAAGGAGCTAAATACACAGTCATTCTTAAGTAACAAACTATTTTTATACCACCATCTTTATAGTATAAAGTAAGAACACTCCTTTAATCTTTGTTTATACTTGCTACCTAGAAAACAAATTCTTAGAACTTGGTTTACACCAAGGTGAGTGCCTTGTGTGAGAGGCATCCATGTATTGCATCCATGTTTTGTTCCTTGTGAAGGTCCATGTCAGATCTGTGGGGCTTTCTGTGGGAGGTGTTTATAAGCAGGAAAAAGGAGGCTGCATAGCTTGGAGAGCAGGGGCTTATGCAAAACAAAATGGGACAGTGAGCATGGGATTCTTCAGCCTGGAGAAGAGAATCTTCAGGGTGACCTAATTGTGACCTTCCAGTACCTGAAAGAGCTGACAGGAAAGATGGAGAGACTATTTACAAGGGCCTGGAGCAAAAGAACAAGGGAGAATGGCTTCACACTGACAGAGAGTAGGTTTAGATTAGATATTAATAAAAATCTCTTCCCTGTGAGGGTGGGCAGGCCCTGGCACAGGGTGCCCATACAGCTGTGGCTGCCCCTGGATCCCTGGCAGTGCCCAA
>JAOTQP010001546.1:59267530-59281066 GCA_026413545.1 Cichladusa arquata
ATATATAAATAATATAAAATAAAAAACAAACAAACAAAACTCAATTAAAACCCAAAACCAAAACAAACCAACCAACCAAACAAAAAAAAAACCCCAAGCCCCACTTTTCAGTCTGTTTCAAAAGCCTGGCCTGGAGAGTCCCCACAAATTCATGCTGCAGTAAACCAATACTTTTATTTTCCATTCTTAATATAGCAACAACCTTCTATTTAATTTCCCTGGTAACTGTATGGAAGAGAGTAGAGTATTCCCTGGCACAGATCTGCAGAGTAATAACTGAATTTCATCATGAGCAATTTCAAAATATCATCTGTTTTCACCACTGCTGGATATTTTTTCCTTAATTCTCCCCAAACCCCCTGCCCATAATCAAGTCTTCTTACACTATTTTATCTGCCCCTACACAGGCTCCCATGTATTTGACTACCACGTTGGTCAGATCCATTGGTCTGCTGTTTTGTAGCACCACAGATACACAGTGTCTCTAAGCCTGAAATGCATTTTGTGGCTGCTGTGTGTTGGTGGAAGTCTCAGGTCATCAACTGAATACAGTTGAGGACACAGAGGAACTGGCCCCAACATTGCAGCTTGGAAAATCTCAGCTTAAAATGACAGATATATACACAAAAATGTTAGAAAATAGGCATTTTTTGCCACCTTCTCTGGTCAAATCACTTAGGCATAATGAGCAGGTGTATTACTAAGGGAAAAGCCAAGGCTAGGCTGAGGTAGTGCAGTTCATGGTCATGGAAGCAGCTGCTCAAACCATGGTCATTTTGCAAATCCCTCATAAAAGTCAACTTTGTCCAGGTTATACAGCACGTGTTTCCCTGTGCTATTGATCAAAGTTGGTTGCCTTGTCTATATATTACTTTGGAGAAGCAGTTCATGGCCAGCAGGCAGCTGATTCTTTCCCACAACTGGACTGGGAAATAGTCTCCTATGAGACAGCCAAAAACATATTTCATGGAACGTGCTGGAATATCATACCTCCAGTAACATGGAGACACATCTGCTTCTATCTGATGCCTGTGTCCATGCCTTTTAATAATTATGATGATGTAGCTTCTGCTGCCTGTCTGATGGTGTGAGAGGAGGCAGGCCAGCTGCAGGGTGATACTGGATTATTGGATTACAGAGATACAGCTGGTGGGTCTGTTCTGGCAGCTACAGCTGTACATAGTCTTTGTAGGGCAGTCACAGTTTGCAGTTTGGGACACCATTCACTGAAGTTTAGGATATAGCATCATACATTCCTTGCTCACAGTAATATGCTTTAAAATGCCTTGGTTTTATCCTCCTGTAACACAGCGTACTCAAGAAGGCACTCGGTACTGGACACTAATTTATAAACTCTGAGCCCAGGACAGAGGGAACTACCTCATCTGACCACCTGACAAAACAAAGATTACATTTCACCTACTTATCCCCTACTGAGTGTAGCTAATTGAGAACTTGATTGGAAGATGTTTGAACCAAATGTACATCAAGAGATAAAAACTCCTCTGGTTCTCTTGGCATTTATTCCCACAGTTAATTCCCCATGCCATCCCTGTGCCTAAAAAACTGGTGTCTATTTTCTCACCTAAAAACACAAAGGATTTCTCCTATTAATATTAAGTAGATATTAGCTCGAATCATGACTTTTTCTCTGCTGGCATGAAGGAAGCCAGTACCTCCTCCTGGTGCAGGCATGAGGATGACAGAACTGAGCCAAGGCATAGATGATGCACAAGCCTCAGCCTGGCTTCTGTGAGACTCCTCTAGTGCAGACAACTGCTGCTGGCATGGGCTGCCTGCCTCACCTGCTCAGCACCACCTGTCCCTAGGGACCTGCCTGGCAGTGCAACTGCTCTGGCATCTCTGCCTCAGAAAGGAAAGGGTGGCCACCCCCTCAGAGAGGTGAAGGCAGCAGTAAATGAGGAGATGAGGTCTCGTCCTATCAAGAAGCTGCAACTCCAGAAGTCTCCACCCTGAGGCAAACTTAAGGTATAAGACTTCATGCTATTTACTTCTTGAAGTAAACTCTGCCCTGGGAATACTAGGCCAAACTAAAATGCATATTGATCAATGCATTGTCTTCCCTGAAGCTGCATCACAAACATCAACACAGTGCCAGCTATGATGTCCTCTGTCCCTCTATCCTACTGCAAAAATTGGGTTTGCCCATTTATCTGACCCTACAGGGAATTTGAACTGGCTTATTATTGTAGAAATACTGTATTTCTGCTTTATTTTGCTGAAGTATGACCCAGTTACTTTGGGAGTGCATGTAACTACTAATAATGATAAATAATATTGTTTAATCTGAAAGAAATGCTGAGATGACTAGCAGCTCTTCCATTATTTCTTTGAAAGCAAGCCCCATGATTGTCCCAGACCCAGGTCATGATAGTCTCAGATAACAGCAGAAGTACCAGAGCTTGCAGCCTCTGTTTGTGGCCCTCATGAGCTGTGTGGAGTCATCCTGGAAGCTCACACCCAGTGAGCTCCATGGCTGCAGTGGCTATTGCTGGGAAAGAAAGGGCAATTTTGCCTCTGTTCTGGGCAAATGTAGATTAAATCACACGGTACCTGTTCCTGTGAATCACACTGTTTCTATGACTTTCAAGTTCCTGGGACTAAGAACAGCCCCTCATTGCATTTTCCTCTAGAAAATCCATGTGGCACCCGAATGTGAGGCTAAAGGATGTACCTGAACAATAATTCCATGTCTGCTCTCAGCACCCACCCTTAACTCAAGAGAGTCTCAGGCTAAGGTGGTCCTGCTGCTAAAGTTGCTATTCCTGTTTTATGCTGAGGCAAGGCTACATAAAGAAGGTACCTCAAGTTTATCAAAAGACACCAATATTTCAAAGAGCATGGTGAGGTCAAACTGGGCCAATATAATTTGTTGGCACACACATCTTTTTTCTCTCTCTCTCTCTCTCTCTCTCTGAAGCTTTACATGCTAGAGAAAATAATCTTGGTTTTCTCACCCAAGCCTCAGTAAATGGATTATGACCTCTGTCATACAGCTGTCACAGACAGGATGACACTTGGGCATTGATATATGACACAGACAGTGTTTACCTATCAGCACAAGTCCTGCAGCTGAGACCACAAAAAGCATGGCCAAAGCAAGGGATCCTTTTGTTTTGTGCCAAAAGTGTTGACCAGACAATAACATTCTTGCAAATAGATTTGATTGTCTCCAGTCTTGGTGAGACCAAGGAAGCAATCTGTGCACAACACCTCATTTGTCCTCTTTCCCTCATCTTCTTTTTTGCTTCGATATGGACACTTCCCTTCTGCTTTCACTGTATAAACTTGCCATTGTTATTAATGCCTTGCTCCTTGTTCCTTCCTGCTTTGACTTAATAAGGCAAGAGGAGAGGAGCAGCCCCCATGAAAGAAATAAATATTATTACTACAAAGGATGGAAACTACACTGTCCCTGGGTTGTAGGCTACCACATTGTCATTGTGTTTCTGGGAGAGACAGAAAAGGCAGCTGAAGTCCTTAAACTACCCATATCATATGAGCTATAATATCCTGAAAAGTGTGCCAAGGAGTCCTGAATATCTTGGGCAGATGAACCTGTTCCAGCAATAAATTTCTTCTCTGAGCTCATCCTGCTTCCAGGGTGACAGGGATGCTTGCAGTCCTTTGATGCAGCGCAGGCCTGAAGTGTGTAAAGGTAGTGTCAGAGGACAGCTATATTTACCACAAATTCTGCCTGTGTAGGAAAAAGTGGAGGCTTTTCCTGATGTGAACTGCTGTGATGTATCAGACTGAGTGCATTTGGGAAAGGATCTCAGAGCACAGGATAGTGCAAATAAAATGTCAAAAAGACTTTGATATACTGGAGAACAGGGAAAACAGGAAATGTTTTATACACAAGAAATTCTGTCAGTTTAAATTTCCAAACATAACTCAAATAATTGTGTGAGATTATCAATTTTTAATTTTTAAAATAAAATTTACTCCTTTAGCACTCTTAAAAATGTGATTCAAATTCTTCAGATCTGAAGAATCCAGATAAAGAAGTACAATGTATGTGTGAACATCCCATTTTTACTATGATTTTTATCCTGAAAATGATTCTGTCTGTGCATCAGTCACTTCCCTTACAGTTCCTGAACCCTTTGTTTTATGTCAGTCAAGTCTAATAGGGTCTCCAGGTCTCAAAGGTATTCAGATTCCTGAAAATTCCAGATAAGTCAGCTGAGTAGACTCAAATTAATTCCCCTTCCAGGGAAATTTAAGTAAAATAATTATAAATCCCTCTTTCCAGCATTGGTCACCCACTGCAAAAGGAGCCAGCCAGCATACCATGTATATGGGAGTTTGCTGCCTCTGCCTTGGGGTGACCAATGGGGAATGTTGTGCTGTTGCAAAGGAGTTAGATGAGCCAGGCAGGCACAAATCTATAGGAAATTACATCTCCTTGCTTTTCTTGCTCACAGGAAAAAAAGTCTAGTCAGTCCCAGCACAGAGTCTCCTGGGGTTGGAGGGAGTAATGAATGTTGGTCTTGCTGTAGTCCATCATCCTTTCCCTCTACACAGCCCTAAATATACATTATGATTAGTAAAATAATGGAATTTTGTGCTGTTTGAACTAGTATTGATTCCACTCCAAAAGCACTATGAGGCACAGTAGTATATCAGGGACCTGAAAAGTCCCAGGTTGATATGTGTTGGAAGGGGACAACAGGAAGAGGAATGAGCCCATATGGCAGCTAATACAGAAAAAAAAAAAAAAAAAGGATAATCACTTCTAGTGTTTTATACTTCTTATTTTCACATTTGACAAGAGTCCTGAAAAAAGGTCTCTTGAAATAAATGTTCTCAGGCTATTCTATTTTCTAGCGTGGAGGAGCTTATTCATGTTATCTTGTATTGACAAAGGCTTTTTAAGTTACAATAGGACTGATTTTTAGTTACAGCCTGGAAAAAGCCTTTATTTCTTCTGAAAAACCTTTGGGAGAAGCAGTGGCTCAGCCAGCAGTCAGTCCTGGTTCTGAGTCAGAGCAGTAGCTGGAGCCAGGTGCTACTGCAGGGACCCACCAGTCAGCTGCACTGGAGCCCACCAAGAGATGGCATCAGCCAGCCACCACTGCATTTTTGATGGAATTTTTTCCCCCCTTCCCCTCAAAGACCTGTACCACATGCATTTCAGTGGTATTTCAGTCTCTCTTCTACTTGGCAAAGGATTTGTTTTAACTGTTTGACAAACAGCTGAGATGTGCCAGAGTGCAATACAGGAAGACATCAAAGTACTGTGGGGTGGCATAAACACATGAGAGAGCTAATGCTGCTTAAGGGGGGCTCTGACCTTGCTGTGACTTGGCAGGTGACAGACAGAGCCTGCCTCATGCTCTGTCTCATGTATATCCAGACAAATTTCCTGGTTCACTTTTTCTCTAGCTGCCTAATCCTTCCTCAATGATGCTTGAAGCACAAGCAGCTGTTCTGAGACTCCCAGACAGTTGCAGACAGGTGAGGTGCCAGGGCCCCAGACAGGATTTTAAACACCTAGGGCTTGAGGTGAGGCTACTACACCATGCAGCACCTTTGTGCGGAGTCTGTAGGAAGATTAATTTCTGCTCTTTTTGTTTGCAGTGTCTTTTTTGTTTTGAGTTTTTTTGTTTGTTTGTTTATTTGTTTGTTTTTAATATGAGATTATGCTTCCTATTCATACTCTTCCTGCTTGGATGAGAAACAGCAAATGGAATAAGGCACAGCACAACACATGGCCACAAATGTCTGATCACATTCAATGAACAAAAATACCAATACCTAGTGTTAGAAAATATACTGTAGAGAATGTCTGTCTAGTCATCCATCCCTCATTCTGCAAAGGAGAGGGGGAGGTAAAGGGAAAGGCAGGAGATTCCCCTTTAATACACACACATACACACACACACACACAACTTGCCAGCTGCCCTTCGAGCTGATTGATGTTAATAAGTGTAAAGAGAAGACCAACAGAAATCTTAAGTACTCCTGGAAAGGATGACATGGTACCTCATCACCAGCTTTATAGGAATACAAAAATAATTTGTCTGCATTAAATAAATTAGTAATTGTGATTAATTCACTTGATTCAGCAGTTAAAAGCCCATACCCTTTGTTTTCTTCTGTATTGCTGGGAAGTACATGTTGTCGAGGCACCAGAAAGCAGAAAGGAATTTTGTAATGATTAAGGCTTTTTGTTAATATTTCAAATCCTGTATCTGAAAGATGGTAAGAGAGATGATAAAATCGATGAAGCATGTCATGATAGGCTGGCCATATTTTCTGATGTACTCTGCAGCAGTTCTGAAATAAAGCTGTCTGACTGTACAATCACATTATGCACAGCCAATGCAAGCATAAGCAGCCCTGCCTCAGGAACACAGTGTAAATTTACACTTATTCTGACTCCAGACTGCCGTCCTCTGGTTGCCTTTAATAGTCCAGGGATTTTGCGCCCCTGTTTCTTCAGGCCGGCTGGCAAAATACACCTATCTAGATCAAGTTGAATAAAATAAGATTTCACTGCACTGCTGAAGAAAACATAGCATGATTAATAGGGTGACTCAAAGATATCCATATTCTAGTGTTATGTATGTTAGGTGCTATTTCAGGCTGTATTTATTTATTTTAAAAAACCCCAAACACTTAACTGATGGGTTTGCATGCTGTTTGTCCTGTTACCTTGAGTTGACAGGGCCAGGATGGGAAACATCAGTACACAACAAAAATCTCTAGAGATTTATTTTGCTTCCAAATCTCTCTGCATTTGCTTTTAGCTTTGAAGTGAACCACAAAAGCAGTAAATTTTGAAACTGAAAAGAGCAAAAAGAGTGAAAAAGAGCAATGGGTTAGAACTTCAGAGCTGTACAGGATTATGCTTGCAATGAGGAAAAGTGCATAGCCTGGTTAATGTTTAAAGAATAGTAGATATTCAATTTTTTTCTGTGCAAACAAAGAAATATATAAAAACCCAGCTTTTTACAATTGTTAAAAAAACATTGACATGTAGATACAAATTAATTTAGCCAAATTAACTACTTCAGAGACACGATCACATCTATCAACTGTTCTTTAACATTATTAAAATATCCAGATTTAATACCAAGAAATCTCAGGTGACAGTCAGAAGTTTCTTTTTTTGATAACTTCTTTTACCATTACAGTATTTTCACATGCTTTGTGCTTCTGTTTAATGTTGGCTACTACAAGATGAGCTCTAAGCTGGTCAACTTTCCCATATGAAGTCCAGCAGCCCTAGTGAACCCAGAGTCACAGGATTCAGCAGGCAGCTCTCCCCCAGCCCAGCTGACAACCTCATTATCCATCTTTTGAAATATTTCAGCTGTGGAAGTGATACACTTATGTAACATGTACTTGGGGAAAATAAAACCATCTCTGCTTTTAAAGAGGAATACTCTGAACCTCCTGCCACCACTTAATTCTCACAATTTCTTCTTTCGCTATAAAGTGTGAACTAGAAAAATATCAGGAGTCAAAATAGTGATGACCAGGAGAGATGAAATAGAAACAAAATGACAGATGAGAACAAGGGATAATGCTATCTTAAAAAGGTACCTAAAAATATTCTCATTCATATATTCTCATTCGTTCTCATTCTCAGTTCTTCTCATTTAGCAACAATCTCACATCACATTATAGCATTTTCCTTTTTACCAGCATCACTATCTCTTCCTGTGAAAAGGGAGAACAAAGTACTAAAAAAAACCAAACATCAAATTAGTGTTTCTGTGACCAGCAACTGCAAGAACTGGAGCTGAGAATCTGGCAGTGTGTCACCCATCCACACCCCACTGCCCAAAATGGCTGCAGGACTTCTGCCACCACCACCTCACAGTCTCCATGCACAACAGCTGCTTCCCTGGCATGGCAGGTACAGGGGATTCTTTCCAACGGCCAGAGACTTGAAGAGGTCTGTCTTGAATCCAGAGTTTGTCTCTGCTATAGCTGCAGAGACGTAGCTGCTGTGAGGATGAAGATGGATGGTGTCTGCAGCAGTGAGCTCAGCCATGTGATTGGTGGAAATGCAGCAATGCTAAGGAATGAAATCTTTAGCCAGATGTCTGCACAGTTTCTCACAGTAGACCTCCTGAAGAGGTATCTAGGTACAGAAGTGCCAATGTAGACTAGGATTTCATGTTACAGCTACTGATAATAACTGGAACTGCTCTTCCAAAAGCTCTAATGCACTGGGATGCAAGAAGGAATGTGGTTTGGCAGGCGCAGTGGGCCTGATTCAACCAACTGCTTATGTGTCACTGAAATCAATGGTGCTATTTAGGGGCTTAATTGCTTTGCTGAATCCAGGCCAAAGAGACAAAAAGCAAGATGGCTAGCTGCAAAGCTTGGATATATATCAAATCTTGAACACTTACATCTCTTATCAATATTATGATTCTCCCCAATAATTCACAATTGTTCAGAAAAGTTTCAAAGTTGCCTTACTTTTTGGCCCTGACTCAGCAAGCATTTTGGTGTACTATAATTCATGCAGATGGTGCCATTTTCTTAAGAACAGAAAGACACAAGTGAAGTGCCACAACAAGCTGTTTTTGCAGGTCAGAGCTGTATTTAATATCTACAGCATTTAAGCATTCCTACCAAGGTTATACAACTCCTAGAGACATCTGGACCTAATACTGAAATGTTCCTATTGCAATCTGTGTGTGCGTGAATATTCTTGTGCCAAAATACTTATTTAAAACTGACTTTAAAAGGAAGAACAATAAGTTCAAGGAGTTATAATTTTTTTCAGTTGTTTTTCTTTCAATAACAAACGCACCTCAGACAAATAAAAATTAACAGTTTCAATACCAATGTTGAAATCATGTTCTTACTCACTGGTTTAGTCAGTATCCATAAAGAATGACTGCATTTGCCCTAATTAATGCCCCATTTTCAGGAAAGGCTTTAATTAACATCTGACATTTAAGCAGCACTACAATGTGGTGTTCAATTATCACCTGGCCTACTTCAGTGTGATTCAAATGCTCTTGGAGAAAAAGATGATTTATTTCCCCTGAAAGTTTTACAAAACGGAGTAGCAAGAAAGACCTAAGGAAATGAAGGAAAGCAAGCCAGATCTTTGAAGAGATTTAGGGTGGAGTTTTCCAGTACAATTATCTTGTCCCAGTGGGTGGCTGGTCCCTCAAAAGAGGGGAACCCACTCATGCACCTCTCAGCTTTGCCCTGGGCCATGTATTTCTAACCCACTTCCTCTCCCCAGACTGGCAAAGCCCTGAGTGCCATTGGGAGAGTCAGAACTAAAAATACAACTGAGCCCATTTGATAACTCAATGCTGCTAAAACAGGATGGTCTTCCTCCTCTAGTTTCCTCCATCTTCTTTCCCCTGCTTTGTGTCCCTCAGGCTCCACCAGCAGCAAGCCAAGATGGTTCAGTTCCTTAGCCCTGGAATCAAAAGGTGCTAGTTGCTGTGCTAAAACAGTTTCCTGACAGTTCAGTGAGCTCAGCTGGCTCACTCTTGGTTCTCACACCCAGGAAGGAGAAGGAAGAAGCGTGGAACCACCACCTCCCAGTGGAAGTGGGCTGGTAGTTTTTCTTGTGAAATCAGATTTTATCCTGTGTAGGATGGTACACCACACAGAAATATGTTTTTGTACTGTATATGTTTTCTATCAGAAAATTTGTGTCTAATCAAATGAAAGCGTTGGTGAAGTGAAAGGTGAGAGCATGTGGCAGGGACCTGATGGCCCTTTTGGCTGGACTGAGGCTACTCTTCCTATGGTGAGCTGTAACCAGAGAGAGAACTTTGCAGAATAAGAACGTATTTTACCCTACTTGTTCAAGTTATATGGCATGGAGACATGGAATGGTTTAGTTTGGAAAAGGCCTTCGAGTCCATAGAATCATACACTAACTTAAGTAGCTAACAATGTTTAAATACCCAGTATTTGCTGGGTCACTGAGACTGTGTGGCAAGCACCAATCTGTGGTTGTGGCCGTGCTGAACTTCTCTCCTGCTCTCTGGTCTGATGAATATTTCATTATACTATATCAAGAGAAACAGCTTTTAGCATTTTTTTTTTTTTTAGGGCACCTTTCCCTCAGCTTCTCAAGAATACACCACAGCCTCCTGATCAGAGCACCTTCCCCAGAGAAATGAGCTGGTCTGCTTTGGCAGAAGACAACATGGGTGACAATTCCCATGCTGTGCTACAGAGACAGATTTTTCTTTACCACATCTTCCAGCCATGACTTGCTGGAGCTCAGAATCAGCTCTGCAGGAGGAGATCCTTAAACAACATGGACAGAGAACACAAAATCAACACAATGTGATAGGATGCATACAGAACTACCTGTGAAGAGCTGAGCCTTCTGCAGACACACCCAGACACACCCAGACACCGAATATTGTGTGAGAAATAACACACTGGCAGCTTCGGTGCATAAAGTGGAGGACAGGCTGACATCCAAGTACTGATAAGGCTGCAGTTCTGAGGTACTCATGGTCATTGCCCTGTCTCCAGCCAGCCCCTGCCTAACAAAATCGAACTAAATGTAACTTGGCATGTGGGGCTACATTTAGAAAGCTGCAGCAGCTCTGGGGTATTTCAGATATCTGCAGTGAGGACAGGAGAGACAGCTGGAGTGGTAGTCTTGTTAGCTAACCTGATATAAATTGTCTCTTCCCATGAATCACAGCCATCAGGCACCAACGGGATTTGGGAACCTCTAGGGTGAGTCTGAAAGGAGAAACTGAATATCATGATTTTGGATCCAGAAATTTTAGAAATATTTCAGAAACTTAGGAATAGAATGCATGTGTCCACATTTTTCTGTGGTTCTAGTCTTTGGAATATATGTTATACCATCCTTTAGCCTGCCACACTTCCACACTGAGCTGCTGATGTTTGCCTCCTAAAAATTACAGTCAAGGGACCCTTTATGAACTGACTGTGGGGTTATGTGTTGGTTAGTATCCAATAATTCCTGAGATCTAAGCCCAGATCTGTCATCTATTTGTTCCATTGCCGTGAAAGGAGTTCATAAAAATAGCACCCGGGAGCTCTGTATCAATTGGAATTCAATATTTCAGTCTGGCAGCCTTGAAACCAAGAGTGAAACATTGCTCTTTTCGCCAGCACATCCGTCACTAGCTTCTGGGTTGGCGATGGGAAATGGGCACGTTCTATATAATTCAGGTGGTGACCTGACTCTCCTAGGGCAGTACTGTTTCAGCAATGCAAGGAGAAAATGTTATTGAAATCAGTGGAATTATTTGCAAGAACAAGAGTAAGCAACTTTGCAGGATTGTACATTTTTTTCTCTTTCTCTATTATTGTACAGTCAAACATCCAGGGGACTGGTCACCATCCTGCTGAAAGTTACAGCCTGTCTGGTCTTTAATGTCTGTTTTCGATGATCTCATTCATCTGTTCATTTTCCTACAGCTCTCATTCTTCACTCTGAGTGCATCCTAGCCTTTTCACCGTGTCTCATATGACGCAAGGCAATAAAACCAAAAATGAGGCAAACTGCTTTATGGATGTGCCGGTCCGGTTTGTGCTACTTCCACCAAGCGCTGCTAGGTGGCAATATGTCACCTGGAAAACCACGAGCTTCCAGCCGCCGTGGCCTCCTCTGCTTCCGACCGCGCTGGGACGTGCGTGGGCATCGCTCCGCTCCGAAAGAGGACAAGCCCTGGGAGCAGGACCTGGTGAGAGCTGCTTCGCTCACACGGATCTTTACTCAGGTTTTCCAGACACAACTGCAGGGCTGAATCTTACTGGAAAAATTCTTTGTGAAGCCAACAGGAAAAATAAAAGGAAAGCCTGCTTTGCAGAGTGTTGTAAGAAAGAAATGGATCCTCTGTTGTATAAAGATAGCACTGCCTGGGACTAGACTATTTCATATTCCCGATTCTCTGAACAATGCAAAGTTGAAAGTATCCATTCAGCGTGAAAAGCTTTTGTTTTTCCACATAAATGGTTAGTTGAAATCCCCTACATAATCGAATAATTTTTAATGAACTAGGCCAACTTTGGAACATTTGTATTACAGTTGGGTTGAAAAACAGTTTTAATAAAGGTGGAGAAGATATATTTCCAGATAAATGTTTCAGCCATGCTACAAATACTTAAAACTGAGTCATCTTATGTATGTGTCTCAACAAGGACAGAGAAAGACTAGCTCACATTTGCATATTGTTTTGAATATGCAAAGTACTTAATGATCTCCATTGAAACCACTTATTTCCCTTGATCTGGCTGCTGGCAAAACCGGGGGTAGGGCTGTGTGTGCCAGTGCCTTTAATGCCAGCCTCAAGTTTACACAATTACAGTTTGATGCCAGGGTAGTCTCAGCTGCCAGAGCTGGGTACAGGTGAGCGGCACCTGGAGCCGGGGAGGCACAGCTGGGCAGAGCTCCCACTTAGGCTGACAGGTAAAATAGATGGATGTGAAAATGGGGAGCCCAAGTGTCGCCTTGTGGCGATGGGGACAGGGAGCTAACATCTCTCCTGCCTGCTGCACAACACCAGCACAGCAAGGGGGGTCCCGCCACTGCAGCCTGGGCCAGCGGCTCGTATCCAAACCGGAGCCACCTGAGAGACCTTGTCCAGGATCCTTAATTACCCTGACTTGGATAGAAACACACGGCTTGGTTTTTAGAGATGGATGCGATCGCTGCAGAAAACAATAATGACGACCTGCTTACGCAGTATTTAGCAACCTTGGAGCTGACAAGTATCGTCCCTTCAAAATTGCTCAAATTCAGGCAGAGCTCGCGGTGCTTGGGGCCATCTCTCTACGGATGCGGTATGAAGACCTCTCCTGCCGGCCCCAAGTCAGCCCTCAGCCCCCGGGGCTCGAAAGGCTTTAAACCCCCTTTGCCGGGCGCGGGCAGGCGGCTGCAGCCCGGCCCGGAGGCCGCGGCAGCGGTTCCCGGCCGGGCCCTTTCTCCGCAGCACCGCCCGCCTCCGCTGCTCCGCGGCGCCGGGGCCAGGTCAGTGCCCGGCCCGGGGGCTCCGCTGCCCCGCCGGGGCCGGGGCCAGGTCAGTGCCTGGCCCGGGGGCTCCGCTGCCCCGCCGGGGCCGGGGCCAGGTCAGTGCCCGGCCCGGGGGCTCCGCCGGGGCCGGAGCCAGGTCAGTGCCCGGCCCGAGGGCTCCGCTGCTCCGCCGGGGCCGGGGCCAGGTCAGTGCCCGGCCCGGGGGCTCCGCTGCTCCGCCGGTGCCGGGGCCAGGTCAGTGCCCGGCCCGGGGGCTCCGCTGCCCCGGCCCCGCGGCCCTCGGGGAACAAGGGGCCTCTGCGGCAGAACGGGGCTCCGAGGCGGCGCGGGTCCGGGGCGGGGCGGCCGCGGGTGTCCCGGTGCCCGCGGGGCCTCCCTCGGGCTGCCCGGGGCAGAGGCGAGGTGGCCTCGTCCGTGCTGCAGGGGTCGGCGGTGCTTCTGCATGGCCCTGATGCCTCGGGTCTCGCTTTGGAAACAGCCGGTCACAGGCTTCGGCACTGAGCTCTGCCTTGATGGTTGATCTAACATAAGCTATTTTGGGGGGGGGGGGA
>JAOTQP010001546.1:59281166-59311371 GCA_026413545.1 Cichladusa arquata
ATTTCAAGATGTTAACCAAAGTACCAATATGCTTTTTAAAAAGAAATAGAGATCATAAAATTATATGCTTCCAGTCTTCTACTCTATAAAGAGCAGGAAGAACAAGGTCTTAGGAACAAAGGAAAGACTGGCCTACCTTTAAGAAGGCAAAGTGCAAACCAGTTGTCCTAAATCCACCAATGTTTTAATGCCCTCAAGATCTATTTATGCATTATTTTAGTTTTTGGCCAGTAATAAATATGCTTCCTCTTTTAAGAAAGCTGTAGAAAACAGAAAGTACTTAGAAAGTCATCTTGCAACCAAGACAGTAAAACCAGTAAAGGAAACTTAATTTTGCCAGCAATCAAAGGACATGAGTGTTACAGAGAAAAGCCTGTATTGCATTTAAGGTGTGTCAAAGCTTGGCAGAGTTCAGAACATGAATTTAGTCTGGGTTTGTAATTGTATCAACACAGGATTTAGATTTCTAACCTCCTTACTGATAAAGGACATCAGAGGTGAAACACATCAAGTTGTCATTTCTCTCACAGATGCCTTCGTAGTAATTCGATCTGAATTGTTTAAATGCATTTAATTCTCCATTTTTTCCGTGGAGAGCACTTGGTTTGCAACCACTGAGAGCTAGGGTGCAGCATTGACACCACACTTTTCCTGGGATCAAAGCCAGTTCAGCCAGGGAGATGATGAGCTGAGGCAAATAGAAACATTCAGCCAGCCCAAAAATATGTGAACCTGCATTTGCCTGAGTGATTCTGCACAGACTTTTTCAGCTCCTTGCCATGCTCCCTTGTTCCAAGGGCTCTTGTGGTGTCTAACAGCATTGTGAGTACCTCTGGTGCACTCCTGATCTCATTTGTCTTGCTCAAAGCACAGCACCATTTAACTTGAGCTGGCTTTGTATACACAACTCACAGTAAACACAGAAATCCCTGTGCCCAAAGCAATAAGCCCTACTGGATATTAGTAGACTCTATGGGCATCTGTGTCATGGTGGCTGCCATAAGAAGGAACAGATCCAAGGAGATCCTATCATTTCCTAATTTTCATATTTCCCAAAGCATTCTGGCCCCAGATTTTCCATGGACCTGAGGTCTGAACTGAACTAATTAATTCAACATTACAACATACTGAAATTTATTTTGAAAAGCTCAGTGGTTAAAGGGCCTAGACTGGAATTTAGCAATCCAGCTGCCATGGGGTGGGTGACTGGCATCATCTAGGCTCAGTGCCAAGGGAATTGAAGAGGCAGCTTAAACCAACAGGATTAAAAGCAAGCCTCAACTTTTCCTTTGTCTTTACATAAGGATAAAAAATAGAATGCAAATTGCAGCATTCAAAAGATAAAGATAGTCTAAATTTGCCATTGTAGCCCATAATTTTGTGATCTCCAGTTCGGATTCTCAAACTGAAATATGACAATTTATCTTTGAATGGCATTTCACCTGTCATCTAGTTGAAAGCATGGATTATAAATGAGCAGACTATTTTCTGTCTTTGATTTAAAGGATGAGACTGAGAAATTCTGTCCATTCCAGTAGGTGGAAATAAATGCAATCATAAATTCAATATTTCAAATGCAAACATAGCCATATACTTTTATGCAAAAACCTTTTTGGTTCACAACAAAGGCAGTCTTAACTCAAGAAAAATAATGCCACCTGACCATGTGTGAGAGACTGGACTGGCTAATGACTCAGTCAACCACTTAACCAATAAGGGAAGAGGATGATGAGATGCAAATCATAGGAGGTGGGATAGTGCTCTTAACAATGCCCATACCAATTGCCCTGCCTTTAAGTAATGGCTCAGGAGTGTAAACTCCCCTCCAGTAAAGTATGGGGATATTCACATATAGCCTGAAGGTATTCACCCCTTCTAATGGCCATAATTGACTAAACTGCCCTGACTGTGGCATCCTGAGAAGTGTCCTGGATCATCAGATATTCCTAAATTGTCTTGTGATCTACAGCATTACATCATTCAGTGTAAAACTCCCCACCAAAGAGAGATACCTGGGCCTTCCCATCTGAACCTGAGCATTTGTAATCCATGGAGCTTCGGTGCTTTATGGGCTTCCCCATCCCTGATGGATCAAGACAGTGACCACCACTTCAACTAACAGACACTGGAATTGCAACAATGAAGTCTTGTCACAAGATCCAATGGGTGGTGACTACATACCTTTCTACTCTTATTCCTTCTCTTTCTTTTCCATATTTCTTTCTCTCTCTCTCTCTCTCCATCACATAACAATTATATTAAATATATTATCACATAATAATCTGTACTATTGGTCTCAGCATATGGTCTCATTTGTACCTTAAATCAGGCAAAGCCATCTCTCTAGTAATTTAATAATTGAATCTTAACACCATGATTTGGAAGCAGGGAGAGGTAGGCCAAACAGTGCCACCTCCTGTAAACTGGTGTTTTCAGTAATAAGAGATGCTTTTGCAAATTTTTTTTATCAGAAGAAATACTAGGGAAGGAAAGTCTTCAGTTAAAACATAACAACTTCAGTTTGGGTTATTTTCTTTCAGCTTACATAGTACAACAAGAGAATTCCTTTCCTTTATGGTTTTGGGATCACAGTTTTTACGTGCATACTTTAAGGCACAGCACTGCCATAGAGTAGCATTATGTAGGGTGTGGGAAAATATGCAAACTAGATTACTTCATTTTTCTGTAACTGGGTAATTGGTGTGTTGATGTGCAAATTTTAAAGACATCAAGTGCCTTGGATGGCAAAGGAAATAATAACCTTGGTGCAGATGGTCACTACTAACCATTAACAAAAGTTTACTTTCACCTCTTGTTTCTGTGAAAGACAAATGAAAGACCCAGATAATGCTTTTTTGAACCACAGTTTGCATTATCAGCTTTTTAGATGGGAAAATAAATCAATGATGTTTTGGCTTAAAGACGCTGGTCTGGAACTGCTCTAATCCGTGCTCTAGCCAGATGTCCATGGGTGAAAACATTGTAGTAAGAAGATACAAAGAGGTCTGCCACATTAACATAATAGGGAAATCAATGTCCAATATCCAGCTCAACCCTCAACTCCTCTAGAAAACCAAGCTACAAAACACCTAGAGCACACATTTAAAGATGCTAAATTGTGCAGCTTGCTTATAGCCACAGTAAAAATTCAGAAAATAATTTATCTACAGAAAGACTGAAGAAAAATTCAAGCTCTAGGCAATCATCTTAGTGTTATGGTTACATCAGAAAAGAGTGTCCATGAAACCAATGGTGCATACACACTAGTTTTATACAAATACAAGTAAATTATATTGTATAAAGTAAATTATACAAGTAAATTATATTATATAATTTAATAAGATGCATATGGTCACTAGAAATATAGTTTTGAAACCTTTCTTCTGCTACTTTAAGTTCTGGTGTCAAATAGTATAAGCCATCTCAGACCCAAAGTACTGTAGATTCCCAACATTTCTAATGCCACAGGGAAGGTAAAGAACTCATAATTCAAACATCTTACTGACCAGTGACTGGATTTAGTGGTTAAAGTAGATATCTTGCAAGTAACATAACATCTATATTATGGCCACAAGTTTCTCACCCCCCACATAGTGGCATTCACAAAAATATCTACCATGTGAGTGAATCAAATAGAACTGGATTATCATATGAAATGAAATCATAGCTCTCCAGAGCATGGGCCAACTACAGAATTCATGAATTGTTTGCAAATTATGAAACAAGTGGTTTCTTGACATTCTATGAAGCATTTGACAACTGTCTAGTGACAATAAATGTAAACAGAAGCTGAATGTCTGGTGCAGCAGACATGGATATAATGTTGAGTGACTTAACTCAAACCTCTTGATCTTTCTACATCGTTCTAGAAAACAAATAACTGTTCTTATGCATGGTTGCATCATCTGGATGTATGCAGAGCTGCTTCAACTCAGCAACTATGTACCTTTCAGTTGCATAAATCTTGGTGTTCACGAAACAGGTAGAGACTGACCTATGGCTTGAGAGGCAGCCCGCTAAATCAAGTTACATACAGCACTTGTGCACATAATGACAACAGAGAGTTCAATAACAAAGAGGAAGCAGACCCATTTGAAAGGCAATGAGAGATCCCAGCCAGCCTCTCAAGCAACATGCTTATAGATTACTCCAGAGGCTTGTGTTTTGGGGTCCACTGAGGTCAATACAAACAAAAGGAGGATTTTTATAAGATATAAGTCTTTCTGCCGCAAGGAAAAAAAAAAATTGGTTGCTATCCTATACAATGTAACACTTATCTATATCCACAGTAACACAGTATGGACTGGTTTTCTATATCCACAGTAACAGTATGAGCTGGTTGTTTTTACAAGGATAGAAATGAAAGCAGTGAATTTTGCTCTACAAAAGAAACTGGATATAACTGAATAGCGGTAGAAACACCAAGTATCTGGAATATGTGATAAACGAAACATCTTGCTGGCTCTGCAGGACATCTTGAAACCCTCGTGTTATGGAATGGTCTCCTATCATACACCAGAGTAAACCAAGAAATTGGTGCCTTTTAATAGTTCCCCAGACAGAAGAGCTTGCTGCCTTACACTGTTTCATTAACACCTTCCTCTCCATGCCAAGAAGCAGACTAGGAGTCCCTGGCTCTGTCTGATTTAGGTGACTTGTGCTGGTTTTTTAACTGTTAACCCCATGAGGAATTCATCATGAAAGGCACTGAATTTTTGATGGCACAAGACACTAGGGTGCTGGAAAGCATCCAGAAAAGAGCAAAGGAGGCGGTCAAGGGTCTAGAGAGTGAGTCATGGGGAGCAGCTGAGGGAGTTGGACTTGCTTATACTGGAGAAAGGAGACACAGGGGACACCTTATCATTCTCCTCAACTACTGAAAGAAGGTTGCAGAATTCAGGTGAGCTTGGTTTCTTCTCCCAGGTAACAAGTAACAGGACAAGAGGAAATAGCCCCACTTGTCCCAGGGGAGGCTTAGATTTAATGTTAGGAAATTTTTTTTCACTGCAAGGGTTGTCAAGCATTGCAACAGGCTGCCCAGGTAAGTGCTACAGTCAACATCCCTGGAGTTATTTAAAATATATGTAGACATGGCAGCCAGGGACATGGTTTAGTAAAGGAATTGCCAGTATTCAGTTTACAGTGTTACTCAATGATCTTAAGGGTTTTTTCCAGCCTAAGCTATTCTATGATTCAGTAATTTTTAACTTCTAATTTTTTTTCACTCATGCCATTAAATACTGCACATTTTGCCCATGAGACATGGAAAGTATCCCATGTTTTGTTGCTCTGTTTATTCTTTTATACATTTGTTGTTTGATCCCTCTTGTTTCATGTGTGTATCCCTGTATAGTTCCTAAAGTATGTTCATAAATGATTCTGGATAAATTACAAGGGCGACTCTTAACTGGAAAACATTGCAGGATACTTACCTTTTAACACAGCTTAGCATTTTCTGGTATGTTTTCATCCCACTGAATCACAGAAAGAAAAAGGGATTTGCATTCATTTATAAATTTAGCTTAAGAAACAGTAGATTTAAGAATTATCATCATAAAACTTTTTTTAAAGGGCCCTATCAGCAATATTTTTGCATAGAGTAGTGCACTGTGCAGCATTTATAAATCAATGAAATCCCAAAGGAATTGTCAAGGACTTTATTGTCTTCTCGTGAGGAATGATAACTAATGTTTCTGTTACCTGTTTTGAGTAACACTTAGGAACAAGAAGCAAACACACAGGCAGTGGAAACACGTGTCCTGGGAAGAGTATATGCATGCTACCTAGTTCTATAGGGATGGGGTCAGGAAGTCCAAGGTGTGGCTGCAGATGAAGCTTGCAAAGGACACAAAGAATAAGAGGGGCTTCTACAGGTGTGTCATCCAGGAGAGAAAGGTTAAAAAGAATGATTTCCCCCTCATGAGCATAATTGGAAAACAGATAAAAGAGCAGAGGAGAAGGCTCAGGTACTCAACAACCTTTTGTTTCAATCTTTTCTGGCAGCTGCTTTCCACACCCCTCAACGGAGTAGACCACAAGAGCAGGAATGAGGGAGCAAAGTCCCTCCCACTGTCAGAAATGTTTAGGTTTGAAACCCACTGAAGAAAGTGAATATAAGTCTATGGAAACTGCCAAGATCCATCCCACAGTCCTGAGGGAAGTGACTAATGTAGCTGCCAAGCCACCCTCCACGGTATTTAAAAAGACATGAAGTCCGTGATGAGAAAAGTGGAAACATACAACCATTTTTTAAAAGGACCTTGGAAACTACCAACCTGTCAGCCTCAGCTCTGTGCCTGGGAAGATGATGGAACAGATCCTCCTAGAAGCTGTGCTAAGGCACATGGAGAACAGGGATGTGGTTTGAGACAGCGAACACAGCTTTACCAAGGGCAAGTCCTGCCTGACCCATCTAGTGGGCTTCTGCATCAGCAACTCCATGAGTGGACAAAGGAAGACTGACTGAAAACTAGGTATGAGGAAGAGAGTTTTTATGATGAGTGTGGTGAAACACTAAAGCAGATTGCCCAGAAGGGTGATAAATGCCTGTCCCTGAAAACACATAAGGGGAGTGAAACCTGATGTAGTTGAAGATGCCCCTGCACATGTGATGACCTTTAGAGGTCCCTAGATGACCTTTAAAGGTCCCTTCCAACCCAATATCATCCTATGATTCTAAAATTCTGACTCCATGATTCTGTCCACCTAAGTGGATAAATGTCATAGAAGAGGTGATAGAGCATGTGACTGAGGGTGTCTAATTACAACACTCTTATATGCAAAATGATTAACATGTGTTGGATGCTCCAGAGATTATTAGTGATCAGCCTTTCTAATGAGAAATATAAGGATGACAAGAGTAATTAAAATTCACGTTCCAAAAGTAAAAAATATCAAAACTCTAGAAAAATTACTCTTAAGATTATATCACCCTAATTCCATAGGTTTAAAGCCATTAAGGCATAGTACATGTAAGTACATATAAATATTTATTGTCTAAAACAAAAGGAACAATCTTGAGTCATTCCCCTGTATTCTCTATGTTGTTTATGAATATGCTTTCAAAGAATGAAGGTGGGGAACAATGTTTTAATTTCATAGATGAATAATGCCAGGTTCAATGTTTTGTATTTTATGATCGTTTGGAATTATATGATATGCCATTACCATGTCTTGTTCATCCTTCATCTACCACACAAATTAATTAACAAATAGGGTAAGATTTTACGTAGCTTTTTCTAACTGTGGACCAAATTGTTATCATTGTTATGGTGATGTAAATCTGGGTGACCTGCACTGAACTCAACTCTATTATTTCAGAATGACACCTACTTAATTCAAATTAAATTTTTGCTGCACAAAGAAGTTGTTTGACAGGTTTTCTAGCAAGACAAAATCTATAGTAAAAGAAGCCAGGCTCATATAAAGCAAATTGAACATTGTCTGTAGATGAGATGGCTATACTAAGAGAGCAGGAGTGCAAAATTAATTGATGGGCTGGATTTTCCAGCACAGTATAACTGTTGTGAATACACGGCCATTCTTCCCCAAAAGACAGCCCTAACAACCTCATCTCAAGGAAAAGGGCATCTTGGTGGCAGGACACCAGACAAGCACTCTCCCAAGGCAACACAGCAGGCAAAAGGGATTGCCAAAATAAGAGAGAATGTCTCTGCTCGAGTTCCCTATAAAATATATATGGTCAGCCACTTGAGGATTATACCTACCTTTAGGCTGCCCTAACTCAGCCTAAAGAAAGGTGCTGTGAATAGAACTGTAGCAGGGCTAGGCAAATGAAATGGGGTTATTTGCATTGTAAGAAATTGTTTCCTGCTCCTTTAAAGGATTCATCTCTCCTAGGGTCTCCTATATCTTTCCCCCATGATTTCTAGAAAGAGCACAATGAAACAACTGCTTGCTTGCTTGCTTGCTTGTTGCTTGCTTTCTTGATTGCTTTCTTCTTTTTTTTCTTTCAGTATATTCCCAGAAATGTGCCCACCTCTGTTTAATACAGCTTGAAAAAATGGAGAATAGGTTCCATGGAAATAATTGCAGGAGACGTTGCAGTTAAAGGTTTTATTGTTAGTCATATAATAACACGAGGCAAAACAAGGAATGTAGTTTCGACATGAAAATATATTTTCTCTGAACAATGTTGTAGGGGGTCTAGTTTAAATTTTAAGAACAGCTTTTGGTTTTAATGTGCTAAGCATTCAGAAATTATTTTGTCCTTTTGCTGACAGTCCTTTATGCCAATTATCAAATCACCTTTCCATCCTTCTTAGTACTGGTGTCATTCATGCTTTTCAAACTCTTCTTCCTTTAATATCAACCCTAATGAACTGGATTGGAGTGTAATAAATGGATTCACCAGGGACTAAATCCCGGGGTGACACCGTGCAGGGAGGCTGCCATTGCTTCCCGAATTTCAGCGTGTGGAGCCAAGGAAGCAGGTGACAGGCAGTCGTGGTGTGGTGCCGCTAGATCCCAGCGCTGCTACGTGGGGACAGAACTGTCGTGGCTGCATGGCCAGTTCAGACCTCAGTGTATGGTTTTTGGTATTGCTGTCGGCAGGAGCGTTTATGTGTGGTGGTGGTAAGGAGGGAATAGTAAAGGATAGTGGCATTCAGAATACTTCTGGACTACAAAAGTTACAGTTTTCACGACAACCACTGGGAAAGCATCAGTATTTGCAGTTATGGCTAGAATTGAATCCATGCTTTTATGGCTCAGAATTTGGTGACTGAAAGGCAAATGGTTGTGAGTTGGTGGTGGTTGTTTCCATTCCTAGGAAGTTGTGCATCTGCTCTTAAAGGTCTCTAAAACACACCTAGTGGACAGTGAACTTAAAAGAATTTTCTGTCAGTGTTATAAAAGCTCCTTTGATGACAGGTGTGAAGAGAACCTCTTTGGATCAAAGCATTAAAAAATAAAGGGCCCGAGTGCTTTTTGCAGAAAATAACAGATTCTTGCCCTCTGCCGTGAAACTCAAAATCTTTTAGTCACCATGGGACAAAAATCAAATGTTTTTAGGTAGTGTCATCTGTATTTATGGAAAGACTTTCTTTGCCAGCTGTTTTGCATCCCTAAATACCGTTATTTTTCGGTGGACTTCAGTATGTTTCTTTGTGATTTGTTTACTATTCTTCAAAATAATTAAAATGTGATTAAAAGATAATGTAATTGTTTAGGGATAGAAAGACAATTCACATCTAAACTCTAGCCTACAGGGATCATTAAAAAATACTAAACTAAACAAAGAACAAATAGTTTGGAAAGTCATAGCTGACTATGCCCAGAAATGGGCTGCTCAGAAGCAATGAAAATAACAAGAAAAAGAAAGAGGCAAAAGAATTGAGGTGTAAATGATCAGCCGTCTTAAAACTGAAACTACAGACAAGCAGTTTTCTTTTTTTTACTTACTGTGTTAAAAGGTCCCCCCCCCCCCCCAGTTAATTTTTATTTCCTGTATATGTTCCTTGATGCTATTTCAGTCAGTTAATTTGCACATGTTGTCAAGGCCTAAATCTTTTGTTCTCTCAACAGTAATACACAGACTAAAAAACTGTAGTTTAAAATACCAGCTACTTTTAAAGCCTGTTTTTTAGAGGAGTCATAAGGCTTTTAAAGTAACTTGCTGAACTGGAGGGACTGTTGATCCCATCTAACTTGTCTGGTGCAAGTACCAGAGACAATATATTAAAAATTTGAAGAGGGCTCATCAAGTTTGAGAGCCAGGACATTTTGAGAAAGGCATGAGGGATCAGTCCCCTAGCTGGGGAGGCAGAATCTCCCCAGCTCCCCAGCTTTGTTTAGTTTCTGTGTTTGCAAATTATGTTTTGTCAGTAGGTTTTCTGCTGCTGATCCCTTAACATGCTTATGATCTGCTCACTGCTTGCTTTTAGCAGTGAGAAAGTCAACTGGAGAAGAAACTGCCCTCAGCTTACTTCATGTGGTAATTATTAGAGTGGGAGAACTTGTTGGACAAGGTGTTGAAGTTAGTCTAACCCACGAATCATGGAAGGAAAGTAGAGAGATGGATAAGTGGATGAGGTAGGTGGAGGACTTTGTAACCTCCAGGGGTTACAAAGGGTGGTGACAAGCAACTGGCAACAGAGGAGTCCTGATTGTGAGTCCTCTCTACACCTTTCTTGTGTCTGAAGGCAGGTCTAGTGACTCCTCTGCACTGTGAGACTAAGCTGGCCTCCTTTTGTTTTTGAATCTCTTCTTTGTCCAGCACTGTCCAGGCTTTCAGTCAGTTGTTGTTATTTTCAACCCACTTTTTTTTTCCTTTTTTTTTTTTTTTTTTTTAAACAAATGAGCTGTTTTCATGCTTTGTTTCTTCATCACTGCCTTTTCATCTGCTTTCATGCAATAAGGTCAGTTGTGCCAGCCTTCAGCATTGGTCCACCCCTTGCTTTCCATTAATTGGCTGCTGCGGGAACCTGATGAAGCATCTGCCAGTCATGGTCACTGCTCCCTAGTATGGATTAATGCCTTCTAAAGTGGCTGGTAATACATCCAGATGTGGTTGAATTGTGAATCATCTCATCATCATCCTAAGTTCACATTTTCTAACTCTTCTTCCCTGTCTTTGCACTTCTGTGCTTGTTGCTGAAATTGCAGGTGCCAAAGGTCTTCATCAAGTCAGGTTCTCTCGTTCTTCTTGACCAAGTGCCTTTGATGCCTTTGGCAGTGTCACAAAAGTGCCTTCTTAATTGTTTCTTAAATGCCATTTGAATATTTTCTCCTCCCTGAGATTTATTTTGTGGATTTTGTCTGTTGAACCCCTATATTTCTGTTATGCTTAATCTCAGTATACTTTTATCCAAACCCAGAAATTCAGTTGATGAGATTTTTTTTCCAGTGTCTATATCTGCACATCACACCTGTCACATCCTGCCCCAGATGAAAGGGAATGCTTATTTCCCTCTTGTATTGAAAACACATCTCTGCATCTTTTTTTTTCCCCCCAGTTTCTTTTTCCCTCACTTGTGTTAATAATTCAGTCATCATTTTTCAACTGGAATTTTTCTTGCTCATGTATTTTAACTTGCAGATTTAACTTGCTTTGTAGTGCAGTGTTTCTTGTTTGAGCATACAGGTACTAAGATTCAGTTCTCTCTCTAATTGTTCTACCCTTTCTTCTAGAAAGTTGCTACCTACAGCCCTTACCTTGTTTTGGCCAGATATCTTTATGTTCAGTGACAGTTGCAGCTGGTAGCATTCCTGGAGGTTGCTGTTTGATACATCATGTGTCACAGGAAAAATTTGGGTTGCAACAGAGTAGTGGTAAATGGCAAGGGCAAATACACTTGTTCAAGACTTACTTATTTGCCAGAGAGCCTACTCAGTTAGGGACTGTTGATGTTGGTGTTATGCCTGTTTTATTATTGGTGTTATTACTTTTTTATTAACATGGTGAGGTCTGAATTTTACCTGGACATTTGCCAGAGGCTGTCAGAAGGCCTTTGATAATCTGCATGCACAAAAATACATAGATTGTGAGTGCTTGCATGTAGATACATGTACTGCTCTTGTAGGTACATGTGCTGCTCTTGCATAATGTGTGTCAGTCCTTTGTACTGAAGTGCTGGCATTCAATGTGTTTATATTAACCCACAGTCTGCTACCCCACAGGCAAGGGTATTACAAAACCACTTGAATGCCAAATGGGATTTAAACTGTTGTTTTATGTAAGAGGTATGATAACTGTGGAATGAACAACTATTGATGTCCATAATGTTGGCTTCTCTCTTAGTTGTTGCCAGTGATATATAAAGCTGTAGCACTTAAAACATACGAAAGATGCTAATTGACCACTGTTATTCCTATACGGTCTACTGTCTGTATTCCTGTACTAGGTATGATTATATTAAACTGAAAATCTGAAAATTTTAATGTTAATAAATATCTCTTTGCTCGTCCTACAACATCGTGTTATTGCAACATCTTTCTTGCACCACTTTCATGCAAAATACTGAAGTAATTGATTGCAGTCATGCAGTGGATTGTGAGTGCTCTGTACTGACTGAAATTTTGGATGTTGTTTGTCAGATATCAACAGAAATCCCTTTAGACTGAGAGAGCTCTAGCTTTTCCTACCGTGCTTTCCCTGAGTGGTTAGCTCAGTCAGACTGAACTGTTAAAATAATCTTTTTTTAATTAAAAAAATAGGATTGGGCACTCACCGGTACTGTAGGAGATGGTTGTAAAGAAAATAATTCAAAGATTATACCTTGCATGAGTCATTAATCATGAGTCATGATCAGCAGGCAGTGGTGTCCAATTTGTTTTCTAATCCTGCACTTGCTTCTGTTATTACCATAGTGATAATATTAAAGAGCTGCTAATGCATATAACCACGCAGTTGAAAATGACAGACTTTTTTTCCATTGGAATAAAATTTCCATATCTTAAGTCTGTTTTGCTCAGTATATTTCTTGTCCTGAGAAATTCAGTAGTGTGTAAAAGTCATTAAAAAGGTTTAAGTCATTAAGTGGTTAAGTTAGCAGAACAGCCTTTTCTTCCCCCTCTCTTTGCTTTCAAGCCAGTCATTGGGGCTTCCCAGAGAATTCCATCTAGTCTGTTTTTGTATGAGAATTGGGGATACTTTGTAATCATTAAAAATTGGGAGCTGATTGTTCAAGGTACACTTTACAAGGAAAGGCTGCACTGTCCATGTGTTTCATGTTTGTTCTCTCCTGAGCAAAAACTAGTAGCTGGATGGAAAGTTTTATTGCACTAATATATGCTGAGGAATGACTACTGAGGTTTTAGAGAAAAGGGAAGGCTGCCTCTCTCTTGAGAGCCTGAATATAAAAAGAATCAATTAGGAGAAATGAGCTTTGGAAACCCACTTTCACTCTTTAAATAAAAATTTAAAAGCTCTGAAAGAAGGTAGCTGAAGTGGTGCAAATATTAGAATGTGCATAGATGGAGAGTGTTTGGGTGCAGCAGCAGTCAGGGAATGTTTTTTATGAAGTAATGAATCTTATATTTGATTAGATTTTTAAACCTGAATAAATTTTGTAATTAGTTTTATTAGTTTACACTTTGGAAAAGTTTATTATAACAGATTAAAGCCTTGTTTGTCAACAGATGTTAAAATAATATGACTTCACAATTTCTTTTATAAAGTATTTTGAAAGGTGCTAATATCTGTCTTAACTACTAAAATCACTCCATAAAACTCCTTCTGGTAACTTTGTGGGGATAAATTCAAACCAAGAATTTTGCAAATGCAGTTTGCAGTGATTTTTGTCAACTGTTATGATTATGTCACCTTTATATTAGTTTCTGCTGTCATACTTCCCTCTTTTTCAGAGGATTGAAGTGGGTTTCAGAGGAAATTTCCTGATTTTTTTTTTCCCCTCACTCCATGTATTTCCAGAAATGGCCCTTGCTCTGTGGAAGAACTTACTTCAAACTACAAAGAAAAGGATACTACAACAGAGGAGGTTGTCACTGTATAATGGTGCTCATGGCTATGAGGAAGAATTGATAAAGAAGAAACTTCAACAGTTTTCTGGTGGATCCATCAACCTTTCCAAAGAAGACAATGGCATTGCAATACTTACTTTGAATAATCCAAAACTAATGAATGCATTTACAGGTATTAGTTAGTTGATAGGATTGCTGGTTGGTTTTGGTTTTTCTCTTGTTCAGTTACCTGTTTTGACATTTTGCCTGAAGGAAGTGAAACACTCTGCCTTACCATGCCTTAGTTAAAAGAATAAACATTTAAGTTTTATTCAGATGTGCAGCAAATGTGTCCAGTGTTTTGCATAGTAACTTTGCTATAAATGTCATAAGAATCTAAAAAATTCTTAATGACACAGGGACCGTCTTGCAGAATGTATACTTCTCCCCGTGTTGTTCAAGTGTTAGCACAATTCTGCCACTGAGCTTTTTCTTGCATCTTCTCTCATTTTGTCATCACTGCTCTGGAAGTAGGGAAGGCATTTTTGTGGGCATGAGAAGATGCCACCTCTCTTTTGCAGGTGATGTAGAGAGAAAGACTGTGTTTACTTCTTGTTTCTTTACCTAAAGCCATCCCTGTACATCAAACTTCTGTAGTTTGGTCTTTCCCACTCACCCAAACTGGCTTCCGTTTGTTCATTTGCCTTATGTCTTAAATATCAGTGACTGGTTAATTAAGTATCGGATGAGCTGGGTATTCTCAGCTGTAGCAAGTCAGTGATCTATTTAATATTTTTTTACACTGGAGAATACTTAAGTATCAAAACCAAGTGCCCTATTTTATTAATCTTGTATTATGAGAGGTTTTTCTTCTCCAAGTTGAGTGTATTTGCTGTCTCCTCTTAATTATCTAGATTATTCCAATTTATGCCACTCTCTTCAGATATGAGTGTCACAGGTTCAGGGTGTGAATCTGCCGGAGCTGGAGCTGTGCATAAGCCCTTACTGTAAAAATGTTTTTATCTGTTAATGTTTTGAAGTGGATACATTTTCATCATCTTGCCAATTTCTTTGTTGCTATTCTGTCTTCCTGCCCAGTTCTCACTGTTTCTTTGCTCTGAGCAAACATTTTGCAACACACTAGCACACTGTACCCTTTACATGCAGAATGTCAGTCTATGCTTTGCACTGGTGATTGTTAGCTGAAAGGAAACCTAAGAGAGCAGCAGAATTGGTGGTAATGCACCTAGATGTTTCTGCCTTCTCTTTTCTTTAGCTTAAAAAACTCATGTATGAAATCATTACCTAACTGAAGAAGTTGTAGCTAAAAGATGTTAGCATAGAGATTGTCTTTCTGCATGCCTCCCCGGCAGCATATGTGCTGTTATGCAGTCATAATTACATTGTTGTTTCTCCTTTTTCTGCAGATTGGTTTCTATTTTTGGCTCAGAACTGTGCCATGTACACCTTGCAGACTGTGTGCTTTTAGCTTATTTGTTGTGGAAGTTGAAAGAGGCAGAGAAATGAGCTGTAACAGCAACAGGAGAGAGCAGATTGGGGTTTTCTGCTCTTTGAAGATCAGGACCAATAAAAGTCAAATTGCTTAAACCAAACTTTGATAGAAACTTGCAGATATGTTCTCTGTTTTGTATGTGCTTGGCAGGAGGGGCTCAGAAGTGATTGGTGTCAGTGCTGAGCAGGTGCAGCTGCCATTTAGGCGACGGATAGCTGTTCTTTGCCTATACAATGTTCTCTGTAGTGTTAATGTTCTGAAATCATATCACATATCTGGAGTCAAGCAGACATTAGCAGACATTTTCTCTCTGGCTCTGTTAGTTGTCTGTAAAATAATCTTTCCTCTCCTTACAGGACTGCTGTGAAAATAACTTATTAGTGTATGTCAATTAGATGCTCTAGTAGCAAAGAGGAGCTACAAAAACTACTGAAGAAATTAATAGCTCTGTCTTTGTTGTGGATCCTCATTAGCATATAATAAATGAGCTGTGGGATCAGGCAGTTCTGTTTTACAGCAGTGTGTAGAGCCCTGTAGAGAGCTCCATTTTGCTAGGCAATAGCCACAAAAAATTCCTCTGGAAAACCTTACTGTCAGTTCAAGAGATGTTGCTTCTTTGTGCTGTACACCTCTGCTAGAGAGTTTTGTTTTTATGGGTGGGAGAGTAAAAGCAAAATCAGGCTGGCCCCTTTGCTGCTGCAGTGAATGGTATGACATCTTAATTTATACTGATCTTAATTTCATTTTTAACATTATCATCTGGAAAATGCAGTTGCTGAGAAACTACTGGGAACTTAATCCTTTGCCTCCAGCTGTGTATCAAATAATACTCTTCAAGGGGCAAGGTGGGGTGTGCAACCCCTGAATTGCCTCAGCAGAGCCTGGTTGATTTCATCAGCCAGAGCCTGTCGATACAGCTACCTCCCCATGAAATTCTTTTGATTCTGCGTCTCAGAGCTTCTGAAGAGTGGCAGATATTAATTTATACATCCATGCACGCTCCCTCTAGAGAGCTGCAAAACATTACTAAACTGTTAAGGGAAATTCTATTTTCCAGGCATTTACTTTACACAGCAGTCTTTTTTTTTTTAATCTCAAAGGAATTATGCTTATTCTAAGCTTGAGCAACTCATGAAATCAAAGACAGAACAAAATTGTTGGGAAATTACTAATGGGTGATATGGCGATCATTATGCCTTTTTTTCTCTTCTTAATTGGAATCTGGTAGCCACCTGTTTGAAGTGGTCTCTTTGGAAACACATGCTAATAATGTCAGTTTAAGCCTGGTAGAACCAATTTCAACAACCCAACCTCTCACTGAACTAAACTTGAATGTAGTTTAAAAGAAAAGAAAGCCAGCCTGTAGGAATTAGAAAATAATGATGATAATTTTAATTTTCTTGTGTTTACTTGAAAACATTTATACTCAGATTATAGCTGATGCAAACAAATTGTTATTTATTATTAATTCTGTAAAGAGCATGAACTTAGTTGTATCAAATACTGGAAGACTAGGATTGGCAGAATTAGGATTTGCTTTAGTGTTGTGCTCTCTTCATTATAAGGAACATCAGGAGCTATATCTTTTGGTAAAATGATAGTTCAGTGTTGTCAGGAATGGAAAAGAGCCTCTAACAGGAGGATAGAACAGGCTCTGGCCAGTGTCTCTTGTCCCCTGCTATTACATGTAACAGGCTCCTGTGGATCCTGCATTTTTTCTGGTTGACTGGATTTTTGGCTTGGAACACTCTGTGGAAAGACTCTTCAATACCTCACTGCTTTGCCTATTAAAAGAACCACAAACAGTGGTTCTGCTATATTTGACCCTAGCAAAGCTTGGATGCCAGCCCAAATACCTTTCTGTTAAGAAAACTAAGGAGACAGATATGCAATAAGTAAAATCCACAGCGTTAATGCACACCTGTTTGAACAGCAGCATTTCCAAAACGTTGTTGAAAAGTTGTTGAGTGTGCCATCAGGAAAAGCATATCAAATGAAGACTCACAAAAATTGCATCCAGGCCTAGTTCTGCTAGTATTTTCATTCCTGGCTTGGATGATGAAATAGAAGTTGAACTGCTGAAATTGTCAGATAACCCCACATTAGGAGAGCTTGCAAGAATATTTTTTGGAGGAGAGGCATTCAGTGATCTTGATTAGCTGCTATAAAGATTTCAAGATCAACAGAGTGAAATTCAGTGAAAGCAAATATAATGTGCCACATACAAAAAGCATGACCAAATTATAAATACAGAAGGGAAAGTAACTGGCAGAATTGAAACCAGCAGAATGCTGGGATTTTTTTAAAGGATCATAGTATGGACTTGACAGTGGGTAAAAAAAAACCCCAACCCAATGCTATTCTGGTATATAATATTTAATGTCCACTTAATTATTGACCACCTCAGAAACATTGTCAAACTGTGTTATTTCAGTGACTGAGACCAAGCCTAAGGGGTAAGTGCTTGACTGAGTGTTCACTCTTGATGTGGTACTGGGTAGATTATTTCGTAATGAACTGTAAGGAAAAAAAAAAAAAAAAAAAACAAACCAGGAAGAAAATGTAAATATCCCATGGATTGGCTGCTAATGGTAAATTTCAGAAGAGGATGAGTCCTGTACATGCAGGCATAGAGTTAGAAAAGCAACAGTGTGGCAGAAGACGGAGTCCTTGAGAGTATTAATTGAAAGCACGTTTCTATCTGAAGAATGTAGAATGAAGAATGTAGGTCTGTCCATCTAAATTCTTGTGAAAGAAAAGCTGAGAGTGTCCTCAACTTGTATGTATCCTGCTTTCTGAAATTAGTTTCTGTAAATGTGTTCTCTTAAGCATATAACTGGACAGAGTCATAGTCATTCAGAGAGGAAGAGCTTTAAATTAATGCAGGTAGTTTCCATTGCTGTGGAAGATGCTGCTGTCTAGGATGAGCTCTAGAAACAGGGGTTTGTAGAGTTCCATGTCAGGAAGGGTACTTAAGCAAATATGATGTTTATGGTGTTTTATGGTGAATTGGATGTTTAAACAAGAAATATAAAGCTAGTATTATATGATGATATACTTTATAAACAGAGTCTTTTTAGAGAAGAACCTTTGTTAACATTGACTGATTGTGCCTTGAGCCCGCCAGGGACATGATTCTTTTCTATTCTCTGCCAATTGTTTGTGCAGGAAGGAATGTCTAGCTGGACAAATCTAGATGGATACATATAAATTCATGTGTCCTTAATGTAGGGAATTGCAAGCAGAAATAAATCGGGTAGAGGGGATTTGTTTGGGGTTTTTTGTTTAGGCTTTTTTTTGTTTTGTTTTGTTTTGGGGCTTTTTTTTTGAGTGTAACATAAATATCCTTCATACAGAATATCCTTTGGAATTTTGGGATGTGTGTCCTTGGAGAACAAATGCATGTTGGCGATTGTGTGTAGGATTTAAGGTTATACTTTCACTTGTGATTTTAAGCCCATCATTTATTAACACTAACTTGGTTTTGCTGGTGGAAAATGTAACAAAAAACATGACGGTGATAATTTCCTATTAAAAATTTTGTTTCTCCCCTCTTGTGGCAGGTACTATGATGGTGGAACTCCAGGAGAGGGTTACTGAACTGGAAAACTGGAAGGATGGCAAAGGTCTTATAATCCATGGTGCAGAAAACACTTTTTGCTCAGGATCTGATTTGAATGCTGTCAAAGAAATATCCAACTCCCAGGTGAGCATTAATACGCACTATTGTTTTGAAGAAAAACTAATTTTTTGAGATTCTTTTTAGACAGAGGTGTTGCATTACACTTCTGCTACAATTTTACATGCAAGTCATAGAGTGGAGCTTTAATGGTCAAAAAATGCTGTCAGGCCCTTCAAGCCATTATTTAAGTGTTATTGTAAGTGATTCATAACTCTAAATTCCTACACTATATGTTCGTTTTAGCCTTTTCTTTTAAAAATGTCATTTCAGTTTTTCACAGCAGTATATGGTGAATTTACACATCAGATAAGCTGTGCTTCTGTAGTTTGACCTTTAGAAACAGATAAAAGTAATAATTTCTCATATTCTAGAATAAAAAAAAAGAAATTTAAGAAGCATGGCTGCTATTACAGAAGGGTTTCTATTTTATCAAAACTGCTTGAACCTGCATGAAATGGAAGAACAGACTAAATTCTTGTGCATGAAGATGTTGGGGTTTGTTGGCAATTTTTTGCTCATGCCACCCATTTGGACAACTTTCACTGTGCTACAGTTCTTTCTGTGGATTAATAAGTGGATTTGGCAATATGTAAAATAGGGTTTTGCCAGCTGCCAGGGAAGCGGGTCTTCCTGTACTGCTCTTACACCTGGTAGTTGTGGTAAGTGCCTATCCTGGTGCTTTTTTGTGGCCATTTCAAGTTTCAGGATTTAACCACATAAATGAAACATTTAACTGGCACTTCCAGTATGAACATCAACACAAAAACTGGTTAATCTGATATTTGTCTTTAGTGATCTTTTTTTTTTTTCTGTTGATGAAACTAAATACCATAAACCCTAAAATGTCTTAGATTTTTATTTCTGGCCTCATTACATAGAAAGGACAGTCCAGTTTTCAAAGGGTATAGGACACTTTATTTCCTTTGTGGAACACCACAAGAGAGATGCTTTTCTTAATACAGAAATGTCATGCTTTATAGATATAAATGGATTTAGGGGACGTTTCCATCTGGATATTTTGTAAGAACTGGTAATTTTAAAAATCTAGATGTGTATGTGATTTTTTTTGTAAATTGATTTTTTTTATCTGCAATTCTTCTTTAAGTATTACACCCACAGAAAAGGAGCTGAAGCCAAGAAAGGTCAATTATTTTCTTACTTGCAGTCTAGACTTTCCTTCAGAGTTCTTCATTCAGTAGATCTCAGTGATTCTGCTTCCATGCATTTCGTATTCTCTCTGTGTGCCCATACAAATTACTTAGAGCCACTGCAGTGGCAGAGAGGGCTCTTGCAAGGATTAGGTTCGATAACAGATGTACTGGGAAGAATGAAATGTATACGTGCTAGTTGTAACTTTGCTTGGAGTTCTCTGCACAGAATCTAGATCTCATGATAGTATTGAAATTAAAGCCTAAGAATCACCAGAAATGCTCCAAGAATACATAAAATATAGTTGCTTTTCTATTTCCTTTGGAGAGTTCAAGCTATTTATCTTTTACTGAGAGTTTCTTTATAATAGCTCCTAAACCGTCTGCTTTGGTGAGATTTAATAGTTTTTGTTAAATAAAGCTTTACTAGGATATGGAATAACATTTGCTGTTCTTCAGTCTTACAGAGCTCTTCTCTCTAACTTCATGCAGATGAGAGTGTTTTGTCTGATTTCAGGTTAAGTTTTCAGTCCACAGACATCTTCAAGGCAAAAAAAAAAAAAAAAAAGGTGAATAGTTTCATGCCTGAATTGTTATGTCTTTCACAGTATCACAGAATATTCTGAGTTGGAAGGGACCCACAGGGATGATTGAGTCCAGCTTTTAAGTGAATGAATTGAACCCACAACCTTGTCGTTATTAGCACCATGCTCAAACAACTGAGCTGTCCTTTATATATTTTTTTTCAAGACTACTTTAGCCCATACCTTTTACTAATTGCAGAAAGCACTTTTATTTTATCCAACCAGTTGGGTGAGGGAGGACTATATTTTTCATAATTTTTGGTGCAGTTTGCTTTTCCCTGTGGTCCAGAATAGGCAGACTAATGGCCAAGAATGCTGGAGGATTTTTATGCCCCCTAGTGGCTCTTTATCCTCCTCTTCCACTTCATTCTTTTCATCTTTCTTTGTTCACCTTCTCCCATGTTCAATTGCTCCTAACTCTGAAGCAAACCTAGGTCTTCTGCCTGTTTTTCTTTTCTGAGTGCTAACATTACATAACCAAATCACAGAAGGTTAATGAATTTAAATTTAAAAAGTTGGAAAAAAGCTTGAAAAGTTGCCTAGCTGAAAAGCAGGAATAGCTCTTGAAACAGCAGCTCAGAGAAAGAAGCACAAAGGAGAATTTTGCTTTCCTTGGTCCTTGTCTAGAAGCCCTAGGACAGAGGTTCCCAAGCATAAGCTGTGGAGGGAGGACTTTGGAACAGTTGGAGATAATCTGGAAATATTGTTCTATCTGTAGTGAATATGGATTCAAAGCTCTTGCAGCAAAAAGAGCCAGCATTACAGTTTTCTATTTTATGATTTTATGGAGGTGACTTTCTTCTTCCCTGCCTCTCCTAAGCCCACTCCTTTTCTTCCACATGTAGAGCTTTTTACTGCATTTTACCTCCCTTTCTGCTAGTTACATATCTTCTTACTTCAAGGACTGTGTTAGAGCTGCAAATATAATTATTCTGCTAGACTGTAGCGAGCAACCCTTAGTCAGAGTATTTTATCTGAATAGTAGCCTCATTTTTCTTGTCAGGAAGGTTTGAAGGGTTTAATTTGCCAGGACTCAAGCAATTCCTTTTTTTTTTTTTTTTTTTTAGTGTGTTCTGTGCAGGTATCTTTTTCCCTGCACAGAAATCTCTCTACCACGTGAGAGAATGAAGATTTTCTTTTTGTCTGCTCAGACATAAATGCATTTTTCAACTTTTTATGTTCTAGAATGAATCTTTAATTACCATTTTGGATTTTGTCGTGAATTGAGAAGGCCAATTTGAATGCAAGGATTCTGCTGTGGTGAAGTGAAAAATCATGTTCTCTGAAGGGCTTTTGTGCAGCTTCATCCTGACAGTTCTAATATGGGAATTGTGCAAGTCTGTGTCTGAGAACTGGTACCTTGTATGTTTGTGTGGGCTTTGGAAAAGTTAGCTACTAAGGCAGCTACCATGAAGGATTTGAACATTCTTTAATTTGGAATGGAAATATTGCTGCTGTTCTTAGGGGCTGTAGGAGATGGCTACAGCAATAACTGAAGTCTCTTTATAAATCAACGTGCTAAAATTTTCAAGCAGCAAACTTTACTTTAGTGCAGTAAAACTAAATACGCTGGTTCTTAGTAGCAATTGTCATGGCACTCACATCTGCCAGAGATCTGTGCCTAAACATCATAATGCTGGTTGTCTTTGGACAGGGTAGCTCTTGGGAGTACATGACTAAATGGACAATAAATCACCTGAAATTGGCCTACTGGTATTTCAAGGTCCTATTCCAAAGATGTACTGGAGACTTAATGCTTATCTTTTCTTTCCCTGAGGTATGAGTCAGAGGCTTTTAATTCAGGCAGATTCTCTAGCTTGCCAACTTCTATAAAACTGTGTTTTAGAAATTAGTAAATTCTGGTAAAGAAATGTTTGGTTTAGTTTGTTTGGATTTTTTTATTTATTATTTTATGTATTATTTGAAAGATGTGCTGAAATTTTTACCTACTGGTTTTTTCTACAGTGTCCCAACATAATTTTTTTCTTTAATCTGAGATAAATAATATATGTGGTTCAGTTCAATATGTATATGAACATGGTGGTTCTGCATCGTTTAACCCAGTTATTTGTCAAGTTCTTGATTAATTCTAGATGTCTGAGAAAGATGATAATGATAGGCAAGGCAGATAGATAATGATTTTTGTCTCAAAATATTTTCTTTGTCCCCAGAAACTTGTGACTGAGAGTTGTAGAGATAGAGATGTTGCCTTCTATGTAATAACCTTTTGTTGCTCTTCCTGTTGCGAGTTTATGTAGTTGTTCTTGAATTCGTGTAGAAGGTGCAATGCCCTGCTGCCAAGTGTTCCACATTTTAACTGCACGTTGTAGGAAGAAATAATGATTTGGAACACTTTAGTTCTTGTACTGGGTTAGAAGGAAACAATTGTATCTTTTTCACTGTTGATTGCACGGAGATGTAAAACATTAAGGATGAGAGAGAGAAGAATCTTCTTTCTGGTTTGGTTTTTTATTTGTTTCAGTGTTTCGTGGCTTGGTGGGTTTTGTTTTGGTTTGGTTTTTTTAGCTGAAATGCTTTTGGCCCAAACAATAAAAGCTTAAATTGGTAAATTGTATCTTGTCTAAAACTTTATGGATTTGGGACAGTAAAAATAGGTAGCACACAATAGCTTTGTACAGAATTTAAAAACTCAGATCTATGGGTGTTCAACTTGAAGTGAGAAAAGGAAATTAAGAGGAAACACTAAAATTTCACAACATAGAAATTCAGTTTTTCAATTACTTTAATGGTGATTTAATTATAACTGAAATTTATATAAGTCACTTGAGTTCTGGTTTGTTTTTTTAACCTGATTTATAGTGGTTTTTCTATTTGTGCATAGTGGGGTTGGGCTAGGATTTGGGCAACATGAACCAAAGAGACAAAACCCAGCTGAAGTAAATATAAAGAATGCTTACTCCTGTCTACTCCATCTATGTGTTTAATTGTTTCACATTAAGATCACTTAACATTTTTTAATTTCCTATTCATTGTAGGATGGGATGTATATGTGCATGTTTATGCAAAACACCTTAACCAGACTTATGAGGTAATATATTTTATTTACCGGTTTATGAAGTAATTAAAGTATCAGAATGTATTTTGGCTAATTCTTTAATGAGATGTTTAAAGTTAAATACATAGTTTTCTGTATGTAATTTTGAGTCCCAGACCTTATATTCACACATGTTAATCAGGTAGGTATTTATGGATTTAAATTAGACTTAACATTTTGCAACTATTAGGTTTTCCAGAGATTGGAACAGGGAAAAAAAAGCAACCCTAGGCTTATATATAGAGTTGGGAAGTATAAAGAGTTAAGAAAATCTAGGCCTTCAAATTTTCTGAAACTTGAGCTTTCTAACTCGGTGGAAGTTGGTAGCTCTTAAATAACAAGCAGCAACAGGTTATGCAGCCTACATAGGTAACATTTATTTGATATATTTATTTAATCTTCCCACTTCACAAGAGGAGTGTAGTCAGTTCTACCATCTGGTACTTCTGAAAAAAACACCCTTTCTTTTAGACTTAGGTTCTCTCTAGAAGTCACGTTTCTTTTAAATCCATTTGTGGTAGAGTCTGTCTTTTTCTGCTCAGAGCTCTTTGAAGATGATTACTCTTTGTTTTCAAATATTCTTTGTTTTCAAATAAACTATATGAGAAAATGTTATGAATTAATATTTTTTCTGTAAAATTACCCAGGAGAGTGGAGACTTATATTAGTAGTATTGTAAGGAGTCCTCAGAATTGGAAGCCATTTTCATAAGCTGGTCTCTGTATAATCAAAATTGATGGGGCAAAGCTAAGAGGAGGAAGACATGTGAAGATTAAGCCCCCACCTCAGGTGTGTAGACTTAGTGTATCTTTAAGCCATGGTTCAGGGGGAGCACTGAGCTGCTGTCTGGGGACATCTGTTGTAGATGGGATTAGTCTCCTTCAGAGCTGAGGCTGACTGTGATCCTGAAAGAGGTGCCTCAAATGGATTAGAGTGTGGATGTAGCTGTCTTAGACCCTCATCTTCTGGTTTCTCATAATCCACAGGAAAAATGAGATTGCCCTCTTCCAGTGGGTTCACTTGTGCTATGTATTGTATGAACTGTGCTGCACTTGTAAGTGAACTTGGGCTGTAAGAAAGTGTTGGTGCTTCTGTTAAAGGAGAACTAAAACCAGACCTGTGGTTATGATTAGGATGCTGACTTCCGAATGTGGTTTGTAAACTGCTCAAAAAGCTAAATGTCTCTTCATAGTAAAAGATGAAACAGCTGTATTAGTGTGCAAATTCTGTGACTAACCAGCTGTCTTAATTTCTTAGGGAACTTGCCTTATCCTAAGTCACTATTCATTAGTATTCATTTCACATCAGCAATGGGGAAACATACTCTTCCTTCCCTCTGTCCTTTGAATTACCTTGAACATGATTAAATACCTTGAACATGATTAAATACAACACCAACAAAGGTAACAGATTGCTGCTTTCCTCAAAAGGTTTTGTCTGCAAAACAAAGTTTAGTTGATGACTGAGATAGTAGCACTCTGTTTGAAGAAGCTGCTGAAGCTGTCATGGTAAATCTCATTAATTTTAGATAACCCAGCCCTTCAGTTCTTTGTGTCTCTCTCTGCTTCTTTCTGTGGTGCACTGGCTTAGAGTAGAATCTTGTGTTGCTATCCTGTCACACCTTGCAGATAGTCTTTTTAGGTATATTCTGTAGCAGGTATTTTTTGTAACATATATTTTTCAGTATGTGATATTTATTTTGATTCCATTTAAAATATCTGTGTTGATGTTTCATTGTGGGATTCTGTATCAATTGTGCAACAGTAATTTTGACATAAGTGGAATTAGTATTGTGCTGGTTGCTCACAAAAATGTAGTTATTTGAATAAATTTGAACAGTATATTTTTCTCAATGTTTACTGTAGAAATCGGTTTGGTTAAATTTTTTTGTAATTTCTGAATGGCTAAAAGCATGAATTTTGCTTACTAAAGTCTCTTGTGTAGGTTGCCTTTGATCAGTGTTGCACTAGTTCAAGGAAAAGCTTTTGGAGGAGGAGCAGAACTTACCACAGCATGTGATTTCAGGTAAGGCTAACAAGTTGTGTAGCTGTATGTTGGGTCAGTGATTTAATGATTGTCCAGCTGAAATTTGAGAAGCTTGAGGTACTGCTTCTACCAGGAGTCACATTTCTGGGTTCCAAGGCATTTGCAATGAGATTTTCTCATCAGACTTCACAGGAAAAGTTGTGGTTTCTGCTAGGTTATGTGGTTTGGATCACTGTGTGAAACAAGAGCAGTAAGGAACTTTAGCAACTGACTGTTACACACCAAGTGGGTCCAACTCACCCGAGTGAGAGGTAGGAGGGTTGCAAAATTGTGTATCTCCCTGTGTCTCTTTATGTGAATATCATAAGTAAGAATAAATAAATAAATCTCTTCATTACTCTTGTATTTCTTGTTCTGGGTTTATTATTTGTAGCATAATTTTGTGCTGCACAGCTGTTGAAACAAGAGTTTGAGGTGCAGAGGAAAACAAATGAGGTTTCATCCCTGTTTTTTTTTTTTCATGCAGGTGCAGGGATTTGCTAGCATGAAACAACCGGCAAAAAAAAGAGGGCTTTAATTAAACAGGCAGAACAGGAATGGGAAGACACTAAATAATAAAATGTCACTTTATATAACCATTGCTAACGTGCAAACAGCCTACAGATGTAACAGGATAAGCACAGTGGGCAGCATCTCTGAAAATGAGCAACTTCTAGTGATGTTTTCATCTAAGAAAAGGAAATGTGCTCTTGAAGTGCCTGAAGTGGGAAAGGAATTGCCCTGAACAATCTGAAAGAAGGTACACTCAAAAGTAAACTAGAATATCACAGTCCTGTTCCAGACATCAGGAACAGGCTTTGAATAGAGGAGATGGTATCTGCATTGTCTGAGCCACTTGTAAGCAATCTTCCTTTGCTTTGAAAGTAGATGTAGCTGCATCTTTCTTCCTATCTGCTCAGCACACAGTGAGCTGAAGCCCCAGCTGTGATGTGTGTCCAGGCTGTGTTACAAATGCCTGGGAAAAGCAGAGAGGCTCCACGTTTGACAGCTGCAGTGCTGGCAGGAGAATGCACCTGGGAGACTCAGCAGACCTTTCTGTATCTGTGAGCCTGCTGACAGAAAGTGTTTCTTGTTATCTCAAATAGGCGTTTAGGGAATGGGAATATAATGAAATGGAAATCTTTTCTCTACTTACATTCCAGCTATGCTGTTTTGACATGCTGTGTAATTATAGGCATTATCAAGTAGCTCTTATTTGCATGAATTGAGCAGCTGCAATTCCTCTCATGCACTGCCATAATTTTCATAATAACTGCAGCTGTTGATCCATCTTCCATTACTTTCTACACACCCATCCAGTGCAACTAAATAACAGCAATTCAAGAGCAGCAAATGGGACTTAATTAATAACAGCAACAAGACAGAGAAACATACCCTGTGCTGTTATTGCTCTTGAATTTGAAAGTTTTAATACTGGTGAACAAAATTCCGGGGGTTTTTTGAGGACTATGAGTAAATATTGGTGGAATAGGTATTCTGTCCTCAGTCGCTAAATGACAAAAGATGAACTTGAGACAGAAATCAGAGATTTGTTTTCTTTCTTGAATAGACTATTTGGAACATTTTATTTTTTAAAAACAAAATGAGTTTGCTGTGGCTGCTTTTAATTCTAGATTTTCAAATACAGTTCTGTTTTTTACAATCTCTGTTTAAACTACCAAACTGCTTAGTTTTGGCCTGAAATATTTTCTTATTTTTCTCTGCCACTTTGTACTACATTAACTATACTGATATAATTTGAGTTACTCACTTGAACCAAAATGACCTAGGTCATTTTGATGACCTCCTCTGAAATATGGTCTAGCAGCATGATGCACATCTCTAGTAGAGTAGGGGGTGTGTACAAATCCAATTTAAAATAGCTGAGGTGGTTTAAGATATTACTGATACATTCTTCCCATAGCATTTTTTGTGGCTAATTGTTTCACTCTGTTTTAAGGTCACTCATTTTAAATTGGATTGGGGCAGGAATGTGTGAACTTTGACACATTTATTGCTGACATAAGGACAATGATGAAAAGTGGAAGCATCTCAGGTCAGCCCATCTTTATCTGGAGGAAGAGATCTTCTCAAAATCTTCTTTAGTCTTAGCTGTTTTATGTCTTGCTGCAGTATGACCCTCTAGAAGAGCAGCATCCTTATAATGATCATAAACATGTTACTAGGGGAAAAAAGAAATCAGACTAGTCCAGACAAGGGCAAAGTAATTAATTAACTTTCAGACTTTTTCTGATATGAAAATTGGAAAGATAAAGCTTCTGACACTATAATTATTTATCAATTATTACTGCAAAACTGAGTAATGTACAAGGTGCAAGTATGAAACTTCCTCAGACAGCTGAGCATTTTAGTAATATTTTCAAGAAATACTGACTTTTTTTCAGTGTGCCACAGTTGAGCGTGTGAAGGTGGTTTGTGTTTTCTGCTGCCAAATGTTAATGTATTTTACATTCTGCATGACACTGCAGCCATTTCAATGAGGTGCAGAAGTGAATGTGATGTTGAATTGAGTGATGGAATTTTACAAATAATTGAAGTACCTGCTTTAGGTTGCTTTATGCAGAAACTTGAAGTGTGTCTTGTGCTTGCACAATATGTGAAGGTAAGGAGAGCAGATTTGGCAGGATTGATTGAGAACTTCGGACAGGAAGACAGGAATGATAGTGGATTGTTAGGCAAGAAGATGACAAATATGAGGTAGAGGCAGTTGGTAATGAATCCATTTGTGCAATTAGCAGATCACAATAATCTCTGAGTGCAGTCACTGCAGTGTGCTACCAACCAATAGCCAGAATAACTAACTTTGAATTCTGAGCTGTCTTCTACTTCATGTTGGTGCCTTTGAGAAATGTCTCTGGGGCAATGTCTGTGTAGGTCTATTACACACATCTATGACTTTGAAAATTTGGTCCGACATTGCCTGGCAAATAGACCTCCGTTGTATCTGAGTACTTCTGAGAGACAGAGTCTCTTTCCCCCTTCCTCGTTTTTCCTCTGTAATGCTGCTACAGTCCAAGTAGAGGTGTGTCCCTGCCATGTCAATCAAATTTAAAAGGTGGTGTCTAGAAGCAGAGGATGAGAGTGCAGAGATGGAAAACTGCCCATTTCTCATACCATTGATCTCAGAATGGGCTTGTTGGTAGAGACAGCAGCAATTTCCTTTTCTTCTCTAGTAAATAAATTAATGAACTATAATTTCTTCAGCTGTAGTTGATGTTGCACAGTTAAATTGCAAAGGGCCAATTTCATTGCTGTTGTAAGTGCTGAGTTAACTATTAGCTTATGCTAATAATACTACATTTATCAAATTGGCCTTCTTTCATTTTAGCGGTGTGTTTTCTATATTTCTGTGAAATATGTAGGCATACTTAGTATTACATTTTAAGGTGTTAAACATGTTCCATGAAACACTTAGGAAGAGATACAATGAAATGAAATGCTATTAAATAGCTTTTGGTATGTGTGTTCCTGTGATAATTTATGTTTATTTACTTCTGCAAGTTGTATTTATTGCATTAAATGCAACTTATAGGAAATCAAAGGAGCAGAAGATAATCTAATTTCTGCATAGATGTAGCTCCAATATTACCAACTTTTCAGCTGCTTGATCTTTCAAAAAGGAGAAGTGGAGGAAGCCATAAAGACTTTAGTACTTTACTGTAAACTTTTTCAAAAATAGGTTTCAGAACATCAGAGCACAGCACATGAGCTTTTTTGGTGATCTTTCACTCTGTACAAGGATTTGGGCTTTTAATTTTATCAGGAGGAGCATTTAGGTGCACAAGATGCAGCTGTTTCAAATAAGGATGCCTTGGGACGTAGTAGCATTTTTCATAGGGCAGAGCATGAATGTAGCAGGATGAGGTTCACATGTGCATGAGTTCTTGCAGAGTCCAGGCTCACAAAGCACTTTTCATTCATGTGACTGTAACATTGCTACACATCAGAGAAGAATCAGTAGCCAAACCTGAGAGTGGGTTCTCTGTAGAAGCCTAAAAGATAAGGGAGTAAAATGTGTATGTTTCAAAACCTTGATAGCTGGATAATCATGGAGCCAACCAAGGATTGTTGGTAATAACACAACAATCAACTGTTCTGTGAGAAAGAACAGGATGTGGATGGAGAAGGGGCCCTTATGGGGGTAGAACAGCATTTTTCTGGGACAGATGTCCTGTTCTGGCACCTGGAGGTAAGTGCAAGTACAGGGCAAGTGCAGGAATGAGGTTGAGAAGTGGGCATGCACTGTAGTGGGGGATTAAGACCATCAAAGACCCTTGAAGCATCCAACCCATTTCCAGAAAGATCTGGAAGTAAGAACTGTGCATGATAACTGATTTGCATAGAAAGTGAGAAGCTTATCTCCAGGACAGGGTAGACATGCCTATAAAAAAGTATTCCCACAAAGTCTGTGTGCCCCAGGACCCTGGATACTCCAGCTGGATCAATGCTGGGGCTAGAGCTGATGATCTCTCTTTTATTCTCCTTCTTCCTTTCTTTCTCTCTCACTCTCTTTAATTCATCTCTCTCTCTCTCTCTTCCCTTTCACTTTACCCCTTATTCAAAACCCACTGCTGTGTGCTTATGCTGGGATGTCAGCATAACCATAATGTAGAATAGCAATGCCCATGCCAAGTGTGTAAATTATTAAAAAAATTCTATAAACTTTTGTGGACCCTCTGACTTTTGCCATTCCTTTCAATCATGCTCTCCTTAAGGGTGGTACACCACATTGTCACAGCTTCAAGTGCTTGCTGT